>OX439484.1:193778469-194978469 GCA_949320155.1 Melangyna quadrimaculata | reverse complement strand
GATCCACAACGTAGGTACTTGAATACTTTTTATACCATTTACCATATTCCAATTATCCTGTTCCTGATGTTCACACAACCATACACACAAAATACCTACATACTTTAACACACCTTTAAAACCCAGCTGTTAAATGCTGTGTGCGCAAGGTTCATTTTTCTTAATTCTTTCATCCCATCTTCATTTATGTTTATATTAATTTTCTTCTTTCTCACAATTCAGAAACCAGCTAGAGCTAGAGTTCTTTATATGATTTTTTGTGTACAAAACATCAGTCAGCTGAGAGCGCGTCCCACAACAAGTTCGTCGAACACAACTAAAATTAAAGATACAAAAACATAGTGTTACTGTACATACACAAATAGTTTTTTTCTTTGCAAAATTAACAGTTTAAAAGAAAAGAAAAAAAAAACATCAATAAATATCCTTGAAGAGAAAGGATATTTAAATCAAAGTAATTACCAACAAAAATTTGAAATTTAAAGAGATTCTTTTGTTGCATTTTTTTTAGTGACCTCTATGTCCTTAGAATTCGTTAAAAAAAATCAATTTCATAATTAAATAAAAATAATTAACAGTGAGCAAAAGAAAAGTTTAAAAATATTTTTTTTTTCTTTTTTTTTTATTCAAGGATTTTTAACGGAATCTTTACTGAAAAAAGGATACATTCTTTAACAGCAAACAAAAAAAAAATAAAAGAAACAAATTTAAGGTGAGTTGAGAAAAATTTAAATTGCTTTTCTATTTCTTGGTGTTTTGTTATTTCTGTTTTCATACTGTATACAATTTGATTTCTGGTTTGAGGGGGAGGAATGGGAATTACCACCTTTCATCTTCTTCATATCTTATATGTATACATACGAGTGTATGTATGTATATTTATGGTGTCCGTATGTATCTCTTATCATCTGGCATTGTAAATTAGGGTTCTTGATATACATACCAACTAAGAACTAACAACTCACCTACATACCTGCCTGTGTCATGTCAAATCTGGAATGTAAATAAAATTATTGTGTACCTACCAGCCAACATAATTTAGTTATAAAATTGTTCATCTTTTCTCATTGTACTTGTACCTACATACCTATAGCCAAATCGATAATAATTTGTGCGTATGTTTATATTTTACCAAGGCAAAGCTATGTGCTTTGAAAGTATGAATTAAAATGTATCTAGATACTTTTCTATAAGGAACAAACAAGGGTGACCAGAGTGTTAATAAGCCAGAAAAGGACAACAAAATTAAGGATTTTCTGATTTTCAGTGTTGAAATTAATTATCTATGTAGGTATATACCTACCCTTCATGTCTTTTTATATAGGTACACACCAATAACAACTACCTAGTACCAGAATAGGATGTTTCTGAATGAAAACTTTGATTAAAAAAAAAGAGTACCTACCTACCATTCAATTTTAAATTTAAATAAAGTTTATGAAATCAATAATTTGAGCTGGATTATTAAATATTAAGTAGTTAATTAGATTTGTAAATCAGTTATGTATACAGTAATTTATTAACCTTTTCAATTTTAATGTACCATTTTTGATGACCCATTAGAGGTACCTACTTTTCGTGAATACAAAGTCTTAGATCAGATAACGGTTTTTATGATTTTCAAATTTCTCGTTGACGCCCTTAACGATTTCGAGCAAATTTTTACTCAAAATATGAAATATTAAAGATATAGATACAAATTGTTAAAAACGTATTTTTAGGAACAGGGTGTGTCGCTTTTTTTAAAGTTTTGAAAAGTAAAACCCTCATACTATGTTCCCACTGAACGAAATTGCGCAATTTTAAATTATTTTGCCGAAATCATCTTCGAATAGGGGTATACGAAAAAAAGGTCGATGCGTTGCGATGATGTCGTAACCGATGCGTGTTCGTAATTGTTCTTATTTCTGGTGGTGTCTGATTTTGTCCAGCTGATGGTTTTTTGACTATCGAATGATTTATCAACAGTACCAAGGATTTACAGAAGATGTTGGGATGATGTGGTATTGGCACATCGTTTTCCGGCGTACGGACTAGGGGAATTGACAGTAGCCTACATGTATTGTATACTCGTATAATGAACCATTGTTAAAAAGAATTAATATTTTTATAAAAAATCAAGTTGGTTTTGTATTTATTTCTTAAATTAAAAGTAGAAGATTTTGAAATGTTGTCCCCCCTGCAACCCAGCTATCCCGCTAAAGAAAACTCAAAATCCCCCTTTTGTCTGAAATGGTAACCCTCTTCGAAATTGCACAATTTCCCATACAATGACGCAATTTCAAAATCATCTCAAATCACCTCCATTTCCATGAAATTGCGTACGAAATTGGGTTTTATACCAGTTTACACCATTTTTTCGATAAAGTGTTTCACTCTTGGTTAACTGTTAATTTATGTTGTCAGAACAAAAGTGATTTTTGGCTTTGTCTGTTTTATTCCTTTTAAATTAATAAACTTATAAACAATTATAAAAAAGAAAATATAAACAAAAAAAATCATGGAATTCAGCAGAAAAAGATCTTCTTCTCGAGCTCTGGGAAAAAAAAATTGACCAGCAACAGAGAGATCGAAAAAACAGCAGTTTTTTTTGACAAGCTGTCAAACGAAATTGTCTCAATTGCCAGTGAGGGCACTTTGCGTAATTTTGAAATTGAAGTCACGAAATTGCGCAATTTCGGGCCCAGTGGTAACATGTGGGAAACATTAGAACCATCTGGTTTTTAGTCTTTAGAGGTAATTTTGAAAACAGTAAATAAAGTAAAATTAAAAAAAAATTGTTTGAAAGTTTTTTTTTTAATTTGTTTGAAAATCATTTTTCTAAAAACTGATTTCTGGATTTACAAAAATAATGTATAATTGTTGTTTCAATAGTGTTAAATATTAATTTATTTTTAGTCGGTAATTTATTAAAATCAAAAACAATAGAAAAAAAAATGTAATAAATAATAATTTTTTCATAAAAATAAATTAAAAAAAAAAACCTGAAGTCGGAAAAATACGACGAAACGTAGTAGTATTTTATTAATTGCATCCATTATAATGATCATTTAAGCCCAAACAACTACCAAATTTAATGATTTAATACATGATCGAATAACATAAAGCAATGTATAATATGATATTGTTAAAGTTACCGTTGTTTATTAGTCATTTCTGTTTTAAGACTTTTTCTAGAAAATTGACACTCCCGCCTTTAAACTATTTTTGTACTGTCTCAACCCAACCTACATGCTTTAGCTTTTTGGCACATCACATGCGAATCCCCCTGCCTAAATTATAGTTTGTACATATATTAACAATATACATATTAAAATATTTTTTGAAAATTCAATTGCTTTAAAACGGGTTGATGATTTTTCTTTTTTGAAATTTTGTTGAAACATTTATTTAATTAAATACTTAAGGTTGGCATAACCATTTTAGGAAGGACCAAGAACATATGAAATACGCAAAGCGTTTTTCTAAGGAAAATATTTTTTTTTAATTTGTGAAACTGAAAAAAAAAATTAAAATGTTCTTGATCCGTCATATTTTAATATATACATAATTGTTTGATGATTAAAACACAAGTTTAAAAATATTTCATGTATTCCTTTTTTAAACATTAAATTAAATAACAAAATAAACTAATTTTTTTTTAATACATTTTTTTTCCCAATCAAAATTTGTCCATGAAATATTACAAATGTTATTTAAAAGCTTACTTTTAATAAAAATTCAATAAGCTTAGTAATATGGCTAGCTCGAAAGACGTTAATGAAAAAAAGTGGTTATGGAAGCTATCATTCAGCCTTAGCGGAAATTAAATCTGCCCCGGATTATTTCCCCCGTATGAGACTCTCCAATCATAAACAATGTTCGAAAATGGGAAAAAACTCCAATGAAAAAAGTAGATCGTAAATCTATTTTCCGGGGGAAAATTAATTATGTTACCCTCTGGAAAAAACTCGCCTCAATTTAGTTGGAGAATTTTAAAAATAAAAGCATATTACTACCTATTTTTGAAGGTTTTATATTTTTTACTTGCTCTAAAGGGCAAGTTTTGGTTCAAAAACATAAGCATTTTAAATTTAGGTCCATCGGTATTGGTATGTGTGGCAGTTCGTCCACTCTACAACAAGCTAGAGACTTAAAGGGTAAACGGGTTGGATGAGAAATTGGTTAGCCGATCTATATTTCTTTTTTATTTCTATACAGTTTTAAGACATTTTGGAACAAATTTACTTAACACTTTCGGGTTATTCCCCCTCATAAAGTAACACAGTTTTACAGAGAGAGAGAATAAAGATATTGCAACAACAAATTAGACAAAAAATGTTTTTTTTTTAACTTTTGACTATTTTAACGCGTTTCCATTACACGAGAATTGAATTTATGATGCAAAATACGTCTTTATCATCACAAATAGTTCAAAAATTTAATTTAATTTCAGAAAATAGTTTACAAACTTTGACAGATAAATAATTTCAGAATATAAATTCTCTCACAGTATTTCGAAACTGATTCGAAGTAATTTCCGGGGTGATTGACGATAGGAAAAATGAAAATCCAGGGGAGAACAATCTCCCCCGGAATTGCCGATAAGGTTGATTATTTTTGGTCCAAAAATAAAAATTTCAATAATATTTATACGTAAAACATACCTTAAAAACAGAAAGTACCAAGTTTTTTTATAAATCGATCCATCCGTTCAGTCTGTAAGCCTAGGCGTTACTTGACAGACGGGCAGTTAAAACTGCAAGCCCCACATTATTTTCGAAATCTCTATTATTGTTATGACATATTTGATCAAAATCTTGACTTCATGTCAAAGTCAAAAAGATTCTTACGAGCAAAAACTGAAAAAATTAAAAAAAAATGTCAGCACAAACATATTCAGTAATAAAAATACGTGAACGCAATTGTTAAATTTAAAGTTGTTAGCTACGAGAGCAAGTTCATGCGATCCAGGCGTATATTTTATTTATTTTATTTTTCATTTAGAAGTTAAAAAAAAAAAAAAAACAAAACTTAAGAGATTAGTGTCCTTAATGAAGAGTATCGGCAACACTAACGGTCTAGTTTCTAGTGGGCTCTTCTTTACAAAAAACGAGTCCCAAAAATATGATTTCCAAGATTTATTACTTCCCTAATTCAGACATTTCGTTAAAACGATTCCACGATATTTATTACTCGAAAATAAATTGGTATGTAATTTAAAAAAGTGTTTGTTAGTTGAAGGAACTTCTTATCCTTTATAAATCCTAAGTCATTAAAATAGGTACTCACACCAAGCCAACATACATTAATCTACTTTTAATCACCTTCCAAGTGAAATGAGCCAAATGCTTTTCTATATAGTACCTAAATGACATCATTAAAAAGGATAATTCCATCTACTAATAACATTGCCAACGCCCCTGTTATTCGAATAATACACGATATTGGGTACCTACATACTTTGTCTGACCTGAAATTATGGGTTTTCTCGTATTCCATGTGTTTTCGCTGTCCCTATCCTTTGCACACTATCGAAAATTATCATCACACCAGGAGCTCTATAGTCACTCTAAATTCTAAACGAATAACTAGGTGCGATTAAAACTAGTCTGCATATAGGTAGCCACTATACCTAAAAGTTTCGAAGAATTATAAACAAAAAAATAAACTCGTTGGAGCACTTTTTGCTTTCTTCGCAGCAATTGCAGGTTCTTTGTCTTCTGATAATGATGGTGAGAAGTGAGACCATTGGGCCTAGTTGTATAGCTGCTCCTCAGCCCCAAGCAATGGACCTTATTATTACCTGGCTTCAAGGCCGTAGCCAGGGGAGATCACAGGGGTCTGATCCCCCCCCCCCCCCGAAATGTTTCAAAATGTGTCTCTTGCTCCTACTCTCCTCTTGAAAAAGTAAAGACCCATCTTATATTAGTGATTGTCATCATTTTGATGATTATATTTTTTTCCACAGCACAATCTATAAAAAGGTAGATACTTCTTGGCAATTCGAGAGCAACTAAGTTCGAAAAACTAATTTATTGGTTGGCAATTTCCAAAAAAAATTCTTTTACATTTTGTTTTAATGACCAAATTTTGCCCTAAATGTGTTTACAACCTTTTCAAACCAAACCCAAAACCAGGTTTTCGGCAATTGGTTTACGAAAACTTGAAAAGCGTTCACACCGAAAATGTACAAGTTTTCATTTGACATTTTATTTGTTTTGCTTGAAGACAATGGTTTCGAAGAAGGGCCGCGCCGCTTTGAAAATTTTCAGTGCCACAGAAAAGGGAAAAATCAAATGTTTTATGTGCAATTAAAAGACAATTTATTAATATTGGAATTTAATAATGGAAATACAATTAATCCTGATTCGTTATAATTAATTTATTTCTTAACCGATCAATTTCACGTAGTAGTTAGGGTGCGCGACACTGCGTCGCGCTCTCTTGTGTTCCAGCAGAAAAAATATTTTTTCCTGTCAGAAACCCGTCAGCTATTAATATGACATTTATTTGAGCGCTTAATATTTCACAAGGTGTGTTTGTTTAGTTCATCCTGCAAATCCTTATCCGAGGCTGTAGTTGCCGATTCGAAGCGGTTGATTTCTTTACATGTGGTAGGTTGCCAACCCGTCACACGACCCCCAGACCCGGAGGGCCGGATCCTTGTGTAGCCTTAGGACAGCAGGCCGGATAATCCGATACCAGTAGCCCACTACGGGGATATGAGTGCTGCCGTTGACCCTTGAAGGGTTCATCCGCCACCATCTCTTTTTCAGCACCCTGGCTAGTACTGAAATTCCTTACCGACCTCAGCTCTAAATATTTCAGAGTAGCTCACGTAAGGTCTCTGTCGTCCATACTGTTGGTGACACCGTTGATTCTGATGAATTCATCCGCCGCACACCTTCCTTCTGATGGGCTCGTCTATGACTTCAGCCGACTTATACAGCCAGTCATTTCCGACAGAGTATTTATAGTGTTGCTATTTTTGTCTCTTGTTCAACACTCGCGCTTATTTGTTTGGCAAGTCAAGTCCGGATGGACGAGACCAGTACCCGATGGTTACCACTTGGAGGTACAATAAGCACAATTGATGTGTAGTATTCGTTACATCACTGGACATCGCCGTGTTGACGCCACTCAGTGACTACCCGCGTCCTACAACATCCAACCGTTGTAGCGGTAGTTGACGCCCTGTGCCCCTTAGAGGGGTCAAGGATCTAACCTCATCCTGCAAATCCAACATGTTTTGGACAGGTTTTATTTAAATCTTGTGTTTTATCAAAACTTGTGGTTTAGCAAAAATGTATTGGAAAACTTGTGTTTTCGATCTAAGTTTTCAGTCAAAACCGATATTTTCGCGAAAACCGGGTTTTGGGTTTGGTGTGAAAACGCTATTACATTGATGTTATTGCTGGAAGTAACTATCATGTTTTCAAGTTTTCGAGACATCCAAAGAAAAAAATGGAAAAACGCCATTTTGCTTATTTGAGGTTCATATCAGTTACTTTAAAAAAAAAAGCAAACTTATTTTCCCTCTACAAATCTCAATTTAATATTGCAAATACGATCGTTTCTTTTCGAGAAAAAATCAGTCTGTTAGTTGTTTTAGCTTGATATTACCTTCTATATTACCTTTTGTTTTGGAACAGGCATAACACACCTAATCAAGAACATCCCGGCATTAAAAAAGACCTGTGTTTCTAATTAGTGCAGACTCCATTAGAAGTTTCTTGGTTAACCTTAAATATAATAAAATACGGTTATTTTCATGTTAAGACTGGAATATCTGTAATCATTGCATCAAAAGCTTTAGGAAATATAAATACTAGTAAAAATTTTTGATTTTGTAAGCTTGTGCAATTAATGAGTCATTAATATTGCTCAAATACAATTGCGCAAAATTTTTAACAGCCTATTATTAAGGGTTTAGTATTATACTAATTAACATTTTTTCTAATTCTTTAACAATTTGCTAAAATTTTAAATACTTTTTCACTAGTATCATACTAAACCAATTTCCTTCATAAACATCAGCAAAAAGTGACAGCTCGTACGAAAAAATCACAAACATCCCTTATTTTGACATTAATATACTTCAAAGTATCATGGATTTAGTACAATACTAAAAATATTAATAGGGAGATAGTACGACGCTAAACTCTTTGAAATTTAGCAAAATACAATTTTAAACCGTATCATACTAAAAATAATTTAACATCGTACTAAATCCACTAAAATTTTGTGCCAATGTAAATAAGCCTAACTTGCTGATATCTAGTTAAATTCAAGAATCAAGATTCAAAATTAAAATACTAAAATTTATTTGAAAATCATAAAAAAAAAAATATTTGTCTGGCTACGGCCTTGCCTGGCATGGATGATGGCCTCTTCTGGTGAAGCGTAGAAGTAGCTTGAGCTTCTGTTGATGGAAGGTTAAGTGGTTTTTCCGCTTCTTCTGCATTAGACATAGTTTAATGTTTTTTCTGCGATCAGGTGAAGTTTTCACTAGAACATTTTATACCTAATATCTCTTTTTTCCGATTTAATGCAAGCAAGTATAATGTGAGTACCTAGCATATAGTTTTATATCGTTTTTATTTTGTGTATTATACTTCTTTGTTTTATTTGTTTATTTTTAATCATCTTATTTATTTATATTTGCCATGTGCAAAGTTTCTCTTTTTTTTCGTTGTTGTTGTTGTAGACTTTTGTCTGAGATTTTCTGTTCGTATCGAAATTGTCTCGCAAGTCGTGATTATGTCGTGAGGAGGAGATCTCTTTTCGATTTTGGTTTTGTTGCTTAGAATGACTAAGGCACGAGGAAGGGAACACTTTTGTATTTGAAGTTTCTTGTCAAGTTTTCTTTGTCTTTTTTGTGCAATTTTTGATACGGGTCGACCAAACCACAATCTTTTTTTTTTCTTTAAGTTTAAGCGAACAAAGGCAAAGAGGATCAGTTTGCCTTTGTTTGGTTATACAAAAAAAATGGCATTGAAATCGCAGTGATGTTTCGATGATAATGTTATGGTCCGACATTTAAGAAAGCTGCTGTAGTAGGTACCTATACCTAATATACTCGTATACCTACTACATAGGTATATTGTAGATTTTTTGTTGTATGTAAATGACGCAGTGATTAAAGGATGGAATAAAACATGATCTTATACATACATGGGTACATTTTTCACTTTTTTACTTTAGATTGTAACCATCCTAGTCACTTCTCTATTTTGTAAATATGTCTTTAGGTACAAGTAGGTACACTGTTCATACATAAGATCTAGTATATTACAAAGGAAGTGAAAGAATCGGACTAAGATTGCAACTCTTTGATTAATATTAGTCCTATTTGATCGCTCTTTACCATTATAAATAAATGCAGTTGTTTTTAAGTTTAACTTCTCAATTCAACGAACAAAATTAGTTCACATTCATAAAATTCTCAGCTTAGAATATAAACAATTTTGCATTTACAAATTTTGGAAAAAAAATATTTTTGGATTGGAGTTACATATATCAACAAACAACTGCTTTTATTTATTATGGTAAAGAACGATCGCATAGTATTGAGATTAATAAAGGAGTACGGCAAGGTTGCAATCTTAGCCCGATTCTTTTTGCTCATTTTCTGGACGACCTAGGAGAGTGGCTTTCATGTGAAGAATAGTTCGGTTGTTTAAGAATAAAAGTTATCATGTACGCAGATATTATTGTAATTCTTGGTCAGATATTGCAAAGTGTGGAATTTGATAGTCATTACAGATAAAACAAAAGTTATGTTCTTTAAGAATGATTCTGGAAAAAAGGTAAAGGACGAGTGTTGAAAATATTAAGGATATACTCTAGAAGTAGTCAAATCTTTCTCGTTAATCAAACCAACTTCTTTTTCGGACGGTTATTTGTACAATGTACACTCGTATTGTTTTTCTTATATCTCATGACGCCATAACACCTCCTTATTTATATGTACATACTATGTACTATGTCTAGTACAATAATACTTTGTTTTTACGAAATTTTGATAAAATCTTATCTTAATTTCCATAAAGGTTCTATTATCTTATATATATGTATTTGCATTTATTCTCTCATCATCAACCCTCATGATTCTATATTATCTGTTTGCACAAGTGCCAATGCACTCAACTTTCCTATCACCACACCACAGTTCGCTGGTTGGTTGATAAGTTTGTTAGGCATCAGCCGTCTAAATAATAATAATAATCAATAGTGTAATAATAAGTGTAGATAATAATAGAAATACCATATCCTCGACATTTTTAGCTTACAATCACTAAAACATTAAAAAAAAACCTATAGCCAAATGCCAGTAGGTCACAGTACACATATCTAAGGTATTGTACATACTGCTAAGCTTAGGTTGTCAGAAATTAAAAATGGCTGTAGCTGTGATTTTGAAGTAAACAAAGAAAAATATGTATACTTAACATAACTTTACCGGTCAGTATCCACAATTTTATTTGCTATTGACAACATGCGCAGAAGTGAACAAAAATGAATACGCTAATGGTTACCTGTAATTAGATATGTTTGTAATGAAAACCATTCAATTCGTATTGTTTTTAAGTATGTACTGTACATAAAACACAAAAAAAATTTCATTTCACAGTCACCCTAAAAATTAATTTAAAAATGGACACAGGTGATTAACCAGTCATAAGACCTTATCTTGATGGACAAGAATGACCACATTAGATCTATACCTTCCCCTAACAACTATCAACCGTAGTTGTTTTATGTTTGTGTCAGTAGTTGAAGTGAAATAAAAGGTCTGTTTCTTTACTCCAGTAAATAAGTAAGTTCATATAAAAAAAAATTTTGAGAGAACTTTGGACTAAAATGTATGAAATGTACACAAATTCAGAGTAAAGGAACAAACTAAAGGTTAATTTTTGAACGTTTTTTTTTTGTATCAGAAGTAAGAACCGCCAAGATCGCCGAAAAAAGTTATGCGAACGCCGAAGCTACAGAATTCCTTTTGACTTTACGGACTTAGCACCATTATTGGTTCAAAGTTCAAGATTTAAGTTAAATTCTAATTAACTCACCAAATTTGAAGAATTAACTCCGAAATAAATATGATCTCCGCACTGAAAAACGAGCCATAAAATGGAGTCTGGCGATAGGGTTGGTTTTGGTGAAATATCGTTAGTTCTACCATTGAGTTTAAAAACATGGAGGAACAACCTCATTGTTAAGTTATCACCAATCTAAGTGGCGCCCTTGTTTGCACCTAGAACAAGAACCAGTGATAATCAATACTGGAACCATTTACTCCCTAAATTAGACTATTTCCCCACTATTTCCACAAATAGTCTACCTTAAGGTGGAAATAGTATATCTTAAGGGGCAAATGGTTCTTGTATTGATTATCACTGGTTCTTGTTCTAGATAAAAAAAAGGGCGCCACCTAGATTGGTGATGACTTAACATCGAGATGGTTCCTCTATGTCTATAAACTCAATGGTTATACTTTTAACTTACTTAAACTACACTTAAGTTGTTTGCTGTGTTATTTATAGAAACTTTAAACCTTTTTCTCTCTTAATTCTTTTCGACTTTAAGTTTTGTTTACAAGTGTGCCATTTTATTTGTAAACAATGTTTTAAAAATAAAATGTGTACGTACTTTGGACCATAAAATTTAAAAGTAAAAGCTAAAGAATTACATATGTACCTACATAGTTGAATGTGTCTTCCGTTTTTTTTTTTTTTTCTTTGAAGAAATTAACACAGTATTTTTTTTCAAGGTCCTCTACTCTTAGCTCATCTACAGCTATGTATAAATGTTATTGCATAACCCTCATGAACAAGCTAATTTGTCTAAAATTTCACCTCGAACTTGAAATTCGAAAAAATTATATTTTTAAATAAAATACTACAGCAAATATTAGAAAGAAAAAAAAAATAAACAAGTACCCGCACATTCCCACATAATACATATTATTTGAAAAATTACAAAATTTTCTCTTTATAGACGTTGAACCAAAAATCAAAGCAAAATAAAAAAAATTGGAAAATTTCCAAAAAAAAAAAATTATTTATATTAATTCCTTTACAGAGAGATGCATTCTTTTTTTGAAAAGCGTTGGCGAAAAATTAAGTGCGGTCATCTCCTTAAACGATTTGAAATTTGAATACAAATTTTATTTTAAAGAGTATTTTTTTTTTTATTGTTTTTGTTTTCGCTTTTCATTTGTGATTTCCATTCTAATACTGCACCGATAACTACAAGGCACCTGCACAATTAATGACCTTGTGGATACGTTATTTATTCTTTAAAAATGCACATATACACAAAATGATTATAACCATCTGATGTGTTAATCTTTATGTAAATATAATTCTAAGCATTACCAAATATACTCGTCGTATAGTTCGAAAAGATGTACTATAATTTTATAAATAAAAATAAAAGTGAATAAATTTAATGCAAAAACATTTAATTAAAATGCAAGACTTGAGTTGTATAACTTTGTTCATTCCATATAGTACGTTCCTAAACACCCCAAAATGGTTGAAAATGTTAAAAGATTAATTATTTAAATACATATGAACAACATTCAAATAGAATATGTGAAGAACACATTTTTGAACTGCTAAAACCTTTTTGATCAGGTTCCTTTATTACTTCATAAATATTTAATGTTGATTTACATTAGTAATAAAAATCCATTTATTTTTGATTTGGACCTGTCAAAATGCAGATTTTTACATTTTTTTGTGTTCCATTGGGCAAATCAATTGTTTTATTTTTTGATTTAAAATCAGTATATATTTGGAATTCAAATGTGTTTTTTCATTGTTTTAATTTATTTACGGAGCTCATTTTCTTTGTTGAAAGTGCATCGTTTTATGACATTGATATGAAATGACACGAATATAATGACAAAAATAAATCAATTTGAAATGGTGTTCTATTTGCCACGAAAAAAAAAATCAATTTTTGAATTTACCAACAGAAAACACCACAAAACTGCCAATGTTGAGTAAAACTTCTATATTCGTATGTGATTGGCTATTAGGACATACTTGAACTTTGAAGCCTGGTTGAACATGAGCTAATCAGCCAAAATCGGTGGGTTAAATTCTGGATCCGCGATTTAAATTTCTAATCTGGGGGCTGGGCCTAAAATTAATTTTGGAAGAAGTTTACTTGGGGTTAGCCTGGTACATGCTCATAAACTTTTTACAAAAAAGTTGTGTTTATTATGAGAAACAAGTCAGATCAGAAATAAACAGGTCCATTCCAGCATAATTTAATGAAAACCTTTTAGTCCGAGAGCTAGTGAACATTTACTCAAAGTGTTTTATATACCGCTTCAAATTTTGTGGCCATGTCGTTTGTATCAGTACAAGCTACATGTCATCGGTCTGGCAGCGATATCGCAGCCCCAACACCAATAAAATGCACTTTCAAAGTTCAGCAATAAAAATAATCCCTCTAAAAGAGCTTTATACGGCTCCAAAGCTTCATCACTATAAGCCTTGGGCCTATACTAACTAGAATCCATCGGTCTGGCAGCGATACAGTGGACCTAACACCAGTAAAATATCATTTTAAAATGCACTTTCAAAATGCATTTTTGTGGTCATTCATTGGTCTGTTGTATTGCTGCCAGACCGATGATGATTATTTTTGTTGTTGCACTTTGAAAGTACATTTTATTGGTGTTGGGCCCGCGATATCGCTGCCAGACCTTGCACTGATACAAACGACATGGCCACAAAATTTGAAGCGGTATAAAACACTGAGTAAATAATAAGAAAATGACGAAATTTAAATATTAAAATATTGAAATTACTTATGTTTTAAGTGGAGTGAATGAATATAATTCAATTAAAAAGTTCAAGTGACCTTAACTCCAGAAATAATTGTGTTTCGCCCAAGGTATAACAGTGGGCTCTTCAGTCAGTCTGTTATACCCTACTAAGACACAAATTTTGGTCGATGTTTACCGACTCTTATAAAAATCACAGCACGAAGATACTGTGAATTTTATTATTATTATTATTACCCGTGGTCACTGAGTAAATGTTCACCAGCTCTCGGGCTATTACCTCTTGAACAAATAAACACAATTTTTTTTCTAAGGGCCAGTTTCACAGTGAACACTTACCGGAAAAAGTTGGACTTAAGTTTTGCATCTTGGTAGTTTTTGGTAATTTTCGCAATCTGAATTATTTACACTTAAGTGCCCAGCCAGCACGGAGGAGTTAAGTGCAACTTATCCATGTAAGTATGCACTGCAGAAATTGGCAGTATCATTTTGTATCATATAATGCAGACTTAAGTGCCACTACTTTAACTGTGAAACTCGCCCTGAGCATATCTTATCAATAATGTAGTCTGATTGAACTAAAATCCACTTTAAGAAGAGTTAGACTAAAAATACTAAATTTGTATGGTAAATGACAACAGCTGATTCTTACAGTATTTACAAATCCTTTCTAACTTATTTTGACTGCACTTAAAAGCACTTGGAAAAATTAAAAAAAAATACACAATTAATTCTGTGTGAAAAAAAGAGAAGAGACTTCTGCAAATAATCAGCAACATTATCGGTTTCGCTGATGGAACAGCGTTCGAGCAAAACGAAATTTCTCGTTTTTTATTTCTTTGTGTTATTTTTGTATGGAATTTTTTGAAAGCAGCGTAATAGGAGTTAAGCGTAAATTTGAAACAAGACAGGGTCAACGAAAGTTCATCTTTCGTTTTTGCTGAAAAGGTTGCATTTTTACGATATACTGATACCGTTGCGAGTATCAGTACAACGTAAAAAAAAGTGATGACGCATGATCTATCAATTTACGTAATATCCCTAACGTCAAAGAATTTTCCATAGCAATTTGGCTGCCGTATCAACAAACCAACTTTGAGCCTACAAAGAGCATTGAAAAAGTAGGTGTATTGCCTTTTTCCAATTTTTTTTTTATGATGGAAACATTCCAACGGAAACAATAGCTCCCATATTAAGCCAAATGTCAGCATAGGACATTACATATGACCAATACTTTAACTGAAAGCTGACAACAGGTCTGGTTGCTTTTAATGCTGACTACCAGTGGCACCATTAACAATATTTGAAGCAATCAATTGCCACTTTACATTTCTTTTGAATTCCGCCATTTGGGACGCAATGTTTCCCGGTAGAAGAAATATTGTTATTGCTTTCAATCATCGACGAGTCAATACATTTTTACGCTTCGACTTTTTGGGCAGTAAGCGATGCAATTTATTGCCTCAAACATTTCCAATTTTGGGTGAAAAAAAAACACCAAATTTGTTTTCTTTTTGTAGCTTACGATAAAATGACGGTAAGGGCTCGATATGATCTGCTAGATTCAGGTAAATTCATATCACCTTTAAAAATGAATGGCAATTCATTCCACTTCCTATGAACATTGTGTCCTAACTTTAACTTCTCCTGCCTAAAACCTATCTAATTATAATTGTAAGAACAACACATAGACTATTATGTAAATATATATGCAAGATTAACATTTTTTTTTTGTTTCGACAAAACTTGAAAGCCAATTAAATTCTAAACAAAGAAAAATCACCCCTATAATACAATATAATTGCACTTCACCACCTACACACAACATGTACATACGTCAGTGATAGGTGAATAAATTTAGTTCTAAGAAAACCTGCAAACACTTGCATTGCAAAAAAAAAAAAAACACCTTAAAAGTTCCTTGCTTTTAACCCTTAATGATGAAAACCAAGGAAATCGATAAAATTGACGTCAAAAAACTTCCATATAATGTAAATGATGTTAATTAGTCTTCACAGTTTAAAGTGCATTCAAAATGCATTGTTATTCGGCAAACCTTTCCAATCTTCTTCATGAAGTTGTCTCATTTTTTTTTTTTTGTTGGTTGTTAAGATTGTTTTTTTAGAACTAATTGCACTCAAGCAAGAAGTTGCATGGCTGTCCCTGTGTATATGATATGAAAATTCTATAATAACAAAGATGCATGGTGCAACTAAACAAAAACAAAAATACCCCCCAGGATCCCATTATCATCAAGTGTTCTGCCTCTGCCTTGTGCGTCCTGTCTGTACATACATTATGTATGTTCATTCTTTAGTTATGTATAAATAATAATTTCACAGGTATGTAGGTGCTCTCGAATACAAGCACAAAAGGATCGATGGCGATTCCTGCTTGACGAAAAGAAATAAGAAACGAAATACGAAAAAAACAAAGAAAATACCTCTCTTTCTCTTCTCCGCTCTTCTGTACTGTTTTCCATTTCATCAAGTGCATTTATTGCGTCAGCGTTAAATACCAATCAGGGATGTCTCCATATCAATAATTAAAATAATAGTACTGAAAAAAGTAGGAGGGTCATAGGATATTGATGTATGAAAGAGATGAACAGTACACAGTGACAGTAGAGTAGCACAATTGTGAGGAGGTACTAGAGTACACAAAAGTTAAAATAAAGACCAATTACTCCAATTGTACTAACTTCAGCAGCCTTGTCGTCAACCCCAGAGTCAACTGAAAAGGTTAAAAATTAAGACAAGTAAAAAAAAACAAATAAATCAAAAACTCATGTAACTGCGCAGTATCAATTTTTCTGTTTTGAAATTCTGTGAAAGTCCTTGGAAACATGCTTCTTCTAATACGAGCATACACAAATACACATGCTTCTCACACTATTTGACAGACATCCTTAGAGCAGGGCCAGGGCCCTTGAATTGGCGCCAGTGGCGGATCCAGGTGGGTGGCTATAGGGGCTAAAGCCCTCCCCCCACAGCCAATTGCTAAAATAATTTGAAATGTAGAAAGCAATACATTACAACGTGTTGAGTTTTATATTCGTCTAAAAAATTGTTAAGACGAGAATTTTGATGGACAAAATAACGTGGTTGGGGCTGAACAATTTACATGTTCTGCAACTTCTTTTCTAAGACCTATGGTTGGGGCTAAAGCTTGAAGTTAGTTGGACAAAAAAACCAATTGTGGGCTATAAATAATTGATATGTTTCATGCAACGACAATTTTCCCTTAAAACAAAACCCAGAAAATTGAAAAAAAACAAAACAACTTGGGACTAATAAGGTCTGAGAATATTGGACAAAAAACGTAGTCAGGTTAAACAACTAACTCCCTGAAAACAAACATTATTCCAGAGAGCTTTTGGGGCATAAGTCTAAGGATTGTCAAAGTCCGAAGTTGGGGCTAAAGCTTGAAGATATAATTTAAAAAAAACGTGGTCAGGGCTTTACATTTATATGCCAAAAGCAACAACTGTTTACACTAAAAACTAATTTAACAAAAGAAACGCAATTGAGGCTAAAACAATAAGAAGATACAACAGGAATTGTTTCTTACGGCCTTGGCTGGGCTTAGAGAATTTTGGGGCTTAGTTTTCAAAATTTGAAAGGTCTAAGGCAATACATACAAAATATTTTTGGGCTAAGCAATTCAATACAAATTCTCTAGTCGAGGAGCCAAATTCCAAAAGCGTGAGAAACTCTGTGAACTCAGAAAAATCTTGCAGGTGGACATAAATATTTACAATCTCTATAGACTCTTGAGTGACTTACAAATTTATCGACACATTTTTTGAGCAGGAATAGAAATTGTATGTAGGTGCAGCGTAAACGAAAATTCATTAACACTTGCAGAATTGCAGCAGCTGTTTCTTATGCTCGACTAAAAGTCTTGAAATTTTGATATTTTATTTTTCGATCGACGAAATATTATTTTCGTGCTTTCCAGTGACAATTTTAAGAAAACAGGTAGGTTCGTTGATTTGGCTAAATAAAGAAAATGAGATCTCAGAGGACTGATACTGGCAAAACACTTATGAGCTTTTGCCAGTAAGACCACTTAAATATCATTTTTCTGATCTAGCATTTACAATCAGTTTTTAAATTTTGTTAAAACAGTGAAGTTCAAAGCATACCTTTAGCTAATTTAAACAAACATTTACAAAATGTACATAGGTGGGCACTTGATACCTCATCAATTATAAGGCAATATAAATAAACGAATTTGTTCGTATGGTTTGAGGCTGTAACGTGGCTAGAACTTGAAGTTATAAAATAAGTTATACTACCATGTTTTGCTGAGCCTTAATATTGGCTTCTAGCTCCGCTTAAAAATAATTTCCATGCTTAACACATCAATCCCAAATTCTTGTTAATGTGCTTTATTTTGAAAAAAATTTAAAGCGCGATAGGAGCGGATATAAAGGCACAAAAAACACGGCTATTATTAAAGGAAAAATTCGTTTTCTGTTATATAACTTCAAATGTACAAACTGGATTTCCAAACTCAAAGCCCCTCCCACAGCCAAGTCCTAGATCCGCTACTGATTGGCGCTCGCTGCTTCCGCGTCAAAGAGTACTTCAATTGAACGTTACATCATAGAGAAAACGCATTTTTCTTCCTTTTTATAATGTCCTGCTGGCAAAGGCGATGATGATGTTCTGTATCGTGTCATGGACCTATTACGCGTTCCCAACTTAAATACATACATATATATGTATACTGTACGTACAAGTTTACATTATAACAACGCGGGACGTTTTATGAATAAATATAATTTCCCATTGTTTTGAGGGTTTTTACTGTATTGACGAGTGGTGAGGGAGAGGTGGTTAAAGGAGAGCAGTAGGAAACGGAAGGAAAATTTCAATGGATGAATGAGTGTAAACAAAGTCAATGAGCAAGGAGATTGAAAAAAGAATTATATTTACGAGCGTTTCTCTGCTGGGTTTTGGCATTTCTTTGTTCCTTATACCTAGTATGTAGTTCTTTCGAAGAGACGAAGTAAAGCTTTGGCTATTGTTAACAGTTGTGGTGGACTTCAATGAGATGGGGGTGGATTTATACACAGTACATATGAACATATTTCGTTGGTTTTAAATTCCAATAACGTACAAATAAAAAAGGATGGCATACTGTTACGAGTTCCGTTTTGTTTTCGGTTTATTCCCAGAAGGGTTCTATGACTCTTTGTCGCCGAAAAAATGTTCAATGTTAGGTAAACTTTAATGCGTTGTCAGTTAACTTTGGGATACGTATTTATGTTTTTTTTTTTCTTAAGCCAGGTATTTTGAAGTAACAAACACGCAATTAAACTTATGGGACTATATGGGACATGAATTAAGACAAAGATAATGTAAGTGCATTTCTTTTACTTGGAACTTATTTGGAATCAATAATGTATAAGGATTGACCATAATGGCTCGAAGTTTTCATAAAAAAAAAAACTAATATTTTAGGAGGTATGATAGTCCTAAAATGTCGATATTTTCAATTAAGCTATCATACCTGTAACGATTTCTCAATTTGGAAGTTTTTTACTACCTTTAGTGCAAATGCGTTTCGTTCTGACAACAAGCCCCAAAAAAATCCCAAATTGAAATATCAAATAAAATGCACTAAACAAAGAACAAAAACAATTTTTCTATTGTTATTGTTTGTCTTCTTCTTCTTATAACGATTTCTGTTTTTTCTTTTTAAAGAACGGCTCCAACGATTTTGATTAAAAAGTAAGTAAGGTTAGCAATATTGTGCTTAAACATCTTAACATAATTAGTTTATTCAAAGGTGTTTTCTCGTGATAACACTTGCAGTTAGGCTGCATAGCTTTCGCTCCGTCATATTTAACATTGAAGGTTTTGAATGAACAACAACCACTTGTGTTGGCTACCACCGAGTATTACATTTGGCTGGAAGTATTGCAATTTCATGGCTGCCACACCAATCATCAGATTCCTTTTTTTTAATGATGCTTAGTCTATAGTTCCAATTTTAATTTATAAATTGTTTTTGCCATCACCTGGACTCGAACCTAGACCAAGCTACCTCAGAGGCCCTTGCACTACGCATTGCACCACCGAGGTCACCTGATCGTGCCCATCCAAATGAAGGTTTTTCTAATTTACAATTGCATTTGGACAACTAGCATTTTTACAAGCCACACACAAGTTAGATGTTATTCATTCGGGTTCTTTCTTTATCTCCTCTCCGTTATCACCGCAACAATTCGTTGCATATGAGTAAGGAGGGAAATTGTATGAAAGATTTGACACTGGTCAAGAATTGAATTTCATTGAAAGGTGTTTTCTCGTGATAACACTTGCAGTTAGGCTGCATAGCTTTCGCTCCGTCATATTGAACATTGAAGGTTTTGAATGAAAAACAACCACTTGTGGTGGTTGTTGTTCATTCAAAACCTTCATAATTAGTTTATGTCTTGTTTTTATGGACGATAATCAAGAAAATTATATTGAAAGTTTCTTGCTACCTTTAGTCCAAATGCTTTTCTCCAATGGGCCAGAGTTGGGCTCATCAGAGTAAGAAGCAAACGTACCCTTCTTAAATGAATGATTATAGATTAGTCAAAATGAAATCACAGAAAATAATTTTATTTGTGCTTTTGACTTTTTGTTAACATTTGCTGTGTTTTCAAGTCAACCATTAACATGTACCTTAAACAACTTTTAGTAATGTAGGTATTCCGCTGCGTTGAATAAATTTTCTAATTAGGAAAGCAAGTTCGTCCGACCAAGACGTGCATTTTAATTTAATATTTTTAATTAGTGTCAAACTATTTTTTAATCTTTACATTTGTTTTATGTATTTTCAGGTAAGCATCACGTACAGAAGCAGAACTTTTTTAGATAATTTATATTTTTTTGTAAAATGTGAGTAATACGTAGAATCAAATTTGGAGTTAAAATAAGTTTTCAGAGTGAGCAGTTGATAATTTATATTATTTTGTATTTTTCTAATTAAAAAAATTTATTTCTAGGAAAGTGATGAGTTATAACTTATCTTATATCCATCTCTGTATAGTGTAATTTATATCTGTATTTTTGAGTTTTTCTAGCGATAGATTAGTGAAAAACACGTAAGACTGACGATATCATTTTCGATATCGAGATTGATAGACAAGCTTAACTTAATGTGATAAAATGTAAAAGTTCGACTGATTCGGAGTGATTATGATTATGAGCAAACTGATTCATATTCCCAACACATATTATGTTAGTTGAGTGTCTAAATAGTAAAACAAAGAATAAAATAATCCTAGAGAAAAAAAAAATAATTTGAAAATGCATTCGCTTTAAAATCGACCATACAAAGAAGGTACACCGGGGCGTATACGCAATTTGTTTTATATTTTTATTGAGTTTTTAATGAAATTTAATACGATGCACGTTAAGTTGGTTAACATGGTGAAGACCAATTATTAAACCGATAGGAGGCGCTGTGGTCAAATGTTCTATCGTTTATATATACATATATATAGATGCTAAGTAAAATGATGTTTGTTATGCTTAGTGCACCACTTCAGAAAAATCCGTACCATTTGGGCTATTTTTTTCTTATAATGTTCGTAAAAGCTCGAAAAAGATTTTTACTGATAAAAAAGACAAGTTTTCCAAAAAATTGGGAAATTCATTGAACTTTGTTTCCATTGGACTTTCACGATTCGAGCGCTGGATTTGCATATTTCTTTCTTTCTGTTCCATTTGCAAGGCCTTTCTTTTAAATAAATACCCTTAATAAAATTTGGTGGTACCATTTTATCTAAAAACATTCAAACGCTTTCGAAAAAATGTTGTTTGGTTACTTACTTACTTACTTAGGTCCTCGGACCTATTAAGTCCGTGATGTTTCCCTTACGGAACATAGGGCCTCCACTACACCTACGCGCCATCGTGAACGATTTCTTAAAATATATTTCAGCTCTCTCCAACTTTTCCCCAGTCGTGCCGATTCCTGTTCGACCGTTCTTCGCCATGTACTTCTAGGCCGGCCCACTTGTCTTCCCTTCTGTGTGAGCGGGTTCCACTGCATTGCTTGAGATGCAATGCACCGATCGCCTTTTCGAAGCGTATGGCCAATCCACTGCCACTTTCTTCTTCGTATAATGGAGTCTATGGGCTCCTGACCCGTTCTCGCATGAAGTTCGGCATTGGAGATACGGTTGGACCAGAAAATCCTCAAGATGTTTCGTAGACATCTATTAACGAAGGTTTGCAGCTTTCTAGTGACAGTGTCAGTGACTTTCCAAGTGCTGCAGCCGTAAAGCAGAACGGATTCAACATTGGAGCGGAACAGTCGTAGCTTGGTCTTAAAGCTAAAAGAGTTGTTTCTCCATATTTTGGACAGCATTCCGAACGCAGCATTTGCTTTTCTGATTCGGCTGTTAACGTCTAGTTCAGTTCCGCCACCCGTAGAGACAATACTCCCAAGATATTGGAAATTCTCTACCATCTCTACCGGTTGTCCAAATATTTACTTGGATTGATGAGGGAGTCCCAAGGCTGATCCTTTTAGTTTTTGCCGAGTTGATCTTAAGCCCTACGATTTCTGCTTCTCTCTCCACCCTTGTTGTCATTTGATGGAGATCCATGATCCTATGAGAGAGTAAGCATACGTCGTCCGCGTAGTCCAGATGTTTGAGGTGAGATTGCAGAGTCCACTGAATTCCTCCATTTCCATTTGACAAAGCTGCGTGCAGTACGTCACTTATCACCAACAGGAACAGTATTGGTGACAGTATACAGCCTTGCCTAACTCCACTTTGGATTTCAAACTCCTCTGACAGCCTACCTTTGTGCAAAACGTGACACTTGGATCCATCATATGTAGCCTTGATAATAGCAATCAATTTATCTGGGATGCCCCTCCTGCGCAAAGCAAGCCAAATAAATTTTCTATTGACACTGTCGAACGCCTTTTCAAAATCGATGAACAGCAGGTGAAGTGGTGATCGATATTCAACGCACTGTTCGATGATGATCCGCAAGGTGTTGATGTGATCCACACAGGAAGATCCAGTGCGGAAACCTGCTTGTTCGGCGTCGAGTGTGTCTTGTTGAAGAGCCATAATTGTGGAGATGTGCAGAATATACATGGGACACGCGCAAGAGCACTGTATTTCACTTTTGTTTTTTTCAATGCCGATCACTATGCATATTTAAAAAATAAATATTTAAAAAACTAAAAAAATTGTGAGTGATTTAATTTTCAAACTAATTGTTTGACGTTAGAGAAGTGTCTCTGTCAAGAGTCAATATGTGAGCTTTTGGTGGTCGAATTTGGGCCAGTGGGCGATAGACGGTGTTTAGATCCTCCGATTTTACAAAAGAAAACGTCAACAAAAATCCAAAATTTTTTAATTTTTTTTCCCTCTCTTCCTAACCATGAAGTGAGAGTGAGGTAAATTTCAGAGAAGTCAAAAATAGTCGGAAGGGTCAGTCTAATGTGAACACCGTCATACTAGTTAAAATTTAATCAGTCAATTTTTTGAATTACATACATACTTATGAACAATTTTTTTCATCTCTGCCGATTTCCTTATCATACTTACAGTTTTGGAAAATATTGGAAATTAGAAAAAAAAAAAAATAATAATTAGAAAAAAAAAATGGTTCTGGTAATTTTCAAAGGTTTGGTATTTAATCGTTGGCATTTTCATTCGTTAAAATCATTTTATGACTTTTTTGTAAAACAATACCAATTCAGACAAATAAAATGACACCACATCTTCACAAAAATTCAAGGTTAGATACTTTGCAACATGATATGTATTACTACAACCAAAAAGCAAAGAACAAAGAAAAAAATTCTTGTTTTTTTTTCTGTGTTCTTTCTGTTTCACCGGCTAAAACACATAATTGGGTATGTAAAGGAAACCTGCAGCTATCTGAAATATGAATTGGCTCTGCCACCACATTAGGGTTCTGTCAATCAACCAAACTTATTTTGTTGCATTGATTTTTTTGTTTTTATTTTTGGAATTTTCGAATGAAGCCAAATCAATGTTTAATAAAAGTCCTTGTATTAAACCTATCTCTTAAGTTTGAACTATATAAAGATGAAGGTAGGAGCTCTTATTAAAAAGTTGTCTTTCTCCTGGTAAATGATTTCTTTCCTTTAGAAGGTAGGTAATAAATAAGTAATACAAGACCTTTTTAAATATTTAGATCTGGGAAAATCCAAAGTTTTTTATATAGATATACCCACGCACATTAGTATAGCATTTGAACTATACTATTAAGGGCCAAGTGGTTGAAAACTTTTTCCTTAGAACATCTAATTTTCTATTAAAAAAAAAGTCAACGAATTTCTACCAGATTCTTTGGGAAGCGACTTATTAAATTCCAATGTTTGTCCCAAACAATTCCGTGAAGAAAAAACCGAAAGGGGGCAAGGTCATATTTATAGAGCCTTTTCTAAGAGGGCCAACATACACGAAGTTTTATTGTTTCAGTAAGCCAATAGTCTCCGCAGCTAGGCTCCATTATTTTTGTTTTTATGTTACCCTGTAATTTTCATTACATTTTAATAAATGATCATAATAATAAAAATAAATTTATTGTTTCAAAAAAAATCTTGCATGCATGCTTTTTGTGTTTGACAATTATATAGAAAATATTATTACATTTTTGCGGTTATTCAAGCCATTAATCATACTTGAGTTCTTGAGTGAGAATAAGTAAACCGCTCGCTTGCAAATAAATTGCAATGACAGCACATATAGGAGCTATTCTATCTACCCGCCAGATGTGTTTTATATTAATCTTTTGTACTCCCATTTTAGGAAACTCACCACCTGACGTAAATAAATCCAAAAACATTATTCAATCAAGTTTAAAAACTATTTAAAAACCCGTTTGAAGTGAAGTTTTTTTTTTATCTCGTGTTAAACAAGATTAAGATTAATCACAGACAAATAAGTTACCTAATGTCAAACTGACGAAATTATCTATCTTGCTCTTGAGTTTTATTGCCTTTGGCTTCAGTTCAGTGTTCAGTCGATTATATCTCAATCTCAATGAACATTGACCTTCGATTTAGTTGAAAGGTTAGAAAAAAATTTACACTCAATACCGGTTTGTTTGCAGATAGTGTGTGTAGGTGTGTTCTTATGTCATATTACATCCATTATAGTTAAACAAAAATTAAATAAAAACGAAACCCAGCTGTGAAACAAAGTCAAGAACTCGAAATGCACATCACATCAGTGATGTAATGGTGTTATGCAATTAAAAGTTGATTTTGTAATAATTATAGTTGCATACATAGTAAGTAGAAAAAATAAATAAATCGGGTGGCACAACGACTCATGAAGAACCAGGGCCTAGTGACTAACAACTCGCAACCATTCCTGTGTGCGCCTTTTGAGAGGAATGGAAGGGACCAACAATTTTATGCCGAATCCGAACGGCTAGACGAGAAGCACTTATTCGTGACAAGTGATACTCTTGGAGGATTTGTCAATTCCTCGCAAGAGGCAGTAGCCCTGAAAAAAAAACTTTTTTTAGTTTTTTAGGTGGAAGTAGTGGATTTTAATAATGTTTGACATCAATATCAAACTTAGAGTGGTGGTATTTTAATTTTTTTTGTTTTTTTTTTCCAAAATGGTTTATCAATTTTAATACCACAAAAAAGTGCTAAGTCATTTGGGATTTTCTTATTCGAGATACATTAGGGATTATGGAAATCGAGGGTATCAGTTTTAGCCATTCTTGTTCCCATTTAGATAAAAAGCAAAGCTGTAATGAATGAAACAACAGAAACAAACACAAATACTTTAATGTAATTTGATATTGTGGAGACTTCTCCAAGCAATCTTCTACAATTATCATTTTCGAACAGAACCAACTGTAAAATGTATTATGCACTGCTGATGCGAAATGAATTTTGTATTTGGTCTCCAATATCCAAGAGATATTTGTGGAGAGTTTTACTAAATTAAAAGAAAAATCCCAAAAAATTAAATGAAATAACAAAAGCAAAAATAAATATAGCTTATATAACTTTTTTGTGCACACAGTAATTAAAGGCAACGAATTGTGAAGAAAAAAGAGAGTGGAGAATTCTCCAAGTCAACGAATTCGAGTGTCGTACAGCGTGAATACGTACTAGGCTTTACTGGCCGAACACAATGGTTTAGCTGTAGCTGTAGCATGTATAGCACTGTCAAAGTTAAAAGATATGAAAATGGTATACATCGACACAATGGGAAGCTGTAGTAAGAAAATTGTCTGCGGCGAAAGTTGACTAAATTTTAACTTTTGCAGCGCTACAAGCTGCATTTTGCATTTTTCATATGTCATTTTTTGACTTTTCATTTTTTTTGGGAACGTTCAATGCATTTAAGAAGTTTTTTTTCTGGTTTTGTAACTTTTTTATAGTCAGTTATCATACAAATTCAGTTCAAATATAAATTTCATATGCGTTGAACACGTCTTGAATAAATTTACAATTCAAAACAGCTGTGATTATGAGCTACATCATTGTAGACGTTCTTTGCTACATAAGTGAGCATTTTTATTGACAGCTTATACTACAGCGATTATTTAAGCTACAGCTGCATCCCATTGTGTTCAAGGGTTAAAGCTACAAAGCATTTTTTGACTACCGCTGGATTTACTGGTAAATTAGAACACAACCGCTAACTTAAAAAAAAAAATTGCCAGAATACTATATTTCAGTTTTTCCCAAAAACAAATCTGCATAATGTTATGCTATTTCGGTTTATTCCATAAGCCTTTAAAACGTTTAAAAGGACAGTTCTCTTTTGAAGGTACCTATGTAATAAAATATATGTAAAGTCCATACTTAAACAATTACGGTAAATTTAGCGGTTATTCCTTTTTATATTTACAAACCCCCTCGAAAGTCTTCAACTATAGACATGAATAATATTTAACTAAGAGAAACATTCGTTAACTACTTTGTATATCCCCTGTTCCATTATTTCTTCAGTTCTTTGGTTCTGTTCTACAATGATGGCAAATTATTCGTCATCGAATATTTATATATGTACCTACAACCACCGCATAAACAAAAGAAAGGAAACCATATTTTATTCTGCAACGGTGAACTGGTGTGGTGATGGTGATGGTGCGCTAGCCCATCATCATTACCGTCATTAAAAACCATCGTCAGCAGTATTGTGCGGTGCACTCGAATTGCACTTTTCAGTATTTTTTTGCATGAAAAATATTTAAATGTCAAGTGATGGTGTGGTAGATATACATAAGTAGATATAAGTATTTAATAAAGTTGTATGAATAATAGACAAACAACAGACATTGGATTACACAATGAGACAAGTTCCAACATGTCTACCCACGACGACGTGACGGACGAATACGGACGCCGTCGCGCCGAACGGTAGGACAAAACGATTTAAAAATTGGATGCAAATTCAAATGTGAAACTTAGGCCTTAAATTTAGGGTTAAACTAGAGTTAAGTCACCATTTTGTAAGGGTTAACTCGAGTTTAACTACAAAACTCTGATAATTTAGCACTGAAAAACTGCTCCTTAAAGTCTGACATCCCTTAACTCATAATGAAAAAATTCTTAATGGAGAAATTTCTACAAAAAAAAAGTCATTAGCTCCTTAAATGAAATAAGACCTTAACCAACATCACAATACGTCTTTTCTGAAAATGAAATAAGTCCGAACATTTAGGAGTGTATTTAGTCCGAATATTTAGGAGTAGGTATTATTATTTTGTGTGCATTTTATATAAGCTTCAAAATTTATTTCATGGAAAATACAACAAAAATAATTGCACTTGGTACTCCACTTATGAACTCAGCTGATTTTAAAACAGAATAAGAACTATTATAGCTCATATACACAGGTTAAGCAGTGTTGGCACAAATAAAAGACAACTAATAAAACTACTTCCGAACCATTTTATTGTTTTCAATTTAACGATTTAACGACAAGTATAATAGCACAGGAAACACCATCACGGCTAACCTTATGTATAACAGTTAGAATAGTTATAATTATTTAATAACATCTCTAAGCTGAGCTGTTCATCGCTGCGAAGTAAGCGGAATTCCCATTTTATTTTCAATTAAGCAAAGTTTATTATTAATTTTTAAATATTTTTCGACTTTAATTTAACAACAACTGTTCCACTGTGTAACAGCAACGACCATAAAACATACGTAGTATTTAGCGATACACCTTCATTCATTCGATCTAATACAAGGATGCGATTTTTGTCTTTATTGAAAAAGCGCACTTCAGTGACATTTATGGTGCGCCCGTCGCCGCCCGTTGCGGTCGCTGCATTGCTTATAAATTCACTACACTACAAGGTTGTATGTATTTAGATATAATTTGTGTCAAATGTCATTTTAAATAGATAATCTAGTTATAATATACATGGTGGTTAACATGGTATATTCTAAAATATAGAACAAAAAACAAGACGTGTGAGATGTGAGTATATTATGACATTATTACACTCATTTCGACTGGTAATCATCATTTCGACTTTTTGTGAATTCGAGGAATTGTTTGGATCTCTTATTTTATAAATAGCTCGTAAAACTTCAATTTCATGTTCTTAAATGTTCAGTATCGGTAGATACGTCCTACATACATTTATGCACCTACAACTTGCATTAAAAAAAAGACTCACCACAAAGGTTAAGCAAGTTAATAATACGACGCGATTATACCTACTTTTCAGATAAGCTGTTAACATAAATGTAAAATGGATTCTATATTGTTTACTCGTTGTCTGAGGTTTCTTTAGCCTTGTTTAAATGCATAGGAAATATTCCATTGCACCTTAAAATGAATTTCCGTCCTGCATTTGTGGTTGTAGTCTGTAGTACTATATTATGTAGGTAATATAACAGAGCAAACATGATTAAAATAAGTACTTACACCTATTTGCATGGAGTGCATCGAAACAGTGATAAGTGATAAGTACAAACTATACAATTCATGTACATACATACATATTGATGAGGTCAGTTTTATTAATGAAGATTCCAACTTAGTTATCTGATCAAATATTATGACTGTTGTAATTTGTGTACAAAGTGTAAATACAGTTTTAAGTGCGGTTATTGCCAAGGCTCAAGAAATTAAAAAACTATTGCATCAGATTGCACTTAAATGGCACGTGGAAAATGAAGATAAATTTATTTATAAAAAGTATATTAGGTAATTTTATGCAGTCTTTGAAAGTGCATGGGTACTTTTAAGATATGCACTTAATTTTGTTAAGATAATCTTCATACTTTTAAGCATACCTAGAATGCGTTGAATATTTCTTTCTTGAAGTAGATAGGTATAAAGGTAGGTATCTACATATTTTAAATACAAAATTTGAATGGCTTATATTTAACCCACTTAATACATATTGTAATTTAGTATTTCCTTGCAAACTAAAAATGTTGAAATGTTTCACTTTCTATTTCACCATAACCTTCTATAAATAGGTATCCTCACACACATGCTAGGTATATAAATGAAAGCGAATTTCGATTTTATGAAAAAGTGTGCTTGCAAAATTTCATATTTAGTAAGCAAGTGTAGTCTTCGGTCACAACGGAGTTTTCTTTGATTGTAGTAGATTCTTGTTATGATTTGTTACTTAACGACAATTTGCAGTTTTTGTTTGTAGCAATAATTGGTGAGATATAACTTTTAATCAATGTTTTAGTTAGTTAGGGAAGTTTAAGCTAATTCAGGATGTTTTTATTTATAAGGGTGTAATTATTTGTAATTATGTTTATCTAGCATTATTTCTTATTTCAATATATATTTTATCTGCACCAAAAGTATGCATTACTTTTGATAAATCCTTTCGATTTCACAGTAACACCCTTATCGATAATCCCAAATCAGACATGAATTATCTTTTATCCATTGAGCTAAGTACAAAATCTTATCTATAAAACAATATTGAGTAATAAGAGGTGGATTAAAAGTACCTTTCTTTTGTCATTCGTTGATTGTAGTAGATTTTTCAAAAAATTTGATATTTAATGAGAATTACGAGTTTATGTTTTATTGGTAAGAAATGTTACTTTTGATCAACGTTTTAGTAAGTTTGTGAATTAAAATGTTTTACAATATTTTTGTTTACTAATAGGGGTGTAGATGTACACAAAATGTTTACTTATTCATTTGTGGAGGCTCTTGTTCTATGTCAGGCGCGAATGCAGGAAAAAATTTCGGGGGGGGGGGGTTTAAACTGAAAACTCAAAATTAAGAGTGAAATTGTATGACGAGGAAGTAAAATTCATACATTTGGGGGGGGGTGTTTGAACCACCAAACCCCCCCTGCGTTCGCGCCTGTTCTATGCGTCTAAGTACATAGTGGCCGCGTTTTGTTATCTCTGTGTCTGGGTTAATTTCTAGCACGTATTACAAAAAACAACTTAGGACCCTGTTTTCAGTCTGGATCTATTTATTGAGCTACTGAGTTTTGCAAATGATAAGGTAGTGTGAAATATAGTGTAAAGAAAAAAAACAAGAAATGCATACAAAATAAGCAAACTGAAACCCATGTCGTTTTATTGGGGGTTAACCATATGGCTTATTGGCGGTAATCAAACACGGCTAGTATCTTAATTAAGAATACGATAAGATTGGCACCACAATCTTATAAAAAAAGTTCTTATAAATGGACTAAATACAAGCATTTTTCTTCTATAAAATGACTTAAAATCAAATTACAAATTACTATACTCTGTCCAATGAATATGTGCAGTACATGCCTTACGGAAGAGCTTTCCTTCTCCAAAGGATGCCTGCTGCATATAAAAATATCTCAAATCCCCTTAAATAACCACTGTCTGTATGTGCATTTCCTCGTATTATCAAGCGTACACCCCACTATGATATGCCTTTCGAACGGCTCGAGCCGTACTGATCGTATCCTCGTTAACCAGCGTTGCCGTTCTAGCGACTTTGACGCTAGATCTAACGACATTTCAGTTTCTTCCGCGACAAAAAATATTTTGATGTCGCTAGATTATTTCCAGCGACTTTTCTAGCGACTTTTAAGGGTAAGCACTTGTGAGTTGCTACACGCAAACACTATTTTTTTTATGGAATGGTACTGGTGATTTTACATTCTTGGCATTTAAATCAATTTCACATTTTTTATTTCCAATAATTGGATACTGAAATTCACCACACACACATCAAAACGTATGCAAAATGTAAGTGCGAATGAGTGCAGAAGTCTGATTTAAGCTATATATCTGTTTTAAATTTATTACAGACCAAAGATTTTTATTAATCTACTTTAAATTTTTGCACAAAAATAAAAAGTTATTCGAAGAGATTTTTTTTTAAACATTTATCTACCAATTTTTGTCTAGCGACTTCTAGCGAGTTTTTCTTCCCCGAATTTCAGCCAATCTAGCGACTTTTGGAGGTTGGTTTAGCGACTTTTCTTTTCTGCTTGCGGCAACACTGTCGTTAACAATCCTCTTTGTGTGTGCCAAAAATAAGCACATCAAATCAGAGTTACCGTGTCAATGGTAGTGCTCACAAATGCATATTTTTCTTTGGATTTTATAAGGGAGCTTTCAGGATGGAAGCTTTTTATACGCTTTTAAGGCTACTTAAAGACAAAATTGTTACCGTTTGCTTTTTTTTTGTTTCATAGATTTGGTTTTTGCTTGGAAGTTTGGAAAAAATTAAAATTCATTAAAAAATTATTTGGCTAATTGAAATAAGAAAAAGGGTTTACTTGAGTGGATTTTCGAGGGCGTGTGGTTTGGCACATAATTTGTATTGATGTTAAGTATTAATATAGGTCGTTTACTTATAATCGTTTTGATTTCTATGCACATACCTACATAAAGTTTAAATGACAAAGGCAACAGCAGTTACTCGTTTCAAATAAAATAATGTGATGTGGTGCTGTGTAATTTACGTTGAAATTAAGTTCCTTACTTATATTTATTATCCTGTGATAATATGTATATTTTGTTTATTGGAAGAATGAATTTGTTTTTTCTTTTTTGTTTTAGTAAGGGATTAGGCCTACTGGAGCACCCTTTAAAAAACGCGCCTATTATCTTACCGCTTAGTGGTGTCGAAAAATATAAGACCAATTTATTTCAGTTGACATATAAATACTCTGATTTAGAAAATCTTGACATTTCCCAGATTTTCACATTTAAGATTTTGAATTTCGTAATTTTCATATCCGAGTTATAATTATTTTTGATTCTGTATTTTGGATTTTGGGATTTGCATTTTAAGAATACATTCAATGATTTTTGTAAAATGAATTTCTTCGTTTTAAACTAAATAATAAAGCATAGATGGCAGCCCTTCTGAGCTTTTTGCATTTTTATAGTATGCAGTACGGAAACCCTTGACAATTATTTCTTTCACACAACTAAATGGGATTCCTTTGCAGTTAGAGTGAGATACAAACGTCCTTTCTTCCCTGTACTGCACATATTCATTGGACAGAGTACCTATATACCTGTTTAGAAATCCGTTCTTTCGTTAAATTATTAAATCATTTTTGACTTCTCTGAAATGTATCTAACTCCCACTTCATGGGTAGAAACAGAGGAAAGTAGTACATTTAAAAAAATAAAAAATTGTGGATTTCTTTTGTAAATTCGTAAGAGTCCGTACAATGTGAACCCTGTCAATATATTTCTTTCAGAAGTTTTTGATTAAAATATTCTTTAACTCCAAATTTTATAAAAATCAGGGATGATGGCTATAAAACTCAATCTGAAGTAAGATTAATCATATCTGTTCAACATTTCCATTCAACTTAAAAATAAACAAGAAGACAAAATTTTACAGAAACTCGAAATCCAAATGGTGTTCATTTTGTATTGTAAAGTGCAAGTGAATTTTGTAGTTTTATTTGTCTCAAACTATGTGTGATAAGTCAACCACCATATGGATAAAGGTCTAATCTTGAAACAATTTGTACTATAAATATTTAACAAGATTTATTTGGAATTAACTTGGAACTAGATTGACGAAATAAATTTGTTTGGTAAAACTTCGAGATTTCAAGAAGATTAAGCATTAAACGGCGGAAACGTAGTATTAACCCGGTTATAATAAAGCGTAGTAATTTTTTTTTTTTTGAAAAACAGATGGAGATAAATTAAGATGATTTAATAAGCGACCTTTTTCAGTTAAAGTTAAAATTCCAGTTAAGCGGGTTTGACTAAATACTATACAATCAAAATTAAATGTATTATGTCTTTAAGAACAAAAATAAAAATTGCATTATTCTTAATTATTAATTCCATAATAAATCGACAGCAAATAACCTTAAAACCTACATAGGTATTTTGTTTTGCATCTGTCAGTCTTTATTAAAATAAAATTGGGTGAGTTTATGAGGTCAATGCTTCTTTGATGTGATAAAGCCGTTATAATTGTTAATATTATTATTATTATTTGTTTTTCATCTGGCTGGCATGATATTCATACCATTGTTTGCTTAGTGCATTATAGAGATAGACCATCTAATCACTATACAAGCGGGTACGTGGTTAGTAGTTGTTAACATAAATGATTTCATCAGTAAAAATAGTAAACAAAAAAAAAAAACGGTAGTAGGTATGTAAACAGATAAATGTCAACTCAAACAAAATTATGTAAATGACAGACATTTCAACCTAAAAATCACAACAAAAAAAACTACCTATACCTAGGGCTAGTCGTTATCAAAAAAATAAAAGAAATTAGCGCAAGTGTGTGCTAGACATTAAATAACTCTCACACTCTAACAACAAAAAATAGAAATTTATTTAGCTTTCCATATATACCTACTTCTCCCAAAACAAACAGTCACCAACACTAATTTATCAGCAAGTATCTAATATTCGTTTGCGTAGTACCTATACACCTATAGTAGCTGTTGTTCCTCTCCTCTAAAACCTTCCATTTCATTAGATATAATTTGTAAACATCAAAAGATTTTGCGTCATCTTTTTTGGCGCTTTCAGATACAAGAAATTCCCCAATGTCAAGGAGAAAATAATATTTTATGTTTCTCCCTTGCTTAGGCACGAACAAACCAAAGCCATCCCATCATGCTCATAAATCCCTATTTCGTCTTAACCAAACCAATACTACGAAAACAAACATGTTTTCCACCGGATAGATTTTTTCGAAAGAAATTTACGCACCGAAGAATAGAGTAGAAGATCAAAACAACCAAAACAAAACAAATCGATAAATCAAAAAATGGCTTGTTTATATTTTTGTTTTCGTTTGCTATCGTTTTTTCACTGAAAAGAAGCAGGGCGAATGTGGATTGATGTTTGACTAAAGTTTGTTGGTTTAAAAATATTTTGTTACTTCCAAATCCTTAATCATGTATGTACATTATATACCTCAAAATACATTATATGTGTATAGGTATAGAAAATCTGGTAGCTTTTTGCAGACGAAATCGATTGACGGATGTTTATGTTGAAAATTGGAGTTTACCAAAACATTGAGGGAATTTTGTTGGACAGAAAGTTGACATATCTAAAGCCTGTTGAAGAGAGTAGTGAGTACTGAGAATTGTTTGTTTGATAGATGGCAGTAAATTATGTAATACTATTTTTTTCACACTTGGAAGATGTGTTAGAGACTGATTATACGGTTCATTTTTTCGTTCGTTTCGTCTTTCGTGTTTTTGACAGGCACGAACGTTCATGATTACATGGTTCGCGAAAATACGGACGTTCTTCCTTTCGTTTGACGTTCATGGAATTTGGGGTTGATTTGTGTGAAAATAATCAGTAGTAATAGTATATTAGGTATATTCAATCACGAAAAACGATTTTCCCATTCATTAATTTTTGTTCAAATCGTTTTTTGCTTACATCGAGGAGCATTGTAGTTGCCAAATCAGAAACGTCAAAGTTCAACCAGAAAAAGTCTTGAAATTTTCATTCCTGCTTTCGTTACTTCCTTCCCTCTACGTTTCTACTCCCCTCACCCAAGCTGTCAAAAAGACGAAACAACCGAAAAAACGAATCGTGTAATCGGGCACTTAGTTTGAACTTTGAATTGAACGTTCACTGTAGGTTCATCGAGATAAGACCTTAAAAACAAGTGAACCGATTTGGTTTAGATTCATTTTAAACGAAAAAGGGTCTTGACGGTTTTGGAAAAAATTTCCTCCTGAATGACACTAAGGGCCAATTTGTTCACAGCTAATCATTTTTAATTCATTATTATCGCGTCTGCTAAGGCCTAATTTATTCAGTCGAAGTTGAACATAACTCTGGGATTTTTACAGTCAACTTGAAAATCAGTTTTTATTCACTCAAAGTTGACGTTTTCAATTTTTTATTTTCAACTCTAGAGTTGATCAACTTTGGATTTTCTCAACTTCCCGAAATAGTAGAAGTTAGCGAGCAAACTTGGGATTTTTCCTCATTTTTGTCTATTCATTCATGCTATTCATTTCTCGACCGATCACCGAAATCAAGCATCGTCGGCTGAGTTAGTACTAAGATGGAGGACCGCATGAGTATTTTTTTTTTGTTTCATATTTTTTTTTATAATTGAAATTTGTTTATAAAAATGGTGCATTTCCCCCACCAAAAAATATAGAACACATGTACAATTTCAATGAATTGTGTTCCATGTTATAAATGGAATGATTTTCTGGCTTTGTGATGTTTAAGTAGTGGGCGACGATTTCGCCGGACAAGTTTAAAAACATACTCATGAACATCGATCCATTCATGACTCCATTTCACAACAACAGTTCTCACTTTTCATGGAGTTGTTGATCTTTGTTTGGCATTTCCTGTTTGACCCTACATTATTCTTCTCTGTGAAAATTTGTGTTTCTTCCTTTGTAATTATTTCATTTTAGGAAAACAAAATAGTTATAGGAACAAATTATATTGTGTGAAAACTCACCTCTTATTGCTAGACATATGAATACTATTTTCTTTAAAAATATAAGTTGTACCTAATCCGTTTTGTATAGCTTTCAATTTAGCTTGGTATTTTTTTGATTCCGAGTTCCACATGGAATGAAAAATCCATTGCAATTATTCGGAAAAATTATTCAAAATGCAAAATTAATTCTAATGCAAAACAAAAGTTGAAAATGACGTCTTGTGCGTCATGTGTCACAAATATCCCAAGGATATTTTAGAAACTGCAGGTTGGTCAACTTTTGAATTTCAACTCTGGAGTTCAGATTCGAAGAAGTGAATAAAATCATTTTTCAACTTGCAGTTCAACTACGGATTTGAAGTCAACTTGTAAGTTGGCCAACTTTAGAGTTTTAAGCAAGTTGAACAATAGTGAATAAATTGGCTCTTAATCCACGAACTCAGTTTGTTGATACCTATGTATCAAGGAATCTAAAGTTTGAGTTGTTAATCTAGTCAATTTTGGTTGATTACTGATAAGTATTTACCTTATTAAAACCTGTTAAAAGCACATCAACAATTTAACCCACTGTGTACAAACTCGCCCTTAATGTATAATCTGTGATCTAATTTCGGAAAACAAAATCCGTTTTTTTTTATCTTATCATATTTGTATTTTTCTTTTTTTGTTTGCCAAATCATAATTAAAGCTCAACAAAAACTCAATGCATGAACCAAGAATGAACACGATTAAAAAAAGCTTTTTCATTTTTTTTTATTTTCTTCATAAACAAGAATATTTGTATAGAAAATGAGAAATTGAAAGAAAGCGAACAAAAACATGATCGCACACACGTATACATACATTAGAGGAACACAAATTTCATCATCTTTTTTCAATACAGACACACTCATGACTTAAACTAACGTATGTGGTTGTGTATTTGCCTTGACATTCATCGAATGAGCAAATAAAAAATACAATACAAAAACTCCCCCAAAGTAAAACTGGAAAGAAAATAAAAAACATCGTATTAAATCCGACGAAAAGCATCGAATAGATAGATAAAAAAGAAGACAACAAAACACACCACAATCAGCCAACAACTATACGATGGCCAAAACACAAATTCAAATACAAAAGTGCATTGAAAGAGAAAACACCACGCAAACTAAGCAAAGAATTTAAAATAAAATTTACGTTATTATATTTGTTTATTTATACCTAGATAATTTATTTTCTTGTGTTCTTAAATAGAAGAAATGTAAAATAAACTAAAAACCGACAAATATCGCAAGGTGTGTATGAAAAAAATATAAAACTAAGAACAAAAAGGAACACTAATTTTGGCCCAAATTCATATTCTCTTTTTCCTTTTTTTTTTTTTAATAATTTTGGTTTGAAATTGTTTCAAGTGATTTTTAAATTTTAGTTGGCATCAGTGTCTTGTCGACTAGCAACGTTTTTTCCCCCTTTTTGTTGTGAGATTCAATACTTACAAATAGTATTTTTTAACGGCAATTTTCTCTCTTAAATAATATTTTTGAATTGGTAAGCGACAAGAAATTTAAATTTTTCAATAATTAAGTGAAAATTGAAGAAAGATAAAAAAATGCCTAATTTTCGAATTTGTGAAAGTGAAAAGTAAAATTATTGCAATTTTCAATTTTGATGAACAAAAAATCATTAGTTTGTTTGTTTTGGCAAATGTTATTCATTAAAAAAAAAAAAAACAAAACAAACAGACAGTGGAAAATTTATTTCTAAATACTAATTATATTTTAAAGTTTAAATTTAAAATTAAAAAGTGAATTTTTATATTTTTCTTAGAAGATTCAAGATTTTTTTTAGTTGAAAAACTTAAATATTTTTAAATTCAATGTTGTTCACTTAAACAAATTACGACTACGTTTGTCTTTTTAGTAAATATTTTTTAGGTATATTAATTAGAGAAATTAGTTATACTTGTTATTTGAAAATGGAATTATAGGTAATTTTTTTTTTATTATTTCAAAACAAAACCAGTCGTGAGTGTATTTGACCACGTCAAACTATCAGAGATATTTATTATAAATGCTTGTGCATTTGAATACGTACTTGGATGCAAATAAATATTTTTTCTATATCCTACGTCAATGACTTTTGAAAACAAAGACGTTTTTATTATTTTTTGGATTGTTGCCAAATTTAACTTTTGCTTTTGTTTTATTCAAACAAACAAATAAAAAATATGTTCTTATTTGTGTCATTTGAAAAAAAAAAATGTTGTTTGTTTTTTATTGAAACAAAATTATCTTATAGTTAAGTTATCGATGTTGGTATCATCATTCGATCTGGATGATAAAAAGAAATGTCGCTACACCTGTTAAAACTACAAAAAATAAAGTAGAAAACAATTAACGATTTAAAAAGTAATCAACAAATTGTTTACATTTTAGTTATCACATTTTGTTAAATTCTTCTTGCATAACATAATTCTTTGTTTACGCAAAGAAATACTTTCGTAAACTAGTTTTAGTGATTTTGTTTTGCCCAATAATCTTCTTTTTACTTACTTGGATCATCTAGGTACATATGTTTTAGGTGGTATGTTTTAGGTTCGTAAAAAAATGTAACGCGAGATTTTAATGAAACATGGCCACTAGAAAGAAAATGACCTAACTAATTTTTACACTTCACAATAATTCATAACAATAAATAATTAAATTAATTTATTTTTCATTTTTATTTAATGAAAGTAAAAACAAAATTAATTTCGCCCTTAAAAAATTAAACAAAAATAGTTAAGCCACTCTGTTTCTCACGGCCTCACTCGGTCCTGCAAGTTTGTCTTTATGTATATCTCCCTTAGCCTCGAGGTCTTAATCGTTAAGAAATGTTTCTTTAAACTGGTTGTACCTTTTTGAGTTTGTAACAACTATTTCAGTTTTAAATTGTGTAAAAGGGCGGGAATTTAGTTGTTTTCAACCTTTAAAAAACGCTTTACGCCTTTATAGACGAAGACCCTACAGCAGATGTTTTACAAATATGTGCAGCCTCCCTCTTTCCGATAATTTACTGGTAACACAAATGTAAGTCACTTTTTTCAAAATAAGCTTTTTTGAAAAAACTTTTTTTTTTCCAAATATCTAGAAAACGCTTCTTTTTGAAAAAACAAAGTGGCATTTAGTTTTCAGCGACCCAAAACAAGGCTAGAAAATATTTCACCTAGAGTGAACAATTTTTTTTTTTAAACTGTGGTAGGTATTATTTTTTAACAATTTCTTATGTTTATTTTTATAGTCCAGTCAAATAAGGTTTTGACCCTAATAACATTATTTTATTAGTTTCCTTAACTTAAATGCAAGATGGTCGCGGTTTTTTTTTAAAGTTGGTGGTCTAACCCCACCGCGGATTTTTTTAAAATTTGCTCATATTGTTAAGAACACTGTTCTTAACAATAACACCAAATTTCAGCCTGTTAATAATTTTGTTCAGGTTAGGTGTTTTTTTTTGTCTAATTTGCCTGGACTGTATTACTCACCTTTAATAATTAGCCAATTCAAGCCTTGACTCATATAAGCAAGTTCGTTCGACATAGCTGTGTAATTTATTTATTTTGATCACTCATTTAAAGCGTGCCGATATTTTATGTGCGTGTTTATTATTATTTTTGTTTTTTTTTGCAATTTACGTAGGTGGTTCCTACATACTTACTTTTTTTTATTTTTATATGACTAAAGTGTGACGTTATTTGGAATTTGTTTCTAAAATACCTACTTAATATTGTATGTAGGCAATTGTTTATTTAAATATTCCTACCTATGTTTCTATAATTCTTTAAAAAAGAATGTTCTTTGTGAAAGTTGTTTAAAAGATTAAACTGTTATGATGTTGTTTCGTCTTTAGGTAATACAATGTTACACGTGCCGTACTTTGAACTGTATTATTATAGTTCAGGGTCGAAAATGTTCATCATTATAATATAATGTAGGTTGTTGTGTGTTGTTGTTTTTTGTTTGCAAAGGTATAACGGCGGTTTTCTATATGAAAGGGTGTTGTCATTCATTATAAATTGTAATGTGTAATGGGTGTGTGTGTGTATATAGTAAAATTGTTAATATTATTTTCTTTTTTTGTTTGTACTTTGCTTGCGACAGTTTATAGTAGGTGACTGAATGTCTACAAAGAATTGTGTGCCATTTATTCCTTCGGTGTTTTTGTAAGTAATAAATCGCAATGTCTAGAGACCGTAGACGTATGTATATCAGATATTGTATTGCGAGTCGTAGATTATATACATACATAGATATATACATGCATGCATATACATTTTATTAACTTCTCACGCATCGAAAATTAACTTTTCATATTGTGTTTCTTGTATCATTGATGAGTAACGGGGGCGTATTTACTAGAAGAGTAAGGGAGGTACGCATATGTATGTATGTACATACATATGTACGAATGAAAATTGTGTATTTAGAGTCGCCTCAACAAAATTTTTGAAGTTTTAATCAAAAGTAACATTAAGATGAATGAGAGGTCCAAAAAAGTGATTTCCGTCAAGACGTCCATCGGCCTGTTTGTTTGCCTTTTTTTATACTTGTTTAGATATATTCCCCCATATCTCAACAGTGGAGTAGGTGATTTTACCATTATTTTGCAATTTAGTACTTCTAAGTATTTTTAAAAATATTGCATTCAAAATTTGTATGAATAATTTTTATTACAATAAAAATAAAATCATAAAGAAAGAAAAAATAACTTTTTTGTATTTTTAACTTTTTCCATTTTTTTTTATAAATCAAAATAATTCAAAACTGCTATGTTAACATGTTTTTATTATTTTCTTGTTTAAGATATAAACAATTTATCAAACCATTACTATAATTATCTACACCGTCAATGTCTAGCTACATTTTAGTTGTTAGGTACGAGAGAAAGTTCTGGCGATCCAGTCGTGCATTAGATTTTTATCAACTTTCTGAACGGTAACTGTGTTTTGTATGGACAGTTTTTAGTGTTCGTGGTCTACTGTGTTAACGTTAACCTTTTTTAATTAAATTTTACATAGAATCTTTTTAAGTTCCTTGGACACTTTTATAGGGGGAGGGAGTTACAATTGAAATTCAAATTGAATATCAAAAAAATTCCTGGGTCACACATATTTTCTGTTTTGTTCAAGTGATCAAAATTTTTATCATGCAAAAATTAAAAAAAAATGATATCCTATTAATTTTGCTAAGAATAATAAAATTCACAGTATTTTGTTGCTGTGATTTTTATAAGAGTTCGTAAACGATATGACAGATTAACTGAAGAGCCCACTGTCATATGCAGCCCTATCGAGGTATCCGTTGGGAAAAAGTTCCGAAACGTTAGTCCGTTCCGATCGGAACCTAGATTTCGTTCGAGGTATCCACTTCGGAAGAAAAAAGATAAAGCACACAATCGCATTCATTTGACACATTCGTCCGGATTTGTTCAATAAGTAAAAATCTTTGTGATTATAAATAAGTTTATAAATTGGTCCACACAAATGGATAGTGTTGCTTTATCATCTATTTGTTATTTCAACCAACCTCTCTTGCTGAGTCGTCTTCGTTGTTTATTGCACTAACGAAACAAAATTATATTTATTTATATTTTTTTGCATACTTTTCTTAAAATATTCCGCAACTATTTTCTGTCGGAGAATTTCGGAAGAAATTTAACGCACAACTGTCAAACATTCTGGACTGAACGCAATTCATCGCTATGCGATGATAGTCGTTACATTTTATCGGAAGATTGTCCGATCTGTCAATCGGAACGGGTACCTCGGTAGAAAATTCTCCGATTTCGAATAGATCGGAAAAAAAATTTCTCCGAACGGATACCTCGATAGGGCTGATGATCTGGGCGAAATGCATTCATTTCTGCAGTTGACTCATCAACTCGTTTTTGAAATATCGAATTTTCAAAATATATATATTTTTTTTGTATTAAATTATTGATTAAGAATATCAAAACCATACACCCAAACATTTTAGATGTTTCTAAATAGAAAATTCAACTTTAAAAGGGTTAGTCCATAGTGAGAAAGTCGAAAATAAAAACAAAAAATTATTTCCTATGAAAAACTCAGTTGTTTATAATTTTATCTGGCAAAAGATTTTTTTATCAAAATCGTAAAAGCCGTTTTTTTTAGAAAAAATGATTTTTCCAAAAGATTTTTATTAAAATTTGTATGGTAGGTTTCTACCTTAATTTTTTGGTTATAGAAACATTTTTCGTATCTTCTAGAAAGTGTTAAAAACGCTTCAAATTATATTTAAAAAAAAATTAACAAGTTGTTTTCCAAATATTTCAATAAATCAAAAAATGCAAGTTTTTTTTTTTTCAAAAATCAAAACAAATTATTCATGCAAAATGTTCAAAAATAGAAGGTAAATAACCCAACTCCCTTTTTCTATCTGATCAATAGGTCGAAGTAGGAGAAGTGATTATAGATATGAACAATTTGACATGGTAGGTACCTTAATCAATACACAAACAAATTTCAAACTCATATTTTAACCTTGTTACTGCCGATGAAAACAAAAATAAAACAAAACTGCAATCATAAACTTCCAAATGACTTTCATAAGTATTTAAGAAGGTAGGTACATCAAAAGTGTCAATGAATCATTGATCTCCAATTAAAAAATTGTAAACACACAAAAAGAAATAAAATTAAATTTAAATCATCAGTATAGGTATTAATCACATCGCAAATTTAATGCATCAAAAATTATTATAAAATTGTGTTAAACAACAATTTAATTGATGGTGGGCCAAGCTTGAAGGTTATAACACAAACAAATAATAAGCTCTCTTCTCTTCCATATTAATCAAAAAAAGCTAAACCGAAATTTAAATTGCAACTTGTTTGCATGCAATACATTATACAATAATCATCATCTTAAATGACAAAAATATATATTAGCGTAGGTATATTAACTTTTCAAAGTCTTGGTATTGAATACAACAATAACAAAAAAACTACTTTATCTACTTCAAAATACAAATTTATAGTAAAAAATTTAAACTTCAAAGTCCAATGACCATAACCACGAGAATATTTTTTTTTTGTTTGCTTTAACTTGTTTATTTCTTTTGTTAAAAGCTTTGTCATACGTAAGGCCATCATCATTTTTTATTTTCATGAATAGTTCTTGAAAATACTTAATAGTTTATGGTGGGTTTTCGACAGTGGAATTTTATAACAAAAGACATTGTTTCACTAAATTGATCACTATAAATAGTAGATTTATAGTTGTTTATACGAATTGATGAGAAAAAAATTTTATAGTAAATTATTTGTTGTTTATTTTTAATAAATAAACCCCTAGCAGAAAAAAACATTTTTGTTCCGTAGACGTACACAACAAATTACGAGCTGCCGCGTCTTTAGGAGCAATAAATGTCTAAGAATTGACACATTGTTAGCATCCAGTTTGCTGATGTTAATTAACTGACTTTAATTATCGACACCATTTGAAATAAATTGACAAAATGTTGAGGTCAATTATTTATTATTATTGAAAATTGTTAAGTTAAAGTTTTACTTGACTATACTATATATATAGGTACATCGCCAATAAATTGTCCCAAAATAAACATTCCAGTCTGACCTACAGAAAACATAAATTCTATTCCGCTTCATTTTTACATTTTGCCTTTGAAATAAAAATATGTACATACATATGTACCTATATATAAATTTTGCATGTCATGCGGTATAGTATACATGAATGTTTTTCTAATTTTGTTTTGTTCCATAAATGCTACAATGTTTACTGATACACCCAATAATCTTAAAATAAAAATTAAATCTAGACACAACAAACTCTCATGATTGACTGATTATGAAAACACATTTTTTTGTATTATTGTTGTTTACCTTTTCTCATGGATATACCTTGATGATTATGAGATGTGATTTTCCATAAATTTACTGAATGAACTTTGAAACTTGGCAAATACAAATGCAAAAACAAACACAGAAAAAAAAACTGCGAATGTTTAGAAAAATTATTGTTGTTTGAAGGTATTTCACAGAAAATAAAAAAAAATTCTATACATTTTGTGATAACGTGATCAGTAATTTAATTATTTTTTTTTTTTTTGCCATGAGAATGAGAATAAAAATGTACCTACAATTCTTTATTTTTATATCCATACCAAAATACAATCAACAAAAAGTAGATATAGCATAATAGGTACATACATAATATTCTGATATTGAAAATTGCGCGTGAAATCACTTTGCATCTATGATTATTGATTAAATATTGCAGTATGTAGTTATCTTCATTGAATATCAATTTGTTTTAATCGATAATAATTTACCAACTATTATATAATATTAATAATGTTGATAACTTATCTAATAAGTATGAATGTTTACTTATTGATCACTCATGCCAAAAATTGTTCAACAAATTAAAATAATTAAAATAATACCGATTAATATTAAGAACTTATAAAGATAAATAAAGTCTTTTATTAATTAACGTGAACAGAAGGGAAAATTCCATATTTATAACATTTTATGTAATATGTACTTAGTAAATGTGTACTTATAAATCCGCTGGCAAAATGGTCGACGAGAAAATATTGTAATCTTTTCTTTTAATTGCGTGCGTACCTCACTATTTGCATAAATCTCTAACAACCATATCTAGATTTTTCACGTGCGATGTGTAGGTACTATATATTGTAAGTTTTGGACTCGTAACAGATTGAACTGGAGATTTTGATGAAACTTGCTATTATGATGATAGGGAAGACGACAAAATTAGGTGTCAAAATTCTCTTTGTTTGTCTGTCTGTCCACGAACCTACGGCCTAAACGGCTGGATGGATTTTCTACAAACTTGGTATCTAGTATTTTTAAGGTAATATGACTACGGTTTATTGACTTTTTTATGAGCAAAAATAACGGTACCTATACATACCTACCTGACATATCATTTTTACTTATTTTTCTCAAAAACGGCTTCTACGATTTCTACGAAACGGCCAACATTTTCAAAACATTTTTTGTTTTGCATTTCTATAAAGATTTCCAATTTTTGTTTGAACATTCAACAATTTTTTTTCAAAAAAATATTTAAAAAAAAACTTCTTTTTTTAAAATAAATGCAATTGTTAATGTTTGTTTGTTTAAAATCTTAAATCTTCAAAGGCATCCTCATTTTGAAATTGTGACACAACGCTACATTTGTTATAGGGACATAATTAAAAAAAAAAAAAGCGCCATCGGTTGGGCATACACGAAACATCCCCTATACTGAGATTTAAGGGATATCAGTTAAGCAGAAAAATTGCTCACCAAATATGTTAAAAAAATTCCTTGTGTTTGGAAAGTGTGAAATGAAAAATGACTTTAAGACTGATTATAGGGTAAAATCAGGTAAAAACGGAAAGAAAGCTATTATTGAAATTCGTAAATACTTCTTTTTAATGGTGGCTTGAGCGCTTAATAAATTTTATATATCCGTACTCATTTAATTATGAACAGAGTCAGTTCTCAAACTTCCCAATCTAAACACAGTCTAACTTTGAAATGGAATGAGGGAATGACAGAGTTGAGGGAATGAGGAGTTCGAGTAAAAGCAAAAGCATACATGTAAAACTTACCATATAACCACAATTTAATCTATGTATATGTATATATAATTATTTTTATACACTTTAACAAAAAAAAAATTAAAATTTTGACTAACATTTCTTTATTTTTATATATTTTCAGGTGAGTCTTAAAATCTGTCTGAATAAAAATAAATAATTTGAGTCTAACAAAAAAGTAAGTCTAAGAAATTAATTACTTAGTTCAAATTTATCAAGACGTGTCCAACAATTAATACAATTAAGCGCCATTTTATTTAATTTACAAACAATTTTAAGAAATCATTAAAAATGTTAAATTTACAAATTTCAAGTATGTAATATAAGCCGTGTTTTTTTTGCGAGAGTGACTAGCCACTCAGTTTTACACGGAAACAAAATTCTCTATAATAATTTGTTTTGTTATTGTTTTGCGTGTAAAAATTTTGCTGAGTTGCTAGTCACTCTCTCAAAAACACGGCTATAGATTTTCTTTTTTTTTAATGGAAACTTTAAAATCAATGGCGCAAAATTATAGTCACATAAAGAAGCGAGTGAACAAATTGCGCCTAAATGCAGAGATTACTGAAATTTAATTTGAATCTTTTGTATTTGATTTTTTTTTTTTTTCAATTTATACAGATTTGAAAGAGTACTTTATTGCAGTATTCAGCAATTATCACCCTTGGGTAACACCCCCATAAAGTCATACAATTCACACTTAATGAGGCCTACCTCAATGCATATCTAATGATCTGTTTGCATACATAAATTCAAATTTAATTTAAAAGAACCTCGCGCTTTACAAACGCATCAAGCGCGCATTATATTCTCTTTGTTTAAATACATGGTTGCCAATATGAACTTTTAATCACCAAAATAGGCTTTTCGAATTTACCATTCTAACATTACGCTACTACATAACATTTTTATAATTTAAAAAAATTTACAACTATTTTCTAAATTTTAAATACTTTTTAACTAGTATCATACCAATAAACTCCAGCTGAAAATCTTCAAAAAAGTGCCAACGCGTACAAACAATTTGCCAAACATAGCTTATAATGACATTTATAAACGTCAAAGTGTCATATGGATTTAACACGATACTAAAAAGATAAAATAGCCATTTTGTAATTTTAATTTAATGAAATTTAAGCATCATACTAAAAATGATTTAACATCGTTCTACATCTACATCGATTACAATTCTGCGCAAATGACTCTGAGTAATGAAAGAGAGCCGATTTTAGCCTATGTTTCGACTAGGATTTAGGATTAGTTCGATTTTATATTCGTTTATTATTCAGGGGCAAGGATTTTTAAATTCACTTTAAAATACAACTAGTGTTACCTTAGGCCCCCTCCACACGAGTCAACTTTGTTTGCAGCTACTTTTAGTTTTTATGACAGATCTTCCGATGTGAACTGATTTTTTTTTTTGTTTGACATTGCTTTTCTTATTTTACGTCGTGTTAAACTGCACGAAATTTCTCATGTTGTTATCGGTTTTCATAAAAAAAACACGTTCGAACGTTCAAAAACTTTTGTTGAATTGGGTTAAGACTTTCCATTTTTTTTTTATCACTTCGGAAAAAAAAGTTGGCAGCCTATTTTTTAGATGGGAACTTATTATGAACATTCTGAAATTAATCAAACATATCACGCTTGAACGCTTCCTCTGTTTCGAGTGCGCATTTTGTTGTTGTATATTAAAACAACGCAGAAACTTTACATGTCTTAAGAAAGATGCTAAAAAAAAATTGTTTATAATCAAATCAGCAACGGCTCACGTGCACATCTACATCGCCGAGGAAAGCGAGGAAATACAAAAAAAATACAATGCAACCAAAGTCATCAACATAGATCGTAAACGCCGCCGCTGGCTGGTAAGTCGTCGTCGTCGTCTTCGATAGTAGGTCATACATTGGGCCTATTCATCTGTGAAGCACTCAAGCTCGTCTAAATATAAATATACGTTCAAAGATACAAGTACGTATAACTAGCTGATGATTGTCAATATACATACATAGTAATAAACTATTACTGTTGAGGCTGCAAAAGTGCACCATATACCTAGTATCAAGAACGATCACTCGGCGATCATTTAAGAGCTTGTTCTAGAATTCTAATTTACATCATTGCATGATTGGGATGTTTTATACTGTAAAAAAATAAAATAAATGGTCACTGTATGCAGCTACATACAACATACATGACATGAGTGTTACTTAACCATCAACGAATTGATTTCAATCTCTTTGGGGGTATTGTCTATTTGAAGTGGCAATTATTGTTCTGTCTTTTTTATAGTACAAATAGATTGTTTTTTTTTGTTAATATTAATATTTTCTTGGTACATAAATGGAAAGTTGAATATGATAATAATTAATAGCAATTTATAAGTATTTTTAATTAAAATTCTCCATTTTTGGATTAAATTAATTACTCACTCACAATACCAGTTTTTTTTATTTAACAGTATCTTAACGACAAATAGATAGATCTTTATTTGAATGATGCTAATTTTATCTGACTTTGGGTTTGACTTGTCGTGTGGATTCCATAAATGGAATACACGACCCAAACAATTAACGTCACAATTTAATGAAAAAAGAACACCTACAGCACTTTTAAAAAAAAGATTAAGTTGAAGGTTTTGTTTGACATACACAGAAGAGTAATTTAAATAAAAAACACTTTCGGGAGTGCATCTCAAAATATCTTAGTAGCCCGTAGCGTAATGGTAAGTGCGCTGGACTGTCCCGCTGGAGGTCTGGTTTCACTTCTCAGCCTCGTCCACCTAAAAACTAAAAATCATGGCTACTGTCATGAACAAGTGCTCCTCGTTTAGCCGTTCGGATTCGGCATAAAATTGTAGGTCCCTTCCATTCCTGTCGACACGCGCACACAGGAATGGTTGCGAGTTGTTAGTCACTAGGCCCTGGTTCTTCATGAACCGTTGCGCCACACAATTTAAATTTATTTTATATCTCTTTTATATCTCAAATCTGAAGTTGAAAAAAGTGTTCTAGAAAAAAATCGATCCTGTTTAAGATATTGCTAATCTAAAAATTGATTATTTTCGTGGTGAATGGAACACCATTTCAAATTGATTTTTTTCTTTCATTGTATTCTTGTAATTGTATGTCTGTTTTAAAATTAAAAACTCTTCGACTTTTGCCGAAGAGAATACTGAAGAACTTCATTACTTTTTTTAAACAAATAAACTGCGCCCTAACAGTCAGACGTTTTCGTTTTTCTCATACAATTTGAAATGTTTGAGCTACGAGACTATTTTATCATTTTAGCATCGTACTAAATCCATGTGACACTTTGATGTTTAAAAATATTAAAATTAGGTATGTTTGTGAATTTTTTGAACGAGCTGTAACTTATTGGACGTGTTCACCTGGAGTTTATGAATGAATTTGTTAAAACCGATTTAAAATTAAAATTAAAATTAAAATTAAAATTAAAATTAAAATAGTTAACTGTTGTATTTTTTGTATAACCTGCTGAAAAAAACGCTTTTCAGACTGCACTGGACGTGTCAAAAGAAATATACGACTCATTGTGACGTTTCTGTATTTCTCTGTATCTCACTCCAACCTCAATATAGCGATAATCATCGAAGGATTTGTTTTAATTTATTTGCACACCTAGACCCCGATTACACGATTCGATTTTTCGGTTGTTTCGTCTTTCGTTTTTTTTTGACAGATTGGGTGAGGAGTGTAGAAAGAACGAAGTCACGAAATAAAGAGAGCACGAATAAAAGTTTCAAGCCTTTTTCTGGTTGAACTTTGACGTTTCTGACTTGAACACCGAAATGCTCATCGATGTTACCAAAAATTTTTAAATTGGAAAATTGTTTACCGTAAATGAGTACACGTAGTATACGTGTTTATTTGGGAAAGAAGTGATTTTGAAACGTGAACGAAGTGATTAGGAAACGTTTTTAATTATTACTACTTATTATTTTTGCACAAAACAACCCCAAATTCGATGAACATCAAAATAACAGGCTCTTAGTTATATGATTCTCTCTCTTTTAGGTTGAGGACGACATAAAAATTCAGACACAGAGTCATCAAAATGAGTCGCGTGGCGTGAAGTGAGCCCGATATTCCAGTGAGGTTTGATTTTTCTTCCGAACGGATACCTCGACTGGGCTGACAGAAAAGTATAAACATCGAGGTCTAAGAACAGAGCACTTATGTATATTTGTTTGATTATTTTATGTATAATTGTTTTAACTGCACAAAAACTCTAAACCGAACGGTTCATATTTTCAACGATCACTCGAACTCGTCATTATCATTATTTTTGAAGCTTGTGTGGCACAAGCACTCAATTTTTGTTTATAAACAGTCAGATGAACATAGGGATTAGAAAAGCTTGAACATTTTAAAAATAAACAAGAGTCTTCAAACATAATGCATATGTGATAGATTTACAGTTAAAAGGGCAATTACCTAACCCACATAATGTACACTTTTGTTATGAAAATAATGTAGATTGAAATGTTTTGCTAAAATTCATTAATAAACAAACATTTACATTACATTAAGATTTTCGTCGAAGAGAATTGCCAAGAACTGTCATGTGTATTTTATCGATTTCTTGAAATTTTTTTTTGTTTTAAGAGAAATCAAATAAACAGAAACACACATGAACTTTTCATCACTTAAGATAATCTTGCTATTGCAACCAACAGCAACAGCGAAAACGAATGCTTTGAAAAAGCCATTGAACTAGATATTATTTGTTTGGTGGATATTTTTCCTGATCCCGAGTTCTGATGCTTACACACGGAGAACAAGCTGGTGGAAAAAAAATATCATCATGAAATATCCATGAGATACCTACTTTAGTTCTAGGTATATCTTAAATAGAATCTCTTCGCTATAAAGGAATAATAGCACAACAGAAGCAAACTGGCAAAAGTTTTTTTTTTTATTTTCTCTTAGTTTTGTACACAATTCAGGTTGTTGTTGAGTTGATGCACTTTAAATAATACTGTTGGAAGAATGGTACCCTGGGGTACATCTCTGAAAATGGTTAAAAAATAAAAAAAAAAAAAACTCTTGTGATGGTCATTGTTTTGATACAAGATTTTTCTCCTTGTTTGGATCTACCTTACTTATGTATGTTTGATTGCATGTATGTATGCATTGTATATACTTACAATTATTTATCTGCTTGCGTTACGTCTTTGGCAGTGTTTTCACTAATCATAAGGGTCAATCTAAGGCCTGGCTATAAGACTAACATTACATTAGATAAATTCAGACGCGCACTCGCTTTGGGAAAGTTGGATTTCTTTTTTGAGGTTATTTTTCAAGTTGTTAGTGTAGTTTTGTTTTGTTTTTACTATGCATTCGGTGCCTGTTCTTTCTTCTTCCTATTTTATTGGGGAATTATTTATTTTGTAATTTGACTGCTGTTGTGTTCGTTTCAAACACAATAAATTACATTTAATCGCACAACGTAAGTTCTCTATACAATACAGCCTTGGCCAAAATTATAAGACACCCTTAATTTTGTCACTCTAGCAAGGCATTTTCTCTTGTGTCATAAAAAATGTCTAACCAAGGAGCTCCATTGGCAATATTTGAGGCAGTAAATTGTCTCGCTTATTGCCATTGTTTCGAATATTGCCAATGGAGATTCTTTGGCAATGGCAATGAAAATATTGCTCCGTTGATGAAAATCAATAATTGCTTTCCATCGCCGAGGCAATCAATTTTGAGGTTTAAAATCGTTTTATGCTAACATCGAGGAGCATTGTAGTTGCCAAATCAGAAACGTCAAAGTTTAACCAGAAAAAGTCTTGAAATGTTCATTCCAGCTTTCGTTTCTTCCTTCCCTCTACATTTTTACACCCATCAGTCAATCTGTCAAAAAGACGAAACAACCGAAAAAACGAATCGTTTAATCGGGGTCTAACTCGTGTAAATGCGGCATTAAGTACTAAATCCATATGACACTTTGACGTTTATAAATGTCAGGATCAGGTATGTTTGTGATTTTTTTTGCGCGAGCTGTCACTTTTTTGGACGTGTTCAGCTGAGGTTTATGAAGGAAATTGATTTAGTAAATAGCTGCATTTTATTTTGCCCCAAATTAGATTCAGATAGGATTTGAATATGAAAATGAAAATGCATTCATTACAAAAACAACACAAGATCCATCTTTGCTTTTGGATTTAGATTTTCAAATCCATTCTTATCACGCACCCTTAAGTTTTTCCTTCTAAAACTTAGTGTTTACTCTGACAAGTAGATGGCTTTTTTAAGTAATGAATAAAGAAAGGAATACATGCATAATACGAAAAAAAAGAGATGGGTGTATAACAGTGATGCCATTGTGATTATGTGTGTTTTATTGTCATGCTCAAATGATCTGGGGGATATTAAAATGCAGCTAATGGTACTTGTTAAAAAGTATTCAGAGTATAGAAAATTTTAGCAAACTGTTTTAAAATTAGAAAAAAGTTAAATACTATCATACTAAAACCTTAATAATATAGACTGTTTGAAAATTTGCGCCAATAATTTTAATTATATCTATGCCTGGTAAGACCTTAGGGCTTTTAAATGCAGCATAAATTGCAAAATAGAATGAAATGAAACAAGCACTACATTTGTCAAGGGTGTCTAATAATTTTGGCCATAGCTGTAAAATAGCCATCTTCCTGTGACAGAACGTGTATGCCACACTTTCCCATAAACGTGAAGTCAGACTATCAAGGAAAAAATCGCGTGATTTCATCGAAGTTCATTTATATTTAAACCAGTTACGAGGAGGTTATATTGGCAATATAGCACGGCATAATTAGAACAAAACCTATAAATTATTTACGAGCGATAATATTAAAACATTGTAACGGTACAGAAACGTATCTACATTAACTATTTGTACATAGAACATCACGTTAGATAGGTATGAATAATATGGACGGCTATATGGCATGCGTTGGACAGTGGACATGGTTATTTCTCATAGAATACACACACACACACATAAGTTGATATATTGGTATATCAACATTTCATATTAATGTCTTTTGTCTTTCAAAATTGCCTGACAAGAATTTAATTGTTTAAGAAATGTGTAAAGTATAATATTCAACCGGATTCTTGATGGCTGTCTATTAAATTAATTTGTAAGTTTTCATAAATTGTTTTAAGGCTGTAGAAAAAGGCTTAGCAGAAAAGATGGGAAGATTATGATGTGTTAAGTGTTAGAGGAATTATTCTATTTTTAATTAATTTTCTATAGAAATTGTTGCTAAATACTTTTAATTGTGCTGCTTACATTGTACACTTATTAACAAAAGCTGCAGAACCCTATCTCTAGTCCAAAGCAACTTTTAATTTCTTTGAACTCTAAGCTTAAAATTGCTTAGTTTTACGTCTTCATCTTCAAAGGCTAGCTTCACAAAATAAAGATAAAAATTCACCTATTTCAAAACCCCATCCATCAAACACCTACTTTGAAGCAAAAAAACCATCAATCGAAAAAGCATCAGGTTATAATTTTCCCGCCCAATCCATTAAATTATCACTTTCTCAAATTCGATTTAGAAGCCATAATTGATAAAAAGCCTTAATTCCCGCATTAGTTTGCAATCAAATTGCAATCAAAATAGACGAGGGCATCTGATGCAAGTCAAGAGTTGAGTGTTGTTGCATAAAGTGTGCCCCATTCGAAGAACCAAACCGTGTAATTACGATTCCCCACAATATTTTCTTTTGTTTCACTTTATAATGATGGAAAACTTTCACCTATGATGTCGTATCTCGTATAATGGTGGTTCGACTCTGGGTTGCAATTGATTTCAAATCCATCACATGACCGATCTTTGGTTTGTTCGTTCGTTCCGTTGAAGCTGGTGTCGTTCATCGTCGACGACGAAGAAGCATTGTTGAACCTGCCTCATCAAGCATCAACCCATCAACAAACGGTCGGTGTTTGTTTTCAAATTGAAACTTAGTCCCCTTTCACACAAGGAAACTGAGTTGCCAGCAATTTTGTGTTTGTTGGCGAGAAGGGCGTAAGGGGAAGGAAAAAAAATCCCCTCACACCCTTCTCGCCTACAAACTAGCAAGTTTCTGGTAACTGAGTTTCCTTATGTGAAAGCGGTCTTAGCACAGCAAGTAGAGCAAAGTGTGTTGTTGGTTTTATTTGTTTTTTGTTTTGTATCTATAATGTTTGTATTTGTGATATTGTGTTTTTTTTTTAGTACGGCTTGATTGAAGTCAATCAACTGAATGTTCTTACTTCTTACCCTTCTAACTATTTCCAATGCTGTTCGCCCCTTATTGTTTTATTGTGATATGTCGTCACGCGTGCGCAGATTCAAATTTTCATTAAAGTGACGCTGAATGGCTGAATAAATGTGTCCAAATCATTCCACCATAACAAAACAACATCACACACAATGTTTTTGACTTTAACTTGTACACATTTTTTTTTGTATCCCAAGAACGAGTTGTAAATCATCATCATGCCACTGCACCGGTCTTGTTTTTTATTTTTATTGTTTTTTTTTTTTTGAAGGGGATAATAAATGAAAACCTTTTCCAATGCTTTTATACACTTCAAGTTGAAATGATGTTGTGTTAAAAAGGGGTTTTTAGGAAAAATCGTTATGGAAATAATTTTAATGCGTTTATAAAACTCTGAAAAGAAGTAAGTTGCTTTGGAAATGGCACGGCCATCGGCCTTGATTATACATATTCTTGAAGAAATGAAAACCATAGCATGGCTTATGTAGGGAACTGCGTAAAGAAGATTATATGTATGGTGTTTTATAGGTATATTTTGCTTAACGGTTATTATGTTTTTTTTTTGTTTTTTCATTTTTGTTTAGAGGAACTAAGAAGTAACACGAAACAAATTGTTGAAAACTCTTACCCCCAGTTTCACAGTGGAAGTTTAAACTCCACTTTTAGTTTAAACTCCAGTTCACGAGTGAAAATGAACTCAGTTCAAGGTTTAAACGAAACTGTGAAACTGGGGGTTATTATTGTCTGAATTTTTTTTTTTAACAATTTAAATTTTTTCACTTTTAGTTGTGCTATAAGGACCATAGTATCTAGGCCACGATATGGATTCGTAAGAAAATGGAATCCGAGATTTTAGTCAAACTTGATATTAACATGATAAGGAAGACGAAAAAAGTTGGTCTCGCAATTCTGTACGTCTTTCTGTATGTCTGATGTTCAGCTTCAGTCTTAATAGAAGTTACCAGTGTTTTTTGAGCATTCTTCAGACATTTTTTGTTTATGACCGAAAATAAGGGTATCTAATAAAAATTTTAATTTTGTCAGAAATGGCTTCACAAATTTGATTATAAAATAAACAATATATTAAAATTGGTGTAAACAGTAGGTAGAGGCCACCTTTTCTTACAATTTTTGTTTTCAGAATTTGTGTTCCAAAGAACCGTTTTATTTTTTCGAACTTGTCGAAAACTCTATTGTTTTAAATACCGAAATTTTGAAAAATATTATTTTGGGTTTTTATTATGTTATTTTTTTTTTTTTGGGGAAAATTCATATTTCGAAAACCGACCAATTTGCTTAAAGTTGTGACAAGCGGATTGCACATAATTGTTTCGTTACCAAAAAATTGAGGTTTTAATAAAATGTAGGTTGCAAAGTTAAAAAAAAAATGCATAAAATAACAACAGAACATTATTATAACTAAAATATTTGTTCTTAAATGTTCAAAGCTTACGGCACTCTTGACAAAGACCAAAATTTCCAAAAAATCAGTGTCGCAAAGTAACTCCAGCGGGCGCAAAATAACAACACTTTACGCTATCGGCCGTATGTCATAATGCCGAAATGCAAGAATACAAAAAATCTTTTGGGCGATATGACAGTTTTTGACTTGGGTGTTATGACATTTGAAAATTATTTTGGGCACTATGACACTCCTTTTGGCCTTTGTGGCATTTTTTGTATGAGTTTTTTGGCGCTTTGGCATTTTTTGTTTGGGCATTGTTAGAAAATCCAAATAAACGTCATACAGCCCAAGGTTTATGTCAATTCGTCCAAATTGTACAAAAACAAATTGTTAAAAAATTTTGTTGGGCTTTATGGTTTTGGGCGTTAAAACCTGCCCACACCAGTTAATAAAACGAGATCAAAAATCATAAAAACCGTTATAAGTCGAAAAGGAAGCGAAAACGAGAAAATTACTTCTTAAGTTTTCCGACTTACAACCACTTTAGGAACCGATGGTTTTCATCTGGGCCGATGGCGTTGGGACACCCTATATACATAGGTATCTGTATTGCTTTATTATTAGTGCAATTATTATAAATTAAGCTGATTCAAGAGAAAGTGAAACAAACTAATTTATTTATATATCAACGTATAATTCACATTCACGTGACAATAGAAAACAAAGTAAATATCACATAGCACCATCGAAATATAGGTCAAGTGTAACAGTAGTGTATTTATAGACATTCTGTTATCTCATCAAACAAAAGTAGGGCTTTGATTACATTTGGTTATTGGAAAACAAAGAAAAGACACTGTCATACAAATTACTAGCGTTATAGCCAGTATAGTAGACAAAACAATAAAAGGCAAACTCTAATATTCTAGAACAAAGAACTAAATTGTTATTTCTCGACACAAAAAATGATGGGGAGAAAACAGTTGGAGAATTGTTTTCTTTCATAAAAGCGGGGCTATTTGATCATCATTATTTGTGTTGCACCATAATTGAGCCCCTTTGTCTGCATTTTGTTTGCATATCATAAAAAAGGGAAACACAAACAAAAAATTAAAAAAAAAAAAAAAAAACACATCAAGACTAGGAAAAGCCATGGATTACAATGCAGAAACTAAGATATTGTAATTGTTAGCAAAAGAGGAGGTCTTCTGAAAGTGTTTTAATAAGAAATTTATTTATGCATACTCACTTTATGGTTGCGTGATAGTGCTTTCATTTGAACAATTATTATTGTACAAAAAGAAATACATGCATACATATTTAGAGTTAGCGTGTTTTATATCAAATAAACAATAAGAATCACACTTCATTTTAGTTTTTTATGCATGCATTTTATCTACGCAAATAAGATCGCAACAAAGAATGTTCAACGAATGGATACAAATTCATTTGTCACCCCAGTATGCCTTAACTATAATAATATTAACTATATGCCTGTAAGACCTCAGGTCTTTTAAATGCAATGCACGGCACTAGTTAGAAGGAATAGAAGGAAAGGAAAGATTTTGTTGGCACAGTGGTTTGAGAATTAGATGTTACTTATATCATGAAATTCCACGGGCGGCATCCAGTTGAAGTTGGGGAATATAGAAAAGAATGCTACCTGGACTGGGGATCAAACCAACACGCCCAGGTTAGCAGTCAAACACTATATCCACTGTGCCATTGCCACCCGCCTTATGGCCTAGCATGCATTTATTTGTCTTTATTTTAAAGAATTTATTTTTTTTTTTTTTTTTGACGACTAAATGCAGACTGTATTATTGTTGGAAACATCCGCAAGAAGCCAACATTTATTTAAAAAAACGTGGGTTAGGACCTCCATAATTGAGTGTCCCAACGTAAATCAAGAAAGAAATAGCCTTGCTGTCTGCCTCCTAGACGGATTAATGATCTTGTTAAAGTATACGACAAATCCAGAATCGGTTGCATATGTTTCCTCTACGCACTACAGTAGTAATGCACTTTATTTGGGATAGCGAAAATATTTCACCTATACCTTATTTTGGTGAAATTTTCAGGTGTATTAAAAGTGGCACGCCCACATTTTAAAAGCATTTAATATATTCTTTTCACATTAAATTCAGCGTTCTGCAAATATGAAACTCACCTCTTTGTAGATTAAATTCATCTTTTTACAAATCAAATTCACCCTTTACAAATCAAATTAATGTTTAATCTTCAACTACTTGATTTGAAACAGACGAATTTTTCGCACCAGCGATTTAAATTTTACAAAAGTAGTGAATTAATATCCAAATTTGCTATTTTCTGGTAAATAATTTTTTTTTTTTTTTCGAAAAATGGTTATTTTTTTTATTGAAAACTGTTCAGCTGATTTTTTTTAATGGAGAAGCTTCTTAACAGTTTAAATTGTATACCAATATTAAAAGAAAACTTACATATTTTAATTTTTTGAAGTTACTTGAAAAGTCAATATTTAAAAAAAGGAAAAAAAGGTCATATTTTTTTAAACTTTGTATAAAGTGATTTCTTAACAATTACTTAAACACTTGAGAAAAACATGTTCCTTAAATCAAAAATAACGGAGTTGAAAACCAGTTAAGAAAAATTTTATTTTCTCGAAAACGGCTCGAACAAATGTTTAAAAAATAGGTGTGTTCCTTAATTGCTTATTTTCATGGTGGCCTATTTAAATGAAATTTTCAGACACGACAAAGGATAGTATAAGAAATGTCCACAGCATTGACACAACCACACAAAAGTTCTGCCTTTCGAGTAGCTTATAAGCTTCATATATTTTTTTTATAATCGTATTACTTCTACAGTACGGATACAAAAATACTTCATGGAAATTAGTCTCAATAAAATGCAACAATGTCAATCTGTGCACAATTGTAAAAAAAACTAATATTTGACGTCAAGAATCATCATAAAATCGGAACCGCTAGTCACGCTGACAAATTAAAAATCAAACCACACATCATTGTCAGTTAACTTTGTTTTTATTCTACCTAGTTTTTTTTTGCAATAAAATTCTGAGACGTGCATTGAGCTGAAACTGGAAGTCACTGTGTGATAATAGCAAGCGTGTGCAATTACTGGTTCCATATTGTAATGCAATCGCATCATATATCTATCCCCCATCAGCATTACTAACCTACTGCTACTTCAGAGTAATAAAAAAAATCAAGTGCAGATGTGGCTGCAGTAAGTTAAGCAAACATAAAATAATAACCTGCCACCAATAACCCACAAAATGAGGAGCGGCTCTAAGTAGAAGCAGTAGCAGCTGTCACGGCATTTTTGCTTAGTGAACGACCCCAAACACGATCGCATGTTAGCTTGAACGGTACCTATATCTACTTGAATTGCGTTTCAAGTGATTGCATGATCCACCAAATAGAATCAAGTGAATTTTTTCCAAACTATTATTATAAACAGCTGTACAAAGTGCATATGAAACATTTGTACATAGTTTTATATCAATATTAATAGTTTTATCATAAAATGCTCATTGCATCCGCCGAACATGCCATTGCAATGTATGCGCAATGATTTTAATACTAAATGCAAGTTTCCATCATCTGAACTGCAAAATCAGCAGCAGCAGAAGCACCAGCACACGAGCAGAACTGCATGCGATCTCAGTGTTACTTAATGTCAACCAGATACATTTTAAATTTGTTTGCCAATTTGGCAAAGTCAAAAAATATGTAAATAGTATACATATATACAAATTGGAGATTGAAAAATTACAAAAATTGCTCTGAGATGATACAAAATAGAAATAGACATGCAGAGTGGATCTACCGACCGTGGCAAAAGTTAAAAGCGCGCTTGTATCTTTGGCTAAGGTTCTAACAAAAAAATGATTTTAAAATATCTGAGCTATTTTCAAAGACAAACTGGTAATTGTAATTAATTGCAATTACATACATAGTTTTGTTTTTAGCTCGACACGAATATAGAATTAAATTTTATTGTTTTTGATAGATTAGGCGCGTTCAGGAAAGAGTATTTTATTATTTTGACAGCCAAACTGTGATTATTAGCTGAGACCCTCCGAAATCTCCCTTTCCTGAACATATGCATATATATAATATTCGGATTGAACTGTACGTCCATATAATGTGTATAAGTAGATATGTTAGAACATTTTAATTTATTGAGTTATTTAGTGACATGACCCAGTTGTTAATTGTTTTTCCTTTTTCAAGAAAGTAATTAATTTACAAAAACAAAATAACAGAATAAAATTGAAACTATACAGCAAAACATGAGTCCATTTTATCGTTATAATTCAGTCCATGAGAAATATTGTTCTCGTTAACATCCCAGATCTGGACGGAGGATGAGGAGAACTTTCATTACGATTTCAAAATTAGGGAAATGTTTCTTAAATGGAAAAAAATGCCCGTCAGTTTCGCCTTTTACGATTTTATTGTTCTTAAATAAGCTAAATCGGTACAGCCGTTCTTTAGGCATTTCTTGACAACAAACACCATTTAAGTCTTACTTACATAAAAAAGATTGAAAACAGCGCATCCCATCAGTCAACGACACGACATAAACTAACTTAGTCTGCTAAAATCAATGTTTTACCATCTCATATACGACGTAATATTTGTATTTGTTTGTTCCTCAGTTATAAGACGTTCATAAATTATTTTGTTAAAAATATATTTTTTTTTTCATAACTCAATGCCATTTAGTTAATATTTGTTTTTTGTTTTCTATTTTCAGACAAAAATCAACTCCCTTCTATGTACATATAAACTAACACACATTAAGTAACAAAAACTACAAATTTTCCACAAGACTGAGATAATTATTACAAAACAAAATAAGTTTTTTTGAAAGATAAACTCTAAAGAGGGAAACTTAATCATTAACTGATCTCATAATAAAAATCATACAAAAAATTAAAATAAAAAAAGGACTATACAAAACTATTTCCTTTCAAAAGAACCAAAGAAAAAAATTATTAAATTAAATAAAAAACATACACACTTAACAAAAAAAAGAAGGACAGGAACTCCAATTTGACTGTGATCTTAAATTTGCTGCAAGAAAGAAGAAAAAAAAACTGTGTGTGGGAGCGTCTATTTATACAAATCTCAGCTGAAACGATAAATCATCCTAAAATCATCACCTACCGAAAGCTCCTTAGCATTTAAAACATACAAAATATAAAAAACAAAAAAGGCCACCAAGGACATCCTTGTTAAACCTAAAAACCGGTATCCTTTCACCGTATAATGTTTAATAGTCTTGCAAATCTACTATTTGGATCGAATACTAATACGTCTACTAATCCTGAGAGTACTGACCGAATTGAGGAAATCTTAGAAGACAACGCAACTACAACAACATCTATTAATTCCTCCTTACAAGCTACTGCAATTGGACATACCGACAATAATAATAAAAACGTAAGTAATAGATCGGTTGACGATCATCTGAAAAAATTAAAATCAATCGATCACAACGACGACGTCACTATCGTCGACGAATTAGACGACGACTGGCTATTGGTTAACAGGGAAGACGGTAAGCAATCGTTATGGTATTTTAATTGTAAACGTTGAAGTAGCTTACTAGGATCTTTTTTACAAATGTTTAGACGAGGAGGAGAGCCTCCCTCGGACCGATTCCGAAGAGGAGCTACCATTTGTTGAGATCAAACGTAGTCCAACTTTTCAGCAAAGACCAACTCGTAATAGCAACCACCATTCCCTTTCAGCATATCATCAGCGAACTATAGCATTACGTTATGATGGTGGCGGTCTCACGCAGTCTCTCTATATTGTTCCATCGTCCGCCGATTATAACAACGGAAATGTCATCACTAATCTTCCTACCCACATTTCTATGGAAGAATCATGGTTCCTGACACCGCCGCCATGTTTTACTTCTACAGGACCTGTAAATATGGAGACTTCTCCGTTTGAAAATCTACTGATTGAACATCCAAGGTTTGTTAAAACGAAAAATCCACTAATTTGTTTCGAATTTTTGAATTCCCTATATTTCTTGTTAACAGTATGTCAGTGTACCATAGTATTAGGTCAGCCCAAGAGGCTGCCGAAAGTTTTGTTAATCTTGATCTCGGGGTGGAGGAATCTCAAAATGGAACAAGGGCTATTAATGATCAGCCAACAGGACGGGTAAGTTTTTTTTAAATCCTTTCTAACCAAAGAATTTGTACTCAGTTGAATAAATTTGCAATTTCAGAATCAATCTGTCGTCCCCCGTGTTGCAAGGAATCGTGTGGAGCGCCTTAATGCTACACAGTGCAAAATGGAGTACCTAACCCGCACTGCTCAAAAGGTATTTCGATCAAAATTATTACTTAAACTTAGATTTAAATTAATTAATTTAATTGCATTTCAAAGGACCATGACAAGAAGGAGCGTCAAACTATCTGTCGTGGAGCTATCAAGCGTTCGAATAAAGCTCGTGAGTATAACAGCAAGAGCAACCGCCAACGTCGTTCTGACATGCAACACAGCAAAATCATCAGCGGTGCCAACAACAACCGCAAATGCTAAACGACTTACAAAGCTTTATTCTAACAAATTTTAATCGTCGTTGAATGCAAAAATTTGCTCTCCACATAAATCACATCAAGGCAGAACATAATACTTATGATACAACAAAAAACGCACCCCCACAATAAACAAAAAAAAAAAACTTAAAAATTTAAATTAATAGACAAAAAAATTAATTTTAAATGTATAGATTACGTAAGGTTGAAAATTTAAAAATAAAATAACACATACAATATGAATAAATGTGACATGAAAATAATTATCAAATAAAAATAACATATTTATTTAAATTAATTTTTTCAATTTTTATTGAATTAAATTTATGTATGTAAATTTAATTGTTAAATAGTTTCAATTTAATTCACTTAACATTTTCATCGCCCCCCTTCTCCCACCCCAGATACCAATAGTCACATAATTCAAACTTTTAAAATATCATTAAAAAATTAATAAATATTTTGTATTCAAATTAAAAGAAAATTTACAAAAATAAAAAAAAATGTGATATTGTTGAGCGCGTAAATGTGCGAGAGAAGAGAAAGAAAAAACAATAATATTAAAAAAAAAGATTGTATGATTTATAAAAAAAAAACAAAATCGAGAAATAAGAAAAATATTACCCTCTCTTATTAAAAATAAAGAAATTTTCCAAATAGAATATCAAACAAATAATATTCTATACAGTGTGCTTAAGGACGATCAGGATCAGTGTTGTGTGCAATGTGCATTGTAAGTAAAAGTAAATATGTATTAAACTCTTTTGGCAGACAACAAAACAAAAAAAAACGATACTTTTTTACATGGGACTAAGCATAAGGGTAAACAATTTAAATGTGTAAGTTTTTTTCAGACAGAAACAAAAAAATTCTAAAACAATATTTAAGCGTATAAAGAAGAATAAAACCAAAGGAGCAATATTTTTTAAATACATTTTACTTAAAATTAAATTTAAATCTGTGTATGTATTTAACATTGGTGCAAATTTGTCAAACAATGATCACTCCTGTAGCACATTTAACATTATCCTGAAACTCTGATAAAAATTAAGAATTCAAATGGCATTATATAAAAATTAAAGAGTAATTTAAAGAAAATATAACTTTATTATTTTTAATTTATCTGCGAATGTTTTTTTGTATGTATGAACTGCAATAAATAAGATTTATTTTTAATTAGATACTTGTTTTTTTTTTCATATCATTTTGAATGTAAAGACAAACCATTTAAAAAAAAGCTTCTTCAATCATTACATAGTTATTAGTCAGCAAATATTTAAATATTTACCTAAACATATTAAAATTTCTTCTAAAATTAAATACAAAAAACATAAAGCACTCATGTGATCAGTTAAGAAATTGTTCGTTACAATATTACTTTTAATTAGAAAAATATTAAAATTACAAATAAACTGCCTGAGAATAAAATAATTATCATTATAAAAAATAGGCCATTATTATAAAAAAAAATTGCAATAAATCCAACTGATTATGTATACATACATACATATATACATATTTTTTTTTTCATTTAAAAATAAAATTGATAATGAAGTGCTTCTTTCTGTGACATAAAAATAATATTTATTGTGATTTTTCAAAGAAGAAATTTCGTTGCACATAATTATTGTTTTAAACTTTTAATAACAATGTAAAACAATAAATTAAAAAAAAACACATCAAATTATCTTTTAAACATTTAAAACAAAAATTTAATTTTTATTTATATGAATTATGTGAGAACAAAAAAAAAAAACATAAAATTAATGTATTATTATATCTTAAATGTAGAAACTAAAAACTACAATATTAAAAATTTGTTTAGTAGTAAGTTTAATGTTAAATTGAATGATAACTGAAAAAAAATATGACAAAAAAAATAAAAAATGATTTATGAGTGAAAAAAAAAAAATAAAAAAAAAACAAATGGACAGCAAAAATGCAACAAAAAAAATATAATTGAATAAATGGAGACAAACGATTAAAGTTAAATAAAAGAACAATTTTGATGTTGTTTTTTTTTTTTTTTAAGAGTAGGTACCTATGTAGCTTCATTATGGATAAATGTGTTTTTCTTTCAAAGAATTTAAATTATGAATGATATTGTTCTGAAGAGTTAACAAATCGGAAGTATTGAACGCAGCAAGTATCGAGCTGGCAAAAAATATATACAATACTTGCGGTCTTATAGTGAATTAAAATCAACAATTCGAAAGGGATGACAACCAATATTTATGAAAAGTCTATCCAATGGAGATGAATTATGTGTACCTACATCCTTGACAAATGAATGCTTATAGTGACTATGGTCTCATAGCAAGTCAGTCCAGATTTGGCTGCAATCTAAATAAAGCCTTCTATAGTATGTACCTGTGGCATAACTATCCTGAGCTAGCTAAATTTTCAATCACATGTCCGCAATCTGTAAGGTTCCAATATCCAAAATAAAGTGTAATTAACTTTAGATATTTGAACGAGCTAAATTTCTGTCCGTTGACAAAAAAACCGTTAATATTTTATTATTTTATGAAAAAGGCATACCTCACTTTTGAACGGAATAAAGCACTTAAGAAATATTACGTATGTACAATATTCATCATGCTATTTTTAAGGAAAATGGTCGTATTTACTCTTTATTTAGAAAAAAGAGGCAACTACCACGTATTGCTAAATAATTGTCTTAAGATAATATTTAGAATCTACCACGTATTGGTAGATACTATTGTCTTAAGATAATATTCTGTATCTACCAATACGTTGTAGTTGCCTTTTTTTTTTCTTAATAAAGACTAGATACAAACATTTTAATTTGTTTTGTTTTAGAATCAAATTCATATATCATTAAATTTAACTCACGTACATACATAAATGAAAAGCTTAGACGAAATAATATACACTCCAATTCACTCGTTTAAATACAGATTTTTTTTCAATAGACTTTATTTTTTGTGTCATTCGTTTAAATACACCTTGAAAAACAACCTAGTAGTTCATAAAATTGTTAAAAATGTTTAAAACTGCACAAAATCAAATAATAAACAGTTAAAGAGATTTTCTCATGAATTTAACAATTTTGCCAAAAGGAAGTGTTCTAACCGAAGAGAAAAATGCTCAAATTCGAGACTATATCAGGATGATGGTCACAGCAGTCGCTGTGAAGGTCACAACATTGGACTAAGTATGCAGCTATTTTCAAGGTTTAAACGAATGACACAAAAAATAAAGTCGACTTTTTGACTAAAATTGTTCAAAGAGCCATAAGACTAACATTTTTTTAGAAGGATTCAAAATTTTTTCTGAATCTTAATCCTCATATTACACTTAATAAATTCTATAATTAGATTTGTCATAATTATAAAAGGTTATAGAGAAATCGTCAAGTCTATTGAAAAAAAATATGTATTTAAACGAGTGAATTGGAATGTATGTATGTACATTAGACTGGACCTTAGGCACCTAAAAAAAAACACTTCTCCACCCGTCAATAGTTTCTAAATAGTAAAAAAAAAAATCCCCTAATTTTTTCAGATTTTTTCCCCTCCCCCTTAGTCACCCTGTTTTCAATAGGCGTTTTTCGTTTTTAGCTCAGAAAAGAGTTCTGAACAGAGTCCAAACCTATCGAGCATGCTCTGAACAACCTCTGAACAAAGCGTGTTCTGAGCGCTCAGAATTATTTTTGAAACACATCTGAACACTTAGCTGGCACTATTTTATTTAACTAAAGAAATTAAAAGGACAGTGATGTTTCTCGTCTAGTTCAAACCTCCTGAAATAAAACCAAGCCTTACAAAATATATGTTATCAGTTATTTCTTATGTAAACTTACCTTCTGCACTAGAGATTGAGATTTTTTTTCAATTTAGCTTTCAACTCGGTCTGCTCAGTTATTTTATTCTGAGCTCATAGAGCGCGCTCTGAACAAGCCCAGAACACGTTCAGAACAAAAAAGAAACACAAATTCGAAGCTCTGAATGTTCCAGAGGTAAAAAAGAAACACAATTTTTTGTTTGACAGTTCAGGCTCTGCTCTGAACTAAAAAAGAAAAACGCCTAATTAAAGATTGATATATATCAAACTTCATTTAGCCTATTTTCTATTTTCTTTTTTTCTATTTTTGTTCTTTCTTCAAATTCATAGAACAAAAATAGTAATTCACTATTTAAATTAAATGTCTGTTAAAATAGAATTCCTCACATATAATTAATTTCCATGTTAATTTTTAGGAGTTTAATCTATCCATTGACAGTAAAAAAAATAATAATTTGAAATTTTTAATCGTAAGGCTGAATGAAGTTTGATATATATCAATCTTTAATTGAAAACAGGGCGACTAAGGGGAGGGTAAAAAATCTGAAAAAATTAGGATATTTTTACTATTTAGAAACTATTGACGGGTGGAAAAGAGTGTTTTTTTTTTTAGGTGCCTAAGGTCCAGTCAAATGTACATACTAGAAACTAGCTTCGAAATATAAAACAGATTTGGTCAAAAGCAAAACAGGTACAGAAAAAAAAAGAAGTGTGCTTTTCTAAAGATGCCAAAAATATTGATAAATCTTTTCTTGAACACACCGCAGATTCGACTGGTTTTTAATTTTCTTTTTTATATACAAACATAATGTATCAAAACTTCCACCCTAACCTTTCGGTAAAAGTCATTAATCAATAAGCAAACAACCCCGTAATAAGGGCCTTAGTATGAAATTTATCTAGACTTCAGTCACGAGGCGTGAGTTTTTTGGAATCGGAAGCACTCAACGTTAAACTTAAAATTCAAAGTCCTTTATTCAAGATAATATCGCTTTAAGGGGATTTTATTATTTATAAAGCAAAAAATAATACTATAATTCAAAGGTTGTTAAGTTTTGAACATAAACCCCCTTATTTATAGAGAAAAAATAGTTATTTAAGCTTTCCGAATTTAGGAAAACTAAATTATGGAATTAAAATGTTCCTGCTTCAAATGGAGGAATAAGCAATTTCCTTTAATTTGAGTCCACAAAATTCTTATTCCATGGTATAGTTTTCCTAAACACTGGAGCTGAAATAACTATTTTTTTTATAAATAAGGGGGAAAATGTAGGTATACTTCTTTTTTTTTAAGCAAATTTATCTATGATCATAGAATATTTCTTTGTCTCGAGATCATTTCGCTTTAATTGCACACTCACGAAATCCTCAACTTTAAATTTGTAGACGAAACACCACCCCCTTCTGATAAATAAACATTTACAGTTGACAATGCGATTTGCACACACACACAAAAAACACAACACGGAACACACAAGTGTTATTATGAACTTTCTACTCCTTTGACAATGAAACTGAACTCATTTACAGTCAGAAAAAGAAAACAACTCATACCTCTCCTTACCTGCTCTACTTTTGTTCTTACAAATTTTCATAATGAATTCACTCAATTCATTCTTCACTTTTTATGTGAACGGCAAGAAATTAAAAAAATGTATTTCCAATGAGATGGAGTGAGAGTTGAGGTCAGTTTCGAATTAATAATTCTTTGCTAAGATCGTATAATTTTTTGAATTGCTTAACGGAAGCACTCATTCCACTCAATATGTGGACGCTTCGTCCCTGCTAGACTTATTACTAATTTATGCTGAAAACAAATTCAAAACACTCATTTTGTTTGTACAAACGATCCCTGAAATTCCAGTTTAGCGGACACCACGTAGTGATTATCACTTTTACGTGGTTCAAGGCTATCGTCAAAACGATGTGTTCTGGTGACACTCGAATATGAATGAGCCCCAGATACTTTTTGGGTATCCAATATTGACTCAAAAAAATACAGTCTAGTCTACGGAACTCGAATCGACATGTTTTTTTTCGTGTTACAAGACAAAATAATTTATATATAAAAAATAGATGTTAGAATCCGCATCTAACAGTATTTAACAGCTCAAATAAGCGAAGTATTACTAAAAGTCCACAAAATGGCCTTAAGGAACCTGAAAGTACTAACTTAACAGTTAAAAATTGATTTAAAAGGATTTTGGAGGAGAATAGTAGTACTTTCAGGCCTTAACGTAAGTTTAAGTTACTTAGGATTCCTCGGGAATGTAGAATTTATATAGTGAAATCTGCTAAATTCTTCCTAAGACACAAAATTAAGGTAAGAGAATTGAAATATAGAAGTCCAAGTTAATCCACTTCTTGTTAAAATTCTAGAAATTTCCCTTAAGTCTTAAACCATTTGTTTATGGTCTTTATTGAACTTACAGTTTGTAAACTTTCAATACATAATATGCAGTGGCAAAAGTACAAAAGGTCCAAACTCAGACAAAAGATTAAGGTATAGTGTTCTAACGACGCGGACAACAAAAAAATAATCGACCAAACCTGAGTGGCATTGCTAAACTGTTACTTTCTCCCCTTAACGGTATGTTATGAATTTTAAAAATTAACCAAAATCAATAAAGTACATACATCATCGCTGAAATTCTCAGGCTTGTGAAACCACCCCTTAAAAGCTACAAATCAGAAACATATTCATTACACCAATCCTTAACAATTCAATCACTTTTCATTTCTTAAGTTGAATAAATTATTTTATTAACTACACCATAGTTCGAAAGACAGATTTAATAACATGTTCATAATCAAAACTTAAATGCATAGCCAAAATGTTAAACTGCATGATTTTATTTAATAAATTGAATCTGATAAATTCTTCCATTTTCCACGCTAGATTTTGATTTTGTTTTGCAATTGGTCCAACCATTTTTGACACTTCTAAAATTAAAAACCGGTGAACAGCTGATTCCAGCAAGTAAAACGTGGAATAAGGTTATGTCTATCCAACTCAATTGTACATAAACACCATTGTACCGCCAACGAATTTTGCAGATATGAAGCGGTTTCTGAAAGTATTTCAACAAACTAAATGTAATGTGATTGGTATGATCCACTTGGATGCTTTGCCAGGTAAATATAAAGCTTCATTTCTGCATACATACATACATTACGTATAAATTGAAATTAATTAAAAGGAACCCCAAAATATTCCGGTAATTTCGATGAAATCGTTAAAAAGGCCAAACATGAAGCGAGTGTTTATTCAAAGTATAACCTTGTAAGTTTGTTGATTATTTTTATTTTACGAGATTAACCTGTGACGAAACTTACAACAGGATTCCGTTCTGATTGAAAATATGCACGATGTTCCCTATGTACAAGACAATGCTTTAGGACCTGAAACTATTTCTTGCATGTCTAGGATCGCGACCGAAATTAAGAAAATCATCCCGATAAATATGCCTTGTGGAGTTCAGGTAAGTTCAAAGACATTCCTTAAGATTTCAAGTTACAAGTGAATTTTATCAGGTTCTGGCATGTGGCAACAAGCAAGCACTAGCTATTGCCAAAGCATGTGACCTTCAGTATATACGTTCTGAAGGTTTTGTGTACGGTCATATTGCCGATGAGGGATATACTGATGCTTGTGCAGGGGATATTTTAAGATATCGCCGCCTGATAGACGCGGAGTCGGTTCTAGTTTTCACAGATTTAAAGAAGAAACACAGCTCCCACACTATAACAGCCGATACTAGCCTTTTGGAGACAGCCAAAGCGGCTGAATTCTTTCTTACCGATGGGATTATAGTAACAGGTAAGTAATTTTAATAAGAAAGGAAATAAGCTAGTGGTTGATTTTCCTAGGAACATCAACTGGACACGCTGCCAGCCCCGATGACTTAGATGCTCTTCATGGAAGAGTTAAAGTTCCTCTTATAATTGGCTCTGGTGTGACCAAAGACAACTTAAAAGATTACTACGACAAAGCAAACGCCGTCATCATCGGTTCTCACTTTAAGTCTGATGGGCACTGGGCCAATGATCTCTGCGAGCAAGCTATTAAGGGTTTTATGGAAATTCTTGATGAATTGAGAAATAAATAAAAAGCTAATCAAAATGCGTAAAATTGTCAACTTTCTTTAATGGACGATGAAATTTTAAAATCTAAAAGGTTATCAGGCTTTTTTGTCCATTGTTGGAAGTATGATTCTTTGACCAGTTTCCAGGATTGTTCATACTGCTGGGACATTACTTTAAGCTCTCCATAAGTTTTGTTTTCTAACTCACCATTCATAAGGCTTAATTTTGTTTTTAATTTTGGATGAACTCTCAGAAACTCCCAGAACTCTTCTAGCAGCTGGAGTTTGCTTATCTTGAGGGACGATTTTTTTGAATGAAACATTTTCTTAGTAACTCCCTGTTTCTTTCCATTGACTGCAATTTCATATGACCTGCAATGAGAATAATGATCAAATGAACCATTATATAAACTGAATATACTTACTCCATTTCGTCTAGAACATCGCACCAGACTAAACCATTTGGTGAAGCATTCTTGTCTGGATCTTGAGCAAAATCAACATCGCACTGCGTAGCAAACTGGATGGGGGGTTCTTGTGCAATGAATCTCTCACTTTTGAATTCTCTTCCTATCCATCGTCCGTAGATGGCTCTTTTCATGGAGTCCATATTGAAGTTGCAAGAGAAATTCAATGATTCCAAATATATTGGTTGTTCTAAGACCATGTCCAGCAAAGCACCTTGAACTCCAAGAATGTTCCATTTGGAGAGCTTATCACTGCACGACATCGAAAGCGTGCGATCTCCACGACCAGGTTTTGTCCGTAGAGAACCTTGAACTTGATGCATTGGGTCAGTTGCATGTTCACCGATTAGCTTGGCTCCGGTGAAAACTTTAGCAGAAAGCAAAACCTCTCCAGCATCAGAGTTGTTATAATCTAACTTTATCCGCTTGCTGGGGATTTCATCAATGTTCTCAATCGGCTGGGAAACAATGCAAGCATCCCCACAAGGAACCTGGGTGCTGAAGAAATGGAAACTTATCGATTGCTTTCTTCGAAAAACACATGCGTTTTCATCAAAAGTAAAGAAATCACTTCTTGTTTTAAGCTGATGGTAAATGTAGCGCAGGAAAGCTCTCCTAGCCAATACTTCAGCGTGCGAGTCGTTTAATATCAAACCTAATGGACATAATTTTGATTTACCAATACATTTTGTTCCAGATCCGAGAGCGACAACTTTTGAATCACCATTTACACTATCAACTTGAATGATAGAAGAAAGAACTGTCCATTCTGATTTAGTTGGTTTGCCCGTCTTTGGTAGGGAATTAAATTTCTTGAACGTTAACTCGGCAAAAGAATCTGCAGCAGGATTTTTCAGCTGTGGCTGCATGGCTTTGGCTTATCCCTTTTTTTTGTTTACAAAACACAAATACCAAATATGACAGCTGATTTATTTCACTGTAGTACTAAAAAGAATGCATTCAGAGAAGTTTTTAGGTACATTCTACAATAATGTCGAATTCCTTACGTCCAAAAATTTTTTTCTAAACAAAATCAATTTCATGCTGTCAAAACAAATCTTGTGCAAGATTTCACATCAAATCGCACGCACACTATCAAGGTTTGACATTTCTCATGCATCAGGATGTAATTAGATGTTCGCATTTCAATTTTGTGACAATGAAGGTGTTAAAAATGAAAAAAATAATGTTAGTGTTTTATATATATTCATGCCGATTACAGAATCCGCAAAACTTGATCCGCAGTGATTCACAATGTAGTCTTCTCTTTCCTTTCCAAGATATATGAGTAGATGGGAAAGTAAAACCGGATCCACATCTTTGTCGTGTGTTGTGGAGCCGTGTGTCGCTGTCATTCCATATATTTTATGCGCCACACTGCAACACAACACACGAGACAAATATGGTTCTACGCATATGAAATACATTGTAGCGATAGCGACACATGACTCCACAACACAACACACGACACAGATGTGGATCAGGCTTTAGCGACACACGTCTCCACAGCACAACACACGACACAGGTATGGTTCAGGCTTAAGCACTGCACTAAGGATCTAGTTTTGCGGATTCTGTTTTTTTTTTAGCGCGCACTACTTCTTTAAGCCTGATCCACATCTGTGTCGTGTGTTGTGTTGAGGAGTCGTGTGTCGATGTCATTCCATATATTTTATGAGACACACTGCAACACAACACACGAGACAAATATGGTTCTACGCATATGAAATACATTGTAGCGATAGCGACACATGACTCCACAACACAACACACGACACAGATGTGGATCAGCTTTAGCGACACACGCCTCCACAGCACAAAACACACGACACAGGTATGGTTCAGGCTTAAGCACTGCACTAAGGATCTAGTTTTGCAGATTCTGTTTTTTTTAGCGCGCACTACTTCTTTAACTTAGTCCGGAAACAAAATGCCTGTCAAAAGGCACTCACACAAACTAAAAATCGATTTTTTTTAAATTCCTTCTGCAAAGAAAAAATTTGAATAAAATCGATTCCAAATGGTTGTAAGAAATTCGACATAACTTAACTTAACAAGACGAGTCGACATAATCTATTGAGGGATATCATATATAAAATTGCACAGAGATTATCCCTCATTCCAAAAATATTCTGGATTTAAGGCTAGTTGGTTTGGGAGAGCCTTTTAAAAGTGCACTATTTTGACAATTTTGAAATTTTGTTTAAGGTAAAATAAAAAACGTTATTGTTGACAGTTTCACTTTTGTTTACCAGCCTCATTATGTTTGTCTAAAAATTGTCCATATAAATGTTGACAGTTCAAATGAGTTAGCTCAGAGTTAAAAAGATAAACAAGTTAAATTCTTTTCTGAGCATGTTGTAAACAAACAAAAAAAAAATAACAGCTACAAAAAAAGTCTTGAGAGTTCTATTTAAAGCCTAGTACGCAGATCGCGCTAAATTTTTAGCTCCCATACAAAATTCTTTCAAAAATTTAGCTTAGGTAAAGAATTTTGTATGGGAGCTAAAATTTAGCGCAATCTGCGTACTGGACTTAAACGGAAAACAAATACTTGCAAATACGTGTATATTGAATAATGCATTTCTAATTGTTTATTTATTTTTATATTTGTTTGTATTGAATTTGATTTCTGTTCAACTATATTTGCATGTGAATTTTGTACAATTGGAGTCAGAAATAGAATTGACAAAGACAGTGGGCGCATTTAATGCAAAATTTGTACTTATGTCGATTTCTTTTCAACTATTAAAGATCAAATCTTATTTTTTGTTGTAAGGAACTCGCAAACAAAATAAATTTGTTTCTGTGATTGTGTGTGTGTCCAATTTGACAGGCCCAAACGCACAATTCTTTAATTTTTTTTTTGAAAATGGAAAATTGTAATTCTATCTACATATAGTAAATTGTATTTAATTTATTTTATTTACTGAAGAACGTGAACCTTATACTTTTACACCACGGATATAATTTAATTGAACCAATTGACTGAGGAGCCAAACATAAACAATATCCAGAGAAATGTCAAATCTTCCTAGTGTGTGCAAGTCGGTGTTAAATTTTCTAAAATAATGTCGAATTCCTTACAACCATTTGAAGTCGATTTCATTAAAAAAAATTTCTTTGTAGAAGGAATTTAAAAAAAAATCGATTTTTTTTTGTGAGTGTGTGAGTGCAATTTGACAGGAATTTTGTTGTCCCATAAAAACTAAGAAGTAGTGCGTGCTAAGCAAATATTAAAGTGTATTTTATTTTCGCGTTGTTTTGATAATTTAAAAGCAAATATATTTCGTCTGATAATCGGAAAACATCAAAAACAATTGTGGGCGTACTCAAGTAAAAAAATTACAATCCAAAATTAATGCACACACAGCAGCGAGGATCTATTCTGAATATTTCACTAGGGGACGAAGAAAAATAATTTTGCAACGTGTTTTCCTCGCGAATTGTATGTTATTTTAATGGGATTTTTTGTTTCTTGAAGATACGCACAATTATCTTTACTTTTTTTTATCATTCACTGAAATATTAAACAATTAAGAACACTTAAACATTTGTTTTCTTTTTTAACTTCGTCACAAAATTGTAATGAGAACATTTAATTCCATCTTGATGCATGAGAAATGTCAAATCTTGATAATGTGTGTGCGATTTGATCTGAAATCTAGCTAAAAACGCAAGTTTTGTTTGACAGCATTAAAATCGATTTTGTTTAGAAAAAATTCGATTTGTTCAGAAAAATTCGAATTTTTTTGGTTGTAAGGAATTCGACATTAAAGATTTGATTTGATTAGAAAATTTGATCTTTTCTTCTAAACAAATCAAATTTCCCCTTCACAGATTTGATTTTTTTGTTGAAAGGAAATCCACATTAATTTTTGTCGTTGAACGCAAAATTATATGAAATGTCAGTTTTGTATGGAGCCTTTTTTTTGTACAGAAAAGCTGTCAGCTGAATTTTCAGTTGGGAATTTCTTGCTAAAATTCAGATGAAACGTAACTAAACTTCACTAAACGTAACTGACACCTCTATCGCGATTGTCAATTATTAATTGATAGTTGATAAATATTGTTATTTTGCATTTTTAAACTCAATTTACTGAAAATCTGGTCAACTGTTTTTTGATTTTTGTCAATTTTCTTATAATTCCCAAAGGTCTGCATCATTCTTGATGCATTGAATGCGCCCAGTTGTTTTTAAAAGAGCCCAATTGGAACTTTTAGTACATAAAGTTGTTTCTGGATTCTTCCATAAAATATATGTTTTCTGAACGAATTCATTAATACAGTTTTAAATTTTTCTAATGTTGCCCACATTGAATTCAAAACAGATCTTGAAAAAATAATTAAAGACAGGTGCAACGTCGGTTTTTGATTCTTTTTACTTTTTCTTCTACCAGCAGCATCTTGAATGCACATAATATTTTAAAGTTCTATCTCTACATAATAATCCCAGTAAAAATGTACCATACACCAATCAAACGTCCATCAAGCGCACCCAATTCAGAATATCATACCCCCCTAACTTTTAGTAAAGAACTCAAACAAGTGCTCAACGAACGGAATCTCCTCACTGCAAAATCGAGAAAAAGAGGTAACAACAGCCTTGGAAAAAAAAACCGATATGCTTATGGCCCCTTTATAAATCAATATTCTATTCCTATATATAGTTTGTTCTTTACTGGACCGCATTACACCAGATAAGAACAATGGATTCGATCGTCGCCAAAGTTTCCGCCTTCAAGCCATCCAGGAAATCATTAGCTCTGAGAAAGCGTATCTCAAGCAATTGGAAAGTCTTATGGAATTCTTTGTTGTTCCCCTAAAAAGTCAAGAAATCCTCAGTGATAGTTGTCATACAGCTCTCTTCGGCCAAATCGAAATGATTTACAATCTAAACGGCGAACTTTTGAAAGAAATCGAACTCAATCAGGAGAATGTAGCTGAGGCTTTCCTCAAAATGGCACCATTCTTTAAGTTATATTCTGTGTATGCTTTCGATTATAAGAATTCTTTGCTGATCCTTCAGGATTACACCAGCAAGAACCCAATTTTCAGAAAGTTTCTTGAGACCGCTGAATCGCGACCCGAGGTTCAGAGAAAACTGAATTCCCTTATGATTGCGCCCATTCAAAGAGTTCCCCGGTATAAGTTGTTGCTGGAGCAGGTTCTGCTTTACACCAGCCCGGCCGATGCCGACTTCAAGCTGTTGAAAGGTAAGAAATAAGCAACCTTTTGAGATAAATGGCTAACTATTGGGAAATATTTTAGAATCAGTGAAGCTGGTCGAAAGCACAGTGTCTCACATCAATTCCGTCATCGAAGACCAAGAAGTAACCCAGAGACTGTTGAATCTTCAGAATTCCCTGGCAAATCGCACACCCAACATTGTCAAACCCAGTCGCAAAGTTATCAAGGAGGGAATCCTTAACAAAGTAAACCGCAAAGGAGACGAAATCAAGCGCTACTGCGTCCTGATGTCGGACATTTTCATGTACTGTAAGATCTTAAAGGATCGTCCCAAAGACACTGTGGTAGAGAACTCTCTAGAGTGCTGCTGTATCTTTCCATTGAAGAAATGCAAGGTGTACGAAATGTTCCCAGGAAACTTCAAAATAACTTGCCAAGGAGATGGAATCATTTTCTGCACAAGTGATCTCAATCTAGGTAGGACGTGGGTGGGCTTCATTAAGGATGCCATCGAACTGCATATCATCTGCAGGAAGACTCTCCGAAAGGAATCAAGCAAAAGGACACCAATCAGGTGAGAATTCATTAAGACGTGCAGCCAGAATTCTTCTCTAACTCGTTTCATTTCAGAAAGAAGGACATTAAGTACTTTGACTCCGACTTTCTCATGAGCCCCAACAAGCGTAAATGTGTAAGTGATCCGAATTCTCGTGTTATAAATCTAAAATCTGAATTCATTTCAGGATTATGAAACTGTATTCCGAAACAAACGCAGTACCGACTCAGAGGACAGTGATGGCAAATCTTCTTGCTTTGGTCGCTTCAAAGAAGTCGCAACCAACTTCAAGAGATCAAGGGATGAATCATATCTCCCAGTTTACACAAATTCTCTGTCAAAAGCAAAAAACAGTCTTGTTAGCGACAAAATTCCAGCCTGTCCACCAAGACGTCGAAGTATTTTAAAGAAAACCAAACCAAATGTAATTAAAAAAGATGAACCCGACCCAACCTACGGATTTGCAACCCATTTTGCAAATTCAGATTCGTATTTCCGAGCACAGACAGTCGATTCGACCATACCGACGACAATTACTCGTCAGGATTTCTACAACGAATCATCTGCAGATGGTCAAGGAAATCTAAAAGATATTCTCTTCCCTCTGCGTACGAGTGGAGGGAGCAACAAAAGTGGCAGCACCGGATGGATGGCCACTAGGCGAGGAAAAGAAAATCGTTCTTGCATTGATTCGGGTTCATCTCCAAGGAAACGCGTCAAATTTGATGATTTACAACAGGATTCGAAGCTCAATAAAGGCGAACCATACAAATTTTCTAACAATTTCGTTATGACCAAAAACACAGGGGCAGTGGTGGCACCATTCCACGAACGGATAATTGACTTTTTTGTAAAGTTATTTTAAGTGTATTAACTTTTTTTTTGTTTGTTTGATATTTAAAAAAAAAATATTTTTCGTGTATTTATGTTTTGTTCTTGCATTCTCTCACGTAATTTAAATTCTTAATAAAATTGTAATACAAAATAGTTGTTGTTTTTAATTATATATATAAAATGAGTGCAGAGAAAAGCATAAAGTGATATCTCTCAATTTGGCCCTGCCCTGGCTTTTTCCATCAGTTTTTACATTTAAATATCAATTAACTACCAAGGTATTCCTACTCCGGAGACGGCACTGACACAAAATATGTTCAATTTTATGTCAGTGCCGTCTCCGGGAATGATAAAATATCAATTAACTACCAAGGTATTCCTACTCCGGAGACGGCACTGACACAAAATATGTTCAATTTTATGTCAGTGCCGTCTCCGGGAATGATGCAATAGTAGGATATAAGAAGAAGATTATGTACCTTTTTAACAGTCAAATTGAATAAATATATACCCCTGAATAAGTGAGGAATACTCACGAAACGTTGGGAAAACAATGGGATAAAATTGTTTTTATTGGCATTTTGTACAAATAGACCAAAAGAGCTTAAATTATTACAGTAAAAGAACTTTGCGCCATTCGAATTTTTTAAGATTTCCCTGTTATCTATTTATCATCCCAATTTTAAATGAAAATTCCCGGGGAAATTCTCTTATTCTAATCTATATTCCGGGGAATTTCGTTCCCTTTTCTTATTCTAAACGAACTTCGAATATGAGAAATAATACTAAGAGAAAAAAGCTGGTATTCTTAAATGTCCAAAATTGGAAAACGTAAATATATTTGATATAAGTAGCATTTTAATTCGGGGAGAATAAATCTCCCGTGGAGTTATTTTCTCGGAGAGTATTTTAAATTGGGCTGAATTACTCCCTATGAGTGAAAAAGCTAGACTCGTGAAACTTATAAAAAAATATAAACTGGTTAAATCGACACCACCTGTTAAAAATATAAAAAACATAGAAAAACTATTTTTAATAATAAATAGTGTATGTCCTTTTTTGTTTCTTTTTTTTATTCTTTTTAATAAATATCTTAGGGAATAATCTTAAAAATAAACAATAACTAAAAATAACACAACAAAATAATATAACCATTATCTTTTAGATCAAAAGAGAAAAAAAATTGTACAAAATGAGAATTGAAATCGTTGGCATTTCATGTTTTTTTTTTTTTTTATAAAATCCGATAATTTTGTTTTTATTTTACAACTGCAAAAAAATAGTCTATAATATAATATATGTCTTTTAATTTTTAAATTATATAAATTTTTCTTTAATAATTTATCTATGTAATTAAAAAAAGTAAATTTTGGTTCAAGTTATTTTGGTGTATCAAAATAAAGATTTACAACTTATAAATAATAAAGAATATAAAGAGGGAGGGGGTAGATATTATACAAAATATTAATATTTTTTAGGGATAAATAAGGAGCATAAATATGATTTTAATATATTATTATTTTTTTTCTTGCATTATGGTTTTTTTTTTTTTGTTATTGCGAATATTTTTTTGTTTTAAATTTTATCAGCATTGTTTTATTAAATAAATTGTTAAAGCAATTTCCACACAACTATTTTTATTTTGTAGTTGCTTAGATCTTTGTTTTTATTTTTTTTGTGTTACTATAAACTTAATTACTCAGTTGTTATGTTTGTTTTTTGTTATTAAATAGTTAATAGTAAAATCTGATGTTTAATTAAAAGGTTCGTCCGCTTTTATTTTGTCAAAATGGGGAAAAAGTGTGGCAGGGTTGTGTAGAAAATGCTGTCTCTAACGTTGACTTACATGCCACACAATCAAGTAGCTTTTGTCACCTCGGTTTTCAATGGTCTGATTGGGTTCCAAGTGAATACTGCTCTCCATGTCATTGTCACCTGGAATATTATTATGCAGTGTTTTTTTTTTGTTTAACAAAATTATGTACAAAATTATTAGTTTATTTTAGAGATTATTTAAAAAAAATAAAAGCTTTCACACCTATGTTGTTATGTTTTAACAAATAGAGCTGGTTACCCATAAGTTAATTATCAGAAAGATCAAAACTTGGACTAAAAGTTGAAGCTTACGAAAGGGATTTACAGTCATTTTGAAAAATGTTTTGTTAAGCTAAATAAACATTTAAGTTTCAAGATTTTATAAATATTGTAAACCTATTTTTAAGCAAACTACACGTTAATTCACAAAATGAAACAATAAAGGAATGTTAATATTTAAAATTTATGGGTGCAATAGTTTTTTTTTTGTGCATTTAGCGTTGAATTAAAGTCTAGTGAATGGACGCAGCAGTGAAACGTATTCGTAATTTTAAAAATAGGTTCAGTTAGTGAATACATCGTCCCTTAATAAGTTTAAGACATTTTGAACGTATTATTATATTCCGGCATGCATTTACTTACAAATGTATTTGTTTTTAAAATATACTTCCATTGAATATGGTATAATTTATTTAAGCTACTTAGTCTCAGTTTTTCATTTCCAGATCATCCAAATTTCAGATTTAAACTTGAGCTCATCTTACCACTGAAAAACTGGCCCATAGTGTGGAATTGTGTAAAATAAAACCTAATTCTACGTGCAAATAACCAATAGGAGAGAGATAAAAGTTTACGGCAATAAACGGCAAATTTGTATATTGTGTCATTTAATTAACTTCTTTGACAAAATTTGACAAAATTTGTGAACTTCAGTCTTTGTTAAAGAAAAAAAAAAAAACAACCGATAAATACAGTCGTGGCGGCCTAATAAAGAACGATATTTTTATAAAATTTAAAAATCCATAACTTTTGTTTGGGAAATCTGTTGAGGTTGAGTAGTGGTTTTAATAATAGCCCATGAACTACGGTACACTTTGAGTAATGTTTAAAAAATATGAGCATGAGAATATTGGTAGGAAAAAAATAAACATAAATTTAACTCTTATTTCTTCTGGCAATATAATTAAGAACGGAAACAAAAGGTTGTCATAACATAAAAAATCTTTGAAATTTCAGTATGTTAGTGTGAATATATTGTAGGAAAACCTTAATTCTTTATAATTTCAGAAAAAATTCCTTGCATATTTTCGTGTAAGGCATGGAATCTTGATAGTGGTGTACTCTATCAGATTTCCTCCATATTTAGAACATTCTGATCAAAATGTTTTTTTTTTACTTTAACCATCCCTTGATGTCTCCCCTCAAGTTTTCGATAAAATTTAGGCCCGAGATTTGGACGGTCTAATCTAAAAAATGGCTTCTTGAATACGCAAACTTCTTAGCAATCCGTTGAGGACTTTTTGGATCATTATCGTCCTTAAAACAAATTTTATGGGCATGATTTCAAATGAATAAGACTCCATAACTGTTCCTCAATGTCTTTTATAAACTTTCTGGTCTATTCGAGCATTTTTTTCTAACTTATCGACCGTACTATGCCAAGTCAATGCACCCCAAATTAAATTAAGTTTTATCCTGTACTCTGTACCGTCTTAAGAGTTTTTTTTTGATTCAATTTCTTGTTCTGAGGATGTCTTATTTTGTGGGTCAGAAAGTAAATTTGAAGTTAGAAGCCCTCAGAACAAGAAATTGAATCAAAAATAGACTCTTAAGACGGTACAGAGTACAGGATAAAACTTTATTTAATTTGGGGTGCATTGAATTGGCATAGTACGGTCGATAAGTTAGAAAAAAATGCTCGAATTGACCAGAAAGTTTATAAAGACATTGAGGAACATGTTATGGAGTCTTATTCATTTGAAATCATGCCCATAAAATTTGTTTTAAGGACGATAATGATCCAAAATGTCCTCAACGGATTGCTAAGAAGGTGTTTGCGTATTCAAGAAGTCATTTTTTAGATTAGACCGTCCAAAGCTCGAGCCTTAATTTCATTGAGAACTTGAGGGGAGACATCAAGGGATGGTTAAAGTAAAAAAACATTTTGATCAGAATGTTCTTAATATGGAGGAAATCTGATAGAGTACACCACTATCAAGATTCCATGCCTTACACGAAAATATGCAAGGAATTTTGTCTGAAATTATAAAGAATTAGGGTTTTCCTACAATACATTCACATTAACATATTGAAATTTCAAAGATTTTTTATGTTATGACAACCTTTTGTTTCAGTTCTATTATTAAGTTCAGTGGGCTATTATTAAAACCACTACTCAATCTCAACAAATTTCTCAAACAAAAGTTATGCATTTTTAAATTTTATAAAAATATCGTTCTTAATTAGGCCGCCACGACTGTATGTAATTCTCAAAGATAAATCAATATAAATAATATATGAAAACAAAAAATGCAAAACTAAATATATAGGTACAAAAAAAAAAATAAGAAATATGGGGTGGAATGGGTGAGACGATAACGGTTTTAAATAGCCACATTAAATGTCTTTGCAGAAGGTGAACAAAATCGGTTTGATTAAAATAAATTATTTCAACAGTAAAGTTAGAAACACACTTGCCGCTCCGACTAGTGTGCCCTCGTTCGCCACCAAAAATTAAATGGAAATCTTTTCGATCGAAACTCATAATAAGGGAAGAGTGAAATGTTATTTTTCCGGGCGGATTTTGTTTCACGCGGAACTCACAATTGGAGTAAATGAAAAAAAAAAAAAATACATTTTGCCTTAACTCATAATTTTCGGCTGAAGTTTAACGTGAACATCCATTTCTATTGACTAATTTTCCACAATACGGTACGGTATATTCGTTCGGCATATACTATTAATACCGTCCCGGTCCCGCACGTACCGACCTAATCAGGATGCACACATTTTACAGAAACGATACTGTACCGACAAGTCAGAGAGCGGCCTAATAAGGCGTATTTTTAAGAATAAGTTATTAAAATTAGGTATAAAAAAATGCATTTTTATCAATAAAATTAACATTTTTAAAATTTTGTAAGGAAGTAATAATTTATTTATAAAAAAAAAAATTTAAAACCGGAAACATTTTTTTGAAATAAATTTTAACTATATTTGGAAATTTTAATACTCAACAGTTTTGAATTGCCCCGCGCGTTTTGTTGATTGTAAATGTCATTTATCAAATAACCCTAATCGCTTCCACCCCAGTTTTTTTCAATATTGCATTATGTAAATACAAACATAATTTAAAATAAGTAATATATAACTTTTTGATATAAGAAGCCATTGTAATTACAGAAAAGTGCCTTAATATAAAGCAAAATTAACAAACAAAAAAAAAGAAAGAAAGAATAACGTATAATTGTTTTTTGTTTTAAAAACCTTTTTTGTTGAGTTTTTTTTGTAAACTTTGTATCCTTTCGATGTCAACAAATTTTGCAGTTTATTCTCATCTTTTTATTTAATTTTGTAGTGTGTACCGCACTATGTTTTACTTTTTTAAAATATGAGAGCTGATTCATAAATTGTAAGTTCTACATTTTTTCGAAGGGAAACAAAAGCAAACAGAAAAATAATTTTTTTAACAAAAAATATAAATTAGGAAACAAATAAAAATTGTGTTTTTTTTTTTTAATAAATAACATTAAACATAGCATAATAAAATTAGTTAAAAAAAAAAATAATTTCAATACTTATACTCATGAATAAAAAACTAAAAAGAAGTATAAATAACAAAAGAAAAACAAATTCTTACGTATAGACTCGCCAAACTATCAAATGTGCCGCATTGTCGCTTGCATCATCAGCATGCTTTTCTGATATTTTTTTTTATTTTGGTAAATAATTTTTGATTTTAATGAAAATAAAAAGAAAAAATATGTTTTCTATTATGAAAAATATAACCAAGAACTAGGCACTACTTTACTAAATTTTTAGATTAAATATCCAAATGCAAAAACACTAAAGCGTTTATTCCAAGAACCTGTGTTTAAAGTAACCAAATAATAAGTGTGCGATCAATGAGCGAATGCTTTTCAGTTGCAATTTAGTTTAATTATTTATCTATGGATGAGAATTTTAAATGTTTAATCAAAAAGTGTCTCAAAATAAAAACTTAGCCAAACGAAATGATTTATCAGTAAGATTTTTAGTCTAACGTTCATGCTATACAAAATTCAAACTCAGTTTTTATCCAAACAATAACTAGAGCGAGTTCCTAGTTTTGGAATTACCAGCTTGAAATGAATGAAAATAAATTTCTCCTCATAAGATTTCCTTCCTGTATCATGATTATCAATTTATAATATTGGTAAATCTTACACACCAGTTTAGTAGGTATATAACGTATTTGTTAATTCTAAACCTAAAAATCAAGGCCTAATCGACTAAACCGGGGAGTATGACTGGCGTGAATAAATAGTTCTGTGACAAAAATTTAGTTCTCATATGAAATAAGTTGTGTAAGTTAAACCGTGTCCGGCTGTCGTTCTAGAACAAGGGCTAGCAGAAGATTTACTTATGAACCTCATAAGGATGAATCTTTTGTAACTGAAAGACTTAAGTCCCACAAGTATAAAAACTCCGGCTTAGTCAATTCGTTTTTTTTTCTAATTTTGAAATAAATAATGAAGTCACCAGAACCAGAGTGTAAGGCTGTTTTTTTTAATTGATGTTCTTAATAGGCGCGTTTACAAAACAGAGATATCGAAGATTTTGCTCCGTCAAAAGCTAAGCAAGCGAATCCAAAAATTTTTTTCCTCAGTATTTTGACAGCCAAACTGAGATTTTTTGCTGAGGAATCCTGTCCAGGCAACTGAGATTGCTGAGAACCTCCGATATCTCCCTTTCCTGAACACGCCTACTTACTAAAATGAGGTGAGTAAGTCCGTTGCTAGATCTTGATATAAAAGTATTATTTAACGATTTATTTGGTTTCCTTATTTCAAGGTTTCCTAATTTTCAAGGTAAAAATTTGTCATAATTGAGAAAATGTGACCGTAATACATTGCAACATGCTTTCCTACCAAAATTCAACCCCTTAGATTCTTTGATCAACCATATTTACATAATTCCATAAAGATAGGACCATTACAAAAATTGATCAAGAAAAATGAAAGCTCCCATTAAATTTTGCAACAAAAAGCATTCGCTGAGGCCTTTTCTACATACAAATACCCAAGATTACATCTATGTAAGTCAAAATTTACCTTGTCTAAAATCAATATATCCCTCTCCGCCGCACATGACTAACATATCAGGCCGCTTATTTGTAAATTGCTGTAATTGATTAACCGGCTCTTGTGACATCGGCACCGAAACAAAAAATTTAACAGCATCCCGATGGCCATGGAAGGATAATTGAGCATTGGCCATACCACATCGTGGGATCATGCCATTGGACGCTGATGCTACAAGAAAAAAAAAAAAAAACACCAGATAAAAATTGATACTAATATTTAATTTCATTAAGAAATACTAACATGGCTTTAATGGCCCTTCGGTTAGTGGTACCGATATAATCACTCCATTGCTTGTTCCAATCCACAGACGATTACACGAGACCATTAGAGCAGTGATTCTTACAAATGAGAAACCCAATTTTCCAGTGCCGAGCATTTTCGATACGTACGGTTCAATATCTACATCCTGAATGTGTTCGAATGTATGGGCATGATATAGCCGTAGTGTAGAATCCAATCTTAAATGAATAATCAATATAACAAAAACAAAATTAACCTTATTAATTACACTTAATTTTTCAAAGATAAATAAACAAAACACTAAATTACATTTATTTAAATTGAAATACCTGGACGCATGATGATAGAACTTGTCTATCATCATCAGCACCCACGACTGATGATAAAAAATGTCATCTTCATCTCACAACCTGAGTTAGCTCTATTAAATAAAGGTTTAAATTATACACCAACGCCTTTTTAAAATGATTGCGTAGAAACAGTCATAGACATTGAAATTGCAATCAAATCAAAAATGTATACTGTGCAGAGTGATATTAGAGAATCGGGGCGTGAGATTATCTCAAACGTTGACAAGAAAAAATACACAAATAAATAAGAAACAAGACTTATAAAATCATTAAAGTAAAAAGATTGTTTTTATGTTAAAGCGGACAAGGGTAACAAATTAGTGATTCTCGATAAGTCAGAGTATGACGATAGGATGACAAAATTAATTGAAGATGGTCCGTACAGAAGAATACCAAAAAACCCATTGCCTAGAATGGTTAAAATATCCACAGCTATGAAGAAGGAAGTAAGTGAGATGTTTGGCTACCATTTAAAAAGAACGTTACTAGTATCAAACCCTGAAGTACCAAAGTTGTATAGTCTGCCTGAGATACACAAACCAGGAAGGAAAATGAGACCAATAGTATCAAATATCAATTCACCGTGTTACTACTTGGCAAAATGGCTTGTAAACGAGATACAAAAGTTACCACCAATCGACAGTGCTTCAGTGAAGAATTCATTTGAATTCGTCAGCAAACTTAGGGACGTTAAAATAGGAGAGGATGAAGTCATGGTTTTATTCGAGGTAGTGGCTTTGTTTCCGAGCATTCCCATTGAAGAAGCTATAAGAGCCTTAGAAGAATATTTAGAATTGGCTGACTTATCAACCGAAAGAAAATCAATTTACGTAAATGTAGCGAACAAATGTATGGAACAAAATTATTTCCAATTCCGTGGCTTATATTATACAATAGAACACGGCACAAGTATGGGAAATACCCTCTCAGCTTTGATCGCCAAACTATTTATGTCGAAGTTTGAAATGAATCTAAGGAACTCTGGACGTCTGCCACAAATTTGGTTACAATATGTAGATGACATATTCGCGATAGTGGAGAAACAAAAAATAACTGACTTACTTCAGCTTCTTAACTGTCAATATGAAGCAATTAACTTCACGGTCGAAGAACTTGATTACAAGTTGCCATTTCAAACCTTATAGTACGTAATCGGGAAGGGATTTTGAATTTTGCTGTTTACCACAAACCAACGAGTACCAATCATTGCATTCCCAGTAACTCGCATTGGCCGATTAAACACAAGAAGGCCAATTTCATTCATACATCCATAGATTGTGTAAATTACCACTCTCAGTTGCTGACTATAAAAAAGAGTATGACCATATTTTAGATATTGCAAATTTAAATGGATACAGCCAAAAAGTGATTGACGATCTCATTATAATGCACATGAGAAAAATCAAAAAAAATCAAAAAAAAATCAGCATGACAACTTTGTTTGCACAGAATAACAAAATTGATCAAAAAGAAGATCCAAAACGGGTATGTTTTTCGTATAATCCAGTTCTTACAAACAGATTAAAAGATGCATTCAGTCGCAACAACATGGCAATGGTTTTTTCAAGTAACAACAAACTAAAGAACGTCTTAGGCACAACAAAAGACAAAACCGAAAATTTAAAGAAATCGGGAATTTATTCGGTACAATGTGGCAATTGTGAACAAGTATATTACGGCCAAACTAAACGAAATATTGAAACACGCTTTAAGGAACATTCCACTTAGATTAAGACAAACAATTGTAGACCTTCGGCGCTGGCAAATCATGTATTGACGAATGACCACTTTAACATGACTAAAGAAAATTTGAAATTGGTGCGACAAAGTGAATGATGCGAGACGTTTAGATTTTTATGAAAGCTATTTTATCCAGAAAGATGAAAGATCTTGGAACGCTGACAGTCGAAATATAACGTCTTGTCTATTCCAATTGGTGTAAAAACTTTTCTGTATATTGTCCGACTAGTGCACCTTCGAAAATAATGCACAAGCTCATTATTCGTTCTTTTGTTTCTGTTTTGTTGTTTTTGCACTTCGTGCCCCTTTTTTTCGTGTGTCTATACATCAACGTCGCGTCGCCGCCGTCGGCAAAGCTCGGTTCTAATCGTGTTGTGCTGCTTAACGACGACAATGACTTGTGCTTTTGGCAAGATGAAGATGACATTTTTTATCATCAGTCTTAAATGAAATTCAGTTGTCTCTTTGTATACTACATACTTATAATAAATGGATTTCTTACCTGATCGATACCCATACTCCTAGTCCTGTGGCAGCCATCTGCCGTACTTGGCTCTCTTTCCTTGGATGAGCCTCCAATGTATGGATCACATTAAGCGAAATAGGATCCACAATGTGAATCTTATTGCGGTGTGCAGCCCAAATCTTATCGGCAACTACACACAAGCACCGAATCGACTGATGCTGGTCACCCAGCGTAACCAGGTGATAGCTGTTCAGATCCCATTGACCATCGGTCTGCCGACGAAAAATAGCCAGCTGTCCGTTCGCCAGAGCAACTACCACCCGAGATTCAACGTGCACTATTGCAAGAACAGCATCGGGAAGAAGCACTTTGTGCAGACACTCATGCCATCGACCCACGCTACTGTGCACATAGAGCATACCGTCCTGGGCGCCCAGCCACATTGTCGGCCCGACAGATGTCATTGGAGGCTCATTTTGACGATCTTGAGTTCCTAATATTGGATTAACCGGCCTCGAAAATGCTAACTGTGAACTTGAATTATTGTTATTCGAAGTCCTTTCTGCTACGCCGTTGGTGGTGGCGACATCAGCTCCAAGGACAAAGTGATGCTTAGGAGACGTTGGTGGAATGTTAGTCTCTTCTACTGCCACACCTTCCTCGCTTTCGTTTGAATTTGATTTTTCAACTGCTTCTTTGGCGTTTTCCTCCACTTCAACAGTTCCATTGGTGGAATTTAAGCCAGCTTCTTCACCACCTTCTTTGGTTTCTGTGTTCCGATTTTGATCCGGTTTCGGACGGACTCTAATGAATTCAACATTTCCTAGCATTTCTCGTCCTTCGCCTGGCTTCTCCAATGTCTCGCCAGCCTTTATTACTTCTGAATTCTCTAGCAGCGCATAATCTTTTTCCATGGCTCCTGGCACCGATGCAATACAAAGTAAATGTGACTGACAAATGGGAAACGCGTCCAGCACGTTCGCAGGCTCATTAGCATCCACAACAGTTACTGTGCTGGCAGCATGTGTGCTTGTACATACCCACACATACGAGCTGAGCTGAATTTCTGGATCTTCTCCATCTAGAGACATATTGAGCTGACGTTCCGTTGACTCTTGACCACTGTGCTCCACTGTTGGACTTGTGATCTCGGTTATTTTCGCCGTTGGCCTTGAATAAAAAATAGTCGCTCCTATCACAGAACCACCATCCTTATTGAAGCCCCCATTGAGATTGACCCCAGCGGCACAGAAGACCTTCATGTGCGGACTGGCTTCAGCCAAAGGATTGCAATACACTGGCACCGGCACTCCACCCGAATGCCGATTGTGGTGTTCTTGACTCGATTTGTTTATCGGCAAACTCCAGCCATACGCATGCAATCTACCGTCTTCTTTCTGGACATGTGCCCTCAATTGTCGATATTGTTCTTTTCGACGAGCGTTTGCACGCTCTGATGTTCCTTCTTCGCTGAAATCTTTTGCTAGAATGAGGGCATTGGCTAGTCCGGCATTAGCAGGTGGATGATTGCCCGATGTTATGGCAAGGCGATGCTCGCTACTTCGACTGGGGGATCCGTGACTGTGAGAGGGGCTGTTGTAGCGAAACATGGGCCCCCCTCCCTGCCCGGGGTCCCGATCTTGGGGTCGGTTCGAAGAGCTAAAGACGTAGACGAAGACACACTGAATTAAAATGTCATTTCAATTGGGCCCGCAAGCGGGTAGGAAAACTCACGTGAAAAGGTTATTAAAATACTTCCAAATGCCCTGCTTGGGTTTCTCTATGGTTTTGGTAGCACGAAGGATCTCAGTTAAGCGGACTGCTTCTTGAAGTTCCATCAAACGTTCTTTATACTAAAAAAATTAAAAATAAAGTTAATGAAGACCAAAGTCTTGCAATATTTTTCTTATTTTGGGTTTACTTGATTTCTCTCCATAAGCACCATAGCCATCTCGACTCGAGTGAAGCGTTTACGCTGAGCCATCGGAACATCACTTTTTTCTTGTTCTGTGTCATCTGAAAAACATCTTTCCATGTAATCCCTTTAAATCATTTTGCCATATATTCTTACTCTGTTGTTTGACTTGTTCTTTGGTTTTCTTAAGTTCATCTTCCAGCTCGCCTACTTTCTGTCGAAGTTTGTTGCGTGATTGCGACATCGCATTTAGTTCTTCTCGAAGAATTTCTATTTCACCGGTGAGTTCATCGACTTTAACAATTAAATCGTCTTTAACAATGTTAAGAGCATTTCTAAGCACAAAGTAAAAAATATAGTTAAGAAAAATACTAAAAAAATACAAAAAATCAAATCCATTTACTTAGTTGCCAGAAGTTCATTATTTTCCATGATGAGATTTTCGACTTCTTTTCCCATACCTAAAATTGATAGAAGTTTTAAACATTTTTTTCTTTATCGAAGGGTTTTGTATTATTTTAATAATGCCAAATAATTTATCACTACAAAAATAATGCTAATGAAAAAAAGCACACGAAAGGTTGAATGATTAAATGATATTAAAAAAGGTAGATTGGAATTTGAAATATTATGTTATAAAAAATCGGAATTGGTAGTTTAAATAAATTGAATTTTAGTACTGAGGAAAATAAGACACAACTTAGAAAATTACAAAAAAAAAAAAATTTTTTTTAGCAAAGTTTAAATTAATTCCGGTGAACATACAGTGGCTCACTAGTTTTGCTCGTTGTTCTTTCTTATCGTAAAACTCGATGCTCGTTTTGGATCTACCAAAGACAAAAAGCAAAACTCGTAGAAGAAGTTAAGGACCGTAACTGAAACCTAGTATATGTTCTGAAGACTTGATTTAGCTACATTCTAAAGATGTGGAACAAAATTGTATTTTTGCCAGATTCCAAAGATGTGGTACAAAATTGAATTTTTAACAGAATGGTAGTATCATAAAAATAAACATATGTGTATTTGTTTTATCTACATATATATATATATTGAAGTTTTGATACTTCCGAGTGTATATTATTATTATTATTATTATTATTATTATTATAATGCGTTTTTTATTGGTAAATGTATACGCAGCGCAGCAAAATTTTACATTTTACAAAAACAAAGGAAAAGTGCGTTAAAGTACATAATGTGTTATTATTCTGTTTTGTGATTTTTAAAAATGTCTAATATTTTTTTAAAAATCACAAAACAAAATGATAGCACATTATGTAGTATCCGCACTATTCCTTTGTTGTTGTTTGAAGTGTAAAATTTTGCTGCGCTGCGTATACACTTACCAATAAAAAACGATTATTATTATAAGTTTATTAACAATAAATTAAATAACATTGTCAATAGTTGTAAATATATAGCTGTAACTGCTAGGGCTTACAACTAGTTGACCAAAAATAGATGCTTATATAAGTTTTTCTAAATTAAGTGCAGACACCAGCCTATATTACAATTGTTTACATTATCATATGTGGTTTGTGTTAAGAGATATGATAAAATATTTTGAACGATAGATTTACTTATCAGATTTATTTGTTTGCAAGAAATAAGATGATTTATGGTAAGCGTTTGATTTTCGTCCCAGAAGTGGCAAACTAGGGGCGTTTCGTTGGTGATAAGGTGTTTGTGGGTTATGTTGGTGTGACCCATCCACGTATGTTTTAATCTTTTTATGTTATATATCCTTAGGGTAATTGACTTTTTCAGCATCAGGGTTAAATTTAATTTAAATATGTTGATAACTTGGCCAGCTAGTTTTTCTTTTGTTTTTCCATGTCTTAAGGAGAGTTGAAGGCGTAGAATGTGGTAAGAGGTTCTTTTAGAGCTGACTTAGCTGCAGCATCTGCAACTTTATTATAATTAATTCCGCGGTGCCATGGGATCCAGGCTCCTGGAGATGAGCCTATCGTGTATGGATTCGATGATTTCACTACCATTGTTGATCTTCTTAATAGCTGTTACGAAGGATAGATTGTCTGTGAATATGATAGTTTTATTGTTTGTAGACTTTCTGATCGCAGTGAAGATGGCAAAAGCTTCTGCTGTAAATATTGAGGTAAAAGCTGGAAAAAGACCTTTACAAATTATTGTTAAGTCTTCTGCGACAACTGAAAATGAAGTACCGTCTTCTGTGAACATAAAGTTCCATCCTTGTGGTTGTCCGCCATATCAAAAATATGGCTTTAAATACATCGTTACTGGTTGATCTGATGGAGCTTTTGCAAAGGTTAGTGTGTATAAGGTCGTTTAATAAGTTACAAGGTGGGCAGAGAGTTGATTTTAAGTTCTGAGTGACGATGGGTATGTCAAGCTCTTTTGCGGATGTTAAAGTCGAGAAGAATTTAGATTGAATCCTTGTTTTTTTTTTTTTAACAATTTTTTTTGACATTTCTTGAGGATGGGTGATCTTTTGGAGCATTTTATTTTTTTGAATCAGACATGTAGTGAGGTATTCGATTCGTTCAGTAAGTTGCGGTAGTTCAGTGTCAGTGAGTAGGTTACGAATAATCGGAAGGCTTTGAAGAATCCTGGTGAAGGTGGTAGCGAAAAGAGCTAAATCTTTGCATTTAGAGTAAACTATAAGGTCATCGGCATATAATGAATGCCCAACTACGCTATGACGGTCAACTATAGCGCTGATTTCATTAAATGCTATTATGAAAAGGACGACAGACAATGGTGATCCTTGAGGAATCCCATTTTGTAGGTTGTGAGTAGACGAGTAGATACCAGTAATCTTGATGCGGAACGACCTGTTGCTTAGAAAAGATTTTATATAATTCAACATTTTGGGACCAATTTTCCACTTAATTAGTTGTTTCATAACTACGTGGATGCCAATCCGATCAATAGCTTTTTCGAAATCGATCAAAAGGGCTGAGACGAGGTTTTTCTCTGACAAGGATGAGGTGAAGATTTCATCAAGGTAAAGAAGTGCGTCGGTGATTCCCCGTTCTTTTTTCAAACCAACTTGGCAGTAATCAATAAACTTGTTTTTTTTTAAGAATCGTCTGGATATTATTTTTTCCAAGACTTTACCTGGGCAGGAGTGATATAGGGCGGTATCCGGAAGAAAGAGCGCGTGTAACTCAGTACTCGTGGCAGAAGTGAAACTTCTTTGGCTATCTAAAAATCTCGATATATAGGGATATTAAGCTTATATGCGTAAGACGCAGCTATGTGTTCTATATCAAAATGATCGATGGGTTCGGGTTGTAAACTTGAAAATCAAATAGTAATGGTGAAAATTTAAAGTAAAAAAAGGTGAAAATTTAAAAGATATAAATCAGTTTATTTGAGTAAATTTTCCGACTATTTCCAAAATTCGTACACTCAAAATCTCTGCAAAATCAAAAATTTGTAAATTAGCCTATTTTGAGATAAAATTTTTAAAATAATTTATATCTCTATACCAGTAGGAGATAGACAAAAATCTTTAACTAGCAAGATTCTTAGAATTTCATTATCTATCCACCAAACAAAATTCAAAACTCTAGCATTCTAATTAACGAAATTAGAAAATAGACATAAAAGGATATTTTCCCTTTTATCTGCTACAATAATATAGATTATCAAAAAATCCAAACTTATTGCAATATAAAATATATTAGCCTATCAATAAATTTTTTTACTTTTAATCTACCTCCCACCACTTAACTAATCAATGATCTCAGCGTTGCACATGTGGCGTTACATTTTTTCGTTTCACAAAAATTCAACCTTGAAATTTCACTCTCAACGCGCCCAAAGAAGTTTCACTTCAATAACAGAAGAGTCTTTATTTGGCTTAGGTATTGGGACTACCTTCCATGCATGTGGAATTACACCGAAAATAAATATTTGGTTGAATATATCCAATAACCTTTTTTTAAAGGTTGCGGAACTGTTTTTTAGCATGGCGCGGTCAAACCCAGGGGTTGTGCCTTTGAGAAGGTGTAGACAGCTGTCTAATTCTGTCATATTTAAAGGACATTCAATTAGAGCTGCGGACGGGTTAATAGTGTAGTGGGATTACTAGGTTGAGTATCGAGTGTTTTTCTCAAGTTTATATCATCACCGGAATGTTCCCATATTTTTGCAAAAAACTCAACATTTTCTTAGGGAGACGTGATAGTTTCTTTTTCGGTTTTGATTACTTTGATTGAGTGAGGTACATAATTACCGGTCAGAGTTTTTATATCAGCATAGCTGTTTTGATGTACAGTTTGGATTGATGTTTGAGTTTAACTTTTGAAAACATATAATTTGTTCTGCCTTAACCGCTTTTCGAAACTTAGCGTTAACTTTACGGTAGGAAACAAGATTTTTGTCTGTCGGGTGCTTTTTAAACAATCTCCAGAGTTTTTGTTTTGTTTGACGGAGGTCTCTTAACTGATGGTCTCTTGATTGATGTTCCAAGAAGTTTTCCTTTGTGAAATTTCTTTTGAGAGAGTCAATTGAAATAGTTACCAATTTGCCCGATCTAGTAGAAATTTCTTTTGCAGTTTTATAGGTGTTATGTTTTTGCCAAGGTGTAGGTGGTCCGAGACATACCATGAAGAATTTGGAGTCAGAGATGGTGTTACAAGGGTCAGGTCAACATGTGTGAAGGTTTTGTGTGTCGATCATTTAAGATCACAAGCCCAAAGTTAGTCAATAAAGTGTTCGACTATTTTTCCCCGGAATATTGGAGATGGCTTTGGAAGAGTGAGAAGGGTAAGAAGTTGTTGTAGTTAAAGTCGACGGTGAGGTTATGTTACTAGTAGTAGTGGGTGTATTTATAGAAGGAGCGGCGTGTGTGGATGAAGTTAATGTGTTTTGGAGTAGTTTTAGTTGATTTTAGAGCTGATTTGTCCTTGGACGAAGACCTTGCCAAGGGTGTTAAGGAATTAGGTGTTTGATTTGATTGATTTTGGGTGATATTATTTTCCTGAGCTGGCACTGGTGTTTTTTGAGGATGTTTGTTACTGTTGAGAAGGTGTGTGGAAGAGATATTTGGGGGTTTTGCTCTCTGTAAATTTGTTTGGCTTCAGCCATAGTGCATTTGCAGATAGATTTTATTTTGAGTTTCTTTAGCTTCTTGGTAGCGTTGGCATGACCTAGAGGTCCGGATGCAGTTTGCACATAGTGTACGAGTGCATTCTATGGGTGAGTGCGGAGGAAGGTTACAATTATCGCATGAAACATTACTTGTGCACATTTTTTGCGTGTGATCTAAAAGTTGGCAATTCTTGCAACGCATTGGATTAGGGAAATATTCCCTAACTTGAACGTTATCCCATCCAATTTTGAGAGTAGTAGGTGGTCGGAAGAGATCGAAGGTAAACAAGACACATAGGGAAATATACAGAGAGGAATAGTCAAAACGACATTTGTTCAATCGAACAATCGTTTTAGTATTACGCGATCTGGGCCTTGGATTTCTTAAAACTCGGCACGCTGCAATTTCGAATAGGTACCACTAAAAAGATAGAAATCTGAACGAATACATATTGGTAATTATTGAATTTTCCAATAGAATTGGACTAATATGCTTTTCAATTTCCTAGCTTAGAATAGTAAAATAGCAGACACAAGAAATACAGAAATCTTTTCAACATAAAACAACAATTGGAACAATTCAATTCGGTGCTCCAGCACCGAAAGAAAGATAAACAATATACAAAACATACATTTTATGCAACTGAAAACAAAAACATCTACAATTCAACTGCCTTAACAGAATAATCCAAATACATTTTCTACGACAAACTTATTTTTTATGAATTGGAAAATTAAAAAAAAAAAATATAGGTATAAATTAAACTTACCGAAATAATTATCATTAGCTATTAGGCGATCCAGGACAAGGTAAGATCGGTTGTGAGAGGAGTATAATTAAGGATCATATATTATTTTGTTTTGAGGGATTGTTTTTTAATTCGGTTTTGTTTAAAAATTACAGAAAAAAAATGATAATTCATGATTTGTGAAATATTTTATTAGGTATATTTGGATGGAATAATTTTATATGCAAGCTTCAAAATTGTATTTGAGATATTTACAAGTAATATAAATAATTCCAAAACAATATAATCGATGAAACCTACCTGAAGAAGCGTATTCCCCAGGATGAACCCAGCTGCCTGTTGTTTTTTTTATTTTTTGTTGTAACAAAAATCACAATGAAAAAGAAACAAAATATAAACAATCATTATTAGATGCTGGTTAAAATTAAATTAAAAATTAACAACAAGTAAAAAAATATAAATATTTATATTTAAGGTGCAACCCGGTTAATTTGAATTAAGCTTTCAAAGTGCAACTATAACCAACGAGTTTTATACATAAACGAACTAACCTGTGACTTCATGCTCTTCACTCTCTTCATTGTCCTGAAATGACAGCTCTTGATAGAGTGTGTTTGCGGAGCGTTGTTCCTTTTTGGTTGTAGTTCGACCAACTAATGAATTTTTGTTCATATTAAATTCAAATTCAAAATTGTTATTAACAGAAAGAAAAAAACAAAAAAAGAGTTTATTTTTTTAGAAAAATATTAATTAGTTGGAGGTTTTTGAGAGATAAAGAATGAAAAAAAGAAATAAAAAGAAATTCCCCATATACGTTAGTTAAGTTATTAAAACAAAAAATAAATGCAATTTTAAAATTATTACCATTAGATGTAATATTTGGCACAATTGGTGGACATTCATCACTTTGAGGCGATGTAGCTTGATTGATGTGATGAAGGGTGTCTGTTTCGGCGGAACGCTCCATTGTGTGAATGCTTTCAAATTCATTTTGAAGTGATGGTGGGCCAGAGTCATCAGAATTACTGCCTCCACTGCAGATTGTTTCGGTGTCCAACATTGTTGAGTTGTCCAATGAAGTAAATCCATATGAAACGGGTCCTGATGATCTATATCAATGAAATATAATTTTTTTTATTTTGAAAAATATTTCACGGCAAGGCAAATTTTTATTTTATAAAATTCACTGGGGCGTATATTTGTATGTATTTCTCCCCAATTTTTGTCTCTTGTGTCTGTTTGTTTCGATATTGTTTTAAATCACTTTTTGGAAAAGGGATCAGGCGTTGTTATAGTTTTTTTTTGTTTAGCTTATCGCAAGGAGTCTGCGTCTCCGAACAGCATAGGTGCAGAAGTCTTCGATCTAGACCAAAACATTTTTGTAGCTCATAATTTAACAATAAACCACTAAAGCCATGAAGGCCATGCATTACAAAATAAATAATTTTGATTGAAATACAATTTTCTATAGGAATTTAAAAACTTTTAACGCGCTCCAATCTTTGAACTGAGTACGAGTGTTTAGGAAAACGAGAAAGTTGAGATGTGAATGAAACAGATATTGCATGTAAGTAACATGCCACATATTCTATTCTTTTTAATTTTAACTGAATAGAGCCCCTTTGCTGCAATAAAACTTAAATATTGAAATTCACAGCAAACGGCTCTTAGTTATGTAGGTTCTTAAGATTACAACTATTAATAACAATCTGGGATATTCAAATTTAATTAAACAATTACCTAACAATTGGATTCAGCCTAGCTCTACTGACTTCTTGCCTGTCTGAAGCGGAGCTCATCTGTGAATGGGTTGATCCCATTAACATTTTTGTACGTTCCATGTAATCCACATGTGTTTTGAAGAGCTCTGTATACCGTTCATGTAATTTATTGTATTCCTAAAAAAAAACAATACAAAAAATCAATAAAGGAAAGGGCTTTTTAGCAAAACTCACTTTTTTAAGATCAGCTTCCCGTTCTTCCAATCGACTAGAATGTTCCAAACTATTCTTGTGCTTTAACTCAAGCATTCTAACAATACTTTCTAATGACTCTAATCTACTTGCTAGTTCTTTATTTTCTGCTTCGGCTAAGTCTTCGGCTTCCAAGAGCTGTGAGAAAAAAAAATGATTTTAAAAATGTTCACTTTTGTAATATATGTATGTAGTTACTAATCTCAAATAAAACTCACCTTTTGCTCTGATTGCTTCCTAGCACTCTTTTCCCTTTCATATTGTGTGACTAGCTGTTCATTATCATCTCGAAGTAATTCCACCTCGACATCTTGCTCCTGATTAATTCTATAGGATGCATCTAAGCACTCTAAGACATTTACCAAAAGTGGCATGAGATTCTTTACGACATCCTCGTCGTAACGATTGATCATACGCTCGAATTCCTGGTAGATACTACTGGCTAATTGTTGTACCTATATATTGTTTCAGTCAGAATTGTTGGTCAGACAGATAAATATAGAGAAAGAAAAAACAAAACAATATACAAAATGTGATTCTGGGGTCTTCCTTCGTTGCTATCATGACATGAGCGGGTTTTTTTTTCAATGGGAGTAAATGGGTTAAGTTACTAGGGATGAAAAACTACAGTTTTCTATATGGAATGAATGTTATTTATGTCGATGATGAACTAATGGTTGATGTGGGTATACGATGAACTCTTCCGTGTTGTGTACATCATGGATGTGGCATGAAGTGTTAATAGAGATTAAATATGTAGGTAAGTGTTTGCTTGAAAGCCAATAGACAATATTATAGAAAGTTAAAGAATCTAATCTACTTATAACCAAATTTTTTGATTTTTTATTTATATAGTTGAAATAAGATTAAGTCTTTAAAGAGGTATACATACATATATACAAATATGCCAAGAAAATGCTTTTTTAAACCTAGTTTATACCTTAATGCGATTGGATAAAAATATTTTTTTACATGCATGCAAATTACACCTCGCTTGAATGTATAGACTAGATTTTAGGTAAAATATACAAAATAATGATATGATTGCTTCCGTAAAAATGAGTATACAAATGATTTTGTTTGTAAAAAGTCTTCTCCTATTGATGAACTCTTTTAGATCATATTCTGTATTATAGAACACTTATACAAATTTATGTGTACAAGTTACAAAACCTTTTAAGTGTCAGACACAACTGTCAAAATGATTGGGTGATACCATTCCCTGTATGATAAACCTCTTCATATTTATATCATAATTCGAAGCAAGCAACAAAAGACACGATGAGGCGTTAGCTGAAGGGTAGTTAGAACCCGAAGTTTTAGTTAATACGAACAATTTGTAGAAAGTGATTTTTTGCATACAGCATTATGCATACAAGTAAGTGCATACATACAAAATGTTGAACTTTGTTCAGTAGCTTTTCTTATCCCATACAAAAATGAATGAAATCATAAACAAAAAATTGCGTTTTACTTTACGTTCTGAAGCTCGCTGTTCGAGGAGCGAAATTATTTATTATACCCGTTAATTGGGAAAAGTTTTCTCTCTATTTTCGCACAGAATTAATTGTCGGAACCATTATTTTTGTACGGAAATCTTTAATTTGGGTTTGTTAGCGTTAGAATTTGTTGTTTCTTTCATTACATTTGCTTCGTTTTATTTTATTTTATTTTATTTATTTGCAATTTGTAAAACTCTCCATGAATAATTTATTTGCTGTGTTTTCGTAAGTATTTTGTTGTCTTGTTGGAGACCACAAGAAAACTTTGTTTCGCAGCAGAAGCTTACGGCTTAAGCGTTCAACTAGCCTACTTTTCATGGTTAGAAAAAAAAAAGTTTGATTTAATTCGAACCGCACTAGTATAAATATTAAAAAAATAATTAAATCACATTTTGGTATCACACATAAATATATTTTAAAGTTTCTAAATTAAAAAACTTGAATTAAAGTTCTGTGAATGGAATAACCTTGAGAGTTTACACCTATATTATTATACAATATATGTACATACATTCAAGTGTTCTTCGCCAGAGGGACAGTTTTTCAAAACAAACACTTTCAACGAGAGTTTCCATTCCTTCACTCTTCAAACATAAGATCTCACTTTTTTGCTAATTGCAAATTAAAAAGAAAACAGGTATTACACACCCTCACCCCATCTACACACACATCTATCTTTCATAAAACAAACAAAAACAAAAACAGTTTTATAATGATTTTTATTTTTGCACACATTAATGAAACGGAGAGTAAATAGTTGAAGAGTTGGTAGACGCAGAACAACAGGAGCAAAAAAAAAAGATTGCCCCAGCAATCAAGGTCAATGTTAATAATGTGTCAAGTGTAATGAAAGATGATAAAGTTTATTTTTTGTTTCCAAAGTTCTGATAGTAAGAATATTAAATTGTCAGTCAAACCAATTTGTATTAATATTTTAAAGAAATTAACTAGATTTAACAGTAAAACATACAAAAACAATGTTAGAAGTTGAGAAAATGTATGCACAAACACAATAAAAAACATAGCTTTTTACAAAATAAAAATCACATTCAAACATTTTTATTCATTTTTTTTTAAATTAAATTATTATAAAATTTCGAATTATAACAAACACAAAATACTGAGACAAAGGAGACTCTGAAAATTAAAACACTCACGATGCTCACAACCTGTTCATTCTGAAATAAAAAAAATAAAAGAAAACGAAAGAAAATTAAATAAAAAAGTAAAATTTAGAAAAACAAAAAATAAAACTCTTAAATATTAACATTACTAAGATAAGACATTTTTTTCTTTAAATAAAATAATAAAACTTTGAAAGGATAAAATAAAAGTTTGTTAAATTTGGTTAAAGGTAGAATTATATTTATCTATAACTAAATTGGCCCTATGATATGGTTCACAATACAGGGTGCCCCTAATTCGTCAATAGTATTTTAGGGAATTATTCTTGGGTGTATTCTAAGAAAAAAATGGTTCTACAGTAAGGGCCTATCTCAAATTTTGATATCATTTATCTGGGATTTAAGAAAAGTCATATTTTGGTGTACCCTGACCCATGTTTAGGCCTTAACATTTAGAAGAAATACCAGCCTTTGTAACTGCGTTTAAATAAATTTTATATCTTTTCTGAGTCTTAAGATATTCGGTTTTTAGCCTGTTCCATTTTTCCTGCCCATGCTAATTTTTTTCACTTTGGGGTCAATTTTCTCCAAAAAATGCGTAATTAACATGATGTTTTAATAATTTTTTCGAATGTATGTAACAATACTAAAAATAAAAGTTGGTAACAAATTTGCCGAAAAACCCATAAATTGTATGATAATTTGGGAAAACAGCGGCAGGTAAAATTAAAAAAAAATGTTTTTTTAGCTTTAAGCTCGAAAAGCTATTAATAAAAATTATTTGTGTGGTTTTAGATAATTTTTTAAGTATGTTTTTTACTTAAACAGTTATAACGAGTGCACTCTGACACTCTTTGGTTTGAATACATGCTAATTTTAGTAGCCACTTAAGTTGAATTCTACAAACTATCTGCAGCTGTTGCAAAATGATTTATCAGAACTATTGGAAGACATTCCATAGGTTCAACTTTGCTCGAGAGGTTAAAAATTGACAAGATGAAGATTAAGCGGTAATCGTTGGATAGGAAAAAGTTAATGCAGTTCAATGGTCTGCAAGATCACCTGACCCAGTTCAATGGTCTGCAAGATCACCTGACCCTACAATATTGGATGTTTTTGAATAGGAGGAATGAAATAAATCATTTATTCAACCAAAATATCAACTTAAAGTGAATTAGAAGAGCGCATGCTCAAAGCGTCCTCAGAAGTGAGGCAGTAGCTTAAATCATTAATATCAATATCAGTGAAATACGAAAACGGGCTCTAGCATGCAAACAAAATCAAAGAGGACTCATTCGAACACCTGTTATAACTGTTTTAGTTCACACATAAAATAAAAATTATCGATAACCACACATACCATATTTTATTCATAGCATTTGGCGCTTAAAGCTAAAAAACATTTTTTTTTTAAATTTTACCTGCCGCTGTTTTTCCAAATCATCATAAAATCTATGGGCTTTTCGGCAAACTTGTTGCCGACTTTTATTTTTAGTATTGTTAGGTACATACATTCAAAAAAATTATTAAAACATCATGTTGATTACGCATTTTTTGGAGAAAATCGACCCCAAAGTCAAAAAATTACCATTGCCAGACAAAATTGAACAGGCAAAAAACTGAATATCTTAAGACTCAGAAAAGACATACAAATTTATTTAAACGCAGTTCCAAAGGCTGGTATTTCTTCTAATAATCTTCTAATAATAAAGGCCTAAACGAAGTTTCTATCATTATTACTAACAGCGCAATTACCGTAAACATGGGTCAGGGTACACCAAAATAAGAATTTTCTTAAATCCCCGATAAATGATATCAAAATTGGAGATGGGCCCTTACTGTAGAACAATTTTTTTTCTTAGAATACACCCAAGAATCATGCCTTAAAATACTATTGACGAATTAAGGGACGCCCTGTATAAGCAATATAAGGCCAATGCTCATATTAAAATGTTTCAATATTTTTTTTTCGTTTTTTAACAGGCCTTGGTTCCAAATTTTTCATATGCTATTGAATTAAAAATCGTCGGTTAAAATCGTTTTTTTAATTTTTTTAAATTTAACAGAGTGAATATTTTTTCTATGTCTATGTCTCATTTCGAAGTAAACTAATAAATGTTTTTATTGTAATTGGGGTACTCGTACTGGGGGTATCGAAGGGGTTTTCAATAAGGACAATTTTGTATTTTAATAAAAACGAACCATTAAACTTTTTGTATGATATGTCAACATCAAATCGTCTGGAAAGGTTTTCTATTTTAATCATAAGGAGTTTCACGAACCAGCAGCGTTTGGAAAATATTATTAAAAATTACTACTGTAATTCGGAGTCGGTTGACAGTAATATTGCATATCAACATTTTTAAAATATTTTGTTTGTATACAGAAAAGGAATATTTTAAGATCTTTTCACCTTTTTCATACATTCTTCTTTATTGTGACCTATTAAAGCTATAACCTTGAATCATAGGCACGTAAAGTTCAGTTGTCCATTTTATTTTAATTCATATTAAAATATTAAATCTTTTGACGTAATTGATTTGAAATTAATATGTATATTTTTTTTTAATAGCTAAAACGGATAGAGCTCAAAAAAGTATGCTATCTGATTTGGTTGAAAAAATATGAATTTATGAAAAAAAAATTCAAAAATCGTTAGAACGGTTTTTTTTTTTTAATAATATTTTATATACAATAAAAATTCTTGAAAATTTAAAAAAAATAAATTTGTTATGAAAACTTTTAGTATTTAATAAAATACAATTTTTCACAAAATTTGAAAAAAAAATCATCAACCCATTTTCAAGATATTGAATTTTCAAAAAAAAAAAAAAATCAATATTTTTTTAAAAATCCAAAAATTATTTTTTTCAAAAATTTTGTATTCAAAATTAGGTGTGTTTTGTTTGACCTGAAGTCAAGACTATACAGTCTTAAAAAATATTTAAATATTACCTACAAAACAATAACACTTTATTCCGAATACAAAATATTCGATTGAGTCTAATGGAAAACAAAACAAAAAATACTATAGCAACGAGGCTATCGTATCCAGTCTTACGATAGCCTCGTTGCTATAGAATTTTATTTTATTTTTCAATAAAATATTTTGTATTCACACTAAACTGTTGTAGTTTTGTGTTTATATTAAATTATTTTCTAAGACTGTATAGTCTTGGCTTTAAGTTGAAACAAAACACGACTATTGTTAAAATTGTAAAGGACCTCTTACACAAAAAATTTGGTTCAAATCGGTGTAGTTGTTAACGAGAACCGTTATAAAAAATTCGTCTGTCTACCAAAACATTAATTGTAGTAATTATAGTAGCTCGTAATTTTTTTTTTTTAAATCGTTAGAGCCGTTTTTGAAATAAATTAATTTTTTGTATATTGGTTGTATGGCAGGTACCGTTGTTTTTTGAGCTTAAAAAAATTCTATTTCCCCTCTAGGGAATCCCATAAGAACCTTAAGTCCAATGTTTGAAGAAAATCGCTTCAGCCGTTCAGGCTGCAGGTCGAGGTACATACAGACAGACGGACAGACAGACAGAATTGCGAGACCCACTTTTTTCGCGTTGTCTATCATCATAATATAACTACGTATATCGCAATTAAAACTGACACCTTCAGGTCGCGTTGAATGAAATTTGAATGTGGTAATTTGCCAGACAAATTTTAATTTTAAATAAGTAAAAATTAAAATAAATCTAAAAGGCACAAACAAAATCAATTTTGAATAAAAAATCTGGTTTTGTGCATTTCAACTATGTTGTTACTCAATAAGAAGTTTAATTTTCTCTGCACACTGATGCAATCTTAACACCGCAAACGACAAAGTAAAATATTTTTTTTTAATAAGCCTAATTAATTGGCAACAAATTTTATGTATGTAAGTGAACCAGGTTTTCAACTGTTAATTTTCCAGTTTTCTATTAAAAAAAGGTAATTATATCTGGCCAAGCCCATGCATACTTATGTACATAGACAGTACCTAGTACAACTTAGATCAATGGGTCAGACAAAATTGTAATGAAGATTACATCCATTGGTGAGTGTTTTTTTCTCTAATTGCATTCCCTTTTATTAGATTAATGAATGTGATATAATGACTCTAGTCTAAGCCTTCATAATTTAAAAAGGCCTTTAATGCGATGCAATAGTCTGTTATAACATTCCATTTTCATCAATTTATCACTAACTTAATCTTGATAGTAGAGATTTATGGGTTGATGCTCACATTTAAAAATTACTTTCACTTCCTAATTGAGCATGAGCAGCAGGTCGAAATTCACCTCACTGTTATATTCCCACATTATTTCCTATTATTTCAATGCTTAACTTTTTTGTTTTAATTTTGTTTATTAAATATGGGACTAGACTTGCTAATGACATGACGTCATTGAGTGACTATTTTACTGAATGAGATTATTTTAAAATTAAAAATGAAGGTCGAATTTAATTTGTTTGCTCCGTAACAGGTCGCTTTTACGCTTGAACAGTTTATTTATATTTGATTTAAATTACCACAAGGTAAATACATTGAATTTGGTTACAAAGAAGGTAAGTAGGTATATGGTAAAGAAAAATATTAAGTTTAAAAACACTGGGCAGGAAGCCTAATTTTGATTGAATTAATTTGCAAAATTTCACACCTCTAAATGTTCTCCTCTGGGAAAATATCAATTTGTATTTTTGGTAAGAAATTGTGTATGCCAGATAGCGTTTTCTGGTGCTAAAAAACAAAATCAAAACAACCTGTGGGTATAACATTCAAAATTTTGAAGAAAATCCATCAAGCCTTTTAGGAACAGACATCTTCCCTATTATCGTAATAGCAAGTTTGATCAAAGTCTCGTGTTCAATTTTTTTTAAACATCCATAACTTGCATCGCAAGCAAAAACACTGAATAAACACTTTGGTAGATCTTCAATACGTTTTAACTTTGCGTTACTTTTTCAAATGTAGGTACATTCCTTAATTTTAATATTTACTTTTGGTTTTGTTCAAATAGGGTATTATGCACAACTTTTCTTATTGTTATACAAATAACTATATTTTCCTCATTATTTATATTTTTTTTCTCATCACTGAGATTACATTAAAATTGCATTTCGATTTTATTATTTGAGTTTAAAACAAATTATTACATAATAGTTATTTGTGATAACCAATAATCTTTAAATGTCAGCATTTATGTAAGTATGTAGCTACGTTCCTACATTATGTATGTATATAAATTTGCATACTCTGAAATCTGAACCTATTATTACAATTTTTTATTTTCGACAAAATAAATACATGCACACAAAAAAAAATTATCAAACTTCTCACCGACTGACTCTCTGGAATTGATATTTCCAACATTCAGCCATAACTGAAGGTGCATTCGAATGAACAGCCCACATAATGGTGCTGTGGTTGTGCATTTTTTTATTTTTGGTATTTCTGACCGGCTTAACTATTGCTCAATATCTCCTTAATCAACATAAAAATAAACTCGTGGCGAACCTTACGGGACCTTATCCATTTATTTTGTTGGGAAGTGTTCATAAATTATTTTGTCTTACACCTCAAAGTAAGTATATAACAATTTTTGATTTTTATTTTATAAAAAAAAATTAAAGAATATTTGTAAAAGACTTTTTTAGGCAAATTATACATTTTCGGAAAATATGGGGAAAAGTATATCGGATTTGGATATTCAATCGCTTGATCATCGCTATAGGAGATCCAAAAGTTGCAGAGGTTCTTCTTAGCAGTCAGACACACATTACAAAACATCATTTGTACAATTTACTCAGACCATGGCTTGGCATTGGTCTACTGATGAGCGATGGACGAAAATGGTTCTCAAGGAGAAAAACCATCACACCAACTTTTCATTTTAAAATTCTCGAGCGATTCGTAGAGGTCTTCGACCAACAAAGCGATGTTCTGGTCAAACAATTGGAAAAGCACTGTCAAACCGGCAAGGAGTTTGATGTTCATCCGTATATTGGATTAGCAACGTTGGATATCATAACAGGTGTGTGATTATTTAAGGCCTACACCAGCAATTCAAAACAAGAACTTCATAATACAAATTTCAATTTTCCAGAAACGGCTATGGGTACAAAGATCAACGCACAGACTGATCCAACAAATGAATACACTCGAGCAGTAAATGAGTAAGTTACAAAAAAAAACAACTTTGTTGTAACCAAAAACTTATGAGTCTATTACACTTAGCATCACTCGGATCATGGCTTTGCGGTTTCTTAACGTTCCTATTGCCAATGAGACTATATTTAGTATAGTCTGTCCCAGCATCAAACGTCGCCAAGTTGAATGTATAAAAACAATGCATAGCTTTACAATAAAAGTCATCGAAGAGCATCGAAAGGCACTTCAGGATGTATTGCTGGTTGAAGAAAATGGAAATGAAATTTGTAAGTTAATTCGGTTCTGACATAAGAATCAAACTAATAGACAATTTTTCTCAAGCAAATCTTGTTGATAACGTTGATTCAAAAGAAAGAATGGCTCTTCTTGATGTTCTCTTGCAATCAACATGCGAAGGGAAACCTCTCACCAATGAGGATATACGAGAAGAAGTCGACACATTTATGTTTGAGGGTCATGACACAACAACTTCGGCTTTAAGTTTTGCCCTTTCTCAAATTGCCCGGCATCCAGATGTCCAGCAAAAGATTTACGAAGAGATATGCGAAGTTCTGGACAAAGATCAAACTCATTGCATTAACTATCGAGTTTTGCAAGATTTAAAATATACCGAATGTGTTATAAAGGAAACTTTGCGACTCTATCCGCCGGTGCCAGTGATTGGAAGAGAACTATTGCAAGATATGAGTTATGGTAAAAATAAATTATATTTTACTTAATCATTAGATTTCCAATTTAATTTCACTTAACACAGATGGTGGGGTGCTTCCAGCTGGAAGTGAAGTACTAGTTGGCATTTGGCTAATGGGACATGATGGTGATTTTTTTCCTGACCCAGAGGAATTCCGACCCGAACGTCATATGATTGAGTCGTCAGATCGCGGAAGTTCTTTTGCGTTTATACCTTTTAGTGCTGGTCCGAGAAATTGTATTGGACAGAAATTTGCTATGCTCGAGATGAAATGTGTAATTATGAAGATTGTAAGAAAATTTGAACTACTTCCACTGGGCGAGGACGTTAAGCCGCGTATGAATCTTATTCTTCGATCAGAAAATGGATTTCAATTGGGCTTACAAAATAGAATATCATACCAAAATAAAAACGTTTTAAAATAATGAGGACTTTTTAAAGTATACAATTTATTAGGTGTATTGTTAAATTGCATACATAGTTCCTCTGATAGCAATGCAAAAATATTCCTTATTAATGTTAAATTATTGCAAATTAGTTTTTTATACTTTTTACTTACATGAAGAATTGTTTAAATTTTAAAAGTTCCGTAAATCTTTTGCTTGTTTAACTTTGTATACATAACTAAATTTTATTTTGTATTATCTTAAAATGTTAATTAAAGATAGACATTAGTAATGCTTGTTATTCTTTTATTTAATTTAAATGTGTAAACGATTTGGAAAAAAATAATAAAAAAAAAAATGTTTTCACCTTCATATATTTTGTATGTTTATTTTAATCGTTATGTTCATAACATGACATTGACTTAGGAGTGTCCTGCCTAAGGTGATGATTAAATTGTGAAACCGAAACCGAAACGATATGCAATTCTGTTATAATAAGAACTTCAAAGAGCTTTCGTTCTATGAGCTAGATGGCCTGCGCACCTAGGTTTATCTTAATCTTCTTTTAGCCTTAAAAATTGATAAATTATCTCGTATTTCTTCTTACATGTTAGTATAGGCGGTAGCTAAAAGATTTTTCTATTTCAAACTCCATCCGAATTTACACTAAGTTTCGTTGGCCAATTATTTCAGATGCAAAAAAAACCTCACACTATCGGTGTTTTAATTTATTTTGCAAACCAAAATTATCCAAAAATAGATTTCTGCATTTCTTTATTCATTAAAACTGGATTTGAGCTTAGTGCACGAGATTATGGTTTTTCAAGTAAATGGTATAAAGTTGCAGGGGTATTTTTTGTTTGCATTGCAATTTGTTTTGTAATGAATTTAATCTACCTACTTATCATTTTGAAGGTTATAATTCTATTTCGGTACAGTGTTCAGTGAATAACAAAATTATCTGCACCAATTATAAATTTGTATAGATGTGACATATAGTACCTCGATGATATGTTTGAGGGATTCGGTCACAAAAAATATCTATACTCTGTCCAACAAAAATAGTCAGTACAGGCCTTATTAGAGAACTTTTTGCAATACACTGGTGCCTGTTGCTAAATTCCCACTGAAAAAAACACTGAGTTTCATACAAATTGTTTCTGTAATCTTGTTGAATCTCGCGTATATTCCACCATGACCTACCTACTACACATCCAATTGCACAGTGCACACTGCTGCTTTGCTTGTGTGTTCTCCATCTCAATGCAATCAACCCTCATTTTGGGTGCTTTTAAAATATAAACACATTGGGGCATATTCATAGTCGCAGATAGACCCAGGTTTAACTAAACTACAGTTTAAGACAATTTTGGCTCAATGAATACAGACCGATCTTAATTACAAATTGTTGTTTTTATATTTTTATAAGATAACTAACTTGGTACACTACACAAATAGCTTCAAATATTTTGAAATGATAAACTTAAAAAAATAGAATCAACATCCGAAAATTCAACCAAACCTATGTTTAACTTAGACCCAGCTCTAAAATGACTATGAATACGCCCCATTGAATCAGAGTTCCCACTGCTACGTTTATACATATCACTGATTCACTGAGGCTTTTTCTTTGGTTTTTGGTAAGGAGCTTTCTGGATTTATGCTTTTTTGCTTTTGAAAACAAATAATAATTTGTGGTAATTTAGAATGCTTACTACGGCAATCATGTAAGAGCTTTAAAACAGTACGAACTTATTGGCATCTGTTACAGTCAGAGTGAAAGGCAAGCGTCCTATCTTCCCTGTACTGACTATTTTTGTTGGACAGAGTCTAGGTACACTCCTCGTCAACTGAATACGCACAAACATTTTTGAATATATTTTATCCATTTTTTCCAAACAGTGATGGTAATTATGCCATCTGTTGATGGTAAAAATTTTCGTAACATATAAATAACAGAATTTCAAAGTTTTATCCAAAAACAACCGTGAGTTTTTCCTTCAACCACTTCCAAAGTGTAACTTATGCAAAGTAGAAGTTTTTTTTTGAGTCAACTGAATAGGTACAAAAATTAAAATTGGTATTGGAATGGAATGAAACAAGTTTTTGTTTAAGTTTAGTAGTGGGTACTTCCACCTTTATTTTTAATTACTTCGTAAATTCGATCCGGCATGGAATCGTATAGCTTTTTAATGCAATTTAACGAAATTTCGTTCCACGCTAATTTGATTGCAGAAATTAAGGTTTCTTTGTCTTCGAACTGACGACCACCCTCATAAACTTTGCGTACTAACCATCCCCAGACATTTTCTATGATGTTTAGATCAGGTGAGTACGGCGGCCATTGAAGCAACTGCACTTGTTGCTCCTCTATCCATGTTTTTATTATGCGCGCTGAGTGAATAGGCGCATTATCATGTTGGTAGGTCCAGTTTATGGGTCCAAAGATGTTAGAAAATTTAGGACAATTTCTTTCCAAAATTACTTTATACCCAGCTGCTGTCATTCTTGATGTTACAACCTCGAGCTCAACTGTTCCATAATAACTGACTGCTCCCCATATCATGACACCTCCTTCACGACTATGATGGCGCTTTAAAAATCTTTTTTCTTTTCTTAAGTCGTGAATATAGAAGTTGAACCCATCAGGGCCATCGAAATTAAACTTTTTTTCATCTGAAAAAACCACGTGATACCATTCTTTTTTCCAACTCATGTGAAGTCTTGAAAAATCTAATCGCAACATTTTCCGTCTCTCGTCAAGTGGTGGTTTTTTCTTAAGTTTCATTCGTTTAAGATGGCTTGAGTTGTTGATTACTCTTAATACTGTTGAGCAACTTGAGTTTACGCCGACTTTTTGTTTTATTTTTGCCACATAATCAGAAGAATTTGATGCACATCTTAAAATTCTTCGTCTCTCAGCTGCTGTTGTTGCTGTTTTCTTACCTCCCTTCATGGTTTTGCCGTATGCATCTTTATTTTTCAAGTAAGAATAAACTACATTAAAACTTCGGCCAACTTTATCAGCTATTGCACGTCCAGTTAGGCCTTGGTCTCTAAGTAAATCGATTTTAGCTTTTTCAACACTGTTAAGACACGTAGATCTACCCATTTTTCTTAAAATTTGAAATCAAGAATTCAATTTTACTGAAAACCCTAAAATCGTTAATTTAAACTGTCAAGCACTCCAAAAAACTTATAAACAACGAAGAAAATGGCGTTGTACCTATTCAGTTGACTAAAAAAAAAACTCCTACTTTGCATATAAAACACTTTGCAAGTGGTTGAAGAAAAACTCACGGTTGTTTTTGGATAATTCTTTCGGAATTATCTGCTTAACATCTTAAGGGAATAGTTAGCATCAACAGATGGCATAATAACCATCACTGTTTGGAAAAAATGGATAAAGTATATTAAAAATGTTTGTGCGTATTCAGTTGACGAGGAGTGTATATAATTTGAAAATATATACATAGGTATAATCTGGCTCCGGCTCAGAATTTGTAATTAGTTTTTCAAAAACTTTATGTACCTTTGTTTGGTGATGTATTCCACATTTCTCTGCAAATACACAGGATAAATGTTATGTTTGATTTTAAAAATCATAATTAATGTGTTAAACTTTAAACGTTGTTCAACATTTAGCCATCATTTCCATAAAAAAATCTCAAATGCTTATAAATTCAAATTAACGGCCGTCAGTTTATAGGATTTAGACTAAATGAAGAAACTCATTCATGCTTTCTATGAAATATATTCAATTAAATGGGTGGGACATCAGTTTCGTGTGTTATTTTAAAGTAAGTGGTTGTATTCATCACGTGTTTCATCAATTTCGTTATTTCCGTAGGTGCATATAATTTTAGTAAGTCATAGTAATAAAAAATATTTTGTAACAGTCTTTTGAAGTTATGTTGCAGTTAGTTATACAAAATTTAAAAAGAAATATACTTTCTATTTTTCTTGTCTAAAATGCTAAAAAAAATCGATTTTCGTCATTTCCGTCATTAAAATTTTTGTGCATGCATTTAAAACCCCTAAAAAGCAATTGCAGACCGTAAATCTGAGATAGGTGGGGAAGCGAAAACTTAACAAATTATTTATCTTTACTAGTTAAATGTCATTACCGTACCAAACAATCATTTCCGTAAATCGATTTAATTTAGATTTTAATGATTTTAAATAAATTAGTATTGCCCCACTGGCCAAAATTCGCCACCTAACTCACATTCACAGACTCTGGAGTCAAACTATTTGCTTGAAAATTAAATCACAAAATATTTTGTTTAGTTTAAAATTTTTTTTAATACGCACAGTGATCGGCAGTGCAAAACCAAAAATGACCCACAGTGTGCAAATGCGTATCTCAGGTATATTCACCGCACCTATAGCTTTCCAACCTTATAAAATTTATCGAAATCGGTTGGATACTTTTTGAGCAAATGGTACCACAAACTTTTTTTAAGGCTACTTATATATAGATTCCTGTAATATCGTAAGTCTTTTAAATGCATCCTGCATCCCACGGCCCTTGTTACAAGGAATATTTTAAAAGGAAAATTTATGTACTGGTACCTACATTATCATTTCCGTATCGAAGGCCTCATGTCCGTATCAAGCCCAAATTCTCAAAAACGCTTAAAATCAAGTGCCCGCACTTTAAATCAATAATTTATTCAATAATTTATAACAACACTTGAATGAACATAATTTTTTCTTAAATTTAGGTAGGGGACATTTTGGGTGCTAAAAAGGAGCTTTTAACAGAGAATCACCCACCTGCCATAAAAGATACAACCATTTTTAAAAAAGTTATTTATCTCAAAAACGACACAAACAATATTTTGGTTTAAAAAAAATCTCTTGCGGTTACTTATTAATGGTTCCTGTCATAGAACCGGTTATTAAATTTTCAAATTTATCGTAAACGGCTTGACCGATTTCAATCAACTTATTTATACAATAACTATAGGTACTTATTTTCAAAAAAAAATATTTTTGGATTAAAAAAAAAAATATTTAATTTCAAAAATTCAATAACTCTCTTCAAATGGGTTGATTAATGTTGTTTGAAATTTTAACAAATTTAGATTTAATTTGTATTTTTTTTTTTAAATAAACAAATGCGATAGCATACTTTATTTTGAGATCAAGCTATTTAAAACACTTTTCAGCTATTTAATTAACGAATTTATAGTAATAATTTATACCTATGTATTTTAACATGTTTTTATACTTTGAATAACATACAAGGTAAATTATTAGATATGTTGAAGATGTTAGATTAGGGAGCAAGTTCGTACCTCGTGCATTTTAATTTAATACTAATTGAAATCCTCACTATTATAAAGGGTTGTACAAGTACATCAATATGAATTTTATTTGATTAGTTACTTTTCTAGTAAGTTTAAAATTACCTACGAAAAAAGCTCATTTTAAATAAAATAAAATAAAAAATAGGCACAAAGTAGGGATAATTTAAAAAAAAATTTGTGGAGCCAATTAGTTAATATGCGAGAATTGTGCAAAAAATGAGGGTATTTTTATTAGCTAAGGATAACTGTAATAAAGCCATAGAAGGGTTTGAGAAACCAGTTTGAAAAAAAAATATTTCTTCATATTTACAACTGGTTAAGTAGGCGTCAACCTATCAACCACACTAATAATCCTCCATTGTATCGTAAGTTTGTATGTAAGTGTTTAATAAAAACTAAATGCAGGACTTAGGTCTATTTTTTTGAAAAGAAACTATTATGCTGCATAAATGGTATTACAAATTACGGGAAAGTGCTGAAAAAATCAAAAGTGGATAGGTAACTACTAAAACCAATAATTTTGTATCTAATTTTCTTGTTTTATTTTGTAAATACATATTTAGAATGTAATACTGCTCGTATTCATACTTTTTTGATGCATCTATGTGCAAGATTAGAACGAAATTGGTCAAGCCATTTACAAAATATACGGGAATAACTTAAAAATAAGAAACTCAACATAATATTTGCCCCCCCCCCCCAGAATAAGTAAGTAGAAAGCTCAAATTTTGTTAGAAAACTCGCATAATTTGAAATTGATAACTATATGACCTTTTAGCACTCGATTGACAAATTAACTCATTAAGCTGCGTGATATAGCCGATAACTACTTCTAAAACAAAACAGACTCCAATCACATCTATCGCAAAAACCACATAAGAAATTTAAATAAAAAATTACCTAATCGCAAATCAAATTAAAAAAAAAAAAAATTAATACAAATATTCTCATCGTCATTCTAACAAATTCGTTAATGTGAGCTCAGACATTATTTTCGTTTTATCAAAAATAAACACTCGTGTAAGTCGCTCCAAGTAGCAATTATAGTTGTTATTGATTCCTCAGCAGAGATAAACAAAATTTAATGCTTTTTACTATACAAGCCTAGAAGAGGACAAACAGACTGTTAGCATAGATAAGGAACTTATCACTTTCTAGTTTGGCCACTTAATTGCGAGAACTCTTTTGAACTTTAAAAACGATAAAATATCTATCTTTATGGAGTCAAGCCGAACGGAAGGCCCGTATGATTCACCCTCATTCGATTCGTTTGAATCGGGAAGAAATGATTATGCATGCTGACATGAATTAACAACAACAACAACTTTATGTCGAGTACGAGTATATGTCGATAACCTTATTTATCATCGTTTGCGTGGTTTTATGGAAAGTCAAAAAAATAAAATCTCTGAGTTCTTCAAAAGGAATATTACAACGACAATTGCATAGACCACGCCAGACAGCAAAGCGGGCAGGGGGAAGTACAAGAATTATTGATTTTTTTCATATCAGAATCAAACACGACAGACCGGAGTCTTTGCCACCGCAATTCTCGGCGTGTCTTTTGTGTTTACGATTTCATATTACGAATCCAAGGCATGTCTACAGCGTGTTTCCGCTGTTTCCCACTTTGGAACATAAACCAGTTCATGAATAGCTCGAGCTGATCGCGAGGTTATGAATGAGGGGGCGTTTGACTACGAAACCAACTGGGCTACAAATGAAGAAAAGACCCTGAAATGTCAAGCTTACACTGTGCATTGCCAAAGCTACTCTACGGAAAAAAAATTAAATGAGTCAACGGGTGAGTTGGCCGACCATACCTTCTCGGACATGACCATGTTGTTATCCTCTGTTCCGTAGACAATCTCAGCGCCAGGCTGAGGACCGCGACTCATGCCGTCGTTGTCCATGATTGCAGCCGTGTGATATATGAATCTAATTATATGCCGCAGGAGCACAAGGATACAAATTATGTCTCCTCTTCTGCGTGGTTGAGGGGGGTGGGGTTCCTTTGTGTGGTGTTACGTATGAACGTATGTTACGGCCGCCCTCACTCGTTTTTGCTGGCTTATTGGGACTTTGGCTTTGGTTGTTGTTTTTGCTATGGCCGAGCAATTAAAATGGAAAATTCGTCTTCGCCTTCGCTTGGGTGCACATTACACACGGAAAATTTTTATTTAGCTTTTCTTTTTTTGGTATAAATTTTCTATTTTAATTTTCAAATATTTTTCACTACGACATGACACTGGCACATACAAATAGACAAACGACGACGACGACACAGCGCACATACACGTTAGATGTTTTTTTTTTTATTTTGTAAGAAAATTTTATTTTTTTTTGTTCACTTTTTATTAATTTTCTTATTTGTGTGGCATTTTTGCAAATGCCATACAATTTTGAGTTCTTCCCTATGGCAATGGTTTTGTTGGTTTGTTTTTTACGACAATATGCAATTAAATATGAGGAACTTGGGTTATTTTTTAATTATTTTGGGAGAAAATCGCTTTTCACGAACAAATTTTTCGCACGAAACACGACAGCGCAGAAAAACGAACACGAAAAAGTACACACACCGAGAAACATAACCATGGTGAAGTTGAAAAGTGACGAGAGATTTTTTTTGACATTTGGCGAAAAATTGACAGAACAAGTGGTGAATTTTGTTGAGGCGAAATGGTTTTGCTTTCGCTAAACTTGGTAGAGATGTGTAACAGCATTCGATTGTTTGGTGGCGGATTTGATGTCGTTTATGGTGGATTTACATGTATCTGCATTTGGTTTCTGCGCAAACAAAGGGATGCCAAATACAAACTGTATATTTGTTAGATAGAGAGAAAAGATCAAAATGCAGAAGAACTTCGTTTCTGCATTATAGGAAAGTGCCATTAAGCAGAAATGAAGACGAACATGTTCATCTTTTTGATGGTTCTCTTTCACTCACTCGGATTTTTTGTATACATCTGTCCTGTTCTACTATTCTGCATTTAGCAGATGAATTTACATGTAAATCCACCATTACTATTCACCCAAAACAAGGATTAAAATTTGTATTTTGACTTTTTCAGTTTTTTCACAGCTGATTATCTTTAATCCATGATTAGTGGAGCTGGGAAATCTTCAAATGTGTTTGTTGATTAAATTTTGTTTAAAAAATTCAAAGTATGAGTTCCTAATCATGGATTTTACCAATAAGTAAATTTTCGTTGATAAGCGTTAGTTAATTAAAGCCTATGAAAGTCACATACTAAATTTAACCCACTGTGAACAAACTGCTTTCACACAACGAAACTGAATTGCCAGAAACTAGCTAGTTTGTAGGTGAGATGGGTGTGATTTTTTTCCGTCGGCAAAAAACTAAAAATTGCTGGCAATCAGTTTCCTTGTGTGAAAGGGGACTAAGCAATAAACGAATTGCGAGTCGAATCTAGCGTCGTTTTGTTTTTTTTTGTATGGTTTAAACTCGAATTTAGGCTAAATAAGACTCAAAATTGTGTGCTTTCATTTTAGATCAATTCGCTTAAGTGTAGTTTAAACTCCCCAAACCAACGCGAAATATTCGGTGTGGCGAGAAACATTCGCCGTTGATGAATCACTCTCATTTATCACCATGTAAATAAATTTTGACAGACGAATGTTCCTCGTCGCGTTGGTGTGGGCCCTCTCATTTATCACCATGTAAATAAATTTTGACTGGCGAAAATGTTTCTCCGTCACGCCGAATGTTTTGCGTTGGTTTGGGAGAGCATATAAGGCTCTCCCCAACCAATGCGAAACATTCTTCACTCAAAATTAATTCATAAATGTTTCTCTACCGCGTTGGTGTGGGCACTCTCATATATCACCATGTAAATAAATTTTGACATGCGAATGTTTCTTCGCCGCAACGAATGTTGTTATATGAAGAAAATAGAAGGTATATGGGACACCAAAAGAGAATTTAGGATTGTCCATTATAATGAATTGCGGTTAAAATTTATTACACAAGCAAATCATTTAGGCTCTCCCAAACCAATACGAAACATTCGTTGTGGCGAAGAAACATTCGCATGTCAAAATGATATATGAGAGTGCCCACACCAATGCGGCGCAGAAACATATGAATTAATTTTGACTGACGAATGGTTCTTCGCCGCAACGAATGTTTCGCATTGGTTTGGGAGAGCCTTTTCGCTTTCTTTTTTTTGTTTTATTTGCTATTTATTTATTTATATTTTATCTTGTTTAGACCCTTTTCACACAAGGGAACTGAGTTGCCGGCGATTTTAAGTTTGTGGGCGAGAAGGGCGTAAAAGGAAGACAAAAAATCTCCCCTCACACCCTTCTCGCCTACAAACTAGCTAGTTTCAGGCAACTCAGTTTCCTTGTGTGAAAGCAGTCTTAGTTGTTAAAACAATCTTCAGAATCAATCAAGTTGTTTTCAATAGCAATATCAAAGATCTGCTCTCAAAATCAAGAATTTCCAGCTTTTCAGATCTTTGACAAGCAACTAGAGCAGAACTCTTGGTGTTCAAAAGGATTGTTTTTTTTTATTTTGCAAGTTAAAAAAGTACTAACTACTATTTCATTTTTCACATCACTACCATCACCAACCCAACACACCACTTTATTCAACAGAAAAAAAACCTCGCTTCGTGTCCACTTTCAGTTTCGCAACTTTTTATTAACAAATTTACAAAAAGAATCCATTTCATAGAAATGTTTCAAGAATAAGATTAACTGCCTTCTTTTGTTCTAATTTTGTTTTTTTTTTTCATTTTTTTAAGGCTACTTAAAGAGAAATACTTAAAACGCATAAATTATAATTTATTGTACGCAAAGAAACTCCATCATTCCTTCGAAGCCATGTGTCCCATAAGATTCCCAGTTAGTTTTTCAATTTTTTTCAGATCTGGCATGTTTTCTGCCTTGTATTGAATGCACTGGAATAGTTTAAAGGTTAACATTTAATTTAATTTTATTTCAAATTAGCATAGAATTGATATTTACCTTAACATTGTCAGTCATCTTGAGGAGTATGTGGCCCTTCGAATGGACATATTTCATTGTGTAGCGGCAGTTTTTAGCATCAGCCATGTACATATTTTCCACAGCAATCTCAAAATCTTCCCATTCTTTTATGAAGACCATGTTTAATGTTAATTTATGAGGAAATAAAAGGATAACTTTTAGCAAACAATGTGAACGTTCAACATTCGATAATGCAAGAAAGAAAATCGAGTTTCTTTTCTGTTCATGTGTCAAGTTGAACAAAAATGTCAACAAATGGTGGGGAAGTGAAAGCAGCTGTCAATGGAAGTGGTGAATATTAATTATGTGGCACATTCACGGTGAATACAACACGAAATACTTTCAATCTATCATAGCGCTCTCTGTTTGTCAAAATCCTTCAACATTTTAAAGGAAGTAAACATTTTGAAAACGGAAATGCCATTTAAATTGTGCCATTTCGATTGGGATTTAACAATCTTTCATGGGTGAGTTATGAAATGTAATGTGATAATCCAAAATCTATCGAATTCAAGAATTAAAAGTTAACCCTTATTAAGCTCATCAAATCTGTCGAGTTAATACTGGATAAGGGAAGAGATAATGAGACATGTGTGGTTCCGGCTTTAGGTACCAATTCGTTAAATACGCAAAATATGAAATTTCTTTACTCTTATCAAAAATGTGTTTTTTGCTAAAATACAAAATACAGATGTTGTTCCCGAAAAAAGAACTAATCTTTTAAGAAAGGGGCAACCGAGCAAGGGGTTGATCAAACAAAAATATTCCAAAAACAAAAAAATAGGTATTCCTATAACTATTTTTACGTTAAATATTATGCATCATACCATGGTAAACGAATATAAAGAAGCGCGAATACTATCCTGAAAGTGTGATCTAATTATACGACGCTGTACGAATTGGCTTATCGAATTCAAAAACTTATTCACATTTCCAATTAAAGTCGATTAACAATATATCAATAAATATTGTGAAATATGTAAGTCATCGTTATTTTGTTTGTTTTTGTTGTTGCCGAAAAAGGTCTTCATTCATGTACCAACATATAAAACATGGGAGCGTTGTTCGAATAAAGTTTCAATATTTACAAATCAATAAAAATAAGTTGTCTCATTTAATGTAGGTAAACATTGCACTTCATGAATTTATTATTTGATTGATTAATAACGAATGTGTGAAAATGAAAAGGCAGAAGGGGCATTAGGACGGGAAATGAAGTGAATCTCTAAATATGTGAATATTTAGAATACGACACGATTTTGTGTTTTATATCATATTAATAAGGGGAAGGAGTGCAGGGCCGCCAACCATACGTTATTTTATCAAAGCTAAGATTTTTTCTTTGAATACATATTATGAAAATATATCAAGAATCTTGAATCCGCGAACAATCAGCAAGTGGGGAAGTTGCATACAAATGTTATTTTATTAAAACATCATTTTGGTAAGTCGAAGAGGAGGGTGTCACTAACTTTATGTGACACTAGCCACACATCTACAGTGGGGTCTTACATCAGCCAGACACAATAAAGCTGTTGAAACTAATTGTGCCATTTATGTTATAGTATCAAAGCTAATTTTTATATATTCTTTGGACAACTACTGTTTAAAAAAAATTGCCCATCAGCCAGACATGGCTACAAAAATTTGATTTTCTCCTCTAGGGAATCACAAAAAAATGTTTCGCACAAAATTTTGAAACAAATCCGTCTAACCGTTTAGGTTTTATCTTGATGTAAATCAGGATTCACAGACAAACACACCAACCGGCGCGACGGTAGTCTTATCGAAAATCACTTTTTTAGACTTCTCCATTATTGTAATGTTGTTTTGAGGAAACGTATTTTTTTGTTGCTATTGAGAAATTCAAGTTGAAAATATATTAATTAATTACAGATCGTACAAAAAATATTACAGATGTCATACGTGCTAGTGCGACACTAAAAAATTAAAATCAGGTGTCGGTCAGCAGTTTTAACTTTAAATGTTTCCCAAACCAACGCAAGACATTCGCTGTTGACAACGTTTTTGCTGTCGAGTCAATATACATATGTATATGGTAAATCGCATCAATTCAGGGTGACTCTTGTTTATCGCTAAGTAATTGCCGAATGTTTCGCTTAAGTTCAGGAGTCTCCCCCAAACCAACGCGAAAGCGCAGCGGAACATTCGCCGACGGCAGTTTTTGATGTTGTTTAGCATTGATTATTCGTCATTTTTGTTATCATTGTGAATGATTTGCCCTGTATAGCGAATGTTACGCGTTGGTTTGTGAGACCCTTTAATCGAAGTGTTTAAATATGTATAAATTGGCCGCATTCGGAAACCTATGTAGAGCTATCCAGATACGTGCGTGTTGTTGCAATAACGTGTAAAATAACAGTGGATTACAAAACAGCTTTTGCTATTGGATAGCTATCCAACCTATCCGAAAAATTTTGGTATAAGTTTGTATCCCCATGCGAAATGTCAAAAACAACCAATACGTTCGAAAACCTATATGGATACGAACCTATCTTAGATAGCCTATCCTATAGGACCGCTTTCACACAAGGAAACTGAGTTGCCAGAAACAAGCTAGTTTGTTGGCGAGAAGGGTGCAAGGGGAGATTTTGTGTCTTCCTTTTACGCCCTTCTTGCCTACAAACTCCCAGTTGCCGGCAACTCAGTTTCCTTGTGTGAAAGGGGTATATGTTTGCGATCAATCGTTTTACAAAACGTCAATTCCACCTAGTGTCAAACTAAAATTAAGTTAGTCCCCGATTACACTATTGGTTTTTTTTCGTTCGTTTCACCTTTCGTCTTTTTGACAGATTGTACGAGGGGTCTAGAAATGTAATGGGAAGGAAGTAAGAAAGTACGAATGAAAAGAAGTCTTTTTCTGTTTGAACTTTTACGTTTCTGATTTGCCAACCGAAATGGTCCTCAATGTCGTAAACAAAGAATATTGAATTGAAAAATGATTTTTACTTAATTGAATATAAATACATACGAAACGAGTATAGTATTTGAGAAAAAGGTGATTAAAAAACATTTTTAATTATTTTTAATGATTTTTTTCCCACAAATCAACCAAATTTCCATGCACTGCAAAATAACAATGGGGAGTACGTACATCTTTTCGCAAACCTTGTAATCACGAACGTATGTACCTACCTGTCAAAAAGACGAACGAAACAAACGAAAAATCAAACCGTAAAATCAGGCTCTTAATGTCGAATAAACAAGACCATAATTTTGCGCCATATATTTAGTTATATGGATAATTAGCTAATAGTAAAATCTAACCAAACTAGCAAGTTGTTAACTTATATATTCACATGTTAAAAAAAAAACAAATATCCCGAAACTTGAATATTATCTGTCGAAATTAGAAATTGATAAGCAGTCATTATTCATAAGATAGCTATGTTTTCATAAAATTAAGTACTGTTATTTCTCAATAGATAATCTAATTGAGATCGATTGTCTTCTTTGTTGGAAAACAAACAAAACTGAACTAAATAACTGTAATATTTGTTATTTTGTATCATTACCCCCTATTTTGCAAAACTATTTTTCTATTTAAAAATAACAATAAGTATAAAGAAGCATTCTTTGTTGTTAAGTTTAATGAATAATTTATGTTTGTACGTATATTGTGCATGTCGAAATTGGGTATCTCTTTAAATTTATAAGGTAGCTCTATGTAAGAATCTAACTACAAAACTCAAAGTTCAACTAAATATTCAACTACACCAATTTACCTGCATTAATAAATTAAAATAATATTTGAACTTTGTCCCCTTCTACATCTTGTTTTCTCTCAAAATGTTTGCAAAATTTCACCAACAAAAATTATTTCGTATACCGTGAGAAAGCAAAACAATATTTTACCTTCAAGTCATCACGTTGTTAATTCAGTTTTTACAATTTAATAATCGTACTTAATTGAAGTCAATATACCTAAACAAAATAGACGCCACTTTTCAAAAACACATCAGTTGAACAAACTTTATATCTTCGGTACAAAGGTAGCTACCATTGTTTGGAGATTTAGGTACCTAGCCATTTGAAATTTATGGCTGTGTTTACTCTATCGATATTAAATACCCTGAACAGGCATCTGGGCCAGCAATCATTAAGTCCAAAGTTAACTAAAAACTTACTTAATGATGCTGAATCTCTTTTTGTCGTGTACCTAACCTATTCATATACCTAACGGAAACCAGGGGAATCTACTTGACACAAACAAAATTCCAATGTTAATTGAAAGAGAGTTTGATTATGTGTTTGAGAATTTTGGTTCCGCAAAGTGGTTCTTTGGATGGTATATTTATTTTGCCAAATATGCATAGGTACCAAAATGTATGCCTGCTATTAGTTGTCACTTAGCTTAATTATTAAAGAGTTTGTTTGTTGTTATTATTAAATACACATAACTGTCTTAAAACAGAAGCCGTATAAATTTAATTAATGTTTTGATCTGAATCAGATAAGAGGATAATAAACGTGGATTTCTGGACCAAATATGACAAATTTAGCATTTTTTACTGTCGATAATTTCACTATTGAGACTAGTAAATACCAATAACGGCACTAGTGTCCATGGCCGCTACCACGGACATTGGCCATAGATAAATAATTATATAGATGAGATTCCCGGACATTGACCATAGATACATCATTATAAAAATACATTGATCATAGATAAATCATTATAAAGATGAGAATCCTTGGTTTATCCGTGGTAGCGGAAAAAAAGGTAGCGGCCATTTTTTGTAGTTCATGAAATGTTCACCAGGGTCGCTGATAATTTGCTGGTGCTAATAACATGTAATTAAAAATTGCTTTATATTACTCTAAAAGAAATTTAATTTAATTTAATTTCAAGTAAATATTGTTGCTGGAGTTTGTGTTTACATTATGAAGCTCCAGAACCTTAACAAAAAAAAAAAAACACAAAGGAAATGTTGCTCTTAAAACTACATTACAACTCAGCTTTATTGTTTGATTACTTAATTAACAGCTAACCAGTTAGAACATACAATCAATTTTGTATTATAACTCGTAATAATATACATTGAAGTAATAATAATGAATTATTCTTTTTATTGACAATACCAAATAGCAACTCAATATTATGTGTTATCCCAATTATTTAGCAAATTGAATAAGAACTACATGCGTCAGTTTTTATATTTGCTATAATATACAACCACATCGACTGAAGTAAATAAAATTTAAATTAACAATTATCACAAAAATTAAATAAAATAAAAAAAAAAACTTGCAATCGAAATAAATTGTGTTAAAATTTATCGTTTACCTAATTAAAATTCAACTACTTACGGCAAGTGTATGGCAAATACAAAAATTATTATTTTGTCATTGCAATATCATCAGTTGCCATAATATAACAACATTAACCAATCTGCAACTGCAAGCCCTCCGTCTTTCCATCATCGATTGCCGAAAAGAACATAAATTAATTCAATAAAACCAGTAAAATGTCAATTTGCTAACATAACTTTATAATTTCTGCATTAAAATAAAAAAAAAAAACATTTACAGAATTGACATATTCGAAAAGCTGCTGCTATCTAGAGGTATGAATGTATATCATGTATCTCGTATATTGATTGTCAAATATTTGCCAAACAAATAAAATTCGCATAAAATGCATTGATATAGGTTGCTGATAACTTCCCCCTTCCCAATGGACTGTATATGACAATGTCATATCAGTTTGACGTTGGGTACATAGGTATAATAAGGCATGCATGCAATATCAATATTCTATTAGCGGTAGCGGGCGTCGTCGTCGGTCGCTCATCGTCAATAGCACAATCTTGGGACACGAAAATTGTCATGTCAGTTTGTAGTACGAGTAGTCAATTGATAATGAGCAAGTTGTTAAAGTTTTATCAATTTATGTATCTGACTTGCAATAGCAATTAAGAGAGGAGTTCAAGTACACTTTAGACGCAAGTTGGTGTAAAACTGTTGCACTACAAATTTGTTTTTTGTCGCTAATATGTAGTGGATTGATAATAAAAGTTCTGATTATTATTACACTTGTTCAGTGAACATGGTAGGTATATATTTTATTTTTATTGGTGGAAATTTCGACCAATCAGGAGGCCATGCTTTAAAAGATCAATAGCTATATATGCTCTGGAATGCGTGTTTTGTTTTTCTTTTTCTCAGACCTGGTGGGGGGTTTTATGTCAAGGGTTTAATTACTCCAAATATTTTTTTTTAAACCAAAAGCTTAGAAAAATCCTGCCCGAGAATTATTGTTTTCGATATCTCGATAACGATAAACCCTCATGCATGTTTCATACTCATATATTGATTATACGTCCACTCCTAAAATTTGCTGTCGATGTCGGCTCTAAGACAATAAGGCCCAGTTTTTCAGTGTTGGGTTAAGCCCTAGTTAGCTAACTCTGAAAACAGATCTGTCAATAGTTACGTCAGGAAGCTGGTTTTTAATTGACGACAAATGCAGAGTGCCTTAAAAAACAAGGAAAATAAAATATCATAAACAATTTTAGTTAATCCCAAAGTTAACTCACCAAATTTGGTGAGTTAACTCGGATTTAACTTTAACCTCGCACTAAAAAAACTGACTCTAAGAATCATTCAAATCCGAAAGTAGGTACTTTAGTGGTCAGCCAAGTTCTGAATGTAAAAGTTCTAAATTAAAAAAAAAAAAATAAGAAAATCTTGACCTCGATAAATTTAGGAATGCAAGGGATACATCGATGTTTTTATCTTAAAACATCGCTGTTTGCCATCGATGTTCGAATCCGAAAAAATCGATGCATCGATGTTATTTGGAGCGATATTTTAACATCGATGTTTTTTTGGTTTTCTTGTCAGAATTTTTAAAATTGCCTGCTTTTGCACGCGGAGTTTGTGTTGCTTGGCTTGTGACTACAGCCAAAAACTTGTTTTTGCATTGAACGCGCCCCATGACAGCTGACTGTCATTAAGAAAGCGGAAATAAAAGAATAAAGAGCCAAAGAATATGAACAAACGATTTCAAAAAATTGAACTCAATTCGAATCTGGCACTAGCAACTACATTAGATCCAAGATTCCAATTACTCCATTGAAAGGATCATCCCTTGGCTAAAAGTTAAATAATTTCGTATTTGAATGACTTCATAAGAGATGAAAGGAGTGTGGCCAATATTTCAGATTCTTCCGAAGAGTCCAAAAAATAAAAAAAGGCTTTTTTATATTTGGACATATCACAAAAACTTGTTGGATCTAAACACCAAGTCCTCTTCCTCCATCTTCAGAACAACGGAGTGCAGATGTATCTGGGGTCAGCTGTATCAACTATAACTCAAAATCTGGTAGAAATGTAAAATGATATGAAAAATGTGTTTAAGAAACTTTATAAACAGCTACCAAATATTTGCCCATTGTGGCTACGTCAGTTCCAAGTGAACGACTTTTTTCTAAAGCTGTTGCAAACTATTTATTCCCAGCAACGAAACCGTTTGACAGGGAAAAGATTGTCCAAGTTTTTATTTTTACATTCTGTTTTGAATAAATAAAGTAATACACTATTTCCTTGTTTCTAAACGACTGCTTATCTCTTTTCTTTTGGGTAGAACTTAGGCACTTTATAGGTACTTTTTAGATGACTCGCTAAAAAAGCTTTACTTTTTGTGCTTTTCAAAAAACATCGATGTTTTTTTTACGATGATTGCATCCCTCGATAAATTATGTCTTTTCAATAGTGCAAGAGTGAACAGGACGAAAACGATGGGTGGATATTCACAGTCGCAGATAGACCCAGGTTTAACTAAACTACAGTTTAAGACAATTTTGGCTCAATGAATACAGACCAATTTTAATTACAAATTGTTGGTTTTATATTTTTATAAGATAATTAACTTGTTATACTACACAAATAGCTTCAAATATTTTGAAATGATAAACTTGAAGAAATAGAATCAACGTCTGAAAATTCATCTAAACCTATGTTTAACTTAGACCCAGCTCTAAAATGACTATGAATATGCCCCTAAGTGTGGTAGTTAACGGCAAGCGCTAATAAAGCTAAGATCCTGATTAATCTATTTATAAAGCTATAAAAGTGAATATAAGCGCCCATAAAACACATGAGAAGTTGGGACCATTCTTAAGATATGATATGATTCTCTCGAAAAAACGATCAACAGCATATAACATTACAATTAATTAACATTTTTCTAGTTTTAAAATAGTTAACTGAAATTTTTTAAATACTTTTTAACTTATAGGCAGGGTTGCCGCTATGATATGTGAAAAGGTCACAAAAAAAGGGGTCACGAGAAAAAAAAGTCACATTTGGAAAATTATTTAATATATGTACATACATATCGCTCATTAAAAAGAACAACGTCATAACTCAAAAAACCTCGAACTTCAGAAATCGCAATTTAAAGTTTGCATTGCTGTATTTCATAATCATCTTCATTTGTATCTAATTTTTTCTTTTCTCTTGGTAGAGCTATTAATTAAAGTTTGATCGATAAATATGACACTTTTAAAATATTTATTGGACTGTTTTCACTTCAAAGGTCCCTGCGTAAATGTAAAAAATACAGTATTGCCACAAAAAAAAACATTTAAAAGTGAAACGACAAATGATGCTCTATAGCCTTTAATTTTTCAGTTCTAGAAATGACGTTTTGCTAAAAAATAGTTTATAGAAAATGAGTTTGAACTGTATCATTAGGTCAAAATTGATGTTTTTTGAGTTGTTCTTTTTAATGAGCGATATGAATAGTCAAATTAAACGAAATCCGTATAAATTGCGAAAAATAACTACTAAAAAAAAAATTAGCCAATGAAAAAGAAAAATGTTATTACTCTTTTAAAATATTGGTTTTCACCAAAATAAATTCTTATAGAATATTATTATGATTTTTAGATTTCAGTGTCACATTTTTTTTTTAATAAATAAATAAGTTACATTAAGTTAAATTAACTTAAGTAGGTACCTATAAGCTAAAATAAATAGATCAGTCAATTTATAGAAAAACATTTACGCTATTTCTCGTATTTTAAAGAAATACATTTATATTCTATTTTCAGAATTTGTTTTTTTAATTTTTGTGAAATTCTAAGTTCGTTTTGAATTATGTTGTTCTTTTATTTAAAATAACTTATAAAATTTTCAAAATGGAAAACATAATTTTAAAAAGTAATTTTAAAAAATTTAAATTTCGTTTTCAAACTTTGTATTTATTCCTTATTTAACGTGACCAATTTTTGTTTTTATTTTTCGCAGCGCATTGACTTTTAAAGTACTGAATCTCTTATTGATGTGTCAAGGCGTTTTTCTTTTTTTTTTTTTAGCTCCGAGCAGATCATGGAGCAGACCTCGAGCAATTGGAGTTACAAAGCTCTGAGCAGAGTATAAATGCGTTCACACTGAAAATTTACAAGTTTTCATTTGACATTGCATTTGTTTTGCTTAAACACAATGTTTTCGAGGAAGGGCCGCGCCGCTTCGAAAATTGTCATTGCCACAGAAAAGGGAAAAATCAACAGCCGAATCTATAAAGAAATTTTAAAGGCTTCTTAACTCTAAACTACCTCTAAATATCACTTAAGTGTGAAATCGGTATCTATAATCAATTTCCACATTTAAGCAACGTAACTTAAACACCTCTTAACTTAAACACCATCCAAAGCGTTTAAAGGCTACGCAAAGCCAACTTAAATATATTTTGACATATGAGAATTGTTTTTTTTTTTATCAAAACAAATTGTGCGTAGGTTGAGTAAGGAAATATTTATGTGTGTACTGCGATGGCCGGATTTAAATTGTTTTGTTTTGTTTTTTTTGTTAAAGAAAATAATATAGTAAATGATATACTTTCTCACCAATATAGGAAGGAAATTTCTGAAAACAAAATCAAAAAAAAAAAACTAAAGTGGAATGGTTTCATTTCCTCTGTCTTCTGTGTTTGACGATGCATACACACATACACCCAGTTGCTTCTCTTTCTGTCTTATTATTTGTGCACTCTTTTGTGTGCAAATTTTTTTTTGCAATCTGACAGAAATAGCCTGAGTCAAAAATGTACTAGAAATTTGTATCAGAATTGTCAATTTTCTTGCGTTACGTTACATTACGGTTGTTTAGTTAAGTATGAAAGGAATATTGATTATAGATACAAATTTAAGTAACGTGATTTAAAGGCAACTTTAATATTTAAGCAAGCTTAACTAAATAACCTCTAAAAGGCATTTTAAGATAATTTTATAGATACGGCTGCAAATGTTTTATGTGCAATTAAAAAACAATTTATTAATATTGGAATTTAATAATGGAAATACAATCAATCCTGATTCGTTATAATTAATTTATTTCTTAACCGATCAATTTCACGTAGTAGTTAGGATGCGCGACACTGCGTCGCGCTCTCTTGTGTTCCAGCAGAAAAAATATTTTTTCCTGGCAGCAACCCATCAGCTATTTATATGACATTTAATTGAGCGCTGAATGTTTCACAAGGTGTGTTTGTTTAGTTCATCCTGCAAATCCAACATGTTTTGGACAGGTTTTATTTAAAACTTGTGTTTTATCAAAACTTGTGCTTTAAAAATTCAAAAATCTGAAGTGAAATTTGATGTGTTGGACGTGTTTTGAAATGTTTCGTGAAAAATAAAAAGAGAGTGAAGTTGGCTGCGCTGAGCTTTTTGCTCTATTATCTCGGTCTTTTTAATCCAAACAAATGGAGCGTGCTCCGAACTAGTTCTGATTGAAAAAAGAAACACAAGTTAAGCAATCTGAGTTATCTGAGCTAAAAACGGAAAAGAGTACGAGGGTTTATAACTTTTAAGTATAGGTAAACATGCAAATGCAAGTTTGATGATATCGAATGTAAAAGTCTTTTCAACCCATTATGACACGATAAAGTTAAAACAAAATCGTAGATATAAAAACAAACATTTCCTTAACTATATTTTATTTAGTGGACGATTTTCAATGTCATACTCAACACAGTTATCCATATTATGCGATAATTTGTATCATCTTCATCTTTCATGTATACAACACCAGACGTTACCAACAAAACGTAATTACGAAAATCAACAAAAATATTATGAAACATGTGTGTATGTATGTATAAATAATCGATTTATCGTTTAGTTTGTTGTCAATAAAGATATACACATATTATGTAGGTACGCAATCTTTTGACTATGTGTAGTGTATATTCTACAAAAACCCCTAAATTGACAGAATGATACAAAAGAGATAATATTTGAATATACCCCAATTCTCTTATATATCCCAAAATGCTTTCTGTCAACATTTTATTTGTATACTCGAGCATAGACATACAATTTTTTGCTTGCCTATACAAATGGTTCTGTTCACCCTTCTTATCCTGGCTGACGAAAAAAAATGACGAAGATACCTGTTGGGAACCTATTTTATCTTGTATAGTCCTTCCTCGTCATCCAGTATAGATTTGATTTCAAGAAGTCTGTTGTCATATAAACATAGAAATACCGAAGGTTATGATGGTGTTTACAACTTTATAGAAACAAAAATACCAAGGCCTACAACTACAACCTACATATATATTCCGAACACAATGATTGAATCCAAATTGGCGGTTTTTGACGAGGTTCATTAGGCCTCGAGTAAATAGAGAATGACAAATCATTGTGCAAACTGTGTTCGGGTTAGGGTTTCATTCCGCCCGAGCTCCGATTGAAGAGCTTGCGCTGATTCTGGGGCTGGCTACGATAAGGCAAAGGCATCCTTCCTTTCCTACTTCGTTGCGCGATAATGCTCCGCGAAAATCGCATTTTGATTTGTGTTTGATCGCTGCTGCTCCTCTACCTTGTTGTATATTTATTTTGTAAATTTGTTGATAATGATGTGTGTATTTATATAATCGATATAAGATAGTGGAGAATAAGATAGTAGATAACAACACGTAACTTCTTAAGAAGAGCGTATCTCATATGTGCGGTATATAAATATACTTGAAAGGAAAGAACACAGAAATAGGTACACGGTTCGATAATTCTATATCGATTTTGCCGTTTTGGGTTATGGAAAGACGTAAAGGAGGTTAATTGAGTATCTGCACTCTTATAGGCTTAAATACAAAGTTACCCGTATGTAAGTTATGCATAGGTATATATGTGTTTGCTGTTGGGATTATTGTGGATTGCGGAAACATCATAATCAACGTACAGACTTTATATATTTGTGTAGCAAATGAGAAGCACTTTTGAAAACTCTATTAAACGATAATGAAATTATCATTTTGAGTAAAGTATCTGCAAGTAAGTACATAGGTACTTGTATTTCAAAAAAAATTCTCATTAACAAGATATTGATAACTTAAGTTTATTTATTTAATTAAGTGAATTTAATTTTTAGTATCTTTTAATAAAATGTAATTTGTTATAAATTGAGTATTTGTGATAAATTATGTCTTTTGACGTAAGATATTGCAAATATTAATTATAATTATAAGTTTAATGGCGCCAGTTCTAAGAAAATATTAAATACCAAATACAGAATAAATAGTTACGGAATTTTCAATCAAATGCAAACTACCTGTAACGTTTGAAGTTGTTTCTAAAATGTTGTTTTGATTAATAAACATATGTATGTACTGTACATGTATGTCTACACAATATACATATACAATAATTTAACACTAAATTTGTATCTACCTTAAGGTTAAGATACAAAATTAACAAACATCGATAAAATTGAATTCAAATGAAATGTTTGATCAAAAAAAATAAACTGCTTATTCTCGTTATGGCCTCGTGTACTACCCTGCTGATTCGTACCAAAGTTTGTCTATGGCCTCAAACGAGACAACAAAATGCTTCCCTACTAAAATGCCAGCGGACGAATATTTTCTCAAAAAAAAAAACAAAACATAACTTTCCATTTTTCGAAATTTTTGGTACAAACTTAGGATACAGTATTATTAATATGTTCCTAAGAAGTTTTGTCGAAATCGTTTCTTGATAAAACTGAAAATTCGAATTTCTCCTCTAGGGAATCAAATAAAAACTCTTCACACCAAATTTGAAGAAAATCGTTCTAACCATTTAGGCTCTAGCTCGATGTATGTGCATGAGGACGCACAGACAAACAGACCGATGGACGTCTTGACGAAAATCACTTTTTTGGACTTCTCCATCCATGATTAAAACAGAAATTTTTGTTTGACACGAATTCAATAGTAAAAACTGAATTAAATAAGTAGGGTTTCCGCCATCTTGATTTAAAGATAGAACTCGGTTTTCACTTTTCTAAGCGAATAGTAAGAAAAAATATTTTTTTGTGATTGATAGATTATTTTAATACAGCCCTGCCGCGTAAAGCGAACGCCAAGGGACCAGCAAAATGTGGTTACAATAGCCGGCGCGGCGGTCGTTATATCCGCATTACTACAAAAATTTTCGATAAGAAAAAACATAGGTATTTGCTTTTAAATTTTACGAACAAAATAATAAAGAACCTAGTTAAATTCATTTGCGAGGACAGTAATTTGTGTATATTCGAACACGTTCAGGTTTAAATTCTCAGTAACTAACTTTTTGATTGCATTTTTCTTCATTCCGTCGGTGTAAACGGCGAAACCGAAGTATTTTTTGTTTAAAATTAGTAGTTATAGACTATAACTAAAACAAATTGTATGAAAAACAACAAAATGAAGGGAAAGTGGTCGTTAAAAGCGACTCATAGTTATATATAAGCCATGTCGGTATAGGTCGATTGTATTTATAAGCAAGTTGTTGATAAAAAAAGATCGGATATTCTAAAAACCGAGATTCGACCTAAACGGTCATGTCACAAACAAGATAGCACAAACGTCTACTTTCTTGTTTGCGTACAAAATTGCGATTAATGTAAAGACTTTTATATTTTTGCAAAGACAAAATAAAAATGGTGCACTACGGCGGATGCGCACTTTATTTTTTTTTTTTATTTTGATATTTCTTTTTAAGTTATTTTATGGTTTCAATTTATCTGAATAAAAATAATTATTTCTAACCGGCTTTTTTCCTTTTAAAAAAATCATAACTTCATTTTAATGTTTTAAAAAAGGCCTACAAATGTGGATAAATTTCTGTATACAAATTATTTAGGAGGGGTGACAAATTTTATACTAAAAGGGTGTATAAATGTCCCGTCAAATTTATATTTGCTATTTTAAATTCAAAACTTGATGAAAAATTTTTAAATTTCAAAAATCAAAGTACCTATACACGATTATAAAACATCTATGCTCCAATACAAATATTATATTACTAGAAAAAATAAACACTTTTTCCTGGTTTTCAAAGACTTTTAATAAAACGCGTCTTTTACCCTACAATATGTTAATCACCTTTTTTTACACGATAAAATAAAACAAAATTATTTTTTAAATAGCTCACTTCCTGCGCTGTTTAAATCGTAAATTATAAAAAGCTACTATCCTCAGTTTGGTAATACATAAAATTAACCTGTTGAATTGTCACGTGCCCGACATTTTGACAATATGGTTTAAAAAACGGTAAATTTATGCCTCTACTTGGCTTACCAGCAAAAAATAGGTGTTGACATTTGAAACGGGAATATAGAAGAAGCAAATAATACATACAAATATGTATTAATAATGAGATGAAACAAACCAAACTATTTTCAAATTTAGAACATTCTTATTTGTAAGGACGCCGGACTGTTGCAAGTTAAATTTTTGTTTAATTTGACCTGTTACTATTTAAGTGTTTTTTGGGATGTGACTACTCACTACTCATAGAAGTAAGGTTAGGGATAGTACTCTATATAAAAAAAAACTTTCATTTATTACCAAAATAAAATATATAAACATTCAAAGTTACCATTTTTCATGGAATGCCCCTACACTGCTAATGTAAATATCTGTAAAATTGCAACAAAATTGATTCAATCATTAACGAGATATACGGAAATAAAAAAATGCAATTTCCTCAAAAAACGTTTTTCCGTTTATTCATTTTTTTCGGAAAGAAGTGTTTTATTACAAAAATTCAAATCTCCTTTAAAATATTCTATGGAAGTGCCAGTGGTACATTTAGTTGTAGGGCTTGGATCCTAGAACTAAGAAGTGGTTATTTGAGCCCCACTCTAGATGAAATTCTTTTCTATATTCCTTCAGCTTTAACTGGGCGCTACCAGTGGGATTTACTAAGACCTTATTTTCAATCCATTGTACTAACTAAAATTCTTTTCCATCGTCCTTTGCCTTTTAATAAGTGCCTTGTAGTTAAGTTTCATTTTAAAGTCTTTAGGTTTTAATGCGAACAAGGCATACCTATAGATAGGTAGATACAATTATAATTATTAAGTACAACAAAATGTAGTTTGCAGCCCGGTGACGCACGGACTCTCACTTTATGTACTCCTCCATTATAGTAATGTTATAGATTTGATTAAAGCCTCGATTTTTTTTTTGAGCATAAAAGAGAAAAGAATGGAAAATTCTCCAAATAATATTCAACAATTTATCGATTCGAAATTATAGTCTGCTAAAATTTATTAACTTTGATCGTTGTTGTGCAGTTTGATAAAATCGATGAACAAAACTTATTATAAGTATTCCAGATTAAATGGAGAAGTCTCCACTCTTTTTTCGGACAGGATTAGTTGACATTTGAATTTGCTCGTGGTTTATTGTTTCTTTTTTGTTACAACAAGCCTTTGTGTGATTGTTTTTTTTTTTTCAATTGGTAAATATCGTCAATTCGTCATGAATATTGCATGCTTGCGAATATTCAAGCCGACCACGAAGTTAGACGGCATCTTGAAAATATCCAATTCCAGACATCAAATGTTTCTATAACTATTTTATTTTTGCAGAGACAATAGGCGTGTACCATCAACTGAGCGCTCCGAGCGCTCAAGGATTTTTTAAGTGAGACAAAAAATCTCAACTGAGCACTGAGATTTTTTGCGGAGATTTCTGATCCAAAAATTTCTTGGATTCATTACTCAATTTATTTTCAAAGTCGAAACAGCTGTTTATTTGACAACCAAGTTATAATTTTTTGAGCGTGTGCAAATAAGAAAGTGGTAAATAAATACAAAATAAAGACGAAATGTTGATGAAAACTCAAACTAATTGAATAAGCTATAATCATTTTCAACAATTTCAATCATTTTTTTGCTTTAACAATTATTAAATATTTAAAGAAAAGTTGAAATTTTATTTCTAAACTTGTATGAGAATAATAAGACATGTTTTTTTTTTAAAGAGAGCGGAGAATGTTGTCCCACCAAATGATTCTGCCTCCGTTAATCTGACATTGAGCGCTCAGTTTGTGGTACACGCCTAATAATATCGTGTGCAGAAATTAACTTGGAATATTTGTTTTGGTAGGCATCACGCCAAATTCACCCATGTAATCAAAAGGGTAAGGTTATCTGAAATTCCTAACTCAATAATTAAATTTCCTTACAGAACTGTTACCCGCTAAATAAAGATAGCAAAAAAACATCTCAATTCATCATTATCATCTCATCCTCATCAGCTATCACAATATCGTCAGCATCTTCAAACTATAAACAAACACATTAATGCTATGACATTATTTATTTCAAACACCAAAAGCCGCAGTTGGTAGACGAGTCATTCAAATCCAAGATAAATACCGCTCACCATCTTTAACGGAAGCCTGTTTTAGCCGGTGTAAGTAGTAGCAACATCAAAGTTGCCGATAATCGATTAAACAAGACAAACGATAACCGCCACACCACCACCGCCACCGCACCGCTTTACTATGTATAGTTAAAGACTTCCAATCGCCGGTCTACCTACATTCTTCTTCTACATCGAATTGGTCTCCGCACATTAAGAGTCAATATAAAATCAGTTAAAACCCATCGAAGAGTAAATGAAGTGCGCGCTATTGGTACGCCAATGTCAACGTGACATCCTGAGAGTATCCTGAGAGTATCTTCACAGGTGTTTCACTGCAACGACCGACTGACGAAGACGATGTGACGACAACGGCAACAACACTGCATCCTCCTAAGGATTATTATTATACTCGTACAAGGAATTTCTAAGTATTAAAGCACTTAGGGCCGCCACTTTGCTACCACACAAATTCTGTGGCAACATTAACAGAGTTCTGTGTTTACTTTTAGAAAAAATATAGTAGGAGAGGTAGCTTAGTGGTGTATTGGCCAACATCTATTTGCGGGAACTTAAAAGTTTTCGCTCGAGGAAGTCAAAGTGAGTGTTTAAAGCGCTGAATATTCGGAATTAAGGTAGCACGGCATTAGCAGCCTCAACAGTCAACATCCAGCAGCAGTGTTGTCACTTCGAAGTGTTGACAGAATAAATATCATTGAGGGCATCCGCATCCGAGCTCAATCTGAGGAAACGAAATGCGGCAAATAAACAAAATATAAGAGAAATGTTAGTTTTATTTAAAAGCAGTTAACGTGAACGGTATACAATGGCGGCTCTTTTAATCCCTTTTTAACAAGCAATTATTGTTTAATTTGAGAAATAGCTTTGGGGTATGTCTTCAATTATGCCAAAGATGATGACACTTAAAGTGACAATGACACTACTACGACTTTGTTATTTGAAGTGACAAGTGACTTGTTATGTCAGATGAATTAAGTTGCGAGATTTGTTTGCAGAATAATGGTGTTACCCATGTTGATTGTACAATGTACTTGTATATACATATATCATTCATCGCTCCTGTATTTCTGGACTTATTTTTGAAAGACCTCGTTAAAAATTTCGGAAATTATTTTAAACGTCCGTTGGTGGGTTTTATTCCTAAAGCTAAGTAAGGCCTAGTTCACACAAGATTACAACATTAGCTGTAAACATCCGAACAAATGAGCAGTGGCACATACATTTACATAAAACTGTTCTCGCGATTATTTTTCTGCAAAAAAACGTGTTTACCTGTAAAGTTCGGATGTGTACAAATTAAAAATGTGTGGTGTAATCTCGTGTGAACTATAGGCCTTAGGTGGTGAAGTGGTGATACGACACGAAAAAACCTACCTATACAAAAATGGCACGACGTCATAATTACGAAAAATGTCCGTCTGCTTTCGTCTGTCTTCAGTAGCTTTTGGCTGTTAGATGAGGCGAAATTGATAATAATATTCTCTTATTTAGGGAAGCCTCCGCCCATCATTAACAGATAACACAAATTATTTTTGGAGCTGGTGAAACTCTCCACGAATATTTTTCGGCTATAGTAATTATAATAATTTTTTTATAATAATTTTAACTTAATGCCTGTAAGACCTCAGATAGCAATGCACGGCACTCGTTAGAAGGAATAGAAAGAAAGGAAAGATTTTTGTTGGCACAGTGGATTGAGAATTAGATTTTAATTATCTCTTTTTTTCCACGGGTGGCACCAGTTGAAACTGGTGAATATAGAAAAGACTGCTACCTAGTCTGGGGCTCGAACCCACTGTGCCATTGCCACTGTGCCATTGCCACCCGCAATGTTATGTTTTCGCAATTTAATTAACGTTTGAAGTAACTTATGTATGTGTACAGAAAATATAATATTTTCTGGTGATGAAAAAATAAAGTTGAATCTTAACGGGCCCCATCAACAAGTTAATTTTTCAAGTTATCAGAAAAAAACTATTTAAACTAATCATCACAGTCGTTCTTGAAGAGTTTTGGAGTGGGATAATATCACTTAATGGCGCCATCGAATAGAAGTGTATAGCTCCTGCAAAGCACTGTCACAAAATATGACTATACTCTTTACAATTCAATACTAAAATTCAAATAGAAGGCACCATGTATTGCGTTAGATTCTTAAAGGGATTGGCTACGATTCACTTCACTTTTTAAATATCGACTTTGATAATTGAGACGAAAAAATGTCGACTGGTTAAGAAACCGACTGATCAAAATATCGAAAACAAAACCTGGATCGATTTTTAAAATATCGATAATAATCAACATTTTAACAATCGAAATTTCTATAGTCGACATTTTGATGCTCGACACTGTGATCATTTTAGGCGCGTTTTGGTGAGCTTCTAATGTAAACATTAAGAAATGTTTCACATTAAGCTATATTTTTATGAAAATGTAACAACAAAAAGTTAACAGCACATTGAATCTTCAGTAACTCTAATGTGAACAATAACTTTCCAATGATTTCCAAGGAAATGTTCGTTGAGTATGGTAGTTTTGAGCAGATTTTTAAAACAAAATTTTATACGAAGATTTAAAACTGGTGAGTCATTCCATATGAAAACGTCTAATCGAAAAGCCATCGCATTTTTTATTTTTGTTAAACATTGTGGGAATCATCTTTATACTACGTTTCCACCAGACACTAAGCCGAGATTAAGCAAGATTATCACAAATCTCCTTGAAATCTTCAAGATTTACCATACAAATTTTAACCTTCTCAAATGAAGATTTCAAATAAAACTCATTCAAATCTACTTGGAAACATTACTTTGTCAAATCAAACAAACTTTTTTTTTCGAAGAATAATTGTGGAACCGACCTATTTTCGTGTATTGACAGATGGAAATGTAAACAAAAACTATCTATCTCACTTCCACTTCATATCAAAAATATGAAACACCATTTGAATGATTCGCCATAATCCTCTTTTTTTGCAGTGGAAACACCAAACAAATCTCATTACCTAAATCTCGGTTTAGTGGTTGGTGGAAACGTATTATTAGGTTCCGAAAGGTGTAAGTCCAGCTGGATTTAATTTTCGCATTCACCGTTACTCCTCTACCTCCCTTAAAAAATTTAAAAATCATCATTTTAATGTTTTTTTATTTTATTTTTAGAAATTATATTTTTAAAGATATCAAAACGTTTGAGGTGTCATTTTAAAGATAAACAAATATTTTAATTTACAAAAAAACAACCAAACAGTATCAACCACGGTGCTGAAAAAAACGTTTTTTCTTGGTTCTTAACTGCCTCCCGTTTGCCGACTGTTATATGTAACGCGCTAATATTTCTCGAATGCTAAGAACACATATTTTCAAAGTCATAAGACCAGAAATCGACTCAATTTGTTCACCCTTTATACAATATATCACTGCTTTAAAAATCTATATTTTGAAAAAATGCATTTTTAGGCCTTAATATCTATGTTTGGCAAAGAATATCGAGATGAAATTTTTGGCATTACTAAGCTTGTAGTTTCAGCTTTAATTTCTGAAAGTTTTGTTTTGTTAATTTCATCCATAGTGTGAACGCACTGGTTTAAAGAAAGCACTAATTTTCACTAGAATTTGAGAACCGTTATGAGCAATACTCGGAATTTATTTATTGTTTTTGAGATTCAATTTTTATGCCCTTTTTATGATAAATTGAATGAGCTATCATTTATCAAAATCGGTCAAAAATTGTGAAAGCTATGGTTTTTTTTTATAAAGTAAAATATATAAGATAAATGTACATGAAAATATAAAGAAAACATCCATCGCAAATTAAAATAGTTTTATTATTTCACTATTTGTCCCATTAAGGAATAATTTCTTTCATAGCTTCTACAATTTTTAACCGATTTTAATAAATGATGGCTCATTCGATTTAACACTAAAAGGGCATTAAAGTTAAATCTCAAAAACAATAAATAAATTCAGAGTATTGCTCATAACGGTTCTCAAATTCTAGTATCACTTTTGTTATTATTTGAAAATTAGTGCTTTCTTTAAACCAGTGCGCTCACACTATTGATGAAATTAACAAAACGAAACTTTCAGAAATTAAAGCTGAAACTACAAGCTAAGTAATGCCAAAAATTGCACCTCGATATTTTTTGCCAAACATAGTGATATTAAGGCCAAAAAGTGAGTCAATTTCTGGTTTTATGTCTTTGAAAATATGTGTTCTTAGTATTCGAGAAATATTTTCGCATTACATATAACAGTCGGCAAACGGGAGGCAGTTAAAAACCAAGAAAAACAGTAAAAAACACGTTTTTTCAGCACCGTGGTTGATACTGTTTGCTTGTTTTTTTTTTTGTAAATTAAAATATTTTTTTCAAAAACTACAGTTTTTTTATCTTTAAAATGACACCTCAAACGTATTGATATCTTTAAAAATATAATTTCTAAAAATAAAATAAAACACCATTAAAATGATGATTTTTAAATTTTTCAAGGGAGGTAGAGGGGGAACAATGAATGCGAAAATTTAATCTAGCTGAATTTACATCTTTCGGAACCTAAAGATGATTCCCACAAAGTTTGAAAAAAAAATCAAAAATGCAATGGCTTTTCGATTAGACGTTTTCATATGGAATGACTCTGGTACAACAAATTATTTCATGAAAAAATAACAAAATACATTTTCGATGATAAAGGTACAATTTTTGTATTAAAAATTATGCTTTTTAATTGCTTAGAAATTATATAACGACATTCTTACAGCATAAAAGAAGCATTTGTTGATAACCATTTTTAATGAACACATCCCTTTGGTCTTTTGGGATTGAAATATTGCACTTGAAGAAAATATTATTTCGACAAGTAATTATTTGTGGGAAATAGCCAGTTCTCTATTAATCTATACAAAATAGCTTTGTTATAGATAAATTTCCTTAAATTAATTGTATTTAATCTTTTTCAAAGATGTAATCCATTTTGTTTGAGAAAAAAAACACGACTTTATGACATTTAATGTAAACATAACAGCAAGTTGTGCCAACATTCAGAATCAAAATTTCTTAATTTGAAAGTCAGGGTTGTTTTCTTGAACCAGTTCCTAATGGTCACATTAGGGAGCTCAACAAAACACATCTATTTATATCTTTCTTCTACAAAAATATAAATGTTTTTGTAGCGCGAACAAAAAACAATATATACATACATAGGGGCTAAAATTTCTTTTTCCAGCGCTTTAAAAACCCTGAAATCGATCAAAAACTGTAATTTTTTTCAAAAGTAATTTTGAGAAAATTCACTCAAAAAATAGTATTTTTTGGTTAAAAATTCAAAATTAACCAGACCTACAAGCTTTCAAAATTCATATATATAATAATTGCATAAAATATAAATGTTATTATTATAATTATATTTATAATTATGACAAATCAAATTATAGAATTTATTATGTGTAATATGGGGATTAAGTTCCAGAACGAATTTTGAATCCATCTAAACAATTGTTAGGCTTATGGCTCTTTGAACAATTTTAGTCAAAAAATCGACCTTATTTTTTGTGTCATTCGTTTAAATACACCTTGAAAAACAACCTAGCAGCTCAGAAAATGCTTAAAAATAGTGTGCAAAAAATCAAATAATCAACAGTTAAAGACATTTTCTCATGAATTTAACAATTTTGCCAAAAGGAAGTGTTCTAACCGAAGAGAAAAAAGGCTCAAATTCGTGACTATCAGGACGATGGTCATAGCAGTCGCTGTGTAGGTCACAACATTGGACTAAGTATGCAGCTACCTTCGATATAGGGAAAACATTGAAAAAACAACAAACCGCTAGCGAACACGGTTACAATACCTCAAGAAAGACAACGCATACTCCGAAAAGCCTCAAATTCAACATTATCAGTGAGCAAAATCAATGGTAAAACCGTAGTAAAAGCCATCAAAAATGCTTTTTATCATTTTGTCCGGGAAGCCACACATTTTAGTCATCTGAAAACTAAAAAAGATACACCGAAATCAGGCTGGTACAGATCATATTCTTGAACTTTTAACGTTGATTTAAGTTGGGTATTAATACCATACTGCGCCTCATACTATTAAATTGCCTCCCTTCTTGTGTTTACTACCTTAGCTTATTCTTTCTTTTCTCATGTCATGTTAAAAAAACATCCAAGTTGAACTTATTTTTTTAGTAAGAACCACCTGATACCATTATCTTTCACACCGTATTTTGTATTAAGGCGCAGTTTAACTCAACTTTAAAGATTAAGGGGTCAGATCTGTACCAGCCTGATTTCGATGGATCTCTTTTAGTTTGCTCTTCTCTTTTAGTTTTCAGATGATTAAAATGTGTGGCTTCCCGGACAAACTGATAAAAAGCATTTTTGATGGCTTTTACTACGGTTTTACCATTGATTTTGCTCACTGATAATGTTAAATTTGAAGGTTTTTGGAGTATGCGTTGTCTTTCTTGAGGTATTGTAGCCGTGTTCGCTAGCGGTTTGTTGTTTTTTCAATGTTTTCCCTTTATCGAAGGTAGCTGCATACTTAGTCCAATGTTGTGACCTACACATCGACTGCTAGTCTCGAATTTGAGCATTTTTTCTCTTCGGTTTGAACACTTCCTTTTGGCAAAATTGTTAAATTCATGAGAAAATGTCTTTAACTGTTGATTATTAGTTTTTTTTGTGCATACTATTTTTACGCATTTTCTGAGCTTCTAGGTTGTTTTTCAAGGTGTATTTAAACGAATGACACAAAAAATAAGGTCGATTTTTTGACTAAAATTGTTCAAAAGCCATAAGGCTAACAATTTTTTAGATGGATTCAAAATTCTTCCTGGATCTTAATCCCCATATTACACTTAATAAATTCTATAATTCGATTTGTCATAATTATAAAAGGTTATAGAGAAATCGGTAAAAGTTTATTGAAACAAATCTGTATTTAAACGAGTGAATTGGAGTGTATATGTTAAAAGAAAACATAGTTTTTTTGGACAAACAAAGAAGAAAACAATTAAACTAGTTTTTCGAATCAGTAAATTTCCTTAAAAATGGCATTCAATTGTTAGATCATATTTTAATATAAACGTATAAAAATGAATTTTTTCGTTTATTGGACATATTTTTAAAACAAGTGCATGTTCTTAGTGAATATTTTCGAAATACTCGAAAGATTAAACATTTATATATTTAAATAATTAATTTTGCAAAATTTTCGATTCCAACTTCTATAGAAATGCCAACATAGCAGCATTAAACACAATCAAAACATTTAATTAAAAAAAAAATAATTTTTAGAAGTTCCAACTATCAGAGGATAACTGAACTGCAGGCATGGAACACACTCAAAACGCAAATTGATATAATGGAAGATGCATTTGTAAAAATTAATTCAGTCAAAGGTTCAATTGGCAGAGTTATTTTGAAGAAAATTACTTACTTACTTTACTTTAGATGGCGCTCACAGCCCAAGATGGGCTTCGGCCTCAACTAACTGAAGAAAATTGAAAATGTTTTATATAAAAACGACAGATTATCATAAAAATTGAAAAATCTTAAACATATTGACGCTGAATAGAAACGAAGAAGAGAACCTGGGGAACTATTGAATAAGTGAAATTCGTTCATTTAATAATACTCCTGTTACATCTTTTGACGTTGAAATATCTTTTTCAATGCAAAAAAAAGTTTTTTGCAACCAAATAGACAAGGATTTCATTTTGAAAATTTCGAAAAAACTTTATGGTATGTACCTATAATATGTGAACAAGACATATTCAAAGAATCTGGACAACTAGTACCTTATTTAAATGAGATTGGAATTAGCACAGGAAAGATAGATATTTTTGTGGTACGAAATATAGGACGGCTGAAAGAGTGCTATTAGAAGAGCTTATGTCCAGTTTTAGGGACGCCATCCCCCTGGAGAAATCCACTTTTTTGGAAAACGCGATTTATTGATCTATATATCCGAAACTATTGATCTAAGAGGAAAAATTGTAAGGCCAAGCTTGTAGGCAATTAAATTATCTTTCGTTCATTGATACATTTTATCGGTTAGGGCGATATTTTCAAGGTTATGTCATTTTATTATTGTTTTTTTTTTCACATTTACACATTTTTGTTGTTCTCGAATAACCTAACGTGAATTACTTTCCAAATGAGAATTTTGGAACACTAAATTTCCAATATTTTGATATATTTTTTGAAAAATGTGAAAAAGTAAAAAAAAAAATTAAAAAAATAAAACGACATAACCTCAAAGATATTGTCCACGCAGAAAAAAAGTTTTGATGACAAATTAAAGATAATTTTATTTCCAACAAATTTGATTATGTTAACTTTTTACTTCAAATCGATAGTTTCTGAGATACAGATCAATTCGCGTTTTCCAAAATGGCGGATTTCCCCAGGGGGATGGCGGGCGTCCCGAAAAACTGGGCATAAGCTTTTCTAATAGCCCTCTTACAAATATACAAAATTCAGCTGGCCTATATTTCGTTCCATAAAACGATTGTTTTTTTTACTAATTTTTCTGTAGGTACTAAATAGAATTTTTCAAATTTATTTTATGTTTACTTTTTTAAAATTTTTAATGTTTTTTCATTATCTTTTAACTTTTTCAGAGCATATTTTTACTTTTTAAGCGCATATTTTCTCATTTTAAGTGTACATGTAAATAGACATATTTTATGCGCATATTTTGTGTTTTTTTAGCGCATAAAAAAACTTGTCCTGTTTTTAGATATATGTATGTACAGATCAACTCAAATCTTTTTAACACAACAATATTTAGGTACATTGTTTCTGAGGAAGTTATATTTGTATTACAAATAATTGTCGTTGAGTTGATAGAAGGTACTGCTACTATTTATCAATAAGATTTTTTTATTAATTCATGACTGATTTCTGATTTTTTTTCAGTGATTATCTGATATAAATGATTAAACGCCAGGCGTTTATTACATTTTTGTTGGTTCACGGAATTTTGATATAACTACTTACATACATATGTACATACATTCATAGGTTAGGTAGACTGGACGAACCCTTACCAAAAGTCTATAATATCCCCGATAAATAAATTGCTTCCTTTAGTTTTATGGTAGGAATCCAATTTTATCGATTTAATCAATTCAAATAATCGAACCGTAATCATTTTTGTATGACACGAAACATAAAGGTGACTGACTGTGTGTGTAGGGTATTTGAACAACACACGTTTATCAAAAACACATTGTTTATTTATGACAACAAAGTGTCGTGTATTAGTTGTCTGTTGTTACGTCCGTCATCACGTCCATATAGATTTTTTTACCCGACAAATCAAATCACTTCTCCTGAGATGTTTACTTGATTAGTTGAAAAGGAAAGTACAAATATATTTGAGTTCTAAGATAAGTGTGACTTAGATTTGATATGGTTTAACTGCACACATTTTTTCGATTTAGAGCCTAGTAGGTAGGTACGCTGCTGATGCGAAACAATGTTTGGTTCCAAAGTCGGCCACTAAAGCCTAGTACGTTACTGATGTGAAAAAAAGTTCGTAAGTGGTCTCCACGACAGCGAAATGTTACGAAAACTACAATGAAACTACCTATCGAAAGCGTCACCAATTGCAAAAAAAAGGGCACGTGTAACTCAGTACTCGTGGCAGAAGTGAAACTTCTTTGGCGATCTAAAAATCTCTATATGTATAGGGATATTAAGCTTATATGCGTAAGACGCCGCTAAGTGTTCTATATCAAGATGATCGATGGGTTGGGGTTGTAAACTTGAAAATTAAATAATATTGGTGAAAATTTAAAGTAAAAAAAGGTGAAAAATTAAAAGAATATAAATCAGTTTATTTGAGTAGATTCGACTATTTCCAAAAATTCCTTCACTCAAAAAAAATTTGTATATGACAACTTTAAATTGGGTTTTTAGTATTTTGCAACCCTATATAATTCAAATTTTTAGCGGACTCTCCTGATTTAATTCAATTTTTTGAAATTAGCCTATTTTGAGATAAAATTTTTAAAATAATTTATATCTCCATACCAGTAGGAGATAGACAAAAATCTTAAACTAGTAAGATTTTTAGAAATTCATTACCTATCCACCAAAAAAAATTCAAAACTCTAGCATTCTAATTGACGAAATTAGAAAAAAGACATAAAAGGACATTTTCTCCTTTATCTGCTACAATAATAGAGAGTATCAAAAAACACAAGTAGGTTAATAATGTTCGAAAAAAAAGTGGAGACTTTTCCAAATAATCCGCTTCAATTATCGATTTCGCACATTGAATAGCGTACTGCAAATCGAAAAGTAGACCGAAATTTTTCGTTTATGATTTCGTTTTGTCATTTTTGTATGGGATTTTTCGTTTCACATCAGCAGCGTACTAAGCTTTAGCCATAAATATTATACAAAAGTCGTTGTCATACTTATCGAAAAAGTATAAAACAATAATATATGTAAGTATGTAATTGCGTATAATTTGTTTTCCTTGAAAGTAAATCTTTGACGATAAAATCCACACAATTCTGTTTGTGTTCATCAAATGCATTTTGAACGTAAGATATAAAAGATAAGCTTCACGTTCGAAATCAATCCTCATTAAAAAAAGAAATCCAAAAATGACATTTTTATTTTTGATGGTCTACATTATGTAGGTATAAATTTATTGCGTTTCTATCGCAATCTCTGATGGTCATGGCCACAATTAAATCAGTCAAATAAAATCAGCAATCAGTTGCAAATTCAACGTTGGTAATTCTTTAATATATTTTTATAACTCAGCCCCTGTTTTTTTTTTATAATTGTTATTGGACTCTTTAAACACTTGTTTTGATGATGTCGATTAGATGTGTTGCGCATTGCCAGCGGGAGATTCGCGACGTGGTGGGTAATTTCCAAAATTCAATTAGCCCTCTTTAACACCTAATTAATCTCAATAAAATCAGAAGCACTGGTTTTATCCTACACATGCCTCCATACATACATACATACATACAAATATAATGTATTTTGGTTTGTGTTTGGTAACACGTAGATTTGTCAATTAGATTAGATTTGGACTTTTAAATAAATTAAACCAATTTAATTGATTTAATTATAAATATTAAATAAAATAACAATTGTATATGACTGCACTCGTTGGTCAGTAAACTCTCCCGTCCCTCCGGCTCCCCACATTCCGTTTAAAAAAATACATACAATGGTATTTATTGTCTCGAAAAAAAAAACTAATTGAAAATTGATTGAAATTCATATCGGCCACAATGGATGGTTTGAAATTCCGTAATTGGAAATTAATCCATCTCAATAAAAAATAAAAAAAAAATATTGTTACCGATTGGGAATGGGTCACACAGCTACTCCAGAGATAACCAAGTCGAGAGTTGCGTGATGGAGTTTAGAAGCAAGCGACTTATCAATATTGAAGGAGCTTAACTGAAGCAATATTGTCATGGAGTATTTGTTCTTGATGCCTAATCGCGATAGTGCGCGACTATGGCGGTACGGAAAAAGAACAGAACACATTAACAACATATACCTTCAATGAAGTGTTCTGAAACAGTGCCACCATAGCTATAGTCTACGGTGACCATCATTAAAATAAAAAAATAATGTTAACCTTAAGTAAAAGTATCTCAGCTCCGACTTTGGAGATTTTAGCGTAAGAAAATGGAAGAAAAACTTTTTTACGCTCGTTTCGAGGTTATTTAAAATTCCAGAAAAAAAAAGAAATTCGGAGACGCAGATTATTTAGAGAAGTCTCCACATTTATGTTGGACATAATTTTATTTCTCCGACAGTTAACTGTTTGCAGAAAAATGGCATTTGATCGATTTTCAGTGATATTTTTTTGAAATTGATGAAACTCTCCATAAATATTTAAATATTTGTCCAGTAAGTTTTCGTAAGTGTGCTATTACACCATGCATCTAGACGCGTGCAACTTCTTCGAACTTTTTCGAATTCTCTTGTTGCACGAATATTTTACCCACGCGACACACGGCAGATATTCTTCCATTTCATCTTTTCGAATTTGTTTTCTCTTTTGCACTTACATATGTTCGAAAAGTTGCACGCGTCTAGATGCATGGTGTAATAGCAGACTAAGCATTTCGTGTTGCATTTCTTGAAGACCATAAAAACAATTAGTTGCGTATCAGTAGCCTACAAGGATTATACACTACAAAATTTTTCTGTGGAGAAATTTCAATGGAGAGTTTCACCAAAACAAAAAAGGAATACAAAAACACAACAATGCTGAATTTAAGGCAACAACAAAAACAAACACAAGAAAAACTTAAATACCATTTTTCCCCAGACATTTTAATGGTCCCAACAATTGATACTGTGCGGAAAAAAAATGTTGGAGACTTTTTCAACTTTATCTGCTATAATTATTAATTTTGGACTGTCAATAAAAATTGTTTTCTGTGCTGTGTATTTCAGCATGTATTTAAAACACAGGCATATTTTTAAAGTTATTATTAAATAAAAAATATTAAATAATTGTTTGTTTATGATTTCGTCGCGTTACTTTTGTATGAAATTGTATTCCATCACCAGAGTACTTATGTAGCTGGAAATTCAAACCCGCTTTTCATTTCTTAGTTCTTTATTTTTTGTTGTTTTGTTTCATCATTTTCGCACTGTTGAAAATCAACTGTGGTATTGTTTCAAAAATAATAGAACTCGTCTTTTATCGTTATTATATATTATTTTATTGTTATGAAAGAAGAGAACTTTAAATTTCGTTTTTAACCGTGTTGGCTTCGTCGAATCACAAATAGAAGTGACTAGAACAAAGGAAGCTTCTTTTTCAAAGGGTCGTTAGAAACAATTTCAAATTATTTGTCTCTCTCTAGACTTTGTTTTCCGTCTCTATCAATGTTATAAGTTTGTTTTCCGGGTTTTTTTATCTCACCGCTAGATGGCGTTTTTGATGTTGGTGGCAGCGTTGCCAACACTCCCCCCCGGTACGGCGACTTCCTTTGTCGGCTTACCAGATTCACGAACGTCAAGAACGGCTATTTTGACTGCTGGTCGAACGTAGATTCCAGAGTTCGTCTGTACAGTCACCTTACGAACTTGTCCATTTTTGCTGATTACCGTATCTAATATTCGTCCTTTAGGCCATAGATTTCTTGGATTGGAATCATCCACTATTATGACGACGTCTCCTACTTCTATAGGCTTTGTTGGTTTGTACCACTTTGTCCTTCGGGTGAGAGTTGGAAGATACTCATTAATCCATCGCCTCCAGAACATGTTTGCATATTGTTGCGCTTTCATCCAATTTTTTCTCAAAAGGGTTCCGTCGTCAGAGGGAATGCTGTCGACCTTGCTTCCGTTAGATGAGCCGAGGAGAAAATGATTTGGAGTTAACGCTTCATCACTTTCAGTCTCTAATGGAACATAAGTCAGCGGGTGACAGTTTAATGTTCTTTCTACCTCAACCAACATACTGTATAGGAGTTCATCAGACGGATTTCGTATTGGCGCAATTTGTTTAAGCACTCTTTTAGTTGCTCGTACCATCCTCTCCCAGCTACCTCCCATGTGAGGCGATGAGGGTGGATTGAAGTTCCATTTTGTTGCTGGAGAAGAGAATTCCATAGCTAGGCTCTTCTGGACATCTGCAGCTTGTTGAAGTTCACGATCAGCTCCATGGAAGTTCGTGCCATTATCGCTGTAGAACTCTGTTGGTATCCCACGACGAGCGATGAATCGTTTGATGGCCAATATGCAAGAGTCTGATGAGAGACTGTTGGCTAACTCAATGTGGACGGCTCGTGTTGTTAAACATGTAATTAACACACCCCAGCGTTTTTCAGTTCGCCTTCCCACTGCTATGGTCATCGGGCCAAAATAGTCGATCCCAGCAAATGAGAATGGCCGAGAGAATGCTGAAAGTCTTGCGACTGGGAGATCACCCATCATTGGTGGCTGTGGAACTGCCTTCCTTACTTTGCACATCTGACACTTCTTTACTGCAACTTTCACAGCTATACGAATCTTCGGTATCCAATATTTTTGTCGTAGTTCATTTATCACTGTTTCATGATTAAGGTGGAAAGACTGCTCGTGATAATATTGGATAATGAGTCCTGTGAGATAATGGTCCTTCTCCAGTAGTATTGGTCGTTTCATGCACGGCGACGCTCCCACTGCTGCATCTATTCGACCACGAATGCGAAGGATCTTACTGCTATCCAAATATGGTGAAAGAGCATATATGTGGCTGCTGGCTCTTAGTCCTTTGCGTTCGTTTGTTGGCAAGTCTTCTTCAGCCTCCAGTCTTCTTATCTCGCTAGCATATGTTTCCAATTGTGCATGACGATAAAGGTATTGTTCAGCCTCTTGGTACTCTTCTTTTGATAAAATACCTTCTCGCTTTTGCACTTTCCTTTTTTTTGCTCTTACATTGAAAATAAATCGAAAAACAAATACCTGAGATCGTAGTAGGCGAATCCATTTGGAAAATCGTTTGACGTCTATCACATTCTCCGAATTAAATTTGTCGATAAATAAGTTTATTTTAATCTCGTCATCTGTAGTGCTACTTTTTGGTATATCTTCGGGCCAGTCTTCTTCAGAATATTTCAAAAACGATGGTCCAGTGAACCAACGACTGGATGAGTTGAATATTGGAGATTTTTGCCATTTGGTACCTTCATCTGCGACGTTCAATTTTGTTGGAACGTACCGCCAGTCGTTTATGTTTGTATTTTCAACAATTTCTCCCACACGAAAGGCGACGAATTGGCGGTAGCGACGATGGTCCGACCGAATCCAACACAAGACAGTCTTTGAATCTGTCCAGAAGCATATCCGTGAGATTTCAATGGAGTGATTTTCGATGACGTATTTGGATAGACGACATCCAAGCCTAGCAGCTTCCAGTTCTAATCTAGGAATTGAAGCCAGCTTTAGTGGTGCCACTCTGGTTTTTGCTCCAACCAATCTGCACTCAGCACCGTTAGCGTTTGTCGTCCTTATGTATGCGACTGCTGCATACGCTTTATCGCTTGCGTCAACAAATACATGCAGTTGAGTATCGGCATCATCATCGAAGCGCATGTTGTTCAGATAACATCTGGGAATAGAGATTTGCTCTATTTGGTCTAATAGTCTTACCCATTGGATCCACCGTGCGAAGTGCTCGTCGCCTATAGAATCATCCCATCCAATTGTGATTCCATCAACTGGTGTCCTCCAGATGTCTTGCAGCAGTATTTTCAAGAAGATCAAGAAGTTGGCTATCAATCCCAATGGGTCAAAGATTGACATCAACACTCGGAGGACTTGTCTTTTCGTTGGCTTGCGATCCGACAGGAGGATGTCGTTGTTGGCTCGAGTCAGTATGTACTTAAAGGAATCTGTCGAAGTACACCACCACATACCAAGTACTTTGGCTGCTCCTATGTAGTCACACATGTTCAGGTTTCGTTGGGCCATCGCTGAACATTCTCCGAGTTGACTAAGGACTTTAGGTGAGTTTGAAATCCATTTGCCTATTTCGAAACCACCTTGCCGATGAATCATGGAAACTTCAGTTGCCAGTTGAAGTGCTTCCTCTTCCGTGTTTACGCTTTCAAGTAAATCGTCCACGTAATGGTTTTTTGTGATGCACCTTACAGCTTTTGGGTGAGTGTCTTTAAACTCCATTGCATTTTTATTTTTAACGTATTGGGCACAGGTAGGAGAGCAGGTTGCTCCAAATGTCATTACCTGCATGACATAAGTATCTGGTTCAGGCTGAGAGTCGTCTTGACACCATAAGAATCGTTGGGCATGCTGGTCTTCATTCTTGATGAGAACTTGATGGTACATCTCACGAATATCGCCACATATAGCAATTCTTCTTTCTCTGAACCGGTACAGGATACCCATAAGAGAAGTAAGCTGGTCTGGCCCTTTGAGAAGCACAGAGTTCAAAGACACTCCGTTCACTTTTGCTGCTGCATCCCAGACTATCCTTGTTTTACCTGGTTTGTTTGGATTTGTTACCGGAAAGATAGGCAGGTACCAAGTACGTGGACGACTTTCCAAGAGCTCTGCTGGTGTTAACTTTCGGATGTAGCCCTTAGAGACATAATCGTCAATTTGAGATTCCAGATTTTTTCTCAAAAGTGGTTCATGTCTTAGCTTTTTTCGAAGACACTCAAATCGACGAGTTGCCATAGAAAGACTATTTGGGAGTTGCACATTGTCATATTTCCACAACAGAGATGTTTCGAAACGATCGGCTACACGTTTGGTTTCTGACTCCAGCTGTTGAAGGGCTCGTCTGTCCTCATGTGACATTGTTGATTGAGGTTGAATTGCTGTTACTCCCACACTGTCCAGTGAAAAGTAGTCCTTGAGCATTTTGTTGAGTTTTAGGTCTTTGGTCTGTTCACATTCACAATGATGAAAGCTGTGAAAAGCGTGATTGACTTTCGGCCGGAGTTGAATTCCAGTTCCCTTCTCATATGGCCCATAAATGGCCCACCCCAATCGAGTCTTTGTAGCAACTGGATCATTGCGACCACCATCTTTGAATTTTAATGTTACCCCTAGGTTGGCGTTATCAAGCCCGATTAAAATTCTTGGTGTTGCATTCTCGTAAGACTCAATAGGGATTCCTTGCAGATATGGATAGTGTTGCACTATTTTGTCCATGCATATGGTTTGAACTGGCAGGTCGAGGGACCTAACAGTGCGGACATCTGTGAGTCGGTATCTCTTTGAGCTGTTCACTCCTGATACATTCAAAGATACAATCTTAGAATCGTTTTCCATGCGATGTGTTTGGCCAGTCCATTTTAAACAAAGTGGATCCGCTTGACCACGGAGTCCTAATTCATCTGCGAGAGTGTCATCCATTAATGAAAGTGAAGATCCTTCATCAAGAAAGGCGTAGACTTTAACTTCGCCTTTTTGGCCATGAATAATGACTGGCAAAACTCGGAAAAGAACTGACGTTGCTTTAATCTGATGGGCGTTGCATTGTGCTACCAAAGATACATCTTTGCTTGAATTATGCAGTAGTTTATGATGTCGAAAGTAGCATCCGTTGACTCCACATTTTGAATCCACTCTACATCGGGAATTGGGATGGAGGGATAGACATGTCCGGCAAAGGTTGTGCTGCTTCACAGCGTTCCATTTATCGTTGAGGGTAAGGCTGATGAATTGGCGGCAACTATCGACTTTGTTGCACTTTTGGTTGCAGATGCAACATGTTTTTTTTATCTGCGACTTTTCTTCATCGTGTATGTTGATGTGTCCTCTCTCGCCTCGCCTCTCTATTTTGGTGTTAACGTTAGAGCTCGTGAACGTTACACGGTTGATGGTCCTGGAGAGTTTAGTTAACCACTCACCGAATGTTATGAGGTTAACATCTGGCAGGGTTTCCATGTACGTTGCCCACTGCAATTTAATTGTGGGTGGAAGCTTTTCGATGAGGGCACGCAACACTGATGGGTTGTAGAGATGGTCGAACATGTCACAGGCTTCCATCGTTGAACAGATGTTGTCGACAGCCAAAGCAAATGGAATGATAGATTCCAGTCTATCCGCTCTTGGGGCCGGTTCATTTTGCACTCTCATGATAAGTGAGTCTAAAACAACGTCTGGCCTGCCATACGTTTCCTTCAGAGTCTCTATAATTCGAGGAACATTTTTGGGTTGCGTCAGTCTACTGCGAACAGCTTCATACGCTTTGCCTTTCAAACACTTTTGTAGTCGCAGAAGGTTTTCTACGTGATTGAATCCACACGATGATGTTGTACCTTCGAACATGGTTATAAAAACAGGCCATTCTTCTGATCGACCTGTGAAGATTGGCAGTTCATTTGGCAAGGATTGTCTGGCAGCAAGTTGATATGCAGTTGGAAGTTTCGGCTCGAAATAGTAACTCCCTGATGGTTTTGTGTCGTTGACTCCTCTTTGCCTCTGATGTTCGTAAGGTTCGGGAGCAATTGCTTGTTCCAAGAAACGATTACCTTGGTTCTTCCACTCATTTTGGTGGACATTGGTTGGTTTCAGTGGTTGAGGTTGTTGCTGTTGGTATGTGCGTAAGTAGTGGTAAGATTCCATGTTTGGCTGAGTTGCAGTGTGACTACATTGTGGTGGGATAATCACCAATTTGTCAGTTTGCTTTTCGTTTACCGCATTTGGTTCTTTCTCCAACCACTCACATACGCGTCCATGTGCTGATCCCTCTGGGATTTCTTCGTCCTCCGATTCTGAGCTGAAGTTTATGAGAATTTCGAAGCGCTTATCCAAATATTCCTTGTCCATCTGCTCTTTACGTTGCTGCGCTTCTTTTTCTCGCTTGTCCGCAAGTGCTTTTTCTTCTTCCAATCGTTGAAGCGCGAGGTTGTGTCGTTTTGATCGTGTCAATGATGGTCTTTTTGATTGGGTTTTAGATTTGACCGATCTGTTGTCGTTGGCCGGTGGTGTAGAGCATTTTTGGCACATCCAATCCTTCTTGGATATTTCTGATGTTACATTTACACATTCGAAGTGGTACCATTGATCGCATTTATCGCACTGCACCATTTCCATGCAGTCTTTTTCCTTGCAGAGTTTGCAGGATTGACTTTGGAAATTTTTGTTTGCTGCACCAGGAGAATTTTGTCCTGATTCATTATTTTCTGCCATTTTAAGTTATGGATATGATTTTTACTTAATTTTAATTTGCGAATGCCAACGAATTTTCAAGAAATTTAAAGAAATGTTGAAAATCAACTGTGGTATTGTTTCAAAAATAATAGAACTCGTCTTTTATCGTTATTATATATTATTTTATTGTTATGAAAGAAGAGAACTTTAAATTTCGTTTTTAACCGTGTTGGCTTCGTCGAATCACAAATAGAAGTGACTAGAACAAAGGAAGCTTCTTTTTCAAAGGGTCGTTAGAAACAATTTCAAATTATTTGTCTCTCTCTAGACTTTGTTTTCCGTCTCTATCAATGTTATAAGTTTGTTTTCCGGGTTTTTTTATCTCACCGCTAGATGGCGTTTTTGATGTTGGTGGCAGCGTTGCCAACACGCACGTTGTTCCATGTACAATGTACAGCTAGTCAATAGTCAAAAATTAAATTTCTGTCAAGTTGTTTGCTGACTTTCTTATGAGCAACTTAATTAACATTAATTTTGATAAAAACTGAATTTATAAATGAAGAATTTATTGAATTGTATAAGCATCCAAAAAAGGGACACATGGTCACCCTTTTTTTTATATAAATTGAAGTAAGTAGTAAGAACACTGGCTGGACAGAGCGACGCTTTATATAAATTTAGCTTCCTAAACCTAAAAATTGAATTACTATTTTTATGCTATTTTATAATTGGAAAACAAGTTGCCGATGAGCTCTGAACTAACGATCAAGATTAAACGATTTAATCGGGCACAGAGGCAATTACTGGTAAGTAAACAAGCTTCTGTTTGTAAAATTTTATGACTTAGTAAGTTGATTGATTGTAGGTTTCAATTGAATTTAACAGTAGCCGATTACGCTTATTTTAGAACACAACTGCGAAAGGTTCTATTTGATTAGTGCCAGAACAAAAATCATGTATCGGTGTTATCATATTATCTATAGCTTCTTTTTTTTATGAGCATAGAAATTCAATACAAAAAAATCAATCGATTTATTATTATTAATGCAGCGAAGGCAGTTAACTTTAAACTTTTAATTTTTTAAATCATAAAGTTGTTGAGGGAATCGAAATTTGTTTGATAAGGTAGTTGGTAGTGCATTGCATGTGTTGAAACGGGAGTTTTAAATATAATTTTAATAATTGAGATTAAATGGTGGATTAACAAGACTGACAGATTAACATAATTTCACAAATATTTTTAGCCACTTATTGTTATAATCGTATTATACATAATAACGACTAAAAACCAAATTGCAAAAATGAATCCCAACAAGTGACATAAAGCCACGCTGGCTGTTATGAAAGAAACATAAACAACAAATAAATCAAATACCGTTTTTGCAGAAAAAATGTACAATTCTCGTAACTTATTCGGTTTGTGTAACGAACGACGAATGAATTAACAAATGGGACTTTAAACATTTTGAATCCTAAATTCTGATAATCGTAAAGCCTAGTACATACTTGTGAACCATCTCGTGAGCCAAATTTAGCTTTTTATTCACCCGTAAACGTGCTCGTGAAGTGGAGAACAAAGTGGAGAGTTTTCGTTCACGGGCTGTTCACGAGCAAAATGTACGGGAACCCATGGTGCATCTTTCAGATTTGAATAAAAGAAAAAAATTGTGTAGTTTCAGTTTTTGCGCAGTCCTCATTTATTTTCAGTTTGTTCTTTGCGTTGCGCGCTTTAAGAATTTGAATTAACTTGAAAAATTAAATGCAACAATGGATTCATTCCTAATGAATTTACACACCAAAAATTTGTTTTGCTTTCAAGCGTCAATCGTTCACAACGCATTCACTAGTGTGTACCGGTGATAAATTTCAAAAGTTCACTTTCTTTACAGGCGAATGTTCACTATACGAGGAAGTATGTAATAGGCTTCAAAATGATAGAAATCTATTATACAGGGTATCCCTTAGCTCGTCAATTTATTATTTTAGGGCATGATTCTTGGGTGTATTCTAAGAAAAAAATTATTCTACAGTAAGGGCCTATCTCCAATTTTGATATCGGGGATTTAAGAAAAGTCTTGCTTTGGTGTACCCTGACCCATGTTAACGGTAACTGCACTGTAAGTAAAAATGACATAAGCTTACTTTAGGCCTTTATTATTAGAAGAAATACCTGTCTTTGTAACTGCGTTTAAATAAATTTCATATCTTTTCTCAGTCTTAAGATATTCAGTTTTTAGCCTCTTCCATTTCTCCTGCCCATGCTAATTTTTTTTCAATTTCGGGTCACTTTTCTCCAAAAAATGCGTAATCAAAATGATGTTTTAATAATTTTTTTGAATGAATGTAACAAAAATTTTTTTTTGTTTTAACTTTTCGACAAAGTAAATAAGTTGTCTTATTTACAAAATCTAACAAGAAAAACTTATGAAAAATGTATGTACATAGCAAAAAAAATAAATTTTTATATTTTCTACGCCAGCTTTTTTCTCGTAGTGTTATTTCTCATATTCGTAGTTTGCTTAGATTGAGGAAAAGGGAACGAAATTCCCGGGAATTTATAGTTTAGAATAAGAGAGAAGAGAAAAGGGAAACATTTCCCCGGGAATTTTTATTTAGAATTGGTCTGATTGTGTTTTGCGAACATCGAGGAGCATTGGAATTTTGAATCAGAAAGTTCTACCAGTCTTAATATTTCATTCGTGCTTTCGTTCCTTCCTTACCGCTATATATCTACACCTATCGTGTCTCGCCCAATCTGCCAAGAAGACGAAAAAACAAATCGTTTAATCGGAGTCTAACTCATCAAACTCACTCTTGATTTTATTTAATTTGTCATTCATGAATTCAAATAATATGCTAATGAACGAAATATCGAATTGGACAAATGTTCGTTCACTCGTTGGTCACTTTCATGTGAATAGTACCTAAGTACTTAAAATAGTGGAGATTCCTTCAAAAATTCTTCGAAACGAAAATCGAACGAATTTCTTAATTTTTGCATTCAACGTGTTATTCTTGTATGATTGTTTGTTTCTACTTCGAAGTTCTACTTTATACAAATTGGTGCTGTCCAGTTGTGCATTTTATTTTTGTGTTTGTAATCTCATAAACGCATGATTTGCTCACAACTACAATACAACCTTTCTCCAACGTTAACAAGAAAATGATATACAATACCCTCTCTTTCTGTCTGCATTAAATTTTTTTAAATTCTCTTCAAACTTCATTAATGAGATGTCAGATTTTTTGTCAGTCATGTCTACGGGATATGTCTGTCCAGTTTGTATACCCAATGTATTGTTAATTTTTGTAAGAAGAAAGAAATGTTATAAAACTACGTACATTCAATCCTTAACCCAAAGCAATTCTAATGGTTTGTTTACTTTTTGCTCCCTCAAGCACAAGCACATATCGTCTAAAAGGAAGCATTTAGATCGTGTTTAAGTATGTTATTTCGAAAACCTTCCTCCAACCCACTACTCAATTGATGGCGAGGGATAAACAGGAGTCCAATAAATAAATTTAAAATCTTCAAATTGTTTGTGATTTTATTTTGATTTTGAAAAATCGAAACCTAAATAGCAATTAAGGAAGACAAAGGGATCAAAATACCCTTTGCACGATTCAATCAAAAACTGGGTATTTGTCAAGGGATTCTAAATTATGACTACATGACAACAGTTCGGAACGGTTGATTAGTTAGGAGGGTAACAAACAGCCGAAAGCAAAAACTAAACAACAAACCATATTTGTACTTTGAATTACAAAAATGTTCGGGTTATCTCGACAAGGGTGTTGGGAAGAAAACTATATACAGAGAACTGGCAGCCGAGCACACACAGCACAATTTATCTAAACGACTTAAATATTTATTCAATTAATAATCTCAAATTGTTGCGAATAGTTTTTAAGGGTGTGGAAGTGGATGTGGATGGGACACAGACGAGCATGAAAATATTATTGCTCACTTATCAGATGAATTAACACGCTACAATCAAAAAGGGACATGACAAATATACTAAAACCTTAGAGTTATTTACCACCCCTTAAATGATGCCACCCTGTGCGTAGCCTAAGGTTGTTTTTATAATATTGTTTTGGTGAACCTGCTGTTTCGAACCCCGATGCTGTGATGTATTGTTTGCACTCATTGTGGCTGAATGACGATTGTGCTCGGTTGAGCTGGTGCAATAAAAGTTCTGGGCGATATAATATTATAGCGGTGGTGTCTCATGGGGTGTAAATGTTGCAACATATGTGATGTTTTTTTCACTGTTTATTGTTGCAAATTGTGGAAATTTTATAAGTGATTTAGCTTAAATGTTCGCAATTAGGGGCAGATTGCTTAAATTTATACGGGGTATGAGATAAAAACTACGATTATCGAATAAAATCAATTCCTTTTAACAAATTGATCTACTAATAGCAATGAAAATGAGAAAGATTTATGTGTTTACCATCACCAAGTTATTAGCACGGATTTGTATTTCGAATAAGTGTAAAGTTTGAATTCTTTTTAAAATAAAGACGATAAGCCAATTCTATATCTTTAGCACCTAGTAAAAATAAAATAACTCACAATTATAATATTTGAATAGTCATAGGTACAAGTTTTAATAATTCTTAAAGGCTCTCCTAAACTAAAGCGAATCCGTAGCGAAGAATTCGCAATGATAGCAAAAACGACAAATAAATAATGCCAAATAATATTAAAAAACTGTCATTAGCGAATATTTCGCGTTGGTTTAGGGGAGCCTGAAATACCTTTATTCCTATAAAATTTGAGGTTTTAATCTAAACTAACACTACGGTAATGGAGAAATTCAAAAAAGTGATTTTCGACAACACGTTTGTCGGTCTTTTTGTCTATACGTCGTCGTGATGTACCTACATGGTTCAGCGATCTAAACCCTAAGCATTTGGACAAATTCACATTCAATTTGGTGTGAAGCATTTTGACGTGAGAAGGAATTTAAATTTTTGTTTTACCTCATCTAGACATATAACGATTTCAATTTTATCAAGTTATCTCGAAAACGGCTCTTACGATTTTGATTAAACTTTGTTTTGTTCATTTAATCAGGCTTATCGGCAATTCCGGGGGAGATTGTTCTTCTTCTCGAATACTCCTATCGTCAATCTCCCCCGGAAATTACTTCGAATTAGTTTCGAAATACTCTGAGACAATTTATATTCTGAAATTATTTATCTGTCAAAGTTTGTAAACTATTTTCTGAAATCAAATTCAATATTTGATCTATATTTGTGGTGATAAAGACGTATTTTGCATCATAATTTCAATTCTCGTGTAATGGAAACGCGGTAAAACAGTCAATAGTTACAAAAAAGCATTTTTTGTCTATTTTGTTGTTGTAATATCTTTATTCTCTCTCTCTCGCCTTAAAAACTGTGTTTCTTTATGAGGGTGGATAACCCGAAAGTGCTAAGTAAATTTGTTCCAAAATGTGTTAAAAATGGATAGAAACAAAAACGAAATATAGATCGGCTAAAACAAAACCAATTTCTCCTATCACCTGTTTACCCGTTAATTCTCTAGCGTGTTGTAGAGTGGACGTACAGCCACACGTACTAATACCGATGGACTTCTCAGTAAACGTAATGTTGGATTTTATTAAAATGCCTAAAAAATTATAAAACCTTCAAAAATATGTAGTAATATTCTTCTATTTTTAAATTCTCCAACTAAATTGAGGCGAGTTTTCTTCCAGGGAAACATCATTAATTTTCCCCAGGAAAATAGGTTTACGATATCTACTTTTTTCATTGTAGTTTATCCCCATTTTTAAAACTTTAAAATAGTGCATAACAGGATTTTGCCAAAACACAAACAACGGAAATATAATTTTAAGGTTTTTGAGTTAATTGCCTCTTTTTTTTATATATCTCATGAATGACTTGGTTGATTTTGTCGTAATTTTGTATCCGTTACTTCTAAGGTAGTCATCAAAAAATACATTTAAAATTAGTACAACTTTATTCTTCTTGCTCTGGTGCTCCTTTAATTACTTTGGAATAGATTAAATTTTTTGTCTGCGACTCCAATTTAAGAGCAGAAATTAGTTAACCGATTAAACAAATTTTATTTTTGTTTAAATTATTTATATTTCAATTAAAAGTACAAATGACCTCAGCTCCAAAAATTATGGCGTTTTGCCCATGTCTGGGCAATAATTTCTCGAATTGAGGTCACTTTTACCCAGGTTCTTTTAATAAAATTTTAAATTTCTGCATCTTCGTTGTTATTATTTATATTTATTAATTGATCAATTAATTTTTGATTCATAAAAAAAAATATCAGAGCCAGAAGCCTTTGAATATAAAATAAATATGCATACATATCCATTAAAAATATTTTTGTTTTTAGTTATTAATTTGTATCTATTAATAGATTTTTTTATGTCCAAAAGCCGAAAAATACATAAAACTATCCAAGTGTTAGTAAAAAAAATGAATTAGGAAACTTTACAACTAATACACTTACAAAAAAGTTGAATTCTAGAACAAAAACCTTGATTCAACATTTTTAATTCAGCCTCTGTGCAACATGAAGTCATTTTACTGCAAAATATGTGGAATATTTATAATCTTTGCCTTAAAGTAAACAAATCAAAGGAACCACAAGGTACAAATATCAATCTTAAGTTAAGTTTCGATAGACCGGGAATTTGGTGAGTTAACTCTTAACTAACTCAGCAAATACTCTTGATATTTTATCTTTCTTGTTTCTTAGCACTATCTGCATTCACCCTAAACTTAAGTACTGCTTCTTCAAATCTATTTCTAGAGTAATCCAACTCTAGTTTAACTCACCACTTAACTGGCCCTAATTAATTTGAAAGTCTTAAAAATCTTCTTTAAAAATTTAATAAATTTATAAATTTTTTATAGATCACTTTTTAAATTGTTTGAAATTTTTTGTTTTGTGATATCGAACATTTTTAACAGAAACTCAATAACCGTACAAAATTGCCAGCAAATTCTTTCAAACATTTCGTATTTCGACGTTATAAATAGAAGTTTTCTCTAGACCTGTCTTCTTTGGAATACCTACTGAATTTTTTGGGTAGGTAGATATGTTCATAGGACGGGAACCAATTGTTTTTTATTAGAATATATTATGAAGCTTTCCCGGTGGTCCCATAATCGAATACAATAAGTAAGTTTAAGTTTTTGAAGACCTTACAAAAAGCTCCTTTGGTTTTAAATCGACAAGCGAATCCAAAAAAAAGATAACAATCGTAGGTGGCTCTCTCCAACACCCATTTAAGGAACCATACAATTAGGTATACGACTATAAATACAGTCGATAAAAGTAATTTTGTTGGAAAATCACAAAAGAAAATGGTTGTTTCCCTCATTTTAGTCTTAATCGGATCTTAAGAACATTTACCCACACTCAATTCAATAATAAAATAAAGATAAAAACAAAAACGAAAATCCAAATAAAATAAAATTCCTCAAATCGTAGACATTACGACAAATTGATTACCACTTAACATCCCGAAAACTGATATTACCAGAAAATTTGCATTTATACCCTAACAAACACACACTTACACAAAGTTCATCCATAATCAACAAAAAAAAGGACAAAAACATTAAAGGCCCATCCACACATATTACTTACACATACAAGGTAATGGCTAGTAAGTGGAGGAAGCAGCTAAAAGAAAAGTTCCAACAATCAGACAAATGGACAATAATGAGATGGACTTTGTCCATTTCTTTTTTTTAAGAGAAAATAACACATGAATATTGCACAAATATATTAGTGTCAACAAAAACCCGTTATACTTTATCCTTACCAAACCACCCACCCACTACCCACCACCTACCCAAAGAAGTTTCATTACAAGGCGGGAGAAGAGAAATGCAACTTTACGCCATTTAAAGTCAAATTTCCACCCTCAAATTCGGTCGGTGGCGTTCTTGCTTTATAATGGTAAAAGCAAAGAGAGGGAGAGAAAAATGAACCATGCCAAGAAGACTCTCTCCCAAATAACTGAGGGAAGGTTGACATTTCGTACAAAGTACCTATGACGATGCCGACAATGACAGCGAGGGTGGTAGGTCGAGTTCGAGTTCACCATCGTATTCACCCGATAATCGCCAATTATCCCTGCCACCACTTTATTGCAATACTTGTAGTCTCGATCCGGAGAGTAGAGCAGCACTTAAATACCTCGTGTGACGAGATTTCCTCAATACCAGATACCACTCCATCCAAATACAAATTGCCACTCCCACTTTTGATATCCAATCTTCATTTTAAATTGCATCACGGCCACGCCTTTTTCGGATGACTATAATGGTTTCTCTCTCTCGAAACCGTTGTTGGTGTGTGATATGACAGTTACGTATAGGACTCCATCTTATCTCAAATGAGAGAGAGGTGGTAGCAAGAAACTAACTCGTTTTCCTATGAGTGTGGTGGTAGTCGTATTGCCGATAACTACCCATGCGTGTGGCAAAATAATGTGAGGTGTGAAATATTATTGTGGATATATGCTGCATTAGAACTTCAAGTTTCCCACAGTTCCGAACGCGCCGTTAACGGTGACAGACATCCATGCCACTATTCGTCGTGTGACACATAAGAACAAAATTTAAACAAAAACAGTGACAGTGAACAAAATATCAACTAGGTATTCTCTAAACAGTGAATCAATATGTCAAGTGTACAAGTGCAACAGCAGCACATATCTCGGTTTTTAACCAACAATAACCATTCGAGTCCTCTCAAACAGGAATATCAAAGTGATAATAATACTAGTGCGTCGCTATCGCCTCCGCGTCAAATTAACTCACCACAATCGGCAAATTCACCACAGAGTAATTACACGCTTAGTCCCTTGCCGTTGGATAATAATCAACCCCTACCGCTTATCCAACAACAAACACAACAACAACATCGGCCATCAGAACAACATCGGCCATCACAACAACTGCCTCTTTCATCATCAATGATAGGAAGGGTATTGCCCCCACCGCCGTTGGTTTCATTACCGACGGAAGCATGCGAATCGAATTATGACAATAATAATTATAGTCATCATCAAGGATACATGAATCGCATGACAGGACCTTTTACACAAACTTCACCGCCGCCAGTTGCAACAACTGTCAAAAAGTCATTTTGTATTGATGCACTCTTGGCGAAAAGTCAAAGTGATGCAGAAAATGGAAGGGATCCAAGGATGATGTTGCCAACGAGAGGGCATGGAGATTTACCAGTTGCGCCAATAAGCGAGCAAGAAGCTCTCAGAAGGATACACGAAAGTCGAGAGCTGTACGGGACGCCAAGTCCCGACGGAATGTCAAGGTGAGCTTGAAGGGAGTGAATTTACTTTGAAAATGTTAGATACAATTTACCATATGAATAACATATCTTTAGAAAAAATAATTTTTTAAAATACATTTTAACAAGTGTTATACTAAACACAACTAAAACAGTGACAGTTCGTGCAAAAAACCAAGCAAGCACACAATTTTTGACATATATAAATGTCAACGCATATAGAGTTACTATATGATTCTAAAACCTAAAAAAAGGAACATATGCATTGTGTTAAGTTTAGGGAAAACGTTAGAAAGATAGCATTATAATGAACTTATTAAAAATGTACGTCGTACCTTCATTACTAAAAACTGCTTAAAAATCAAATTAAATCAACTGAAACTTTCCGTGATTGGTTTTACAATACAATACATCATACATTTTACTAACACAAATCTAATCCTATTTGTGTTGCAATTTCTCCTAATTATAAAAATAGTTAAACATTGATTTACAAACATATTAAAAAAAAAGGAAAATGTATAGGATATAACTTAACAACCGCCATAAGTAACTTTATTTGTAAACTTTAATAGAGAAACGAAAAAGGTATCGAAAGTAAGACCCGGATTTGCTTTAGATTTCTACCATAACACTTTTATGATGTGATTTCCTAAAGCCCATTTAGAATTTAGCTTTCTTAGTCCCCTTTCACACAGGGAAACTGAGTTGCCAGCAATTTTTAGTTTGCTGTCGAGAAGGGCGTAAGGGGGAGGAAAAAAATCTCCCCTCACATCACCCTTGTCGCCTACAAACTGGCTAGTTTCTGGCAACTCAGTTTCCTTGTGTGTAAGCGGTCTAACGGGTTTTTGTCGAAAACAAGTTCAAAATTAAAGAACATTATTAATAAAAGTACATAGTTTTTAAGTTACTAAGCGTTAAAAATGAAAAACAAACGTACACCAATTTTGATTTTTCATTTTTCATGTAAAATCTCATCATGTTATCTTAAATAAAAACCATAATCAAAAATATGAACAACCAGGAATAGGTCCTCTCCTTAACTTTGAACTTGTGTTATTTTCTGATCGCTTGTGTGATTTTCAGTTGATTTTGTAACAATCGCTCCCCACCAGTGGGTAGCAAAATGCACAATTACACTTAAAGAAAAAACAGAATATATACGTATAGCTTACCACAGACATACAATTTGCAAAAAACGTGATTATCATTTCTACATAATTGAAAGTGAAAAAGTTGTAGGTAACACAAATGTGTATTCTTTATGTTGCTTTTTCTAAAATTTGACGTAAGTACAGGCGAAAAAAGCACAACAAACATTGATTAGCGTAACCATCCTAACGGATTTTAGCCCAAAATTATATAGGTTAGCGATTTATATTGTATATTGCGTATGTTAATTGTAAAAGCCCGAAATGCCAAAATACTATAATTTACCGGTAAAACTTTGATTTTTTCAGCGCTATTGATACAAGTCCGAAATGCTTTGTTTAAATAGATTCATTTTTAACTGTTTTCAACTGTTTTTTTTTTTTGTGTTGACCGCTCACAAAACTCCGCTGCTCCGCTCAGCGTATAGTCAGTCACCAGGCAAGCACCAATATTAATAGTTTTCTTGTACAAAAGTACTATCGGTGGCCAAAAGCATGGTGATGAAGTCCAGAATTAATTATAAAAACACAACATTGCAGACTTTTAACAATGTTGCTGACGAATTCTAAGCTTTAACAGAGCTTAACGCCCGAAGATGGAGAACACTCCGAAACGCGTCGCATAGTATAATATATAATATCAATTATTTATTTTAAGTTGTGAAAATGAAAGTTTTCAATTTTATATAATTTTTTTTTTTAATTTTTCATTTATAATCAAGTCTTATCGATTTACAGTAACAGAAACGTTCAATCTTGGATGTAAAACAAAAATGTAAAAGCCCATTAAGCCTATTATTCATAGACCTTTAATGCATACTATGCGAATCTCAAAATTTCAAAAACCCAAAATTATTAGCGTTGCTTTTAGCCAAGTACCTACTTCCAGCTTTATTCCGCTATTAAATGCGATCGAAACTTTTGATTCTTCTTTTTTTCGATTGCAACAAGGAAGAACTTTTTTTGATTTTGAATCTTTTATTTCCCTCCGACGACGGTGACGCGCGCGACGACGACGTAAGCGTCAAATATAACAGTCAATTCGAACAAAAGTTAAGGTTCAATCCCGGTTCAAGTATGGGTGGTTTATATGACATAGTTGAACCCTGTTTTAACTACAATGAATCCGCTAAAGCTATCAACCTTGTTTGATAGCTGGTCCTAATAGCCTGAGGATAGTAGTAGAAAATGTAATGCTAAAACGTCAAATATTTTGATCTAACATAAAGATATTTCCTTTATCATTAAAATTAAGAATCAGAAGAGTCCATTCAAATATCAATGTTCTAAATGACAAAGTTATAAAGTACAGTTTTCTCACAGGAGCTTTTTTAAAGAAGAACTATTAATGCAAATATAAATCTTTGGAATTTTTTATATTTAATTTTTATAATTTACTAATAAAGCTTTTATCTTTAATTTTGTATGGAATCAATAGCAAATTAATTAACCTTCATAATTATTTCGGACTTTTCGTTGGTTGTTTTGCAAGATTATCAAGGTTTATCAAGTTTTATCATTGGGTTTTTTTGATTTGTTTGTAAATTCAATATCTGGAAAATTTGTAGTTTTTGTTTTTTGTACATACAAATTGAATTACAGCAGTTTTCATAAGTATTTACTATTCGATCCTTAACACACGTGCAAAATGACACATGGATATAGAACTGTGTGATTTTTTTTCCAGTCTTTATCATCAAATCCTGGAAGCATTCTAATACATGTGTCACACACAAGCGCTGATTCATGACAAGTAAGCTTGTGTTGAAACGGTTTTTATGAAAATTACGTGTGTGTGTTTTAAGAAGTTATCTGTTCCTTAAGCGCGATATTTGACCATTTAAAAAATATCCGCTCGTTATGACGACAGCTATCCGCTATGTTTCGATCGTGTTCGTTTTAGAAGATCAGGCCCTTTATTTTTTGGTGTTTAACATGTTTATTTGATTCATTTTCAACTTCCCATTCGAACTTTCTGTAATTGGTCCGATTTGTCGAATCGAAAATTTTAACATTTCTCCACGTTTTGAGATCGCTAGAAACTAGAATCCGAATCCATGGTTTTTATAGAGATTTGTGTGTAGGTACGTTTCTTCATATATTCGTGTTTATTTTTTAATATCTCAAGAACAAATATAGGTATCGACTTCGAACACATTTGATTAAGCAAGTCATAACGTGTAAAAAATGCAACAAACAAACGAAATTCTTTTTAATAATTTAGTTTGCTAGATGTTTGTTAAATGAAAATTCTCGGGGGAAATGCTTCCCTTTCCCTACTCTCTTATTTTAAACTATAAACTCTCGGGAATTTCGTTCCCTTTTCCTTTTTCTAAGCAAACTTCTTATATGAGAAATAATACTACGAGAAAAAAGCTGGCATTCTAAATGTCCAAAAAATAGAAAATGTACATATATTTCATGTGAGAAACATTTTAATGTTGGGAGAACAAATCTACCGGGGAGTTATTTTCCTGGGGACTATTTAGAATTGGGCTGATTGTTTTGCGTGTTAACATTTTGGTGTGAGAGTGAGTTGCTATACACTCTCTCAAAATAAAGTAATGAACAATTGATAACCAAATATAAATCAATCAACAATTTTTGTTTAGAATCAAAACACCTACTGAAAATTGTAAAAAAAATGTATTTCGGCTCCCATATTTTGAGAACAAACGATTATATTGACCTCGGACTAATTTATTTCTTCACATTATGTCATGTCATTAACGATAATTGATAGGATTTTGAAAAAAAAAATAATCGATTGAGATTTTTTTTAAAGCAAACAGAACTAAAAGAAGCTGCTAAGAAATGTCTTTCGTTTTGAAAATCTTCAGAACAAATAATGCAAGCGACCTTGGATCAATTTTCTCTATACATAAATATAACAATGTCTAACGGCCCAATGTTTATTTTCACTTGATTTCATATCGAACTCCTAATACGATTTTCCAAGATCTTGAAACGCGATTTACTTATAACAAAATAACAAGGGCACCAATGGGAAGTTACAAGTGTGGGTCACACCCAACCTCTTTTCTAATTTTGTAGCCTTACTTTAATCAGGGAAAAAAATTGTGATGATATCGTCAAGATATTGTTAAATTTCAATGGTGTCTAACTTCTTGGTAATAAGTAAGGCTGGCCACGAGACGAAAAAAGTCTCGGTCACGGTCTCGCACGACGAAACCGAGACAAGACGAGATGAGACTGGCTTTTAAGCAACCGAGACCGAGACCGAGACCAGACTGTTTGTTTGGACCGAAATTTACAGAGTCTAATAAATCAAAAAAATCCAATTTCAGTTAAATATTTATTTTCTTCTGCACGTATTCAAACTATAATCGCAAATATTTTTTTCCAAAATCAACAGGTTGTCCGGAAATCGTATTTTTCGGAGACGAGACCGAGACTAGACTTAACGTCGACGAGACTGAACATTTTTGATTTTAACGAGACCGAGACGAGACTTACGAAAGTCCCGCAGAGTCTCATCTCGTGGCCAGCCCTAGTAATAAGCAAACTATTTAATCGTTCTATTACCATAAATCTATACAATTGAGTCATAATTATTTTCAAATTCTTGTTAAAAAGCAACTTCAGCTTAACTAAACCGGGAATTTTTTTTTCAGATCAGAATCTCCAACCTCATCACATCGTTCCAGTCCACCAATCAGTCCAGGTTGTGAGGACCAACATCATATAAGTATGAGAATGGATTTTCACGATGAGTTCAAAAAACCAGTACCCCCGCACAGCCCGATCAGACCACAAGACTTCCCCCTCTATGCCGGTGGACATCCCTACCAGCTGCTAGCCCAAGGAGGATCAGCATTCCATCGACCTCTGGATCCATCTGGTAAGCCCATTCCGGTGAGTTGCAACGAAGATAGAGTGAAGCAATTTTATATGACTGACGATTGGCAATCCTCTCTTCTCAACTTGCAGCTCCCAATGGGTCATAGTTTTGTACAATCTCACCTGCCATTTGAATTCCTTGCCCGTGCCGGTATGCTGCATCACAGGATACCAGAACTAGCTGCATATCCACATCATGCGATTTTGGGTAAAACAAGAAGACCACGCACCGCATTCACTTCCCAACAGCTGCTCGAGCTGGAGAAACAATTCAAACAAAATAAATATCTCTCAAGACCGAAACGTTTCGAAGTTGCCAGTGGATTAATGCTATCCGAGACGCAGGTTAAAATTTGGTTCCAAAATCGTCGAATGAAATGGAAACGCTCAAAAAAAGCCCAACAAGAGGCTAAAGAACGTTCGAAGGCTTCATCGAATAACACCTCTAGTTAGTTTGGCCCAAGGAAATGTGTTACAGCGGGGGTTAAGTCTAACCCTAAATCTAGTCAGACTCTTAAGTCACATTACACGCTCGTGACAACACCATCAACCAGATAAATATTTAATTTTATTTTAATTCATTGCGATTTATTTCAAAAATCATTTGCTGACATTTTGTTTTAAATTGAATATTTGCGCTTAGTAAATTTTTAATTAATTTGTTAAAACCATTTCCCCATTTTATTTGTTCTGTCGCATTTGTCATATCCCCATTTTATTTGTTCTGTTTTAGAGAATTCAATGTAGGTGTGTACTTGTACCTACATAAATAATAATTATTGTAAATATTTAAAATTAATTAAGTGTATAAGTAAGATACCCGCTATGTGTGATACGTGAGTAATAATAATTTTAGAAATAAATGATATTGTAAATATTTAAATAAGGATAACAAAAACTAAATATAAATAAAGCCAATTTTAAAATAATACAAAATTCTATATGACTTGGTTTTCTTGACAAAAAAAAAAAAAAAAAAACAAAAAACCAAAATGTATCGCAGGAAAGAACAATACCATTCAAAAAAAAGTTGCTGCTATATAAAAGCAACGTTTATATTATTGTAGGACCATTCCTCGCAAACGGTAGTTGAGCTGAGTGAAAAAAATCAGGCCTTGGCCGTCTAAGGCGTTACCAAGGAAGGGTGGAGGCAGCTGATCCCTTTGTTGAAATTTAATTGCTGCAATTTTTAAAAAAGAAAGAAAAACCTAAACAATAGAAGTTATATTGTTTTTGTTTTTTATTTTAGTGGACTGTATGAATGAAATTCAATGAAAATTTTTTAAGCGACCTTTAGTCCAATGCGTTTCGATCCTGATAACAACTACAGATGGACCATCGACTAAAATGTTGCGTCTCTTAGAAAGACAACATTAACAGCTCTAACTAATGAGGTCCACTGTAGTTGTTATCAGGACCGAAACGCATTGTACTAAATGTCGCTTAAAAACTTTTCATTGCAATTTGTAAAAGGATTTTCCATTGTCGGATTATTATCGAAACAGAGAGGACGTCAGTATGCGGATTTATGGAAACTAAAATTTGGAAATTTTTGGCCCTTCTATATCTATAGATGGGTGTAACTCAGAAAATGGGATCATCTCGCAGTAAAAAACTGCAGCCTGCAGCATTAAATGAAGTTCAATATTTGAAGACGAAATATATATTTTTGTTTAAGTATTATTTGACAAGGATATCTTCTGAAGGTTTATTATTAGAATCATCAACAAGTAAGCATCGGAGTTTTCAACACTACGGTATCAATAAAAAAAAATATATACAAATTTTGCCGACGACCATATATTTCATAATTCTGAAGGGGGGGGAGAGATTTTCATGATATATTTTTGTTGCTATCTTACCGAAATTCTTAAAGAAAAAATACTATTAAAAACTAACTGGTTTTGAAGTACCTAAAAAAACAGGCAAGAAATTGTCCAACTTTTCTTATAAATTGGAATTAAAGACTCTAGAGTTACAAGACCAAATTTTAAAATTCAAACCAAATCGGTAATTAAATTGGAAATGTCATAGATCCTCATAGCGTTAATCGAAAACGATCGACCGATATAACTTTCAATATATCTACAGCTATCAATTGTAGAGAAAAATAAAGATACCTATCCTCAAAACATTATCGTTCGATCGTCTTTGTTTTAAGTTTTTTTCAGTCAATATCTTCAGGCGGCTGCCGCTCGTTGACTCATCTGTGCCGCGTTATCGCGTATGTCAGTTCATCAAAGGACACACTCTTTCGAAGTTTCTCTGTTTTTCGACGTTATGTTCGGTCACTTGATTTCCCGAACTCTTTGCTTGGGCGACCTTTAGACCTTCCGGGAAGTATGCCAATAGGTAGTGTTACTTCTACGCTAAGCCACCCTTCATTCTTATCCGAGAAACGCCTTTCTGTGCGATTGCAGAGTTGCCATCCCGTTTGTAATTCGCTTTGAACGCCTTTATAATTTTTGTATGTTCATCTTTTTTCTCTGGGGGACATTTTGGGCCTTACCAATAATAAAATTAAGAGATCAGTTAAATATTTAAAAAAAATAAATAAATCGGGTGGCACAACGGCTCATGAATAACCAGGGCCTAGTGACTAACAACTCGCAACCATTCCTGTGTGCGCCTTTCGACAGGAATGGAAGGGACCTACAATTTTATGCCGAATCCGAACGGCTAGACGAGAAGCACTTATTCGTGACAAGTGATACTCTTGGAGGATTTGTCAATTCCTCGCAAGAGGCAGTAGCCCTGAAAAAAAAAACTTTTTAGTTTTTAGGTGGACGAGGCTGGGAAGCGATCCCAGACTTCCAGCGTGACAGTCGAACGCACTAACCATTACGCTACGGGCTACTACTACTACTACTACTACTACTATTTAAGTGGACTCTTAATAACGAACCATACCAATAATCAATTTAATAGTCAGCATAACGCTCAACGTCACTTTAAATTTAAGAGTAAAGAAACGCATGTTTAAACTCGTGATTAGGTGTAAACGCCACGTTTGTGCTGTCATTCTGAAAAGCAAAGGAGAAAAATAACTAACCTTATCCTCTATGTTTGTCGCTTACAATTGAATTAAATTGCTTGTTCGTGAATTTTGTTGCAAAGCTATAAAACTAATAAGGTAATCAAAATAAACAAATTTATTTATTCCTTCTTATTTGTTTATTTGTAAATTTCAATTTGAGAGTGAATGGCGAAAAACTAACACTAAAATTCGCACGCAGCCTAAAATTTGTTTGATGACTTTTTTTATGATAACTAAGATGTCATTGGCCGCGATCAAAAACCTATTTTTGTTGTTGTAATCCCATGTAAAAAAACCTGCTGATTACAAAACAGCTTTTGCTGTTGGGTAGCTATCCATGCTATCCGAATAATGTTGGTACACGTTTGTACCCCAACCAAAATTTTTAAAAAATCCGACTACAAAATGCAAATCCGAAATTTGTTTGCCGTCTTCGAGTTGTATTTTGCTAAAAACACTTTCAATTAACCTATTCGGTTTTGGTTGACCAGAAACCTAAATGGATAGGAAGCTATCTTAGATGGGCTATCGCATCGATTCTTGAACGCGGCCATTTCCATTCACAGAAGCTGTCTGTTTGGCCACAAAAATGTAGTTGATAATGTAATAGAGCATTGATTAGTTAAAGATGTGTTTAATTTGGTTATTGGTAAACACACAAACTAACTCGTCTCTAAAGTTTAACGTGGCGTTTATCTAAACGCTTGTTTAGTCATTAATTATTGGTAAGGCCTTTTGTTATATTCATAAGTTTTTTATCCAAATCTTCAAGTTTACCGTCAAGGAGTCTTTGCTCCCTCTTACCAATTCATGGAGCTGTTTCCTGGTCATAGACAAGGTGGAATTAGAGTCATCTGGAATAATATAAAAATCTTTTAGTTAGGGTCGCTTGTAAGTACATTCTTTAACTCATCGATATGAAGAAATTAAGTTGAATATATACAAATTTCTTTGCTTTGAATATTGAACGTAACTTGATTTACGATATTCATATCAAACTTTTTCACAAAAATCTGGGCAGCTTTTCCTCTCGTCCCCTTGAATTTGCTCTAGCTCAGCTTCATATAAAATCTTTGAAATTTTAAACTTCAGTTCGGACGATAATATGTCAATTGATTTTGATTGTTCCTTAACAGGGAGTCCATTGGCTGAGACTACTTTCACGTACTGGGTCATCACCTATAAAGAAAGTAAAAACATTCATTTATATCGTTATACATCATATTCATAACATACCTACACAGAAGAATTTTGGAAGGATGAACTTTCAGTAAGATTAACTACTTGGAAGCTCAGCTTCAAATGAAAGCTTTGCAAATTTAAATTACAGCTGTACTTGCCTCCACTTTGGGAACTTTTTAACAGTGCTGGCATACATAAGGAACAGTTCATCCTTGTCATCTGACGGCCGCGGCCGTATTATCCTCGTATTCGCTAGATCGGATGACAGGTATTGATTTTGATAGTTCACCTGCGGTCTCCTCCCAGTCCCGAATCATCCTGCGTATATCCTTGGTAGCCATTTCTTAAAAGATCAAATTGTCATGTGTTTAACAGAAAAAAGATGTAAGACGACATAAAAATACAAAACTGGTTGTGGACTTAAAATATAAAATGTATTGTAATACGCGAAAAGTCTAGCGGAAACAAATTTTGCACAAGAGAAGATCAATTTAGGGTGTTTAAATTGAAAAAGAAAAAACATCATACCCAGGAGCCAATTTCAGCAGTTTTGTTTGCACAACAGTACCTTGTGTGGCACGCTTTCCGGTTTACAATCAGGTGCGGACTGGGCCAACGGACAGACGTGATTATGCCCGGTAGGTCCTTCTGTGACCAAAAAATGCATAAGGCCTCTGCAGTACCTTTTGTTCCCCTTACAGCTCTCCTGAAGGACCCTAGAGCTCAGTTGGAGGCCTCTACAGCTCAGTTGGAGGCCTAGGTATGTTAAAGACCCTACAACTCTTACAGGACTCAACTCTCTTGAAACACTGCTCAAACAGGCCTTGAAAGAAAAACTACGGTGAATATTGAACTGTTTGGACCCAAAAATCGCATTTGGTCAAACAAAAACTATTTTACCAAAACAGCGACTGAAGGCCCTTCACTTACAGCCGCGCCATTTTGTCTGTATCTACACTGCGGGACAACACACTTACCGGTTCTTGTCATAAAATGTGTATGCTTAAAAACCTTCAAACTTCAATGCTGAGTTTTTTATGTGCAGTAGATTGTTTTAGTTAGTTAAAAAGTTAACAAATGTTATTATCTGTGTTTTCTTCATGAAAAATAACTATGTACTGTACTTGAAAACGGTCTTTTTCGATGCCGCAACCATTAACGAGTCCATCTGCTTAAATGTGATCGATGTAGAATATATAGGGATACCAACCATTATGTACACAAAACCCCTTCCATCCCCAATTAACTCTTTATTATGTTTCTAATCAACCTTTAAGACTCCTTAGAGTAACACTTGCTTATCCACTCGATTGCAGTTCATTTCATCGGGCAATTGTCCACTTCATCACGTAACTTCTCTCGACACTTACAAACCACTCCAAGTGTGTTCTATTGTGCGTGAAGGCGTCCAAAGGAAAACATTTATCCAACATGAATTTCATTTCTATCCCATCATCTGGGTTCTGGATGGTGAAATGGTGATGGATATATAGAAAGTGGCGAAGGCAGTGTTCAATGTTCATGACTATAACTCATCTCTCGCTGTTGCATCGTCAACGTCATCCTCGTCGTCGTCGTCGGTAGTTCGTTCATATTCAAGTGGATACGCACAATTCGTGTAAGAGTGCATCAGTCATTTTAACCTAATCACCCTCCCAAGATGCACCTTATCCAGATCCACTGTTCAATGTTTGCTAAAGGTATTGTCATCCTCCTCCCGTTATGTCCCATCAGATCACGATGATAGTCCTCTTCTCTTCTCATACTCTTCGAAATTTCAGTTGATTGTGTCGTGTGGTGTCGTCATCGTCCTAGTCGTTAAGCCCATCTGTTCATCTTTGGTCTAGGACGACCAGTTCGTCGAGCCCCTTAGCAATCCGCACCAGCCAGCGCTAATGCCTAACAGATGATTGCTTAAATGTTAGCCTCATACTCGTACCTCGTCATCCTTGTCGTCGGAATTTTGTGGTGTGGAAGTAGAGCGTGTAAGTGTAACTTACCCCTTGGATTCTGATGTCTGCAATTAAGGGTGCAAATTATATTATTTGTCATCACTGTTATAACCCTCCGCATCCTCCTTGTGCACCATGCGCTGGATGCCAGTGAATTCTTCAAACACCAGAGGGATTGGATTTATATTGTTGATCCTTTTAGGAAACGCTATGCGATGGTTGTAAGGGCTCTGGCTAATTCTACGACGACGATGATGTTGATTTGTATTCATTGTTGCACGGTTACGGGTTGTTTATCTGAAACATTGGTACTCACATAGGATGACGACGACGATTAACCAACAAACTGAATTCATTTACAATAACTGGCTTTCAAAATTCAATGACACACGGGATGGCGACTAAGTGGTAATGGCAAGGAAAGGAAGTATAGGGAAAGGAATGGACATCCCCTGAAAAACACATTGACAAAAGATGATCTCTGTGTCAACACAGATGATCAAATTTTCGTGAATTATATTTTCAAAACGTTTTTTTTTTTGTTTGGTGTTAGACTTTGAATATACAAAATAGAATAGGTATATACAGATGAATGCGACAATGACTACGACAGCGGACTATGGAATTGAAATCCTTTATTTGCTGTTTATTGCTTAATTTTTGAGGGATAATTTGAGGGGTGAGCCACCATGCCACAGCACGTTTTGAGATAGATGGATTACAATGGATTTAAATTCATAGAGCATCATCAGAGTTCTTTGAAAAAGCAGTTGTTGCAAATTAATTCAGTAATTTACATTTAATGAATTGTGAGTGCTTTTTGACAGTTATTGCTGCTGAATGAATAAAAGAGGTGCTATAAAATAAAAGGTGGGCTTTAAGAACTTCAACAAAACTTAGAAAAAACTTCAAGTTGAATTGGTTTCTACAATAAAAAAATATTTTGTTTTTTTATTCAAAAAAAACTATTCGAAGAAGAATATAGAATAAGCACCTGCCAAGAAGCAAACCGTTGGATTAAGAAACTTCAAGATGAACCAGGGCCTTTTTTATTTTAAATTTAGAACTCCAGAAAATTGTTTAATGGTAATTCTTGAACTTCTATTTTAAATAAATTTACTTAAGTTTTTTTTTTAACTGGGCGCAAAATTTTAGTCGATTAAGGCCTAATTTTTCAAAAGTCAGTTAAACAGTCAGTTTTTACTTATTCCTTAGATAGAGCAAAAATCAATTTTTCAACGGTCAGATAGAACTTATTACTAGGAATAAAACTTTAACCAGTAAAATAAAGTTATCTACTCGTTTCAGAGCGGGCTAAGGAGTTATTCTTAGGAATTAATAAATAAAATGTCATAAATTAGTTTTTGAGCATTGAAATGAATTTATTTGAAATTATCGAAGATTTAATTATTGAAGAAGAAAATGCAAATGATTTATTCGAACCATCTTTAAGAAAAACAAAGGTCGTTAGAATTAGACCTAATCATTTTTCGAAATGGGAAGACGTTGATTTTCGAAGAAGATTTATATTAAAAAAAAAATAGACGGTGCAGTACCTTCTACACAGAGAAAAAAACAACGTAAAATCAAAGCAAAAAACTTTGATTCTAATATTTTTCGGAACGATTTGGCGCCAACGCCGAAAATTCTTAAATCAAAGTGGAGCGACTTTATTTCAAAGTGATTCCATACTTAAAAACGAACTAGATTTTACTACGTTCATATGTTGATTAAAAGTGGAATCATAGTTAAATCAAATTCATCCATCTTTTAAAACAACATTTATCTACTTCGAATCAACGTAGATTGAACTTAGCTAGGTTAGGCATTGATTCAAAATGGCTACCCACGCCATGCTTTATTGTTTAAATTTATGTAAGACAAAGACAAACGTATATTCATGCTCGACGCATTTTATTTTTGTGATGAATCATTTATGTATTTGTGACGACTTAAGTGAATCGTTTTGCTATGAGTACCTTATGCGTAGGGTGAATTTTGAATGCGCGTTTAATTTGTTCACAAACGTAAGGAAGCTACTTCGAAAAACAACAACGCGCTCCTCTCGAAATTCTTTATATTAAAGCTTACAAATACAAGCAAATTGTGGTTTACTTAACTATGCAACACTTTGAAACTACGTTGGTGGCACTTTAAATGCCATAAAAGTGGATCGCAATGTAAAATGTGGATTTCAATCTAAAAATGAATACGTTTCACTTTAAAACAAGGTTGAGCGCACTTTAAATGTGGATCTCAATGTAAAAATAATAACGTTTCACTTTAAAACAACGTTTAACAAAATGTAAATGTACTCAAGTTGAGTTGAATTCAATGTATAAGTAAACACGTTTTGCTTTGAAACTAGGTTGAATCACTTAAAATTAAGTCGCATATTCAAATTAACATTTTTTCAACGTAAAAATGAAAATGCTTCGTTTCATTAAAAATACTTTAGATCAAATACGATCGTATTTAATTTTAGATCGCATTTTTTACCTCAGTGTAGCCTTAATAGAAGACGAAATTGAACAACACAAAACTGATAGGTGAGATTTTGTTTGAGTATTTTATTATTGTGTAGAAAACTTCTATGTCTTTCTGACCATGTGTTCTATCATAGGAATCAGTGTGTTTCCCCATCATCACAACTGTTGATAGCTCTTAGATTTTATGTAAGTGGAAGTTTCTATATTTCAATTGGCGATTTTGCTTGTGTAGATAAATCTACTGTTTGCGTCATAATTAAAAGAGTTACAATGGCAATTGTATCCTTGAGGCCGAGATATTCGCAGATCAACAAGGGTTTCATCAACTCGCAAGGTTTCCTCGGGTAGTTGCAGAAATAGAGTGTACCCAAATACGAATTATTTCACCATTAGGTAATAAAAGGTTCAGCTTTTAAAATACGAAATCAGAACAAACGTTTTTCTAGGTGGGGATACAGCTAAAAACTTTCGAAACCGAAAAGGTTATTTTTTAATAAATAATGTTCAAGTATTGTGTTCTTCTCAATTAAAAATTGAAGACATTGGGCCTTACCAATAATCAAATTTAGTGACGACTTAAATATTTCTGTGAAATGAACCATAATGGTATGGAATCTAACTAATTAACTGTACATGGTACGACCTTAATATTAATGTTAACTCTAAATAGTGAATCAAATATGGGATTGACTTCAAAAAATTAAACATTCCATAAATATTACATTATTTGTGATCAAAACAAATAAGGTTAACTTATTGGAATATTTAAGTCCTTACTAAATATGATTATTGGTAAGGCCCATTGTAACTTGATAGACTCACGATAGCCTCATATTTTCGAATTTTGTCATTAAGTATCAATTTGATAGGAGAAATTTCGGAAATTGTATTTTACTAGGGGATAGTGGATATTTGTAAATGATTACCTCATTACTCCATTGACCGATCCACAAACAAGGACAGAATGTTTATACAATGAGTCACAAATAAAAACAAGAGATGCTGTCGGTCGAGAGATGTTTTGGAGTATGGAAACGACGCGACGCGACGATTCCCTGCTCTAAGCATTGAATTTACCCCTAGTTATAGATAAAAATTAAGAGGAACCACCAGAAGACCCTGAAGTAATTGTACAGATTGAGGAAATACTTCCAGAACAGCAAACAAATTCTACGTCTTCCCAAAGCAGAACAAGAGAAATGCTTTTGGAATACTTTGCATCCTTGTATGTATGTATGTAGGTTCTTCATAAAATTTATAAAACAAGAGAAATTAATTCAACCATGCTTTTATTCAGTATAGTGAAAACTAATTTAAACAAAAAAAATATAAAAATTATCGGAACTTTTATTTTTTTCCATCATCGGCATAATATTCCTCCTGTCTTCTTTATTTATTTTAAAGGTGTTTGCATTTTAAGTTGATGTTCAGCCTTTTTGTCTTCCAATTCATTTCTTGCAATTTCAAACTCCATTCTTGAGCCTCCCAATGCGTCAAACTTTGACTTGATTTTTTTCGTTGCTTTTGTCAACCTTTTTGGTTTTTGGAAAAAGGGATCTGCTTTTTGTTTTAATGAAGTTGGGTTCCATGTTTTCCAGTTATTTTTCTCTTCACGACTACCTAGGACAGAAAGTTTAGAATAAAATAAAAATAATTTTATGAATTTTTTCTAGACTTCAAGCTCGAGTTGCTGTAGACATTTATTTTTCTAATTCTGCTTCAATTCTAATTCTATTTCAGCCCAAGCTGGCTCTTTCTACTTGTTCGTCAACGCGTCTGTCCTTTTGCTTTCTATAACACCTCTGAATCTAAAAGCGATATCGACCAAGAAACGCGCTGCGCACAAAGAAAAGTTGACCGACCTATCTTTTTTTTTTATTAACTGTTTGGTTTACCATAACGAATTATAAAAAATGCATTTTTCCTTAAAATAATATTCAACAAACGATGAAACAATAAAACAAACACGAAATACGTCTAAACGTGACGTTTGAGTTTGAATAATTTAAAAATTGACATAAATTCTTATTATTCATAGAATAACTTACTGAGTGTTTATTTTTAATTGAAAAATTCAATTTTGTTATCTGGATTGTTTAAGATTCTAGTGACTTTATTCCACTGATAGTTAACTGACTCTTTAACTGGCTATTGAAAACTTGGTCCTAAGTACGATTTTAAATCATTTTGTATGATATATTCGATTAAAAATTGTATTTTGCTAATTTTAAACACGAGTTTAGCACCTCCTAACATTTTACTTAGTTAAAATCACTAAACTATTATTTTATCTTTTTAGTATCGTACTAAATCCATATAACACTGACGTTTATAAAAAATGTGAATATGAGGTATGTTTGTGAATCTTTTGCACGAGCTATCACTTTTTTGGTCGTGTTCAAATGAAGTTTATAAAGGAAAATAATTTAGTATAACACTAGTTAAATAGTATATAAAATTTAGGAAATTTTCGTAAACTGTTTTAAAATTATAAAATTGTTAACTAGTATCATTCTAAAGCCTTACCATTAGGCAGTTTTAAATTTTGGGCCATGGATATTAACATGAATTTATATTTGGTAGACGGAACCCCAGCCTCTTCATTTTCATGTCTTCGACACATTTTATCTTTATTGTTTCTCAACAGTATATATATTATATATAATCACCCCTATTGCGATTGTCAATTACTGATTGATAATTGATAAATATTGGAATTTTGCATTTTAGAAGGCAATTTAATCAAAATCTAATCAACAATTCATCGATTTTTGACAATTTTCTTGTAATTAACGACACGGCCTGGATCATTCTCAATGACCAAAACTTTTAGCGGTTGGCTTCCATGATTGACAATCGCAAAAGGGGTGAATATATATATACATATATATATATATTTATATATATTTTATTGAACAAAATAATATTTACAATTTGGCTTATAAGAGTTTGATACGAAGATATTATAGATTTATTGGCACTCAGGGGGCCTATTCTTATAATTAGTCTTAAATTCAAATATTATGAAGTATAAAATACATGAAACAAAATTAAATCTAAAAGCCGGCTGACTTTATTGTCCTCAGGGTGTTCCGTCCCGGTTGTCAAGTTGTGGTTTTGGTGGGGGGGGGGGGGGGTGGTTTGGCATTTAGCCGGGTGATATTCTGAACCTGTATCAGCGTAGAACGAAACTGCCAAATTTCATGTAAGTCAATTTCTATCAACATTCTAGTTGTTTACTGCAAGAGCAAGTTCGTGCGATATAATCGCGCATTTTATTTTTTATCGATGTAATCACATTGAAATCAATCGCAGATGGACCAGAATTGCACTTAGCCTAAGGATAAATATTATATTTTCCTAAGCTCTTAAATAAATTGATTTGGTAAATTTGCTACATTTTTGCCTGAACAAATAATATTGGAATGCGCTTAAGAATTTCAGCTTGACCAAATTTCTACTCAACTAATATCCCTTATAATATCAATTCCAAAATAAATAGGTATATACATATTATCTCCAATCAATTAAGATTTTTGCCAGAAATTATTTACTCAGTCCATATGTTGCAAAATTTGACCCACAAACATAAAGAAATTTTCATCCCGCATCATCTCCCAGCTTATCGATGCCATTATCACAATTTCTGATTTCAATTTAATCGGTCGAACAGCTTTGCATGATCTTTTCGTCTTATAATAACAAAGAATATCAGATTATGAGAATGTCCTGTCTTTCATGTGGCAGCATATTCAGAACGAATTACGTTCCGCGACACAAAGAATTCAACACCATATGTGTCAACACGCAATAATTCACCAGAAAATAATCCAAACAATTGGCCGATGAATGTCGATGTCGAATGCGCACGGTTGTGGACACGGATAACATTCATCACCTAGGGCACGCGTGAAAGTCAGTCATCCCTTCGATTTGAGTCGACTACGAGCGACGACATCATAAACACCAGCCATAAAATCAACCCTCTCGAATGCATTACGGGATAAACAATAGAATATCCTTTTTATTCGTAGAAAAAAAGGATGATCTTCTAATTGCCTAGCTTTGGCGAGAAAAGTTATTCAACTTTTTTTCTTTTGTTTGTTTTTTTGTAAACAACCAATCGAAGTCTTCAGTCTTATACTCTCGTAGCCCGCAGGAGTTTCTTCTAATTAAATGTGTGGTAAGTCTCCAGAGAGATAGATATTGCTGCCGTCCCGGGTGTTAACCCAAATAGATACAAATATACAGCCAAGGTTGTGCTGCCTTTAGGGGTTGATTAGTCGTCCTATTATAAAGGGTGTAAAGAATCAATTTAGCACAACGCACTTGTTTGCAGCCGCAGGGTTCGCTACAAATATTGAATTGAACTCACCCCATTCCACACATCACGCATCAAGGATACGTATTTTACAAATACGATTGAATTAGTGATTCGTGAGGTGAAGGGTGAGAACGAGGACGAGGATCTGCTACATATATCTCACAGCATTCATACCAAACCTCTATTTGATAAATGTGGGCAAATAATTGCCTAATTTATGCACACTTAAACAACTGAGGAATTAAGGAGGGGAATGAAAACCTATAGGTAGAAAGAAAGGTGAATGTGTAGAATGTAGATTTATAATTGTCAGAAGGGATTACAATTTAATGTTTCCGGTTAAAATTAATTTTTATTTTTTTATTTTATCCTCATGTGATGTGTTGTTAGCACAGTTATGACATTTGTGCAAATAGATTTAAAGTCGCAAAGGGGACTCTTTTAAGTTTTCAAAAACCCTTTTCTTTGATTATTAATACGCAGATTAGTTTAAAATATACAAGGTTTAAATTATTTAGATTTTTCATTAAGTTAGTTTGTAGTTAGTTACTGAAAATAAACAAAAATCTGGGAGTGATAAAAGTTTTAATTGACTTTAAAATTCCAATTAAAAATTAAATGAGTTTATTAGGATAATTTAAATTCAAGTTCTTGTTATTTTTAGTTGGGCGCGATGTCATTAATGCAAAGTAATTTAATTATTGTAAAACAGATATTGATAGATAGATAGATTAATTATTTCAAAAGTGTGTATAACATTGTTTATAAGAAAATATTGTAATTGCATTAAATCGTATGAGCTTGGCTTGGTCGTCTGTCCGATTGACATCAATTTCAAAATAATAATAAACTATGTATATGTACAATACAAAACAATTGAAGTTTGTTTTTCAAAAGCAAGTAATAATTTTTTGATTTTTAAGAATAAAAACTGTTTTCTTTAAAAGGCTTCGTTTATAATTTGGTTGCGATAATACATCGCTGTTTGAAAATAATTGAAAAGTTGGTTTGATGTTTCCTTCGCAGTTGAGAAGAGCGAGTACTTCTTCTTCTGATTTAAAATTGCTGCATAATGCATTCCTCCGTATTTCACATAAAATTGGGCACTTCCCTATGAAATGGAGAACGTCTTCTCTTTTCCTCAACTAACATAAGCTATAAGCAGCAGTAAACAGGCAGATCCTCTCGATGTGGTATGTAGTGAAGACTTATCAGCTCTCCTCTCATATTGAAAATCGAAAATTGTAAAACATATTTTACATAAATAATTTAAATACATTTAAAACTTCCTACCTAAAACTCTTATGGATTTATAAGTAGAGAGCGTATTATCATTTCTTGTTTATACCAAACAAGAGACTTGAATATTTTCACACTTTACTATGACTAAGGCTCGGATTTCCATGCAAATGCATGTTTTTTCTCACAACAATTAGAAGCCTAAGACCAAATTATCTTTACGAATCATGCGATTTCCTTTAAAATGACATTCAATCGTTGGTGCATATTTTGCATATTTTATGCAAAATGTATATTTCTATTATAAATGCATATTTTCATAATGAACGCATATTTTGAGTGCATATTTTCATATTTTTCATTCATTATTTTCAATAAAGAGTCGAGTTTATATTTGTGACGAAAAACCTAGGTCGAGGAGTTGGTTTAATAGATGGGGAACGTGGATAGAAGCAATTACGTAATTTGCAAAACATTTTAAAGAGATCCAATTTCATGGTGGTGAAATTGTATTTATTTGCTGAAACTATAATTTTCTATTTGGCACGATTACAAATCTTGAGGAGGTGCATAATGAAAAATCAAATCGATTTAGTTGATGGAAATTTTTGCAAAAATTAAATCTTTTAAAAGCCCTATTGATGCAATTATTAAACAAAATTAAGATTGTTTTTTGAGAAAAAGCAAGGCTATTGTAAATTGTAAACTAAAAGCAAATAATTAATTGAATTATCTATTTATCTATCTACTAAGGCTATTCTATAATGAAAATTTAAATAAGTCTGTAGTAGCCCCTAGCGTAATGGTAAGTGCGTTGGACTTTTACACTGGAGGTCTGGATTCACTTCCGAGCCTCGTCCACCTTAAAACTAAAAAGTTTTTTTCAGGACTACTGCCTCTTGCAAGGAATTGACAAATCCTTCAGGAGTATCACTTGTCATGAATAAGTGCTTCTCGTTTAGCCGTTCAGATTCGGCGTCAAATTGTAGGTCCCTTCCATTCCTTTCCACACGCGCACACAGGAATGTTTGCGAGTTGTTAGTCACTAGGCCCTGGTTCTTCAAAAGCCGTTGCGCCACACAATTTATTATTTTCTTTTTTACATGTCTGAGATACAATAACGAAAGCTGTTTTAATATAATCTTACAATAGAAGAAATTTGTGGTCCAAAAACCTCTTTACGTCCGATTGAATTCAATTTCTTATAAAAACTAATTAAAAATATTTTTTTTTTCTGAGAAAAATAAGATAAAATAATGTTTTTTAAGTGCATATTTTCCATTTTTAAGGGCATAATTTAAGCGCATATTTCCGTGTTTTAAGTGCATGAGAATCCTAGCCCTAATTATGACTAATTGGATTATATAAAGGGTCCGCCATCTAACATTTTTTTTTTTCAACTACTGCTTATTTCGTGAATGGTAACACTTAGCTCATGTCTGATTTGACAGATAATTAGTTTTATCCTTCCGCTGTACGAATATGGTTGTGTATACGCTTGAACAACGCTGGGAAATATTGCGTCATTACTTTGCCGATTTTGGCAAAAAAATCATCTTTTCAGATGAAGCTCATTTTGATCTTGGCGGGTATGTAAACAAGCAAAATTGTCGCATTTGGGGCACAGAAAACCCGCACGCATACATTGAAAAGCCGATACACCCAAAACGAGTCACTGTTTGGTGCGGATTTTGGTCCAGAGGCTAAATTGGGCCATTTTTCTTCAACTGAGCAAGGAGTGGCCGTTACAGTCAATGGCGATCGTTATCGGGCCATGTTGAACGAATTTTTGTTCACAAAAATTGAAGAGGAGGATATTGACAAGAAAGAACCCCCCTTTATGGCAAACAAATTTTGTATTGTGTTCCTTTAAAAAAAACATTATCAGTTTTTGGCGCCGCATGAAAACAACTCTTGCTAATAAAATTTTGCCTAATTTAGTATCAATCAGCTTTTTCGTATAGTATTGGATATATAGAAAAAAAAGGAAATTATAACTCCACTCTCAGCCTCATGTCATGATAAAATAACAGTGAATGAATTTGTATTTAGCTGCTTTGTTTTTTCCAAGTACATTGGTCAGAAAATATACAATATCTAAGACAATAACAGGTTTTTTCAGATTTTTTGATTTTTCAACCCCCCCCCCCATCTCCCTTATTATTGAGCCTAGCGGAAATATGAACATAACTTTTTTCATAGACAATTTATTTTTCTCTAACTTTGTAGAATAGACTTTTCCCCTAACATGCTAGGTTGTGAAAATATTCACGAAAATCTAAAAAGGGGTAGCTTTAACCCCCCCTCCTGAGTTTAGCTCGCGGCCCTGGGCTGGAACTTTGGGTATGTTATATCTGGGGGTATCTCCTACCATATAAAAAAATAATCCAGAGAGCACTATTTTTTGCAAGCAAAATTCCTTCGTTGACTGTACTACAATGTCTGTGTGTTGTGGGCGCAAAAATGAATTCCATTCATTTTCACTTCATCGACGAACAAATGTTTAACAACATAAAAAACCCTTGCGATCAAAGTCTTTCAATACAAAATTCGGTTATTGTACCTACTCTATATAATGTTGATTACAATGTACAGTGAGGTTCACTTGTTTAGACGCAACCATTTTTTTTGTTTTAAGCTTGTTTTTTTCTTTCGTATATGTTAATTAATAAATACATATACACACCATTGCATTTATGAGAAAGATTATTAAGTTATCAATGAAAAAAATCACAAATGCATGCGTGGTGAGAGGCAGTTACCGGTATTTTTCTCTTTTTCTTCCCGGTCATGTAAAAACAACAGAATTTTGCTGGTTTACATGATTATAGTCCAGTCATTTAGTAGTTTTGCCTGGAAAGTTTTGGAGTAGTTTTGAAAACTTTTCATTTTTATAGATTTTGGGGTGTTTTTACCGAATTTTCACTTTGCCACCTCGCACCTTTGCTGCTAACGCCGCCGCCATTCAAGGTAAAATGTCGAAAATATTAGTTTTTTGCACATAACTCCGAATCGATAAATGCTATCGAAAAGTGTTTCATACACAAATTGTACATTTTCTGATTCCGAAGAAAAAAAGTAAATTTTTTTTCCTACGACTCACCGTTAAGAAGATATCGACATTTCAAAAAACGTAAAATGTCGAAAATTAACGTTTTTCACGTATAACTCCTAAACGGTTCATATTTTTCAAAATATCTGAATGCAAGGTTTGTACATTATGTAACCCCCAAGAGGAAAAAATTTTTTCTTAAAAACAACCGTTTTAAAGATATAATTATTTTAAAAGTTTGACAAAAATTCTCAATTTCTGGTGTTTCGCGTTTTACTCTTATATGACGAAGTTGTCCAAATAAAACTGTGACTCAATAATATTCTCTAGAAGAAAGTGTTGACACTTTTTTCCAGGCAAGTCAAAATTCGTAAGATATTGGTACTTAAATAGCGTCAAATGTCAAAACATTGGTTTTTTTGCATAACTTTTAAACGGCACGTTTTATCGAAAAATTGTATAAACAAAATTTAAACATAATGTAGCCCTATATAAGCTTGCATTAACAATTTTTTTCTATAGGACATAATTTATATTATATCATTATTTCAAGAAATCACAAAAAGTCGAAAATACCGGTTTTTAGCCCTTCACTCTTAAATGCCGAATTTGATGGAAACTATTTTGAACCTTTATTGTAGATATTAGTATTCTCTAGAAGAAATATAATGATACTTTTCTACGTATAACACATCAGTTGCAAGATATTGCGACTTTAAAAATGATCAAATTTCGAAAATAGGATTTTTGAATAAAAAACAAAAAAAATATTGTCTAGAATATGAAGTTATGAATATTATATGATCAGGAATGCATAAATACAGAAATATAAAGAACATAACGTGAATAAGTACAAAAAAGTTCCTTACAACATTTAAGTCCATAGGTTAATTGTTTACGAGAATTCGAGATGAGGAAAGCTTGTCGTTTCTGTAAACATTCTTGATCGGTATAATGTGGACACTGCTTTAGACAGAGATGAAGTAAGAAAGCAACGTAAAGGAAGAAAAGAAGACGAAGGTGAAAATAAATGAAGCACACGAAAGTTCAATCTATTTCAAACGCACCCTGCATTCAACCTCAAAGGTGGTGTGGAAATAAATGCACCCAAACGACAAACTTTCCTCATCTCGAAATCTCGTAAACTATTGACCTACTTAAATGTTGTAAGGAACTTTTTTGTACTTATTCACGTTATGTTTTTCATATTTCTGTATTTATGTATTCATGATCATATAATATTCATATCAATTTATATTCAGACAATATTTAATTTTTATTTTTTATTCAAAAATCCTATTCGCAATATCTTGCAACTGATGTGTTATACGAAAAAAAGTATCATAATATTTCTTCTAGAGAATACTAATATCTACAAAATAGGTTCAAAATAATTTCCATCAAATTCGTCATTTGAGAGTAAAGGGCTAAAAACCGTTATTTTCTACTTTTGTGATATCTTGAAATAATGATTTTAATACAAAGTATTTCTGCTAGAAAAAAATTGTTAATGCAAGCTTATATAGGGCTACATTATGTTTAAATTTTGTTACGCCAATTTTTCGATGAAACGTGCCATTGTCGCAAGATATTGAAGTACCAATATCTTGCGACTTATGACTTGGCTGGAATAAAGTGTTAACACTTTTTTTTAGAGAATATTATGCTCTACAAATTGAGTCCCAGTTTTTTTTTTTGGACAACTTCGTCATTTAAGAGTTAAAGACTGTACACATGAGAGTGACCAACGACCAACGAATGAATGAACAAATGGGATTTAAAACACTATTAAACCTAAATTCTTAACAAAATCTAGACAAAATGGAAGAAATATAATTGAGGATTATTTTATGATACTAAAATTTTAATTTTAATTGCTAAGACAAGGGAATTTTAAGAAAATAATTTGTTCGTCGCGAATAGCCGTTATTCGTTACGTCCAATTTATTTTCTCAATTGAAAATTCTGATTTAATAATTTTTAAATAAATTTTAAATCAAATTCTACCATTTTGACTAAATTTTGTGAAATATTAAGGTTTATTAATTTTTGAATTCCTATTTTTTTGTTCATTCGTCAGTCGTTGGTCGCTCTCATGTGAATGGTCCTTAAAACGCGAAACATCAGACATTTAGAATTTTTGTCGAACTTTTAAAATAATTATGTATATCTTTAAAACGGTTGTTTTTAAGATAAAACTAATAATTTTTTCCTCAAAGGGGTTACATAATGTACAAAACTTGCATTCAGATATTTTGAAAAATATGAACCGTTGAGGAGTTATGTATACCTGAAAACGTTAATTGTCAACATTCTACGTTTTTAAAATGTCGATATCTTTTTAACGGTGAGTCGTAGGAAAAAAATTGTCATAATTTTTTTTCTTCGGAATCGGAAAATCTACAAGTTGTGTACATATGAAACACTTTTCGATAGCATTTACCGTTTCAGAGTTATGTGCGAAAAACTGATATTTTCGACATTGAACCTTGAATGGCGACGTTAGCGTCAAAGGTGCGAGGTGGCAAAGTGAAAATTCGGAAAGAGCACCCCAAAATCTATAAAATGAAATGTTTTCAAAATGACTCCAAAATTTTCCAGGCAAACCCCTTATTTTCGTCCAAATGACTGGACTATTAAGACGCATAGGTGAATTTAGTTAGTTAGTAGTTATCTGTTGCACGGACTTGAACTAATTTTAAACCCCAAGCTGTGAGAAGTGTTTGTCTTTTATTTTAAGCAAAAAATGAACATGCAGTTCGAAATTATTTAATAAATACTGCTCTTATGGGAAAAACCAAAAAGGAAGGACCAAAACAGCTTTGACACCCCAAGAAAAAAAAAATAATAAGAATGGCATCGAATTCGGCTCACTCCACGAGCAAAATCAAGGAATTGGCGAGGGTTACTGCCAGTAAATGTACAGTTTGTCGGGCAATTTTAAGTGCTCAGCACCTGCTACAAAAAAAGCCACCATTTAACGCAGCCAGGAAGCGAAAACGCTTGGAATTCGTGCGCCTTCATACCGAGAAGAAAAAGAGAAAAAAACCGTTAACTGTCTCTCACCAAGCATGCATTTGTGATTTTTTTCATTAGAGAACTAAATAATCTTTCTCTTAAATGCAATAGTGTGATAATTAATACACATACGAAAGAAAAAAATAAACTTAAAAAAAAACATTGGTGCGTCTAAACAAGTGAACCGCACTGTACATAATTTTTATATTGACTACGAAAGAGATTCCGTCCGAGTTTACAAAAAAAGAAAATTTGACACAAATTAGTCATGATTCCCCAATCCGATTGTTCATAATTTAGTGGCAGATTCATTATAAACAATACTCGTGCCATTCTTTATTATATTAATTTAAATACAAACAAAAATAAAATAATACAAGCATGAAAATGAAGTTTCATTTTCTTCATAAAATCAGACTAGAATTTCCCTCGCTTTAACTATCTACTGACCTACTTATGTTTCTAGAAAGCTATACAAGTCATAAATACATTTACCGATCAACCAGAAGACATCAATTAAAGAGTTTAAATGAATCTCCTTGTAATAACATAAGTATATCCATAATAATAAAAAAGTAAAACTGCTGACCGTGATATTTCACTATAAACTTCTCTGCAAAAAAAATTGACTTGGAGATGCGGGGCATCGATCCCCGTACCTCTCGCATGCTAAGCGAGCGCTCTGTTTTTTTTTTTTTTTTTAATTCATTTTTATATTTATATTCAACTTAAAACTATTTTAATGCTTTTTTCATAAAAACTAGCCTCCTTATCAATATCTAACAACTAACTTACTGGCCCTGGGCGGGCGCTCTAAGTTAAACAATATCTTTTTACTAATGCCTTTCGGCCTAAGAACTAATTATTCACTAAAATCTAACTGGTTTTATTTTTCACCAAGAAAGATTGAAAAAAACTTGGTATCCATATCATTTTTTATATAAAACTTACACACTACCTAAAAATAACTTAAAACTAATTAAAACTACTTAAGTCTACCTAAAGATACTATAAAACTCAAGCTGATTCGGGGTCACATTGCAAGAGCGATGTCCTCGGAAAATAGCTTAATTTTTGGGGCTTACTATCCCAACAACAAATACTTTGCGAGTGTGCGTTTGAGCGGTTATATTCCACCTAACGCATTCTTCTATTTAGACAGTCGGGGGCTGATACAGGATAGAGAGGCGGTTCCGCTAATCTTCCACGTCTGCCGTAGAACTGTGGATAGGCGACTTCTTTATAGTCGAGACGTCATCGCACAAGGCGGAGCTGAGCGACTTCGGTTCAGTAGGACTGTGTCTGATAGGGACCGAAGAGATAGGGTGAATCAGGAGAGCCAGTTTTGGTGGCTTAACGCGGAAAATAATGATTTCTAAAGTTGACTTAGCTTTTTGGTCTTGGCCGACTGACATAGTTTTAGGTTTATTAGTTTTAAGTAGGCACAACAAAAAAAAATGATTACAAATTTAAACCAGCCATTAATTTTTTTTAAATTCTTTAGATTAATAAAGTGGTTCATAATGAAAATATCGGAAAATCCTAGAACTTCCTTCTTTTGTATTTATGCAAAATTAAAAACAATACGAGTATGTAACTAGGTATGTAAAACAAAAATCTTATATAAAAATAAAACAGAAACAAAAAGGAGACAAAAAAAGTACATATTACAGTAATGACAGAGTATTCTGGCTGGCGCTTTGCAAACTGTTGATTTGCAAACCCATGCTTTCATTTTATTGTATGATATTGGATCTGGATGATGATTTATATAAGGTTGAAAAACATCTATGGATACCAACCAGTTTTCAACCTTTATGAAAATATCGTTGTATGGCAACTATGCCTTAGCTACTCGTCATTGTGCATTTCAAAGCAGTTTGTTACACGATAAAATTTATAAAAAAAAATAATCGGAAGACCATATCATGGACATGGTCCTGGAGTGGACATGAACATGCAATATGCTCCATGATACATTTTCATGCAATATGCAAGATGCAAGAAGCCAGAAGCAATGTCAGCATGCCAAATGCAACATGCAAAATGCAACATGCGACATGCTTTATGCAACATGCGACAGGCAACATGCAGCATGCGACGTGCAACATGCAACATGAAACATGAAACATGCAACATGCAACATACAACAGACAACATACAACATGCAACAGGCAACATGCAACATGCAACATGTAACATGCGACATGCAACATACAACATGCAACATTCATGCGGAACGCACACGGAACGCATGCGGAAAGCACGTGGAACGCATGCGTAACGCATACGTAACGCATGCGTAACGCACGCGTAACGCATGCGTAACGCACGCGTAACGCATGCGTAACGCACGCGTAACGCATGCGTAACGCACGCGTAACGCATACGTAACGCATGCGTAACGCACGCGTAACGCATACGTAACGCATGCGTAACGCATGCGGAACGCACGCGTAACGCACGCGTAACGCACGCGTAACGCACACGTAACGCACGCGTAACGCACGTGTAACGCACGCGTAACGCATACGTAACGCATGCGTAACGCACGCGTAACGCATACGTAACGCATGCGTAACGCATACGTATTGCATGCGTAACGCATACGTAACGCATGCGTAACGCACACGTAACGCATGCGTAACGCATACGTAACGCATGCGTAACGCATACGTAACGCATACGTAACGCATACGTAACGCATACGTAACGCATACGTAACGCATACGTAACGCATACGTAACGCATACGTAACGCATACGTAACGCATACGTAACGCATACGTAACGCATACGTAACGCAAGCGTAACGCATACGTAACGCATGCGTAACGCATACGTATGCGTTACGCATGCGTTACGTATGCGTAACGCACGCGTAACGCATGCGTAACGCATACGTAACGCATGCGTAACGCATACGTAACGCATGCGTAACGCATGCGTAACGCATGCGTAACGCATACGTAACGCATGCGTAACGCATACGTAACGCATGCGTAACGCATACGTAACGCATGCGTAACGCATACGTAACGCATGCGTAACGCATACGTAACGCATGCGTAACGCACGCGTAACGCATACGTAACGCATGCGTAACGCATGCGTAACGCACGCGTAACGCATACGTAACGCATGCGTAACGCACGCGTAACGCATGCGTAACGCATCCGTAACGCATGCGGAACGCACGCGTAACGCACGCGTAACGCACGCGTAACGCATGCGTAACGCATACGTAACGCATGCGTAACGCATACGTAACGCATGCGTAACGCATACGTAACGCATGCGTAACGCATACGTAACGCATGCGTAACGTATGCGTAACGCATCCGTAACGCATGCGTAACGCATACGTAACGCATGCGTAACGCATACGTAACGCATGCGTAACGCATACGTAACGCATGCGTAACGCATACGTAACGCATGCGTAACGCATACGTAACGCCTGCGTAACGCCCGCGTAACGCATACGTAACGCATGCGTTACGTATGCGTTACGCATGCGTTACGTATGGGTTACGTATGCGTTACGCATGCGTTACGCATGCGTTACGTATGCGTTACGCATGCGTTACGTATGCGTTACGTATGCGTTACGCATGCGTTACGTATGCGTTACGTATGCGTTACGCATGCGTTACGTATGCGTTACGCATGCGTTACGTATGCGTAACGCATGCGCTACGTATGCGTTACGCATGCGTTACGTATGCGTTACGCATGCGTTACGTATGCGTTACGCATGCGTTACGCATGCGTTACGTATGCGTTACGCGGGCGTTACGCATGCGTTACGTATGCGTTACGCATGCGTTACGTATGCGTTACGCATGCGTTACGCGTGCGTTACGCATGCGTTACGCATGCATTACGCATGCGTTACGGATGCGTTACGCATGCGTTACGCATGCGTTACGTATGCGTTACGCATGCGTTACGTATGCGTTACGCATGCGTTACGTATGCGTTACGTATGCGTTACGCATGCGTTACGTATGCGTTACGCATGCGTTACGTATGCGTTACGATGCGTTACGCGTGCGTTACGCGTGCGTTACGCGTGCGTTCCGCATGCGTTACGGATGCGTTCCGCATGCGTTACGGATGCGTTACGCATGCGTTACGGATGCGTTACGCATGCGTTACGTATGCGTTACGCATGCGTTACGTATGCGTTACGCATGCGTTACGTATGCGTTACGCATGCGTTACGTATGCGTTACGTATGCGTTACGCATGCGTTACGCATGCGTTACGTATGCGTTACGCATGCGTTACGTATGCGTTACGCATGCGTTACGTATGCGTTACGCGTGCGTTACGCATGCGTTACGTATGCGTTACGCATGCGTTACGTATGCGTTACGCATGCGTTACGTATGCGTTACGCATGCGTTACGCGTGCGTTCCGCATGCGTTACGCGTGCGTTACGCATGCGTTACGGATGCGTTACGCATGCGTTACGTATGCGTTACGCATGCGTTACGTATGCGTTACGCATGCGTTACGTATGCGTTACGCGTGCGTTACGCATGCGTTACGCATGCGTTACGTATGCGTTACGCATGCGTTACGTATGCGTTACGCATGCGTTACGTATGCGTTACGCATGCGTTACGTATGCGTTACGTATGCGTTACGCATGCGTTACGCATGCGTTACGTATGCGTTACGTATGCGGTACGCATGCGTTACGTATGCGTTACGCATGCGTTACGTATGCGTTACGCATGCGTTACGTATGCGTTACGCGTGCGTTATGCATGCGTTACGTATGCGTTACGCATGCGTTACGTATGCGTTACGCATGCGTTACGTATGCGTTACGTATGCGTTACGCATGCGTTACGCGTGCGTTACGCATGCGTTACGTATGCGTTACGCGTGCGTTACGCATGCATTACGCATGCGTTACGGATGCGTTACGCATGCGTTACGTATGCGTTACGCATGCGTTACGTATGCGTTACGCATGCGTTACGTATGCGTTACGCATGCGTTACGTATGCGTTACGCATGCGTTACGTAAGCGTTACGTATGCGTTACGCATGCGTTACGTATGCGTTACGCATGCGTTACGTATGCGTTACGCATGCGTTACGTATGCGTTACGTATGCGTTACGCATGCGTTACGCATGCGTTACGTATGCGTTACGCATGCGTTACGTATGCGTTACGCATGCGTTACGTATGCGTTACGCATGCGTTACGTATGCGTTACGCATGCGTTACGTATGCGTTACGTATGCGTTACGCATGCGTTACGCATGCGTTACGTATGCGTTACGCATGCGTTACGTATGCGTTACGCATGCGTTACGTATGCGTTACGCATGCGTTACGTATGCGTTACGTATGCGTTACGCATGCGTTACGTATGCGTTACGCGTGCGTTACGCATGCGTTACGTATGCGTTACGCATGCGTTACGTATGCGTTACGCATGCGTTACGTATGCGTTACGCATGCGTTACGTATGCGTTACGCATGCGTTACGTATGCGTTACGCATGCGTTACGTATGCGTTACGCATGCGTTACGTATGCGTTACGCATGCGTTACGCATGCGTTACGTATGCGTTACGCATGCGTTACGTATGCGTTACGCATGCGTTACGCGTGCGTTCCGCATGCGTTACGCGTGCGTTACGCATGCGTTACGTATGCGTTACGCATGCGTTACGTATGCGTTACGCATGCGTTACGCATGCGTTACGCATGCGTTACGTATGCGTTACGCATGCGTTACGTATGCGTTACGCATGCGTTACGTATGCGTTACGCCTGCGTTACGTATGCGTTACGCATGCGTTCGTTACGCATGCGTTACGTATGCGTTACGCATGCGTTACGTATGCGTTACGTATGCGTTACGCATGCGTTACGTATGCGTTACGCATGCGTTACGTATGCGTTACGCATGCGTTACGTATGCGTTACGCATGCGTTACGTATGCGTTACGCATGCGTTACGTATGCGTTACGCGTGCGTTACGCATGCGTTACGTATGCGTTACGCATGCGTTACGTATGCGTTACGCATGCGTTACGTATGCGTTACGCATGCGTTACGTATGCGTTACGCATGCGTTACGTATGCGTTACGCGTGCGTTACGCATGCGTTACGCATGCGTTACGTATGCGTTACGCATGCGTTACGTATGCGTTACGCATGCGTTACGTATGCGTTACGTATGCGTTACGCATGCGTTACGTATGCGTTACGCATGCGTTACGTATGCGTTACGCATGCGTTACGTATGCGTTACGCATGCGTTACGTATGCGTTACGCATGCGTTACGTATGCGTTACGCATGCGTTACGCGTGCGTTACGCATGCGTTACGTATGCGTTACGCGTGCGTTACGCATGCATTACGCATGCGTTACGGATGCGTTACGCATGCGTTACGTATGCGTTACGCATGCGTTACGTATGCGTCACGCATGCGTTACGTATGCGTTACGCATGCGTTACGTAAGCGTTACGTATGCGTTACGCATGCGTTACGTATGCGTTACGCATGCGTTACGTATGCGTTACGCATGCGTTACGTATGCGTTACGTATGCGTTACGCATGCGTTACGCATGCGTTACGCGTGCGTTACGTATGCGTTACGCATGCGTTACGTATGCGTTACGCGTGCGTTACGCATGCGTTACGTATGCGTTACGCGTGCGTTACGCATGCGTTACGCATGCGTTACGTATGCGTTACGCATGCGTTACATATGCGTTACGCATGCGTTACGTATGCGTTACGCATGCGTTACGTATGCGTTACGTATGCGTTACGCAAGCGTTACGTATGCGTTACGCATGCGTTACGTATGCGTTACGCATGCGTTACGTATGCGTTACGCATGCGTTACGTATGCGTTACGCATGCGTTACGCGTGCGTTACGTATGCGTTACGCATGCGTTACGTATGCGTTACGTATGCGTTACGCATGCGTTACGTATGCGTTACGTATGCGTTACGCATGCGTTACGTATGCGTTACGCATGCGTTACGTATGCGTTACGCATGCGTTACGTATGCGTTACGTATGCGTTACGCATGCGTTACGCGTACGTTACGTATGCGTTACGCATGCGTTACGTATGCGTTACGCGTGCGTTACGCATGCGTTACGTATGCGTTACGCGTGCGTTACGCATGCGTTACGCATGCGTTACGCATGCGTTACGCATGCGTTACGTATGCGTTACGCATGCGTTACGTATGCGTTACGCGTGCGTTACGCATGCGTTACGTATGCGTTACGTATGCGTTACGCATGCGTTACGTATGCGTTAAGCATGCGTTACGTATGCGTTACGCATGCGTTACGTATGCGTTACGCATGCGTTACGCGTGCGTTACGCGTGCGTTCCGCATGCGTTACGCGTGCGTTACGCGTGCGTTCCGCATGCGTTACGCGTGCGTTCTGCATGCGTTACGCATGCGTTACGTATGCGTTACGTATGCGTTACGCATGCGTTCCGTATGCGTTACGTATGCGTTACGCATGCGTTACGTATGCGTTACGCATGCGTTACGTATGCGTTACGCATGCGTTACGTATGCGTTACGCATGCGTTACGCGTGCTTTACGCGTGCGTTACGCGTGCGTTCCGCATGCGTTACGCGTGCGTTCTGCATGCGTTACGCATGCGTTACGTATGCGTTACGTATGCGTTACGCGTGCGTTACGCATGCGTTACGCGTGCATGTTTCATGTTGCACGTCGAATGCTGCATGTTGCCTGTCGCATGTTTCATAAAGCATGTCGCATGTTGCATTTTGCATGTTGCATTTGGCATGTTGACATTGCTTCTGGCTTCTTGCATCTTGCATATTGCATGAAAATGTATCATGGAGCATATTGCATGTTCATGTCCACTCCAGGACCATGTCCATGATATGGTCTTCCGATTATTTTTTTTTATAAATTTTATCGTGTAACAAACTGCTTTGAAATGCACAATGACGAGTAGCTAAGGGATAGTTGCCATACAACGATATTTTCATAAAGGTTGAAAACTGGTTGGTATCCATAGATGTTTTTCAACCTTATATAAATCATCATCCAGATCCAATATCATACAATAAAATGAAAGCATGGGTTTGCAAATCAACAGTTTGCAAAGCGCCAGCCAGAATACTCTGTCATTACTGTAATATGTACTTTTTTTGTCTCCTTTTTGTTTCTGTTTTATTTTTATATAAGATTTTTGTTTTACATACCTAGTTACATACTCGTATTGTTTTTAATTTTGCATAAATACAAAAGAAGGAAGTTCTAGGATTTTCCGATATTTTCATTACGAACCACTTTATTAATCTAAAGAATTTAAAAAAAATTAATGGCTGGTTTAAATTTGTAATCATTTTTTTTTGTTGTGCCTACTTAAAACTAATAAACCTAAAACTATGTCAGTCGGCCAAGACCAAAAAGCTAAGTCAACTTTAGAAATCATTATTTTCCGCGTTAAGCCACCAAAACTGGCTCTCCTGATTCACCCTATCTCTTCGGTCCCTATCAGACACAGTCCTACTGAACCGAAGTCGCTCAGCTCCGCCTTGTGCGATGACGTCTCGACTATAAGGAAGTCGCCTATCCACAGTTCTACGGCAGACGTGGAAGATTAGCGGAACCGCCTCTCTATCCTGTATCAGCCCCCGACTGTCTAAATAGAAGAATGCGTTAGGTGGAATATAACCGCTCAAACGCACACTCGCAAAGTATTCGTTGTTGGGGTAGTAAGCCCCAAAAAGTAAGCTATTAGCCGAGGACATCGCTCTTGCAATGCGACCCTGAATCAGCTTTAGTATAAAATTATCGATTCTGTTAACGTTGACTCCATTGTATAGAACCTCGTTGGAATAATAATGTTTGTACTCCGACTCTGGTGTTCTGTGTAATCCAAGGCAGCGTCGAAGACACTGCCTCTCAAACACCCGAATCTTTTCCATTTGAGATCAGGCAACGTTGAACCACACCGGGCATCCATACGCAATCATAAAAATAAATATATTTACCGATCAACCAGAAGACATCAATTAAAGAGTTTAAATGAATCGCCTTGTAATAACATTAGTATATCCATAATAATAAAAAAGTAAAACTGCTGATCGTGATATTTCACTATAAACTTCTCTGCAAAAAAAAAAAAAAAATTGACTTGGAGATGCGGGGCATCGATCCCCGTACCTCTCACATGCTAAGCGAGCGCTCTACCATCTGAGCTACATCCCCGTGTGAAAATTTGGTGACAGAATACTTATTCGTATTAACTAGGCTATCTCGTGATATGAAAAGACGATTATAAAAATCACTTTATGCTTTACATTGTTGTATGTGTAATATGCCATGCAAATCGATCTTTGACAATGATATACAAAAACTACCCTTTAAATAATTTTGTTTTGCAATTCGTAAACAAAATTTTGTCTGTGATGTACATATACGATGAAATTCCATATATACAAACAATTATTTCCCAATATTTCGAAGTGTATAATTCTCCATAAATTAATAAATTAAACGATTTCTACTCCACGTAAATATTATGAAAACCATAACGCTTGTCACAAGGGCGTCAAAAAAAAGAAACACAGGCAACGCGCGGGCTTAAAAAAAAAAACGCGCGGGCGTCGTGAATATCTCTTCAATAAATTTGACTAAATGCCCGCTCAACTCCCCAGGAAAAGTTATTATTTATTTATAAAAAAGGTAAAATCCACCTCCTAAATCGATTGGCGCTCTCAGATCTTGACATTTCGACACCTGTCAAACTGGAAAGTGAAATTTCTTGTTTTCTGTTGGTGCTAAAGTGCTGGCCGAGACAGAAGGTAATACCACACTGCTGTTGCCATTTTCGTTATCATTGTGAATGATTCGCTCTGCTGAGCGAATGTTTTTCACTGATTTGGGAAATTGTGAAAGTATTCGCCGTGTTGATTTCAACATGAATAAATTTTTACAGACTGTGTAAATCCAACATGATTGGTTAATCCAATACACAAACAGCGCATTTTTACTTTCACCACTACTTATTATATTTTCCAACAGAATTCACTTACACATTCAACAAAAACCAGACAAAAAACTCACACGCACTTGAAACGTCAAATCTCATGGCTAAGCTTTGTACAACGCTCATGTCTTGTTCAAAAAGTTAAAATGGGCAACAGTGTAAATTCAACAAAATAATTTGTTTCATGTAGATCAGAAGTGCTGTTAGCCAATCGTGTAAATCCAACATAAATTATGAAACTATTCGCCACCGCCGCCGTATTAATTTCAACACAAAATTTCCGCCAACCGTGTAAATCCAGCATTATTTGTGAAAGTTTAGCCTTTGAATAGTACTTAGTCGTGTAAATGCAACATAAATGTGTTTTAAATGGAAGAAAATACGATGATCAACCGTGTAAATCCAGCATAAATTGAAAAAGTTTGCGCCACATTTATTTTAATGCGACGTAGTTTTCACAAACTTTGTAACTCGAAAAACAAATCGTCCAAAAGTTTCTGCCACGTTTATTTCAATGCGTTCAACGCGTGAAGGTGACTATGAATTTATAATTTATGATGAATCGTGACTTTAAATACCTTCACGGCGGCGGCATGAGGACGTGATTACTGAATTTTCAAGTACTGAATAAAAAACTCATCGGAAACTGGAAGGAACCAAATACCAACCAAAAAATTGGTTCAATGTTAATCCGGACCACACGCTAGTACAGAACTGAATGCACCCATTTGCATCGTTCAGCTAAGGAAAACAAAATACGAATAAGGTAAACATCAAAGACGTCAAAAACGTCAAAATAAATAATTTTTTACAGAGGTAAGGCAAGATTTTTTATTATTGTTAAAGATTTCTAAACAAATTTAAAATTATTTTTGTTCAGAAGCTATTTATCGGATAGATGGGGAGTAGGCTTTGTTGCTGCAATAAAAAAAGTAAGTATTTTGTTAGTTCAGGCACCTATACGTCCAAACTGACAAGAAAACAAAAATAGAATTTTATATATTAGCTAAGATAACTAATTTGATTCAGCATAAAAAGAACATTCAAATAAAAACAAACAAACAAATCAAAATGTTGCTTACAACGGTCAAGTTTAAGATACGTGAACAAAATGTGTGATTGTTATATTAAATACGAAAAGCAAAAAATCTACATACAGTTCTGAAGTTTGAACGTAAAAGTTTATATTTTTAAAAAGTATGGACATTTTCTTTTCAAAAATCTCAAATCGGACATCTAATTACTTAAGAAAAAAATCTTTGAATGATAAATTGAGTTTTTGAGGGTCTATAAAAATGTTCAACTGCCTTCATTTAATCTTCCCAGTCATACCTACAACCGCCACACTGTGGCGCCTTTTTGCAAAAGTGCTTGCATAATTCAATTTTCGTGTGTGCTAAAAATCCAAAACTAATTTATTTACTGGATTAGGGAATATTGGAAGCTTCAAAAGCCGAACGAAATTTTAAAATCGGTCGAAGGATTCGGATGATACAGGTAGTCAAAGTTTCCTTATTTTTTAAATCAAAGAAAAAATATTTGTTTTATGAAAAGTTTCCGCTTTAAAATCTAAAAACCTTGTTTAAAAATTATATTTTTTTTTATTTGAGCTTGTAAAAGGGACCATTTGTATTACAATTATGATTCAATTTTATTTTTTTTTTTTAATTGCAAAATTTTAAGATTTTCGAAAACCTGTTTTTGGTTCAATTTTTTGACTTTGAGTTGAGTTATAAAAAATCGTTTAAGAGTCTTTGGTCTAAACTTAACGGAAATTTAATCTTTGACTATTTCTGAATCATTTAGTAAGAAAACCAGCTGCCAGTTTTCGCCTATTTGCGGTTTAGAGAGATTTTAATAAAGGAGGTCATTTTTATTAATTTTTGGCTTTTTTTTTTAAATTATATCTTTAAAAATGCAAGTGGTCATAAAAACATTATTTTTACATGTAAAAATGTATACTTAACTACATATAATAAATATTTTATGGTCCTCCGGTCATTTTTTGACTACCTCAAATTTAAAGAATTAAGACATGGGTATGGCTAGGGCTGTGATGGATCATCGGGGCAAAGTGCGTACAAACAAAAAATAGTAACACATGATGGTGAAACAATAACGGATGCAAACATGTTTATGGCCTCAATTGTTCCCCTGAGACTTAAGTGTTCAAATAGTGAATATTGGAAAAACCCTCGCCCATCATCAGTTCGTTTCTTCCGACCAATAACGTTCCAGTATGCAAAGGAACCTGCAGATCTTATTAAAAGCATAGTGAATGACATCAAAAGCCAAATAGATGATATTCAAGATTAATGACGAAGTAGTTATTGTTTTAAACCACGAACTATTGTTTACGATGATTGACAAAAAAGTGTTGAATGAAATCACTGAAAAAAAGTCGATCCGCTTATGTCCATTTGCAAAAGAACGCAAAAAAAACTTCAACAATGAAGACCAGTCAACAAAGGACACGCATAGTTACGAATATGGAGTATCTCTATTACATGCCAGAATCAGATGCATGGAATTCATTTTTAAACTTGCATATACACTGAAACAAGATGGAGAAAATATTAATGAACGTATTGGAACTAAGGACGCAAGATATCCAAAGGAAATTTCGCGATGAAATGGGACTCGATGTGGAAAAACCAAAACAAGGATTTGGAAACACTAACCATGGAAATACATCGAGAAGATTTTTTTGCAGAACCAGATGTAACAGCTCGTATAACTGGAGGCAATATGGAGGTGATAAGAATGCTTCAAGTAACACTTAACGTTCTAAACTGCAGAGAAAATGTTGACGGTTCAAAGTTTGGAGTTTATGCAATGGAAACAACAAATTTATTGAAAGAATAGTATCCCGAAAAGCAACTTACACCTACTCTGCATATAATTTTAGCTCATGGCCAAAGTATAATCGAGTATCAGTCTTTACCAATCGGAGAACTGTCAGAAGAGGCTCAGGAATCCAAAAATAAAGACTACAAAAAATATAGGTACCAAAATACGCGCAAGGTCTCAAGGATGCGACAGAATGAAGACCTATTTAACATGCCTTCAGCCTCATCGGACCCTCTTATTTCTTTGTTAAGGCATGTCAGAACTGAAAAAGATGTCAAAGCACGATACTATCCAGAAATGATAAGTTTATTAGAAATAACTTCGGACTTTGACGAAAGTTTCCAAGAAATTTAGTTTTTGTTTTTTTTTTTATTTTATTTATTATAACTTATTAATTTATTTATTCTCCACTGTTTAACTTGAAATATATTATTTAAATAATTTGTTATGTTTATGTGCCACTAAATAAAAAAAAAAACTTTTTGCAACACAATCAAAATTTAAATGGTTCTTTTTTTTTCATCCACTCTTTCAATTGAACTAGTTTTTTAATACTCTGTAAATACTGCAAACATTAACATTTGAGTTTTATTCTTAAGTAAAATACTACTTATACCTTTTTTGGAACAGCCTGTAAGGCATTTTCCTTAAATTTTATTATTTTATAGTACTTTACTCACTACTTCTATACCTTGACTTAAAATGTACCACTGAAGTAGTATATTATCACTCTAATGTGCAGCAAAATAATAAAAAAAGGCTTTTGGTACACATGCAGAAATATTAAAAAAATGTATTGTTTGTTTACTTTTATGCACCACTGTGACTTTGTTGGACTTTAAGGCACACTGTTCTTACTTCAGTTATTTACCATAGACATTTTTTGAGGTAAAATATTAAGTGGATTTCCTATTGGGAGAAAGTCGTATTTCAGCAGAAAATTCTGAAACACCCTGTAAATATTTTTTCTTAAAATTCACAAAATTTATAGCTTTAGAATTTTCCTTCAAGCTGAAAAAAAAATTATCTCGATATCTGTATTTGTTTACGAGCTATGATTTTTACAACCAAAAAAGTCAATATGCGCCACTGAGCGCCATTATAGGTCACTTCAAAAGTAATCGGTATTTTGTTTGTATTTTGTAGCACAGTGAATCATTTCAGCAACAGGTAAATTATCGTAAGTAAGTTTTTTCTTGTGTTTATTAAAAAATGTATTCTTTTATTTTTTAATATTTTGAAAATTAAAATTCCAAGATTCATTCGGGTTTTTTTTTTTTTTAATGTTCACTCTCGTCTAAACGGGGATAAATACAACCTCCTCCTTACCGATTGTCTGTTTGCCTCGGTCCATTCTACATGATCTGGATTTTTGTCGCATCTTATGCGAATCACCCTGCATAATTCATATATACACTCCTCGTCAACTGAATACGCACAAACATTTTTGAATATATTTTATCTATTTTTTCCAAACAGTGATGGTTATTATGCCATCTGTTGATGGTAAAAATTTTCGTAACATATAAATAACAGAATTTCAAGTTTTATCCAAAAACAACCGTGAGTTTTTCCTTCAACCACTTCCAAAGTGTAACTTATGCAAAGTAGAAGTTTTTTTTTGAGTCAACTGAATAGGTACAAAAATTAAAATTGGTATTGGAATGGAATGAAACAAGTTTTTGTTTAAGTTTAGTAGTGGGTACTTCCACCTTTATTTTTAATTACTTCGTAAATTCGATCCGGCATGGAATCGTAATTTAACGAAATTTCGCTCCACGCTAATTTGATTGCAGAAATTAAGGTTTCTTTGTCTTCGAACTGACGACCACCCTCATAAACTTTGCGTACTAACCATCCCCAACTGCACTTGTTGCTCCTCTATCCATGTTTTTGTTATGCGCGCTGAGAGGATAGGCGCATTATCATGTTGGTAGGTCCAGTTTATGGGTCCAAAGATGTTAGAAAATTTAGGAAAATTTCTTTCCAAAATTACTTTATACCCAGCTGCTGTCACTCTTGATGTTACAACCTCGAGCTCAACTGTTCCATAATAACTGACTGCTCCCCATATTATGACACCTCCTTCACGAATATGTTGGCGCTTTAAAAATCTTTGTTCTTTTCTTAAGTCGTGAAAATAGAAGTTGAACCCATCAGGGCCATCGAAATTAAACTTTTTTTCATCTGAAAAAAACACGTGATACCATTCTTTTTTCCAACTCATGTGAAGTCTTGAAAAATCTAATCGCAACATTTTCCGTCTCTCGTCAAGTGGTGGTTTTTTCTTAAGTTTCATTCGTTTAAGATGGCTTGAGTTGTTGATTACTCTTAATACTGTTGAGCAACTTGCGTTTACGCCGACTTTTTGTTTTATTTTTGCCACAGAATCAGAAGAATTTGATGCACATCGTAAAATTCTTCGTCATTCAGCTGCTGTTGTTGCTGTTTTCTTACCTCCCTTCATGTTTTTGCCGTATGCATCTTTATTTTTAAAGTAAGAGTAAACTACATTAAAACTTCGGCCAACTTTATCAGCTATTGCACGTCCAGTTAGGCCTTGGTCTCTAAGTAAATCGATTTTAGCTTTTTCAACACTGTTAAGATACGTAGATCTACCCATTTTTCTTAAAATTTGAAATCAAGAATTAAATTTTACTGAAAACACTAAAATCGTTAATTTAAACTGTCAAGCACTCCAAAAAACTTATAAACAACGAAGAAAATGGCGTTGTACCTATTCAGTTGACTAAAAAAAAAAACTCCTACTTTGCATATAAAACACTTTGCAAGTGGTTGAAGAAAAACTCACGGTTGTTTTTGGATAATTCTTTCGGAATTATCTGCTTAACATCTTAAGGGAATAGTTAGCATCAACAGATTGCATAATAACCATCACTGTTTGGAAAAAATGGATAAAGTATATTAAAAAATGTTTGTGCGTATTCAGTTGACGAGGAGTGTATGTATCTATTAAGGAAGTATACACCTTTTCTTTATTTCTAATCAATTTTTGTATATTTGCCTAAAATTTAAAAATAAAAATAATAGAATATAATTTTAATTCATCACGTTTCTATGTATATTCAAAATTATCTAATGAAATATTTTTTTCTTTACCGATATAGCCTATGGCAACCTCAACAATCGATTTTTTCACAAGTGAATAGGTATCAACAACATACAAAAAATTCCCCACAGAACGAAATTTTTCTAAATTAAGTGCAATCGAGCATATTAATCCAATTGAATTTGTTTTGAATATATAATACCGTTAACTAATGCAATTGAATAACAATAACAAAAAAATCAATGTTTTGAAAAAAAAGGTGTCTCATCAAAATGTCACCCCTTTCGTGGTATTATATCGAGAGGGTGGAAATGTTGCACACACAATTCAATTTGATAGAAATCCTTTTTTTATTTTTTTTGAAAAATTTCAATATGTCTGTGAGCCTAATAAATCATCATACAAATCAGATTATGGGATCAGCTACTCATACAATAGGTATATCTATGTTTATGTACAATCGAATCTATAATATATGTATTTTAAACAATCAACAATTCATGTATTTGCCTGGACGTGTTTTGAAAGTACCTACATTTATGGTATGTATTATTGTTATTTTTGGTTTTACCTACTCTTTATGTTTTGTGGTATTAAAATTGTTCAACTAGAAAATTTCAACACCCAAAGGATTCTAAAAAAAGTCTGATGATGAAATATTTTCATTCGAATGATTTTCACGCATCAAATGTGAATACGAAATGAGTGTGGGATAAAAAGAGCCTGAAGCTAGTGCGAAATTAGGGTATAATGCTGATGTTAACATGCTCTATACCACCATGGGGTTATTCATTCTTATTTAGTTGTCGGACTTATTCATACATACGTTTGTATATATTTTGTTTTATTTTGTAGACAAAGTTTTTATTTAACAAAAAAAATGAAAAATAAAATGCTCGACTGGATCGCACGTATTTGCTCTTAAAGATAACAACTCGAATGTGGCTCGACATATTGAAGGTGTATGGTATGGTACAGTAGCGCACGCAGGATTTTGTTTGGGGGGGGTCTAAGTCTCAATTTTGGTTAAATTTTTTTAAGGTATCACAAAATAGCAAACAAAATTAAAGCCTTTCGTATTATCAACCACCAGAAGTTAAATGTCAATAGAAAAAAACAAAAGTAAAAACACGCAAAATACTTCGTATAGTTGAAGCGATTAGTAGATGAAGGACGTAAGCGAGATTTTTAAACATTTGAGTTATAAGCATTCAATGTTTATTGCATATAACTTTTTTTATGAAAATAATAAAAATACTGTATGGATAATTCAAAGTCAACAAAACTCAGGTGAATTCAATTTTAGGAATCTTTTTTATTTAACGCAAATAGTTGTTGAGATATTTACACTTTTGTGCATTTAACACGTTTATCTAGGAACTTTTTTGTATTAAATTTAATTTTGTTTTTATAAAGGTGTTAAGTGATTTTTTGATATGTTGTAATTTACTTATTTTTTGTTTGTTTTTTTCTCTTTCCCTTCTCCAGTATCTGCTGAAATTGCATTTAAATAAAACAATTGATGTTCTACACGAACGCGATTCTTCTGTTCTTTTAAATTTTTAATTTTTTCTGCAGAAAATTGTTTCAATTTGTTCTCTCTTGGCATAAAATCTTGGCATTATAGTCAGGACGTTTGTTACTTTTGGCTATAATAACCTTACTATAAAAAACATATTCATCATAGCATTCTTTGTAAAGGTAAAAACCATACTCCCTGCGAATCCATTTTATTGAGTCCCTAAATTGAACCTTGCAATAAAGTAAAAATAAAATTAGTCTGCTGGGGTATTCGTGACGGAATTTTCGTCTGCTTTTTGGCAGAGTCACTGCCGGTTAGGTTTTGAAACAAAAACTTTACAACAAGACCTAGATTTCATTCAAAAACTTCGAATTGCCCGTTATTATTCTTAGGCTGTTCCTGATGAGATTTATGAGGGCTTTGTAGCGTTCTTGGTTGTAGTTCCCAAGTAGTAGTTTGGCCTGCCTCAGTTTTGGGAGTTCATTCCAAATTTTGGATCTTTTTGCCTCCTCTTCTAATTTGATCTTGTTTTTGATCACATTTTCACCTAATCCGCAATAGGGCTCAGGCCCTGTTAGGGGGGTTGTTGTTCCTATTTTGGCTAGGGAGTTTTCTTTACCATCGATACCCGCGTTACCCGGTACCCAATAGATTTAGTCATTGTTGTTTTTGCCCAGCTCATTTAACCTCCGCAAGCATTCCCATACCAGTTTTGAGCTAATGGCATAGGAGCTTAACGCTTTAAGCACGGCTTGGCTTTCTGACATGATGGCAATGTTACGATTTCGGCAGTTTCTTTCAAGGTAACGTCCTGCACATTTACCTATGGCGTTTACTTCCGCCTGGAAAATGCTTGTAGACTGTCCCATCGGTACAGATAGTTTGGTTCTTGGCTCAAATATACATATACCCGCCCCAGTCAGACGTTCTCGATCCATCAGTATACCATTTGACTATAAAAGTTTTCTGCTGGGGTGTTCTTCACGGTATTTCGGTCTGCTTTTTAGTACTTAAGCCTGTGAGAGTGTCCTGAAGCAAATGTTAAGCAAATGACTTGACTTCTGTCATTTTTGTCACACCTAAGGTCAATTTAACAACAAGTTACAACATTACGCAAATGACTTGACTTTTATTGTCGTTGGCTCTTAGACTAATAGATGTGTGTGAAAAATAACGCTTTTAAATTGTGCGTAAGACTATAAAAAATGTAGCCATCATGTTAAGCCACCTGCATCAATATTCAAATTTGAAGTAGTGTGTGTTGGCTGGTGCCTCTTGCCTGCACATGCACTGATTTTTGTGTTGTTCACCTATAATGCCTTATCTTAAAGTGCCCACTTAACATCTTTATGCGTGAAATGAAAAGTTCAGATAAAATTATTTTTGTATAAAGGACTTAATAGAAAGGACTTAAGCGCATTTAACACATTCATCCACAAAGTTTATTATTAAAGTGATTGCATATAACACCTTCATCGTTGGCTAAATAAGAATCTAGAGACGATAAAAGAGTACAGACGAGTCAGAAATTTATGTTTTCATATAACACTTTCATCTGTAGGTAAAAAGCCAAATTTCAAAAAATGTCACTTAACACCTTCATCTTCTTAGCGCTTCAGTTATGAAATGAATTTTACATTTCTTTCTTTGTGAACAAATATTTTTTGTAAAAATCGTCTTCGACAAAAATCCACTTTATGGACTCGATTTAAACAACGTCAACGATAATAGGGGTATAGGCGAAAAGTGTATTCACATTTAAGTAAATAAAATGTGCGTTTTTTCTTTAAATGAGCTCATAGATAAGGTACTGTTTATTGCACATAAACCGAAAGTACACCAACTGGCAACATACACAACCAAAAACCCGCGTATAACGTAAATTTTACAAGTCCCATATGTTTTTGAATGCATTTATTAAGTCTGTTCCTTTCCTTTGAGTTTCTATGATTTTTAGTCCAAAATCCTGTCAAGTTCATATAATAGAAATGAAATTGACAGAACTTGGGAACAAAATGCGCAGAAAAACACAGACATTTAGAGTAAAGGAACAGACATTATTATAGTTTAAAGTAGCAGAGGCAGTAGCTATACAAATACAATGAAAAAAATGGTAATATTTTTCAAGGGAATTCTCATTATACAAATTATTATTTTGGCGTTTTCGTAGTGGTTTCGCTAAACTCATGTTTTACTTAAGTACAGTTTAAATAAGATCAATTATAAAAATTTATTCCAATTCGATTTCTGTACTTATCAAAATAGAAGTTTATTAAATTATTGAACGCCAAAAATAGTGCATTGACAAAAACTAAAATAGATGTTTAGGTTATCTTTTAAGTTCATAATAGTTTAAAACGACAATGAATACGGTCCATTAACTTTAAAAAAAGAGTTTGAGAAGATTGTCTACCTCTGATACAAGTTAAAGGCAGTTTTTCAAAATGTCATCAATTGATTACAGCTTTCTTATAATGCCTTATGTCGTAGAATTAGAAATTACATTCGGCAAAAAAAGTATACAAGTTACAGATATTTAAAAATATTTTTTGAATATTTGATACGTTCACTGAGCGCCAAGATACTGGTTAAAGTATAACTAAAGTATTTGACCACTAAAAAGCAATAAAAAAGAGAAGCTATCAAGGGAATCTATTATGTTAATTAGTGCACTGCATTCGTTATTTCATTCCGGCTTTATTTCAAATGGGAAAAGAAGGAAAAAATTAAATGTGGGTAATCATTTTGCGAAATTTGACTGATTGCAAGGGAATTTTGTTTGGGTTTTAATATTGCGTGAGGAATGAACTAATGATTTTAATACGACATCCATGTCTATAGATTTTTTAAATTAAAATTGAAAATACTGCTAAAGTTCAAAATTAACAACAATAAAATTTAAACTAAAAATAATAAAAAAACTTTCTTCGATGATATATGAAATCTTCGTACACCATATTCCTGGGGGGGGGGGGACTCAAGCCCCTTAAGACCCCCTGCGTACGCCACTGTTTGTATATATCTTTACCGGAGAAACATTTAAAACATGGTTAGATAATAATTTTAATTTATGTTTTGATTTAATACAAACAATCAAGAAAAAAGTCAAAAATAAAAGAAATTTTTTTATTTAAATTATTTGAAAACAAAATTATTCATACAAATTTTAAATGTCATATTTTTGGCTCACTTAGAAGTACCGGAATTCAAAATTATAAAAAAAAAACAACAAAGCCATTAACGAGATATTCCGCATAACCCTAAACAAACATTTTCAAAAAACAACAAAACTTTATTTCCGTTATTCGCGCTTTTGTGGCAAAAACCTGGTATAGCTTTTACATGCACGCAGTTTAATTAAAATCGTAAAAGCCGTGTTCGAGAGAACTTGATAAAACTGAATTCGATATATGGCATCAGCTACGCGTTCTAGATGATTCAGAAGAAAAAACATTGAATTTCTACTCTATAGCCAAGGCAAAATGTACAAAAAAGTGGCCAATCTGCCAAATAAATCTAAGTGAAGTTTTTTAAATGCAATTGTCTTTATTTTGGCATAAGAAATACTGTCGCCAAAGTCTATTGCCAAATAGTGTGCGCGTCATTAGTTATCCAAGGTTAAATGTCGAAAATATCAGTTTTACACATAAAACTAGGAAACGGTAAATGCTATCAAAAAGTGTTTCATACAAAATTTGTAGATTATGTCATTTTCCAACAAAAAAGTCATGACTATTTTTTTTCTTATGACCCACCGTGAAGAAGATATCGACATTTGAAAAAACGTAAAATGTCGAAAATGGTCGTTTTTCACGTAAAACTCCTTAATGTTTCAAATTATTGAAAACATCTATCTGAATACAAAGTTTGTACATTATGTAAATCTCTAAAAGAAAAAATTATAATTTTTTTTCTTAAAAAAAACCGTTTTAATGATATAATTTTTTTAAAAGTTTAACAAAAAGTTCAAATTTCTGGTTTTTTGCTTTTTACTCTTAAAATCACAAGCTGTCGAAAAAAATCGTACGCTCAGTTTAAAGATTATAATATTCTCTTTAAAAATATATGAAATTTTTTCAACACGAGTCGTAAGTCTCAAGATATTGTGACTTCAATAGTGTCAACTGTAAAAAAAACCGGTTTTTCGAATATAGCCTTGTAACCCTAAGCTTAATCGAAAAATTATATTGCCAACATTTTTACATTATGTAATATTATAAAAGCATGCATTCACAGTTTTTTTCTATAAGCCATAATTTTTACGATATCGTTATTTAAATAAAAACACTAAAGTTCTATAATACCGGTTTTTGGCTCTTTACTCTTAAATGACGAAATTTTCGGAAAATATTTTATTCCTATTTCGCAGATTTTAATATTACGCACGGCCAACGGACGTCTTGTCGAAAATCACGTTTTTCTACTTCTCCACCATAGTTATTTTAATTTTGATTAAAACCTCGACATTTTTTTTTAACACGAAACCAATAATTTCCCTACCTACAGTATATATTGAATTGTTTATATTGTGAATGGTTCTTTTTTCTATATACTACTGAAATACATCAGCCAAGTAGAAGACTTAGCATTATTTTATTTGGACTTGTTGAATTATTGACTCAAAATAGCTTTTAACGGCCTTTAGTCCTTAAAAATTGGCGTTTCGTTCCGGCGTTCTCACTTGGACTCTTCAGTTGACAGTGAGGGCCTTGTCAAGACAATTGTACAAGTGTACATATGTACATAATTATATGTACATCATTCATATGTATGTATGTTTGTAATAAAGACAGTAAAATTGAACATTTTATTTGTTAAAATAAAAACATTCAATTATACGCTCAAGGCAGCTAATTTGTCCTCAAATAGACTTCTTTATCTTATATTATAAGTTTAACAAATTAACATTTATTTAATTGAAATCAATGCTGATAAAAGCAAAGATAAAGATAATCAGTTTTGATTTGTTTTTACAAATTTAATAATTAGAAAATAAACTGACAATTATTTAGACAGCAAAGCCAAATGTGCTACGTGTGAATGTGCTATCGGTTAAATTAACTTGTCTGTTTATAATATATTTTCATAATTAGAAATGATAATGATAACGGTTTGGTTTATCAAAATTTGGCGATTATTCTATATCAGATTCTATTTTAATTGCAAGGGTAAATTTTATATAAATAAGAAATGGTTCAAAAATATGATTCGATTAAGGAGATTTCAATGAGATAATTTAGCGATTTTAATAAAGTTTTTTTTACAATTAAGTTATTAAGAAAGTTGTTCAAGGGCAAACTGAGAATTTTTGCTTCATCATCTAAGGTCGATCGTTAGATTTTCGTTCATGCATTGGGTAATATGGAAGTCAAAATGGAAGAATTATCAAACGGATTTAACTAGTTTAAAACTCCGGAGAAACATCAGATAATTGAGTACATGCATATGTACAAAGTACATACTTTAAACTAACAGCCATAGTGATAAGAGTTTTAAACTTTTAACTATGATGTCATTATTTCCTATCAACAATTTATTATAAACCTTGGTTCAACACCTTTACATTTCGAATGAAGCCGATATAAGAACGTCAGTCGTCTACTCATCTTTCTTGAGAACAGTATTTGACGTTAGTATGTAAAATTTTTTAATACATAAGTGAGCAAATGGCATCCATTTTACATGACGGATACATAAATGTACATATATGTACGTAGTTTATTTCGGCTTGCAATAGTTTACCATATGCGATGGCATCTGGCGTGCAAAGGTTGGACTCTGAAATTGTATTGAGCTTCAGTTTTTGAAGATATTATTAAAAATGTGGTAGTGTCAATTTTATCGGCATGTTTGAAATTGTATTACATAAAGAAATAAAACTGCTCCGACAAATTCTTAATGGAATCCGAACGGACCCTGTTCTCAATGCGTTTTGAAGTATGTAATATATATGACCATTTTAATATAAAATAAATAAATCGGGTGGCACAACGGCTCATGAAGAACCAGGGCCTAGTGACTAACAACTCGCAACCATTCCTGTGTGCGCCTTTCGACAGGAATGGAAAGGACCTACAATTTTATGCCGAATCCGAACGGCTAGACGAGAAGCACTTATTCGTGACAAGTGATACTCTTGGAGGATTTGTCAATTCCTCGCAAGAGGCAGTAGCCCTGAAAAAAACTTTTTAGTTTTTTTAGGTGGACGAGGCTGGGAAGCGAACCCAGACCTCCAGCGTGACAGTTGAACGCACTAACCATTACGCTACAACCATTTTATTATCATCTATTATTATAAATCGTTACTTTACTATACTTAAGATGGTGTCACAGCTCAGGATGGACTACGGCCTCAGCCAAAAAGCCCTTCCAGCCAGCTTTGTCCCTAGCCAGCCGCTTGTCTGGTCTAAAACCACACTGATAGGGGCCGATCAGATCGTTGGCAAAAAGTTTTAAGCGGTCACACAGAATAGCCGACAAGATTTTCATCTCCCACTGATTTGAATAGTTCGGCTGAAAGGCCATTCACACCAGCATCTTTGTACGACTTAAGTTTGGATATCGCCACCGCCATCAGCCGCACTTCGGTTAGGTTGGGTGGATGGAATTGTTGGCCATCATCGTCCAAGTTGAATGGAGTGTTCTGCCTACTAGCGGTATATTGGCTGTCTTCCCCGTTAAGCAGTCTAGAAAAGTGTTCTTTCCTCAGCACCAACTGTGTATCTGCTACCATATTCCCATTTTAAACTCATTTGACAAAACGTTAGCCCGCTTCCACACAAGGAAACTGAGTTAGTGAGTTGCCAGCAACTGAAAGTTTGTTGGCGGGAAGAGCGTAAGAGGAGATTTGAATAATAAAATTCACAGTATCTTCTTGCTGTGATTTTTATAAGAGTCGGTAAATATCGACCAAAATTTGTGTCTTAGTAGGGTATAACAGACTGACTGAAGAGCCCACTGTTATACCTTGGGCGAAACACAATAATTTCTGGAGTTGAGGTCACTTGTACTTTTTATTTAAAGTAATTATAATCGAAATAAAAATTTAAAATCGAATTTCAAAATAATTTTGATACGCAATATTATTAAAACTTTTATGGACAAAAATATTTGAAGTTGAAAATATGAAAAATGGTTCTATGTGGAGCACTATTAACAACAATATCAAACAAAAATTGTTTTTTTTTTTTAAACACACATTTCATATCAAAACACAAAACACGCCTTTCATATCAAAATAGTTAGAGCCATTTTGAGAAAATAAGATATTGGAAACATTAATTAAGTTTTCAAAAATGAAAACTAACTGTTTTTAAGCAATCAAAAAAAGAACAGTTTTAGAAAAATGTTGGCATACGATGCTATTAAATCTTTTTGAAGGCTTTCTCATACAAATATCGAAAAAATCAACTGAACCGTTTTCGAAAAAAACAGAAACCAACAAAAATGGTTCTATACCAAAGAGTACCTACCTTTAATAACCATTTTGTATCTTAAAATTACAATAGGTCCGATCCTTTACTTTGTGCACAGAAAATCACAAACTGTCAGATCTTGGAGAGCAACGTTGATATATTCTCAAAAATATCATAACTGTGCAAAAGTACGGGAACGCAAATTCAACCAAATTCCGTATTACCTGATGTGCTGGACAAGTAAGGCACGATGTTTGGCTTTCATTCTTTTGCTCTCAAATTGACATTTTGCTGTGCTGTGATTTTCAGTCCGAAGAAATTTCTCGGACTGAAAATCACAGGTAGGGGAAATTATTTACTCTCTCGTGAGTGTTGTTTTTTGTAAAAAAAAACTGTCAAATTATTGAGTACGGGAACGGCTTTGGACTGAAAATCAGACAAATGCACAGAAAATCACAGAAATTTAAAGTAAAGGAACGGGCCTAATTTCTCCCATTTACGATAAAATTAAAAAAATATTTTATTCATAAATGTCAAATATCATATTAATAAGGATAAACGCGACTTTAAAAATGTATACAAAAAATGTATTTTTAAATGTCACTTTCTACAAAATCTTTAAATTAAAGACAAACCAACAACGTCCTGACCAGAAATACTTCGTAGCAAAAGAACTTCTGGTCGATAATCGCATATTAACAAATAAAGAAGAAAATGTCCTGTTCTACGCTAACACTGCCGTGTCTGAAAACATTATCCCCTTTCAACCATCCACCACACCGACAAACGGACCTATGCAATCCGAGATAAAAAGATGCTTACAGATTTAAAATTAAGATTAAGGTGCCAGTTATAGCTATCATTGAAAACCATCATTGAAAAAGTTAGCTGTTGATTTAGAGACCCTTCGAAAGTTTAATCATTGATTATTTTAATGCAGAAATATTGCTTACGACTTCAAAATTATTTCTCCTCCAGCAAAAAAAAATTCATTTTGACCCATATCTTCACCATAACGTAACTTGTAATTTTTGCAGTGATCATTGGTAAGGCATGTAGTAGCCCGTAGCGTAATGATTAGTGCGTTCGACTGTCACGCTGGAGGTCTGGGATCGCTTCCCAGCCTCGTCCACCTAAAAACTAAAAAAGTTTTTTTACAGGGCTACTGCCTCTTGACAAATCCTCCAAGAGTATCACTTGTCACGAATAAGTGCTTCTCGTCTAGCCGTTCGGATTCGGCATACATTTGTAGGTCCCTTCCATTCCTGTCGAAAGGCGCACACAGGAATCGTTGCGAGTTGTTAGTCACTAGGCCCTGGTTCTTCATGAGCCGTTGTGCCACCCGATTTATTTATTTATTTATTGGTAAGGCATTTCATCATTGAAAAAATAAAAGTAATTTTATGAGAAAATTTGTGCCAAATTCCATTTTGTTTTACCTGGAATTAATTATTATGTCAATTAGCTTTACTTTGGCATCAAAATATTCATTTATTTTTTCTTCAAAATCTCTCAAAATTGACAATTAATATTTTCAATTATGGTTTGCAATGCTAGCTATAACTACTGGCCCCTAATATAAACTCAATGGGCCTTACCAATAATCAAATTCAGTTACAATATTGAAGATGAAGAAATTTAAATATTAAAATAATTAAATTAATTGAATTAAACTCAGTTACGACTAGAATATTTGAGTAAAATGGACTCTAAATAATAAACCATACGTGGTATTTCTTAAATATTTAAGTGGAGCTCACACAATGAACATTACATGGTTTGGAATCTAAAGCACCAATGTGATTGACAGTTTCCGATCAGCTGTGATGGATCGCAAAATTGAATTGAATTAGGTTGGAATAAATTAAGAATTTTAATTTACTTTTGAAAGATATGGATATTTCTTCAGATATTTCCGCCATTTTTATACACGAACTATATAAAGAGTCGATCAGTGACAATATATTCACTTCCAATAAGCTAAATTAAAACTTTTTTTTCATACTCAAAAGAAATCAATCAGCTTTTACTTGTACTCACTTGCACCACCTAAAAAGTAGGTGCAGAACATATTGTTCTAATCTGTTCTGAAAAACTTCATGGAACACAAAGTGATAGAAGGTAGAACAGTTTAGTGCAAGGTTTTACTCATGGAACACACAATCTTGTACTTTTCTGTTTTTGTTTTGTACTTTTCTGTTCCGAACAGATTCATTAAACAGACTTAATATGCCGTTTTCACTGGGCCAAATGAGGTAACTTCGTTGCAAATTTCCAAATGAGACCCGAAATTACCTAATACTACGTTTTCATTAGAGCCGAAATGAGGTAATTTTTAAATTTGGCAAAAAAAGTGTTTTCATTATCAAATTTGCTAATTTCATTTGACATCTCATTTCATTTTGAATTTGGAATGCAGTTAGCCGTTTATTTTTATTGTTTTCTCTTTCTGTTGTTGAGTAAAGTGTATTGATATTTTCATACAAAAGCTTTTAAGAGCTTTTGAAACTGATTCCCGCTGGATGCATTCACCTAATTTCGTGCAAATGAGGTTGAAATTACCTCATTTCGAAATGTGATTTTGTATGGGAAATTAGGTAATTTCGGATCTCATTTGGAAATTTGCAACGAAATAACCTCATTTGGCCCAGTGAAAACGGCATATAATTTCCCATACAAAATCACATTTCGAAATGAGGTAATTTCAACCTAATTTGCACAAAATTAGGTTGGAAATTAGGTGAATGCATCCAGCGGGAATCAGTTTCAAAAGCTCTTAAAAGTTTTTGTATGAAAATATCAATACACTATACTCAACAACATAAAACAGAAAGAGAAAACAACAAAAATAAACAGTTAACTGCCATTCCAAATTCAAAATAAAATGAGATGTCAAATGAAATTAGCAAATTTGATAATGAAAACACTTTTTTTTTCAAATTTCAAAATTACCTCTTTTCGGTGCGAAGTTCAATTTTAAATTTTTGTTGCCAACCGACGAAAATGACATTTAAAATGAGTGCGTTCAGCACAATGAATGTTCGATTCGAAAAATTGCTTGAAAAAAATGTTTAATGTGATCAATTCTCAATCACGTTTTTATAAGATATATCTACAATTTTATTTGGAAAACCTATAGGATAATTGAAGATTTAAAGACTGTATACACATGAGAGCGACCAACGACCGACGAATGAATGAACAAATGGGATTTAAAACATTAATAAACCTGAATTCTTAACTAAATCTAGACAAAATGGAAGAAATATAATTGAGGATTATTTTAAGATACCTACTAAAATTTTCATTTTAATTGCTAAAACAAGAGAATCTTAAGAAAACAATTTGTTCGTCGCGAATAGCCGCAATTCGTTACGACCAACTTATTTTCTCAAATTTCTCATATTTAAGCAAATAAAAATTAAGATTTTATAATTTTAAAATAATCTTAAATCGAATTCTACCATTTTGACTAGATTTTGTGTAATATTAAAGTTTATTAATTTTGTAATTCCCATTTGTGTGTTCATTCGCCGGTCATTGGTCGCTCTCATGTGAATGTCCCTTTATAGAGTTAACTTAATTAAATATCGTTTTAATGGCTGGCGGAAATATAGTATTAAGCAAATTTATTGTAAACATTGAAGATATATTGTTCTGTACAAAATATCCTTAAATAGATAAAATCGAGATCTGTTTTTTAAATTTTGTCTTCACAAAGTCATACCAAAACATTTATCCCTCTTAATATACCTAAAAATTTAAATTTATATTCGAGTCCACAAAATTTTCCCGTAATTACCACAATAAAAAATTTCCTTTTCCACGAATTTCCTTTCCACGAAATTAGAGATTCAAAAATTATCCAAGAGTATTTGTAAATGTCAAACGGAGGACAAATAGGCAATCAAGTATTTTTTTTTTTGTTGTCTCTCATTCCTTGTAATCCAATTTGAATGGCAAAATTTTCTTAAAATGTTCCCGTAATTCAATATCAATATACCCTCTGAAAAAAAAGTACCCACAACGAGAAAAACAAATTGTTATTTCTATTTATTTAGGAGCCCATTCGACGAAACCGAAACCGACCTCCAATGATGCTGATGATGATGATCCTTCGATTTGTCCCATTCTACGGTTCATTTAGTCTGCTCCAGTATTTTGTTTAGCAATTTTTATTCTCAATCCAGGATATTTCGTGTGGTTGAGAACAGGATTATTATTTCCTTTTTCTGCTAGGTTCGAAGTATTTCCAAGCCATTGGATGGCATTTTTTGAGTTTTTTTTTTCTTTCTTGATGTCTGAAAGCTTGGCAAACAACAACAAAAGAAGAAATATAAATATTCTGTCTTGTCCTGGATCGTTGGTCTAGTAGATGTGTATTTGCTATGTCCTACAATCAATGTCACTATAATGAGCACTCAGATGGACATCATCCCCAATGAATTGTTTGGTTTGGGGGAGGGGGTGTCTTTCCTCCCTCACCATACTCCAATGGAAAACATTGCAGACAATCAATCTTTGTGTGACATGGGACGTGGCCAAATAAAAATCTTTTCAATTTTCTTCAGGACAACACACACAAACTCAAAAACAAAATTTAGCATCCTTGTCATCATAAAAACCACAAGATATATATAGAAAACAAGGAAAGGTATGTGCGCGGAGTGGAGACACGACTTAAATGATGCCAAAACAAATAAAACATCCTTTTTAGAGATTTTATTCCATAAAGATTGTTGTATTTAGGCTTAAAAGATTTTTGCAAGGATCACACGAGACACGACGACGAAACAAATACGTTGTCATTTGTCAGGATTTCGTTCAAAAATTTGTCACATAGTCGTCATCGATTGTTGTGTTATGCTTATGTGATGCTATTTGCCTCTCACAAAAGGACTCTCAATCTCAAGCAGCATGGTGCCGGTGGTGTCAAGATATTTGATGTATAGGGTGTACGATGTGTTTTAGGTGGTATAATGATATTTGTTTGACATTTCTCTTGATATTTTTGATTGCTTAACATAAATATATATTTTTAAATAAAAGTTTTTGGTGTATATTTTATGTCGTCGTGCATGATAAGTGTCTCTTCTTAAAAGTGTTTTATTTGATTTTGGGATTTGGAAACTTCTTATATAAGAAGAGTATCAAGAGCGTTGATTGGATTGATGTTCTTGGTTTACAGCTTTCTTATACTTTTTTTCGAGGTTCAGCAAAGCTTATAAGATTTGGGTCATATTTGGAGCACAAGAGAAATTTACATTATGCTTAGGTACGATATATGGTTGTTCATGATTTTTTGTCTTTTTTTTACTTGCTCTATAGGGTTTCGTGACAAAACAAAATTCGAGATTTTAATCAAAACTAACATTACGATTCCTAATAATAATAATAATTTTAACTATATGCCTGTAATACCTCAGGTCTTTTAAATGCAATGGACGGCACTAGTTAGAAGGAATAGAAGGAAGGGAAAGATATTTGTTGGCACAGTGGATTGAGAATTAGATGTTGATTTTCTCATCAAATTCCACGGGTGGCATCCAGTTGAAACTGGGGAATATAGAAAAGAATGTTACCTAGACTGGGGATCGAACCCACACGTCCAGGTTAGCAGTCAAACACTATATCCACTGTGCCATTGCCACACCTAAGAAGTCCAACAAAGTGATTTTCGACATAACGTCCGTCTCCGCCACGCCGGCCGCCGCGCCGCACAGTGGTGCGCTTTGTATGGGAGAGCGGAAAAAAATCTGAACCATAAAACGGAGAGCAATGAAATTTTGCACACATGTTTGGATTGCGGTAACACACATTTCTACAAAATTTGACCAGGTCCGTAGCCAAGGGGGGCTCAAAGGGGGTATGACCCCCCCCCCTGAAACAATGTATTTCATGGTCTTACTTTCATCTTAAAAAAGTGTAGACCTATTTTATATTATTGATTGTCATCAAGTTCGATGGCATTTAATTATTTTACACAAAATATATTAACAAAGGTACATAGATACGGCTTTAAGTTCGGCAAATTAAATTATTGCTTGAATTATAAAACAGAGAGCAATGAAATTTTGCACATATGTTAAGATTGAAAAATTAAAAGGAAAAAGAGTTATTGACATTTTTCAGAATTGTAGGGTTTATTGACTTTTATGAAAAAAAAATATTTTTTAAAATTTTTTTTTTAAGCTAAATAATTAAATACTTGCTATACTAATAATAATACTAGCATATATCAAATGTAGGAAATAAATAAATAAATAAGTACAAATACATAATAAATTATTTAATTAATTCAAGAGCTTATTCAATTAAAGGAAGATGTTTTTTCTTTGGCTTAGGTCTTAAGTGAGTTATAAATGGATCGGATGATATATCATGATCATGTTTCAGGTCATTGGTCATAAACAGCAATAAATCTAATATCAACAACATAAATATTGTTTGTTTTAATTTGGAGACAAAACGAAACAGGTCTTAGAAAAAAAAAAAAAACTCGTGTAGGGGAAAGGTTGGAACAGTGAGACACTTTTTTTTCAAACGGTTATAATTCCGAATTCTTTTGAGCTATGAAAATGAATTTTTGATGATATCTTACGACATATTTCCCCTACATTTTGCCATAACAATTTCATTGAAAGCAACTAAAAACAACTTTCCCATGAGTAAAATTGTTGTAGAAGGTCAAAGTGTCTCACTGTTCGGCGGGGGTTCGAAGACTGAGACAGCGTAGGGCGCACAGTGGGACAACAAAATATTTTTAATAAAAACTCGTCCTAAGCTATTTCTTACTTAAAAAATATATGCATTATATTCGTTTAAAATATTATTAATTAATTTATAGGAACAAAAACAACAAAAAACATATCAAAGTATATGATAAAAAAACTAACTAAAATCACATTTCACTTCACATTATTCTTTAAATAAATTTTTATTAAACAAAATAAATTCATACTTTTCATTTGTTACTTTTTTTTTAAGAAATTTTGTTTCAATACAAATACAAATAAATAAAAAAAAAACATTTTTACGTTGAATAAACGAAGCAAATATAAGGTAAGACATGTCTCACTGTTCGACCTTTGAATCTGCCTCACTGTTTAATTTTTATCATTTTCAAGAAAAACTTTTGTGCATAAAAAACTGGAAAGAATACCGTAGATTTTTGTTTGTATATTGAAAAACCACATAATAATAAGCCAATAAAAAAAAGTGCCTCACTTACCTAAATATTTCAAGATGCTACACAAATTTTAAAAACACGAAAAAAAAATACTTTTTCCCTTTTTTTCGCTCTTTACTCACTGAGAGCACACGCGCATCTGGGTGTTGTTCGGAACAGTAATAAAAGTTGCGGAATTGAAAAGAAACGTTATTGTCTGCACCGAAATGTCTGTGCAAGTTTCTGGGAAGCTACGAAATGAAATGTCTCACTGTTCGGACCGTCTCACTGTTCCAACCTTTCCCCTACAGGTAAAAAGTGTTCTTTTTTGTTATTACCTGTTCCTACCTGTTCGCCTGATAAAAACAGTTAGATTAAAATATTTAGGTACGCAAATTTTTAGGTACCAACACATTTTTTTAAATAACACCATAAAACAGTATATTATTATGACATATTTCTAAGAAAAATAAGTTGGAAATTGGAAAAATATTGAGGCAAGACAAAAAATTTGACCTAAAAATTGAATATCTCACAGCTCCGTCTAGACATTAATTTTATTTTATGTTTTAACGAAAGGTTTATAATTCTACTAAAAATATAATCCCGGTTGGTCTTGGTCCAATTATTACTACGCCAGATATTATAACTTTTGTAACATTACCAAAGTCAAAACCATGTTTTTTTTAATCTGATTCAGTGTAACAAATTTGTACATTACGTTCAAGATCGGATCAGGACGGATACAATTCTTTCAAAAGTAGTTAGCTGAATACTGTAGCTTTCTAAAAATGGTAACCACAAGGCGTAGCTTAATGGAGCTTAAACTGTAGCTCAAGGGGAAGAACATTTAAATATTAATTCCAGTGCACTCGGCCCTAACCAAAAAAAAAAATAATTTTTTTTTTTTATTTCGGAAGCTTAATTATCATACTTTTTATTAAATAAATTGATTTTATCCAAAACCCGACTCAAAAAACCCGACTTTTCATGCCAAACATTTATTGCAAGAAAATGCAATCCTCTCCGTTTTATGTGATTCTCTAAAGGAGAACTTTAAATTTTTGTATTAGCTCATCTAAACAGTTTTAATAGTTACTATTATAATAAGTTTTATAATAATGAGGGTCTCGTGAGCAAACTGCTTTTTTTTGGGATATTGCTAATATTTCTCGCCATTGGTTTGGTTGATTTTGTTATAATTTTGCAATACGGTACTTCGAAGTTATTAAAAGTATATTACATTTTAATTTAGTTTTTAACTGTTTTTCTACACTTTGTTGTATTGAATCAAAACAAATTTAATATCTTAAAAAGTAAAAGTCCTAGAAACATCTGGTTTTCAATTTTTGACTAAAAATTGATAAGATTATTGAATTTTGTGAACAAAAATAATACTTTTGAAAATTATTTTTTCAAAAATTGTTCATTAAAAGAACTTTACTTAAATATAAAATAAAAGAAGAGCTTTCTGGTTTTTCTTAAAGTGTAAGTGTTGCCGTTATTTTAAACGAGGGGGAATACACCCCCATCCCATACCATTGTGTTTCTTGTCTCGGTCAAACCTGCATGCTCGAGCTTTTTGTCACACCTTATGTGGATCACCCTGTATACACCGTCAATGTCTATCTACATTCTACAGAGTAGGCCAAATACAAGTTTCTTTTTAAAAATGCAATAAAATGAACAAAATTAAATTTGTTCCATACATCATGGCTTTATTAGTAATAGTAAGAGCAAACATTCCCATTAATTATGAAACACATCCACGTTCAAGCGGCTGCCTGGGCTGGCTTCGCAGTAGTGTATTCTGTCACTCTTGTTTTCCAAGACCTTGTTGATGGTTTCGGGCTGTAGCTCCCGTATTGCTTGGATGATATTGGCCTTAAGTGCTGGAATCGATTCCGGATTGTTTGCATAACATCGGTGCTCCATGGTTTCTCACAAAAAAAAAAAAAGTCCAAAGGGACGTAGCTCCCAGTGGGCCAATTGACATTGCCAAGAGACGACTGATAACACGATTTGGGAATTTGCTGCGCAGAAGATCGATTGTGGCATGGGTTGTGTGGAGTGGCGCACCATTCCGCATGAATCAGAGGTCATCCGAATTCATGTCTTTAATTTCAGTAAAAAAAAGTCGGTTAACATGGCTCTGTAACGCCCACCGTTTCGAAGAAAAATTGTCCAATGATGCCACCACTCCACAATCCGCACCGAACTGTCACTCTCTGTAAATGCATTGGCTTCTCGATAGTAAGAGTAACGGGCGGGTTTTCCGAGCCCCAGATGCGGTAATTTTGTGTTTGTTAACATAGTCGCCGAGATGAAAATGCGCCTTGTCAGAAAAGATGATTTTTCGCCCAAATCACTTTGGAAATAAGTTTTCAATATTTCCCAACGTAAAGCGATTCATTTCGTTCCGCAATTGGATTGATACGACTTTCTGTCAAGATTTCGAGCTGTCTGTGTCAACATAACCTATGATTTAAAAAGAAACCACTAGATGACCCATCCCTTAAGTTGTCAGCAGTCAGCTACAAGAGCAATCTAGTGCGATCCAATCGTATATTTTATTGGTTACTTAAAAGATTTTCCTAACATAATTGAATAATCTCACAATGGGCATTTTTTTGGAAATACCGCGGTGGTAAAAGACACTACATTCAATATTCGACAACAAAAAAGTCGATTATTGTGTTTGACGTTAATCTAATCAATATTAAATGTCATCAGAACCACTTCAAGTATTTTTATAGTTATATATCATTAGCATGACTTATTACTCCATTCTAATTTATTAATATTTTCCAAAAATATGTGCTCTCATTCTCATAGAAACAATTCACAAATAAATTTGCCCTGCTTTTTTAATTTAATATAATATCAACATTTTTTTTTCGATTTAATTACGTTTCACCAGCTCCATTAATGTCCAATTAATAATAAATTTCGACTATCCGCTGCTATAGTAGGTTATTAACAATAAATTATTTATCAACTCAGTCCCGTACACCTACATGGTATATGGCCTTTTATATTAAAACTTCAACCTGTTCATCGCTGCTTTATTGCCTAACGCCACTTCACTTCACTTCAGTTAACCTAAAACCACCAACACTGCATATTTGCACAGAGATAACACCAAACAAAAGCAGAACCAAAAAGCTCCTTGCAATACAAATAAATAAACATATATGAATTAATCTGTAATTATACTCAATTCAAATGCGCCTCCGTTGTGTTTTATAAGCCAATAAGCCAAATAGAGCCACGAGTCACCACCTGTAATATAAATAATAACCTCCCGAGGAATTTCCAATTTGCACGCAATTAGTGACACAAATTACCCTTCCGCTTGGAAAATAATTAAATTGCTCGCATAATTACGAAAATTTATGACCATTGGAGCGTATGGTGCGCGATTAGGACAGCGGCTTCTACACGTCTTTTGGCCTTTTTGCATCCGGAGTCAATATGATAATAATTAATTTTAACAATTACCGAGAAATTAAAATACCTTTTTTTTCGTTTTGTGTCATCAATCGATTGCGTCTCCCTCTCTGCCACCATTGAGTAATATTTCTAAACTGTGCTAATAGCTCCGAGGACCAAACCAATTCAATTTATCAAATCAGAGATCAGAAGTATAGATTTACCTTTTATGATGTGTGTAACGAATTCTATTGATGGCAGGATTTCAAGAAATCTCAACATTTATTTCATTCACTTATCACTTGACTCTGTATGGAACCTTTGTTCCAAAAGGGATCACTTACCATATTTTGGCAATAAAAAATATACTTTTAAGGGTTGTCATCCACCACCCACCCACTTATAATGCCATTCAAAAGGGGATTCTTGTTTATTCCTCTTCCTTTCTATATACTCCAGCACTTCCATTTATTTTCTCTATGCGATGTTAAAGAAGAAGGGTGCCATGTTTTCTTTTTTACCATTTCAACCCGTATAACTTTGCCAACCCATCGCATCGCCCTAAAATCAATTTAGAAGATCCTTATACCGTAAAAGTGTTGTAGAGATGAGAGGGTAAAACACACTTGAACGTTTGTTGGTGGCCGACGTAAACGGGGGTCGAACAAGTTGAATTGTAATCTGTAATGGAGGCCAATTTGTAACGGGAGTTGGGTGATGTCGTTTGTATGGAGAAGAGGTTTTTTTTGACTTTTTGCGTTTTTATGTGTCGTAAATCACTTAACAATTTGGAAAATTGCTGAATATTCTGCAGCAAGGAATTTCTTTTCCAGGGAGTTCGTGTTCAATTTTTGAAATGGAAAATGTGAAAGATTACAATTTGAAATAGATGGCCTTTGGACCATGTTCGTTTCTTTTGTAAGAAACTTGGTTGGTCGCCGATGGTCATAAATCCTTATCTTCAATTTGAATAAGGAGTTAAAATATAATGATGCTTTTAAAAATGAAAGTAGGTATTTTTTTTTTTTACTATTTACAGGTCTGCTTAGATAGGCCGCTAAGTAGGTTTATAATATGAAATATTTTATAAAATATATGAATTTCTTCATGTCATCACACAAAAATGATCATAAAACAATTCTGTGTAAAATTTCATTGAATTCGGTCAACGATAAGGCTGCGCGTATAGTAGTGTGACAAAGCGATGCGATGCGAGAAATGTTTCCGTGCGAGAAAAATATTTACGTTTATACTTATAAACGTGGGCACAGTGAAGCGATATTTGCTGCGAGTGTTGCGATTTTATCACATACTTATCGCAAGCATCACGTTCACAAACTCTTTTGACCACTTTTGCTCGAATCTCGAATACCTTCTCGCATCGCATCGCTTTGTCGCACTACTGTACGCGCAGCCTAACACTGAGCTCTTGAAATTTACGATACAAAATACTTGTGGATTTCCAGTCTTTTACTTAAAAATATTCGATAAATGTGTAAAAGATGATATACACTTTTTTTTTTGTTTAGAATGAAGACGATAGGAATATAAATACGGAATCCACAGGACATGTTGGGTTTTCCATGAAATATGTAATAATGAATTTAGAAAGCACAAACGCAATAATAATTTGTTCATAAAATTCAAACCCTACAAATGTTATGTTTTTTATCCAAGGATGTTACAGAATAACAAACACAAACAATCGGTGCAATCGATAATAATTATTGTCGATTCGATTGCGAATCGAATGGGAATCTATTGCTTAGGTGGGCATTTCATTACCAGGCAATTTCATTTAATTAGCTGTTTTTGATAATATACAACTAAGTTGTTTTACGGGCCGTCATATTTTCACCCTTAATTACAAAATTACGAATAAGCTTTTCAAAATCGGGAAGAAAACATTTTAAAAAAGGCGAAACGTCAAAATGTATTGCCTCGACGATGGAAAGCAATAATTTGCGATTGCCATAAGTGATTCCAGACATTGGAAGCACGTTTTCCCACAGCGGCACCCAAAAAATACCTTTTATCCCACGCCTTTATTATCAATATCCCTCAATTATCCCATGAGAGAAAAAAATTAAGAAAATTATATTTCGTTATAATTCAGTGTTTTTTTTTTTTATTTTATTTGGAACAATTTGACGTTGTTTCTCTGTATTGTTGCGATACATCTATATATATAAAAGAGAAATGTCATCCGTGTGTGCGCCCATAACTCGAGAACGGATCGTTCGATTTTCACGATTTTAGGCTTGATGAATTCGTATTGCCCCAAGGAAGGACATAGGACACTGAAGAAAAATCCTGAACAATTTTCAGGAAAATTGAAAATCAGGGATCGTCCTCTTTTTAATGCATATCTCGGGAAGGGTGTCTTCGATTTTCACGATTAAGTGCTTGTGGAGGAAAATCCCGTTTTTAATGAATAAATCGAGAACGGTTACTTCGGCTTTTACGATTTAGGGTTTGATAAATTAGTATAAGTTTAAGGAAGGGCATAGGAAACTGGAAGAAAATTCACTAAAATTTCCAGAAAAATTGAAAATCCGGGAACATCTGGTTTTTAGTGCATTACTCGAGAACGGTTACTTTGATTTTCACGATTTATGGCTTGATAAATTCGTATTGGCCCCAGGAAGGGCCTGAGAGCATCGGCTTTATTGCAATACATGGAGAAATTGCAGTTGAAAACAAACATGCGAGTCGCTTTACGAAATGACCAGTTCGCTGTAGATTTCTCCAGTCAATTTATTGGTAATGGGCAATTGCGTGATAACAGTGGACTTAGTCACCGGCCTTATTGAATTTCCACCGAATACTTGCTACTTTACAACAACGACGGAAGAGCTCATCGCGAATGTTTTTCCAAATTTCACTCGCTCACGCGCGATTTTGGTTGCGAAAAACAAGAATGTCGATCATTTGAATTTCGTCATTCAAAATCAAATCGTCGGTGAGTTCATTTATTCAAATCCGTGTACTCCGTGATGGATGAAAACGAAGCCACCAACTATCCCACGGATTTTTTGAATTCTTGGATGTTCCGGGCTTTTCACCACATAATTTAAAATTGAAAGTCGGCTCTGTTATAATTTTGCTGCGCAACCTCAATGCACCAACACTTTGTAACGGAACGTGTTTGATTGTGAAGTGCATCAAATCAAATCTTATATTCAAGCCACGATTTTGAGGGGAAAATTCAAAGGCGAAGATGTTCTCATTCCACGGATTCCGCTTAGTCCGAACGATTTGCCACTCGTATTTAAGCGTCTTCAATTTCCAGTGCGTCTCGCTTTTGCTATGACAATTGACAATCCATAAGTCGTAAGTCGACAATCGCTGGATGTTTGTGGCATCAATCTTGAATTCCCATATGTTTCTTACATGGTCAGTTGAATGTATTCTTTAGAATAAAGAATTTCAGTTGACCGAATTACATGAAACATCATTGTATATCATGCTCGGAATTAATTATTTTCTTTACATAAATGAATTTAGGCGGAACGAAGTTCGCCGGGTCAGCTAGTTAACAATAATTATAAAAGTTTAAAGAAGAATAAATATATACATATTTACATCATTATGTAAATGGCCTTATGGCCACGATCTGGCATCGCTGTATGCCATTGCCAAAGCGTCTCTATTGGCATTATTCAAGGCAATGGGATTGAGTGAGACAATTTATTACCTCAAAGCGTCTCCATTGACATTATTCAAGGCGATGGCAATGAGCGAGTCAGTTTATTACCTCAAATATTGCCAATGGAGCCGGTTAAGTAAACTACTCGATATAAAACTTTTTTTTTTATAAACTTTTCATCATCGTTTACGCTTTTATCGAATTTTGTATCGTTTGAATTTGAAAATTTTCTATATATAATCTATCTTTTGCATGGAATTTTTTTTATTGATTCCTTTTAGGGTTATACTACGTTTTCATTGGAGCCGAAATGAGGTAATTTCGAAATTAACTCATTTGGAACGTCATTTCCTATAAAAATTTGACGTTCCAAATGAGCTAATTTCGAAATTACCTCATTTCGGCTCCAATGAAAACGAAGCATTACGGACGAAAGAAATTCGAACATTTTCAAAATAATCTCCACCCTTATATTTGTAATCACTTCAAGATCGGATTCTAATGCACTAGAGCTTGATGGCGGATTGAGATAAAGCTGAAGCTGATAATTAAGTTACGTAAAACCACGTTTGGCTTTTTCGGATTTTATGTTTTGCGGATTTTGGGCTTTTGGGTTTTCGGAATTCCACCTTTTCGGGATATTGGGGTTTCTGGTTTTAAAGATTTTAGACTTCGTACCACTTGTTTCAGGTCTAATTAAACAATATCTATAAGCCTTGCGCTCAATAAAAGTACCAGAACCATGCAGATATGGAAGACAAATTAAATAGGCACTCCTTCTAATTACTTAAAATCATAACGAACCCTCCTCCAGTCAGCATTTCGTATTTTTCATATTTACACTAAACTAATTGCACCATGAGCTGAACCTATAAATATCCAAAAACACATTTCCTTTCGTTCCCAACAGTAAAATCATGCCAACATAAGGCGGTATATCAACAGCACGACTTACTAAGGATAAGAAGTTTCATTCTGAAGACAGCAAGAAAAAAGATAGAAAAAAAAAAACAAAAAAAAAAAAAAAAAACCACTACGAGAAACATATTAAACACTCCTCAGTGCCTTAATTAAGAGCCATAAAGGACATACTTACACAGAATATCTGAACTAAAGTAGGAACTAAGTGCCTCTTTCATATAATTAGCACAAGAGATGATGATAATGATGATGATCAAAGAAGATATGAGAACAAAGGCACACTGATGGGGAACTCACACACATACATAAATATACAGCCCCACAAACACAATTTACGGATGAAAGCGCCATTAAACTCCAGTTGACAAAATGAATGTGCGTCGCAGAGGAAATGGCAAACAACATTGCTTTCGAACTAAACTGATCCACCCACTTATTCACTCTGTTAACAATTCAACCCCTATTAGGACATAAGAAGGACAATTTTCCACACATCAACTTGCTGTTTGAAACATCACATCCACCTTACCCTTAATCTATTCCAAAAAAGTTTTTGTTCATTTATGGAGAAAAAAGAGCTTAGCTCAAAATTAACGATGAACCAACAAAAAAAAAAAATATATATATATCCTTGGGATACACAGTGTTGGTGTTGGGTCTGGGTGGGGTTGATATAATCAAGGACATTAAAAATGGCGTCCATATTCAGCGCTACGAATTACTGTTAGTGTTGTTGCTTCTGTTTTAGAGTCTCATTTTCTGAAGTTTACTGTAATGAGAGTTGGTTTTTACCTTTCCTTTAATTATGATGCTCAAGAAAAAAAAACTTCTGTTCGAGTTAATTATGGTTGGGGTGACGTTAGGAAATTAACTTTTTCAAAAAGTTTTTTTTTTTTGTTGTGGTGCGGAAAAGGAAAAATGATTTGAAGAGTTGATCAGATGAAAACGAGGGTAGTTTTCTCATTATTCTTGGTAATTTTGTAGAGAAGATTTTCGTTAGGTGCGATAAAAGGTTATAAATGTAGAAAATTAAGGTTGGGTCTAGACGGGAACTAAATAAAATTAAAGATTGGACCATTATAGGCCCCTCCAAGTGAAAATCTAGCACAAGACTATCATGGAAAATCCATAGATTTTAATATAATTACTAGATGGCTAACTATACCTTTTTGTATGAACAGAAAGTGAGGCTTTGCGCACATTTTCCAGTAGACAAAAAAGTGTGAGATAAAAAGTGACTTATAGAAGAAATATATGGGAGATAGACACAACATTGGATGGAATTTTGCCTCACCAAAAATGGCCGACGAGCTTCACTTTTCAAAGCGAAGTTAGCAATTTATAGTGTTATTATATAAAAATCTGTGGGAATATTATATAAAAGGCAAAACTTAAGGCGCAACCACACCTGTCTTGTGTGTTGTGTTGTGGAGACGAGTCACGAGTCACCACGAAGCAACACAACACAAGAGACAAATGTGGTTCTGCGGATATGAAATGCACTGTAGCGATAATGAAACACACTCCACAACACAGGTGTGATTCCAGCTTGCTGTAGGTATTTTGCAAATCATTCATTCCTACCATATATCTACATTTAAAGGCTTTATTTAAACAGACTGAAAAAGGTACCTTTTTCACCATCATACATCATATAACAAAAAGATTAACATATCTCATGAACGTTAGCACAGTTTGAAGGTATACAAAAGAAACACTAACGCTGATACTCGATTATCCATCAAATTATCTGCCATCTACAAAATTATCACATATTTGTATTTAATTTTTCTGTTTGTCACATTTTTCTTCATATTGAAACAACCTAAGGGATATATCTATACTTCGGTGCGATTAAAAACTCCGCACATCCTCAAAAGCGGGAATATTTCCTATCAATGAAGGCAAATATTTGCAGTGTTTAAACAAAAAAGGCAAAAAACAAACACACACGCACGAGAACGTGGAAGCACAAAAATAAACACAGATTGCGCTAATGGCCGGTACTGTACCTATGCCAACCTATAAGTATACCTACATATCTTCCCGTCTGAATGCACTCATATCAAATGGACATCAGAATTGGCATCGGCATCGGCACACCAAGCAGGTCCATGTTGCAATTGGCAAATAATTCCTCTTCAATTGAATAAATTGCCACTCTCGGAAATTATCCAAACAAAATGCACTACGACTGACGCAAACTCATATAGCGCGGCGATATCGGCATGAGGCGAAAGGCCCACCTCCAACATATCAACTCGAATCACCGCATTCCACACCACGGCCATGCAAAAAACTCTTTTCCGGTGATTGCTGAGAATCATATGGCCAGCCAACTGCAACCAACAGTCGCAGCTTAACTAGCGGTTATTGCTAACAAAGTTTTTAGGCTTCAATTGGTATGGATGCTGTAGTTTTCCAAATTGGCTAACGCTTGATATAGTTTCTCTGATTAGTTTTCGATTTGGAATTCAATATTGGAATTCCGCGAAAATGTTACACCAACAGCTGTAACGTCACCATTCCATTTCCATTCTGCACTCACCAGCACAGCTTCACCACTCACCACTCACCACACCACATTTATCGTCGTCATATCGTTATCGTTGTCATCGAAGCTGAGCCCGTCACCGCTTCAGTGAGATCAATTTATTTGAATAATTGCGCAAATTGTTAGCACAAGGATATCATCACATAGCTTTTATCTATTGATTTTGAAATTATGAGAGTAAACAAAATGAACGGCATCAGAGGGAGCCTCCTTCCATGCTTGCTCGATGCTGATGGTGGATGCCGATGATGTTGTGTATAGGAAGCATCAGTGGGTGCCATTAATGGAAGGAAAGGCAATGTTGGAATTCTCTTGATGTTTACGACAACGACGACGATGAAGAATGGCAATGAATGTAGGATGCAGCGGCGGCGGCACGTATCGAGCGGTGGGAGTGATGACTTTTGTTTAGGTTTTCAATTAAATTGTTTGATTGCATTGTCGAATAAATTTTATGTTATTTTTGTTTTAAATGGAATTTTTCGGGAGTAAGTAAAATGCCGTGTATCTAAAACCGGTAGCAATGACAACATACATATAAGGAGTCATTGAACACATTTTTTCTGATTTACAAAACTAAAACCATTGTTATAATTATTTGTATGTTTTTCAATTTTTAAATATTTTTTTCTACAGATTTTTTTCTACAGATTTGGTACCAAGTAGCGTGGGACTTTTACCGCACGAAACCCATACTGGCAAACCAGGACCAATCTATGAAAGATCGACAAATGCTTTTTCTTTCTTATTTTAAAATCGTGTTGGGAGAATTTTACATTTTTAATACTTACTTACTTACTTTTGATGGCGCTCACAGCCTAGGATGGGCTTCGGCCTCAACTAACAAGCCCCTCCAGCCAGCTCTGTCCCTAGCTAGCCGCTTCCATTTGCGCACACCGAGTGCTTAGATGTCGTCATTCACTTGATTGCGCCACCTGTTACGGGTTCTTCCTCTGCTGCGTACCCCATCGGGGTTGGATTCGAAGACTCGTCGGGCAGGTGCGTTGCTGTCCATACGCTCCACGTGCCCCAGCCATCTCAGCCGCTGTATTTTCAGCTTTTTGACCAGGTCAACGTCGCTGTATAGCCCGTATAGCTCGTCGTTGAATCTTCTCCTCCATACTCCTTCGATACACACCGGACCGAAAATCACACGAAGAATCTTCCTCTTAAAGCACCCTAGCAGATTTGTATCCGAATCTTTCAGTGTCCGTGCTTGTGACCCATAAAGCAGGACCGGGATGATTAGGGTTTTGTATAAAGTCTCCTTGGTTCTCTGAGAGAGGGCCTTACTACTTAAATGCCTTCTTAGACCGAAGAAACAGCGGTTGGCAAGAGTAATTCTTCGCTTGATCTCTGCACTGATGTCATTCTGCGATGTAATAGTGGAGCCCAGGTAGACAAAGTCCTTGACAACTTCGAAGTTATATCTGTCCATCGTGATATATTTCCCGAGTCGACGATGTTGAGATTCCTCTCTCGATGACAGCATCTACTTCGTCTTGTCCTCATTAACCGCCAATCCCATTTTAGCCGCCTCCGATTCAATGCTCGCAAATGCCACTGCCACAGCTCGCTTCGTTCTACCGACAATGTCTATGTCATCCGCATACGCAAGCAATTGAACGGACTTTTGATAGATTGTACGTATTGCGTACAATGGCTTCGAGAACGATGTTGAATAGGTTGCACGATAACGCGTCGCCTTGCCTCAATCCTTTCTCACATCAAAGGAATCGGTGGTGTTCTTACCAATTTTGACGGAGCAGCGAGATTCCTCCATCGTCATCCTGCACAGGCGGACGAGTTTGGCAGGGATGCCGAGACTCGACATGGCTCTGTATAATTCGTCCCTATTCACGCTATCATACGCTACTTTAAAATCGATAAAAAGGTGGTGTGTATCGATCTGGAATTCCCGGGATTTTTCTAAAAATCTGTCGGAGTGTGAACATTTGGTCGACGGTTGACTTGCCTGGCCTAAAACCTCACTGATATGGGCCGATCAGATCGTTGACAAAAGGTTTGAAGTGGTCACACAGGATGGCCGACAAGATTTTATAAGCGACGTTTAGGAGACTAATTCCTCTGTAGTTGGTACATTTCAGAACATCTCCCTTTTTATGGATGGGGCACACTATACCGAGGTTCCATTCATCGGGCATACTTTCCTCCGACCAAATTTTGCAGATGAGCTGGTGTATGCTCCTAGCCAATTCATCTCCCGCTGATTTAAATAGTTCGGCTTGTAAGCCATCCGCACCAGCAGCCTTGTACGACTTAAGTTTGGATATCGCCAGCCGCACTTCGGTTAGGTCGGGTGGACGGAACTCTTGGCCATCATCGTCCAAGTTGAATGGAGCGTTCTGCCTATTAGCGGCATCTTGGCTGTCTTCGCCATTAAGCAGTCTAGAGAATTGTTCTTTCCAGATCCTCAGCACTGACTGTGTGTCTACTACCATATTCCCAGGCCGTTCAAGCCTTGAATCCTTGGGTGGATCGCTTCACCCTCTGATAAAATTTTCGAACATCTCCCCTACCGCTACAACCCGCAATAGACTCTACCGCCCGCTTCTCGTGCTCTCTCTCTTTTTCCTCCTGAGAAGTCGGCGTTCCTCTTTTCTTTTCAGCCCGTAGAGCTCCCGGGCCACTCTCTCAGCAGCTCTTGTTCGTGCCTGGAAGGCCTCGTCCTTAGCTGCATGCGCCAGTCGGTACTCTTCATCGAACCAGGGGTTTCGTTGTATTCGCCTAGTGAAACCCAGCACATCAGAGGCGGCACTTCTGATGGCTTGTTGACAGTGTTCCCACTGGTCCTCTGCACTTGATGCTGGTGGCGGACCTCCTGAGAGATTAAGAGTTACGTGGTCTGCAAAAGTTCAATCCCGTTCAAGCCTTGAATCCTTGGGTGGATCGCTTCACCCTCTGATAAAATTTTCGAACATCTGCCCTACCGCTACAACCCGCAATAGACTCTACCGCCCGCTTCTCGTGCTCTCTCTTTTTCCTCCTGAGAAGTTGGCGTTCCTCTTTTCTTTTCAGCCCGTAGAGCTCCCGGGCCACTCTCTCAGCAGCTCTTGTTCGTGCCTGGAAGGCCTCGTCCTTAGCTGCATGCGCCAGTCGGCACTCTTCATCGAACCAGGGGTTTCGTTGTATTCGCCTAGTAAAACCCAGCACATCAGAGGCGGCACTTCTGATGGCTTGTTGACAGTGTTCCCACTGGTCCTCTGCACTTGATGCTGGTGGCGGACCTCATGAGAGATTAAGAGTTACGTGGTCTGCAAAAGTTCTGGCAGTCTCTTGCGATTTAAGCTTCTCGACATCGAATCTTTTCACAGCATCTGCTCTGCGTTGTCGCGTCATGGATATCCGCATACGTAGTCTAGCTACCACCAGGTAGTGATCCGAGTCAATGTTGGCCCCTCGGAACGTTCGGACGTCCAAGATACTGGAAGCATGTCTCGCGTCTATCGCAACGTGGTCGATTTGGTTGACGGTTACTTGATCACGCGACCGCCAAGTCCCCTTGTGTATATTGAGGTGTGGGAAGTAGGTGCTTGAGATGATGACATTTCGCCCCGCCGCAAAGTCTGCCAGCCTGTGTCCGTTGCCGGAAGTTTCGTCGTGTAGGCTGTGTCCTCCGACTATCGAACCAAAGATGCCCTCCTTTCCGAATCTTGCGTTGAAGTCACCAAGAATGATCTTCACGTCGTACTTCGGGCACATATCATACGTTGTCTCCAAGAGATCGTAGAATGCTTCTTTGGTTGAGTCTTCTCTCCTTTCATGGGGGGCGTGAACACAAATCAGCGAAATGTTCTTAAATTTGCCTTTGATGCGGATTGTGACCAGGCGCTCGCTTACACTTCGGAAGCCCAAGACTTCTTGCCTAAGTCTTCCCCTTATCACAAAACCACAACCCAAGAGCCGCTGACCCTGTTCCTTCAAGCACCCGCCGTAGTAGATGTCACACGTTTTCAGTCTCCGTACGCCCTCTCCATCCCATCGCACTTCCTGGATGGCTGTTACGTCAGCCTTTAGCCTGTCCAGGTTCTCCACTAATTGTTCGGCTTCACGTGTTCTGTATAAGGACAGGACGTTCCACGTGCAGATCCGAAATTCATTGTCCTTGTTTCGTTTGCTGGGGTCGTCAACTTAATACTTTCCGAAATCTTTTAGACCATCTTGGTTTATCTTAGTCTCCGAATATTGTCTCGTACATTCACGGCAATCTCCATTTCGGAGTAAATATGACTTTGCACTAGCTAATTATGTCTACGTGAGACAGCGTTTTTTCTAACCACTTCTGTAACCAATTCAATTTGAAGGTCACGGTGCAGCTCGCTGTTTTTTTTTTTTTTTGTGTATCAAGGAGCATTTATTATTCCACGAAAGACCTTATTTTGGAGTTTGCTGTTGCCGAAACTGGTTTTAGCAATTGCTTGTATATAGCATTAGTTTCATGGGGATAGATATAGATACATAGGTCAAAGTCCTTTCCTAGTAACCAGTATTTTTTGTTGACTTTTGAGGTTTAGTTCATGTCTTTTCTTCTTAATGTGCTCTTTTCATTTTAGCTTTGCAATCATTTACAAGGCATTCCAAGGTATTTGGCTCTACAGCTTATACAATACATATTGGAAAACTGTTTTGTTCGAAATTTTAATATGAGTCGATTTTGACTGATTTATATTGATACGCCATTGTAGCGTCCAATATCTCACTTTATCGACTAGATTTCGGCAAAGGTGTCCATTATAGCATTTCTGTTGACTGGAAAATCCCTAGTAAAGGGTGGTTAAATTTTTAGGGCCGATGTTGAGTTTGAATAAAACACAAATTATTTAGGAAATTATTGTCATTTCTTTTTATCATGATAATATTGGTATGGTTCAATTATGTATGGAACAAAATATCGGCCAAATGGCCGCCGCTAGCTCGACGGCATATATCCATCCGATGGTCCAAATTTTCGATGACGCTGATGCATAATTGAGGTTCTATGCCGGTCATGTACCGAATTATCTCATCCTTTAGCTCTTGAATTGTTGCTGGCTTATCGACGTACACCTTTTCTTTCAAATAACCCCAAAGAAAGAAGTCCAACGGTGTCAACTCACATGATCTTGGCGGCCAACTGACATCGCCACCACGTGAGATAACACGACCATTGAATTCGTCGCACAAGAGCTATTGTTTCGTAAGCTGTGTGGCATGTGGCACCGTCCTGTTGAAACCACATATCGTCCACATGCATATCTTCCAATTCGGGCCATAAAAAGTTCGTTATCATCTCACGATAGCGAACACCATTCACAGTAACTGCCTGACCGGCCTCATTTTGCCGCCAGCCCATAAACCGCACCAAACAGTCACTCTTTGTGGGTGCATTGGTTTTTCGACAATCTCTCTTGGATTATCATCGCCCAAATGCGGCAATTCTGCTTATTGACGAATCCACTGAGGTGAAAACGTGTGATTAAATTGACCGAAAAAATCACGAAGTGCACGATATGCATTTTCATAATAAGCCTGAATAACTTTAACGCGTTGCTCGATTGTGTATCTTTCCATGGTTCAGATTGAGGTAGTCTGAAATTGAGAAATTTCAAATGAAATGCAGAAAAAAACTTAACGTTTAGGTGTGGTTCACATTCAACATCGGCCCTTAAAATTTAACCACCCTTTATATAACAAATGTAGGGTTGGTCCTAGGACACTTCCTTGTGTTGCTTCAATTTTCTTAAGTTTCTAGTCATTTTGGTCGTACCGTACTTCTAAAGAGTCAATCGGTATCACACAATTTCAGTATTTTCTAGTACTGCCTGGGAAGATTCCTATGCAGTTTATACTTATATATATTATATATATATATTATTCTTTCCCCATCACGGTCTCGCTGTTTATATAAGAAATGATGTTGCGTACCAACTTCAACCACAATATGGTTTGTGCTCAAACACAAATTTTAACTTCATGTGGTTCAAATTTACGGTCAATAAGCACATCATTCATTCCTGTTTTATTTATCGGAGCCCAAATCTGGACAGAAATTCAACTTTTAACGAATTTGATGCTCTGTCCGACTCCATCCTAAGAATTGTTGCCCATTATCCTCACACTGAAATCGTCATTGCGGGCGATTTCAATGTACACAATTCTAGTGGGCTTCGCTTTTCTGGCCAGACAACACCCGAAGGAAGGTATGTTGAGCTCTTTGCTGAGTTAAACCACCTGACTCAGCTTGTTAACGAGCCAACTCGAATCCCTGATGTTGCAGGTCAATCCGCCAACACACTAGACTTGTTTCTTACCTCTGACCCTAATAAATACACTATTAGTGTATTATCGCCTCTAGGCTCATCAGACCATTGTGTCATATCTGCTAATTTCTCGTGCCAACAAAACTCAGTTAAAGAGAAAGTACCAACGAGAACCGTTTGGCAATACGAGAAAGCCAACTGGGACGGTCTCAACAGTTTCTTCAGTAACTTTAACTGGTCACTTCCTCGATAGTGACGTAGATGCCAGTGCAGATATTATCACAAATTTAATTCTTTGTGGAATGAGAAATTTTATCCCGAATATGGTAAAATCTATCAAACCCAAGGAAAACTCATGGTTTGATTCGAGCTGTAAAGAGGTTATTAGGGTCAGAGAAGTAAGTTTCCGATGTTATAAAGCCAACCCTACTGAGGAAAACCGGAATAAGTTCAAACAAGCTAGAAAGACCTGTAATGTTCATATTCGACGAACCAAATTTTTGCATGACCAGAAATTAAGTCAAAAAATACTACAATGTCCCACAGGTAGTAAAAATTTTTGGTCATTTGCAAAGAATATACGAAATGCTACTTCGTCGTCGGTTCCAACGCTCATCTTCAACGATACACCTTTTGTCAGCTCGATAGATAAAGCCAATTTGCTTGCAGCACAGTTTGCTGTTAATTCGACGCTGCCAGAAAGTGTTATGACTCCTCCTGTACTTGAGAGCGTAAATGATTTCATGGGACAGATCTTCTTTCGCACTCGTGCAGTTGCTAGAGTTCTAAAAGATCTCGACGTACACAAATCCGCTGGCCCGGATAGTATCCGTCCCATTGTTCTGAAGAGGTGTTCTTCAACGCTGGCAAAACCACTGCGTAAGCTTTTCCATCTGTCCTATTCTACTGGTCTCTTTCCGAGTGGATGGAAAACAGCATTTGTCCAGCCTGTCCCTAAAAAAGGCGTATCTTCCTCACCCTCAAACTATCGACCAATTGCACTTACGTCCCTTCTTTCCAAGGTCATGGAAACGCTGATTAATTTCCAGCTCAAGAAATATCTCGAGGAACGAAAGCTTCTTAATGACCGGCAGTACGGCTTTCGTAGCAATAGGTTCACTGGTGATCTGATGGTATATCTCACCGAACAGTGGAACACATCTTTACATCGTTTTGGAGAAAGTAAGATTATTGCCCTTGATATTTCAAAAGCGTTTGATAGAGTTTGGCATCAAGCTCTCTTAACGAAAATTCGCGCATTTGGTTTCGATGAATCTCTTCTTCGTTGGATTCGAAATTACCTTTCGGACCGTTCAATACAAGTTGTATTGGACGGTTTCAAGTCTGAAATTCACAAAATAAATGCTGGTTTGCCCCAGGGCTCCGTTTTGTCTCCGACTCTCTTCCTTATATTCATAAATGATCTTCTGTCTGAAACGTCTAATCCATTAAACTGTTTCGCTGATGACAGCACCCTCAGCTTCTCATATTCGTTTTCAGATTCACATCCATGTCCTTCGGATGTGGAACTTGAACGGCAGCGTATGATTAGCTCATTAAATTCCGATCTTGACAGCATTGTCCAATGGGGAATTAAAAACCGAGTGGAATTTAATGCTTCAAAAACCCAATGCTGTCTACTGTCGTCTAAGAGAAACCCACCGCCCATGCCACTATCCATGAGTGGCACTTGCATTGAGGAAACCGAAAAGCTTTCAGTCCTCGGTATGTGTATAACAGACCACCTTCTGTGGAATGACCACACATTCGACGTCGCCAAAAATGCTGCTAAGTGCTTAGGTTTTCTTCGGCGATGTAAGAAATTTGTCTCCCCTTCTGATCTGGCTGTAATCTATAAAGCCTTTATTCGTCCAAAACTCGAGTACAACTCTCATGTTTGGGCAGGTGCTCCAATAACCCATTTAAGCCTATTGGATAGAATTCAAAGAAGAGCTATGAAAATGATAGGTGAAAGAAATATAACTGATACATTTGCTTCTCTAGAACACCGCCGCAATGTTTCTTGTATTTTATTATTTTATCGTTATTTTCATAAACAGTGCTCTAGCGAAATAGCCAGTTGCATTCCTCCCCTTAAACAATTCAACCGTAATACTTGCGCTGCTAGGAATGCCCATCAGTTTACCCTTGAGCCCAACTTCGGACGTACTGTCAAGTTCAGGGATAAGTTCTTTTCCCGCACCACGCGAATGTGGAACGCTTTACCCGACTCTATCTTTCCCTCCCATTTTATATTCAGAACTTCAAAACCAATGTGCATCGGTTCCTCCTCTTAAATCCTTCCCTATTTTCCTAAAGCTCGCACTGTGTTCAACATATTAAGGGTAGTCACAACCCCTTTAGTGCGCGCACAAATAAAAAAAAAAAAAAAAAATACTCAAGTCTAAATGCCAAAAATTTCATTCAAAATCTGAGTACCCTGATTATTTTTTGTTAGATAGATTATATTGACAAATGCTTCTTACTTCTTTGAGTGCAACGAAATGAATTTTCCATACGTCGCCGTCGCTTCTTTCAACAAACTGTAATTGATATGTAGCTAAATTTGCTGAGAACAGCTTAAAAACATTCGAAAGTTTTTCAGCGAACACGTCCGTTGACGTTCTTTTAAGAAGCTTGGCTGGTTTCAATACAGGAGTATTCGGTAGGGGCATCTGTCGTCAGAATTATCAGGACTCTGCTAAGTTAATCATTCGTAAGACGTTTAAATAATACCTTATTGCTTGGGAATCTCGTAGATTGCCATTTTCTTTGAGCGCTTCTTTTTTCCAATATCAGCTCCTTTATTTCTACGGGATTTTTATTTCAGTTTCTCTCCTGTTCAAAAAATTTGGACTACTTTCTTCTGCAGCCTGCTGCACAGTGGCAATAAATTGTTCTACTTCATGACCAATTTGTTTAATTGTTTTCATTCGCTCCAGTTTGATCTCATATTCACGAGCTTTGGATTACATTTATCTGTCATTTCTATTATTAGCTCAATGATGAAATGACTTGAATATGATCTCACGATAAATCGCAAATACTTTCGACACGTATTTGATTTTGTTTAATAATTTTGAAGTCGTAATTTCGTTTACTTTTTGTTGTTATGAGCCTAGTTGTCCGAAGTTTTAATTAATGAATTTATCAGGAAATTTTGATAGAGATCGTATCAAAGCGATTTCGATAATTAAAAAATAAACCCATGTTTTCGTTGATTAAAATGTTGGCCAAATGATACGATTTACCAGTTTATCATTGATTAGAGATGATAAGATGTGAGCAAACACGCACAAAATCTACTGAGTTTAACAACAAACAAAGGCGTCCAGTGATAAATTGAGTTGAAAATATTTAATTTTTCTTTATACCTAAGCATTGAAACCAGATTTAATTATAATTCTGAGACCCTTCATGAATATTAAAAGCATGTAATAGTATACCATTCTCTCCACATTCCCTTCTTCAATTTTCTTTTGAAAATTCAAATACTTAAACCAGTTTTATATTGACAACAACAACAACAGAAATATAAAGACCATCTAACCTCTTAAACAATGAAAATGAACCAACAAAAAACATATCCATAACTCCCCCCAATCCAAAAGCAATTCCATTTGCAAAAAAGCAAACAGTCCCATGGAAGCATCCACTCGTTACGATAAATTTGAATAAAACTCCTTCCACTCAAAAGTAAAAAAACGATTCCAGCATCGAACCGACGACGACGACTACGAGGGAGACTAGAAGAAGTATACAACAATGATGACGCCCCATTTTCGACAAAAACAGAGTGTCGATGATTTAACCACCAATAGACACAAGGGTTATGTGCTTAATGCTAAATATGCGAATCCTTACGCAAAACAAAACGATGATATCCCATGTAAGTCTTTGTAAATAAAATCAGTTTATTCTCTTTATACATTTATTCGGGATTTTGAATATGAAAAATACAAACATACAAAAAACAGACTCCACCACCCGCCAACAACCCCACCCTTTGTTATACAATTTTAGAAATCTCCTATGATCCTTGGTTTCGCTATGAATCCTTGAAAGCACCAATATTAGATTACACTGCTCCTGGTTCTGCTCATGCATAAATGTATGAATTGCTTCTGTTATTTAACTTAAAGGATGCTTCTGCGCTACATTCTTACCTACCAAATGGTTTTAGTCATGTTTCTGAGGGGGATTTTTGTTTATTTTTGACGTAAAAAGGATTCTTTGTAGTCACTGAGCAATTTTTTGTGTAATTTTTTGGCATAAATCTTTTTATTTTATCTTAAGAGATTCCATCATGTAAATTATAAAAGGAAATAACAAATGAGTAATGGCACAGCATATGAACTTATTCAACTATTTTTCTCGAAACTATAATCGTTGAGTGAAAATAATTTGTCTCTTATAATGAGGCAGAGTACTGCAATATTTTATGCATTTAAAGGGACACAGAGATCCCATTGAATTTCCTTCACTTGAATTTTTGTTGACATTTATTTTCAGAAAATCAAGCACTAGGACATCCGGAAAAGTGTCCTTTCTATGTTGATTTTGTTTATAGTGTATACCTACTTTATATTTACGTAGAAGAGAGGTCATTTATTAGGTTTTAGTTGGTGTTGCGAAGTTGCAAGTTTTGTTTGCACTCATCTTGTGCAGTTTGACCAATGGACTATTCGGATGAAAAAGACCAATGATGAGATTACTATGGAGTTTCAAAAGTCAATTAAAATAGTCAAAAGGAGATTCGGAAGTTTATTTAAAAGTTATTTGAAGAACTCGTACTCGTATTCTATTTGTGGTAAATGAAAAGTCAGTTTTGATTACTTTATAGTCCGAATTCTTAGAAGAGAGTTTCCTTTTAATTGCGTAAGAATACGTTACTTTAAGTGTTGTTTATTTTCCAAGCTTTAGGGATTTCTAAATTATCTTAAATTCTTTACATTTAATGCGTATTTTTTTTTTAATCTATATAGTATTGGGAGTTAAGTTCTTCAACACAAAACAACAACGAATTCGTTAAATAGCACCTCTGTAATTATGTACTAAATTCTGATTAAATGTAAATCGAACGAATGAAATACAGCCAGGTGATTTTTGTTTCGCTAGTTAACAATTCCTGTGGAAAATATAAAATGATTTCCAATTATGTGTTTATTTATTGAAAATCGGAAGAAATTTTATGTTGTACTGACATGTTCATATTTATGTACTTCCATGGAATGACAATTTTTGTCTGAATAATTTTATTTGCTTATTCATAGTTATTGGGAATTTAATACAAAGGAAAAACTAATTTAATATAAACAAGTTATTTAATTGAACGATGAAAAAGGAATAATAAAATATTACAATATATTTTCTTTTACAATAACAAAGGCATACTTAATTTCATTAGATACATTAAGTAGAAGTGTTTATAGAACAAGTGAATTACAGTAGTAACTAGAAATTATATTTCAACACCCCCACTTATTAAAACATTTAAATAAGATAGAATTTCAATTTTTAATACATAATCCCATCTTTTTGACACATAGTTGGTGTTTCATGCTAGGAACTGCCTTAGTCAGGTTGTCTGCAGCCATGTCTTCGGTTAGTATGTAGTTTATACAAACAGTGTTGTCATTTATACGATCACGAATGTGATGATGACGTACTTCGATATGTTTAGATCTGGCTCTAAAACATTTCGTTTCCGCCAGTTTAATAGCACTTTGATTGTCGCAGGCAATGTTTATTGGTTCGTTTGAAAAACACGCATTTATTTCAGCTCCAAATTGCTTCAGTCAGGTTGCTTCCTGAACTGCTGCCGACAACGCCATGTATTCCGCCTCAGTGCTCGATAACGCTACGGTTGGTTGTCTCTTACTTCCCCACGATATTGCACCGCCACTCAGATTAAAAACAAATCCTGTGTATGAACGACGTTTGTCAATGTCGGAAGCCAAGTCAGCATCTGAAAAACCACTAAGATTTTCTGAACCTCGAAAATGTAATTTTAAATTAATAGAGCCTTTTAAATATCTGAACATTCTCTTAACGGCCGTCCAGTGGACCTGACCATGCTTAGAATTGAAACGGCTAACATCATTTACAGCAAATGCAATGTCCGGTCTAGATCCTTGTACTAAATAGAGTAGACTTCCAACAGCTTCTTGGTACGGAAAATGTTCGCCTTCATTTTTTTCTGTGCACATTTGAATAGACAATTTTTGATTTGGATCACTTGGTGTTGAAACAGGTTTGCAGTTCGACATTCCGAACCTCGCGAGAATATTTTGAATATATTGCGACTGATCAATCCAAATTCTCGACTTATCTTCGTCATACGTGATGTTAAGGCCGATGCAACATTTGGCCTTTCCAAAATTCTTCATTTTAAACGAATTGCACAAATATGATTTCAAATTGTCCCGCAGCTTTTGTTCCCTCCAAAAAATTAGAACATCATCTACATAAACTCCTACTATAAGGCTACCGTCTTTATTGAAATACACGCAAGGATCAAGTTTCGATTGTGTAAGTCCAAAAACTTTTAACTCAGCATCCAGCTTCAGATTCCACTGCCGACTACTCTGTTTAAGACCATATATAGATTTTTTCAATTTACATACCCGTTTAGTACCATCATCAAAACCAGTCGGTTGCTCCATGTAGATAACTTCTGATAAATCACCTTGCAAAAAGGCTGTAACAGCGTCCATTTGGTCTATTTGCATCCCGGTCTTAGCAGCCCATCCGATCAAAAAACGAACGGACGTATAACTAACAGCTGGAGAGTATGTTTCGTTGAAATCAATGTCAGGCTTCTGGGAAAAACCTTTCGCCACCAACCTTGCCTTGTAACATGTTAAATTGCCGTTCCCATCGTGTTAAGTTTTGAAAACACACTTTGATTTAATTGTTTTTCGTCCCTTCGGCAAATCAACAAGTGTCCAAGTCTCGTTTTCTTGTAAAGATTTCAGCTCGTTTTTGATAGCGTTTTCCCATTCAGTTTTGTTCTCACTTGCCATAGCTTCTTCCAAATTTGTTGGATCGTTATCCATTTCATTTGCAAAAGATGAATAGGTTATAAAATTTTCAAATTTACGTGGCACTGGAGTTCTCTTCGATCTTCTTAACTCAGAATTCAGTGCATCGTTGATATCATCAGATTCGTCGTCTTCAGATTCAGCTGTGAACATTTCTTCATCTTCATCAAGTCCTGCTTCTTCATTCATATTGTGTTTTTCGTCACAGGGAATTTGAAGTTCGTTGAACAATTGATCAACTTTAACTGACGTTTTCTTAATTTCCCCCACTGAATCTAATTCTGAAGATGTAGACTTCATATCTTTAACTGCTTTTTCGAAGAAAATAACATCACGACTGATTCGAATCTTCTTGGTCTTGGGATCGATGCACCTGTATCCTTTTGTCGTTTCACAATAACCAACAAACAATAATCTAGTAGATTTTCTGTCCCATTTCTGTCTTTTTTGCTTTGGAACATGGACAGGTGAACCAAAAATTCTCATTTCACTCAGATCGACTTTAAAACCAGTCCATATTTCCTGTGGGGTTTTATTGTTAAAAGAAGAATTGACTGACCTGTTAATCACGTAAACCGCAGTATTAACTGCTTCTCCCCAATACGACTTGTACAATCCAGCATCAAAAATCATGCACCTGGCTCGTTCAACAACAGTACGATTATATCGCTCGGCGACGCCATTCTGCTCCAGTGTATATGTATTTGTGGTTTGATGTATGATTCCAAAGCTTTTCAAATAGGATTCAAAATGTTGACCAGCCTACTAAGTCCCATTGTCCGTCCGAATCATCTTAATTTTTCTTCCTGTCTGTGTTTCCGCCATCCGTTTGAATTCTTGAAATAAAGACAAAACCAGTGTTTTTGTTTCCAAAAAATAATTAATCACTTTTCTCGAAAAGTCGTCAATAAAGGTTAAGAAATATTTAGCTCCTCCAATCGATTTGTGTTCCATGGGACCACAGAGATCTGAATGTATAAGATCTAATAAACAATTTGCGCGTGTACCTTTGTGCTTGAACGGTGTGCGAGTTTGTTTCCCCTCGAGACATGTTTCACACATTTTCAGAGCTTCGTTATCTTCGCTAAAATCTATTCCGTCTACGGCTCCATTTTTCATCTTACATAGATCAGAATAATTAATATGTCTCAAACGTCGATGCCATGTCATTTAATTAGATGACATAACATAACGCTTGACCTTTGATTTTATATACACCACCACATGAAACAGCCTTGACCAAAAGTTCACCTCTAACATTAAAAACACTGCAACCCTCCGCATCAAAAGTAATCTTGTTACCATGTTTAACCATTTGCGCAACAGATAGGAGGTTTGATGAAATGTCAGGAACATGCAAAACATCCTTGACTTCAATTTCTCTATCGCCAAGTACCAACGTAATGTCCCCCATTCCAGTCACTTGAATCTTCTGATTATTAGCAGTCACAATAGCCCCAATTGACTATTTATTGAATGTACCAATCCAGTCCTTGCATGGTGGCATGTGCCTAGAGGCACCACTGTCAATGTACCAATCGCTGTTCTTATTATTTTCAGATCTACAGGATAGTACTGCACTAAACGCATTTTGCTTCTCGCTCTTCTTGCTATCTTTTGTTTTATTTTTGTTAGGACAATTTTTTGAAATGTGTCCTTTTTTACCACAGGCATAACATTTCACGTTTCATTTCGGAGCCGACGCTTCTTTTTTCTTCTTCTTGTTTACTCCAAGAAAAGAATTTTCCGATTTTATTTTGTTGTATTCACAATCCAATAATTTTGCTTTGATCGCCTCACCGGTTATATCTGTGCCACTGCTTTCTATTCCCATGATAAATGGTTGGAACTCTTCACTAAGTCCAGCCAACAATATGACACCCAACCATTCTGGAGGAATCGGAAATTTTATGCTAGCTAGCTTGTTTGCAGATCCAAAGATTTCAGTCATGTTATCGTAATTCTCTTATCTGACTGTGATGAGTTTTCTCAGAAGAGCCATCTTCCTTGATAATCCATGATCTTCATACAATCCTTGCAACTATTTCCAAATTCCAGCGGCAGTTGTCTCATTTTGGACGTGAACAAACAAGGATTCATCAATCGATAAAACCGTCCTCACCTTAGCTTTACGAAGTTTGACCGCATCTTTTTCAGTAACTGGATCTGTAATTGTTCCTTCCAAGTCCAGCAATTCTAGAATGTTCTGCATGGCAAATTTCCACGTATGGAAGTTTCCACTACCTCGTAGCTTCTCGATGGTTTCTAGATTGGATATCTTCAAAAAATAAACTTCTCGAATTTTCTTCTTCTTCTTCTAGAGCAATTAATGCTATTTCAACTTTTGAAAAAATATATCGCAACGGATGCTAACAACAATAACAAAAACAAAATTGAAGAAATTATTAAACTAAATTAATTTCCTCCTGGGCCCATAACCTATTGGGATTTTAATACAAAGGAAAAACTAATTTAATATAAACAAGTAATTTAATTGAACGATGAAAAAGGAATAATAAAATATTACAATATATTTTCTTTTACAATAACAAAGGCATACTTAATTTCATTAGATACATTAAGTAGAAGTGTTTATAGAACAAGTGAATTACAGTAACTAGAAATAATATTCAACAATTGTCAATTATTTTACCCCCAACCCCCTTTTCCCTTTACTTTGGTATTTTTATCAATTTTTTGTAACATATTACATACTAGTAGTCGTCAAAGGCACCCGTCGAACATGTTTTGTTATTTTATCTGAGTCAGGGCTGAGCGTAAATATGTATATCATGAGTTGACATAACCTCACCCTTCACTTTAGAAAAAAAATTAAAATTTTACCCAATTAAGGCCTGTTTAAGATCTATTCATGACCTATCTTCTGACATATTGCCTATATTTTTTTTTTATTTTTCGTTTAGGAGCAGAAGTTTTTTTCTGATTTTAATTTACTATCTTACTTCTAGAAAAGTGTCATCCCTAAAAATTTGAACCAAGGTTGGCCTTTTCAAGGCCTAACGTCCTTTATATCGTCTGTATTTTTTCCTGTTTTTCGTTTAGGACCAGGAACCGATTTCACGATTTTAGGTTGTTATCATAGCAGCGTTACCCAGAGTCAGGGATGAGCGTAAATATATTTTTATTTTTTAGGAATTTTTTTTTATAAAAAAGTTATGTTCTATTGTAAAAAAGTAATTTTTTTTGTGAAAAAGTATTTTCTTTTGTTAAAAAGTAATTTTTTTGGTAAAAAAGTTGTGTTTTTGTTTGTAAAAAAGTGACCAATTTTTTTTTTGTAAAAAAATTAATTCTTTTGTGAAAAAGTTAATTTTTGTTTGTAAAAAGTTAAATTTTTTTTTTAACATTTAAAAAGTTTATAGGCATATGTTTGTTTTCACAAATTATAGTGTTAGCAAAATGAATAAAGAACAAATGAATAAAAATGAAAATGAACTTAAGCGTAGTAAGGGCATTTTGCGAAAAATGTGGTTGGTGTTACCACAGAAGCTACCTTTCAAAAATAAAATAAACATATCTTTGCAAGCGATGAACATCGGAGCGTATCGAATTGTTGGTTTGGCGATGTTTCGTGCTTGTCCAATTTGCTTGTGCTACCAAAGAAGAGAATGAAAAATAAACGATGACATAAATAATGAGCTTCATCGCTACATGTTTGTAGGTCTTTTATTGGCAGGTGCAGACTGCAGAGCACAACTACAGCACTGGGATGAAATATCGTCTTTCAGCAATGTATCGAATGTTAAAAAAAAAGTGTATTGAATTGTACTTTTTGATTTTTTTCAACAAATCAATGTTTATGAAGAATAATAAATAAACAGGAGCATTTTTTTTAAATTAAACATACCGCGTGCTTGGAGTAAGAAATAGCTAAGTACACTTTATTCTCCAAAATGTATTAAAAATGAATGTTTCAGTATATCTAACTTTCTTTCTTTAGCAGCACCGCTTATTTAATAAACAGTGTTCTCGAAATAGCCAAATGCATTTCACCTAGAGATTGTAGTCCCGGGATCCCGTATACCGCAATCCCAGGATCCTATGGTCCCCTTTGCATGCCGGAAATTCCGAGATGGAAATGCTCCAATCTTGAATATTCGCATACAATATTTTCCTGCTTGCATTTTGTATACTTTCTTACCTTCAACAACCAACCAACAAACAAATTGAACGTGGAAATCAAAATCACTATAAATAAATATATCTATATTTCGTATATGTCTTACCCCCCCCCCCCCCCCAAAACCCATTTGTGTACATTATTGTTCTATTCAAGAATAAATTGTGATCCAAAATGTGATTAACTAACACTATCTTTCTGGTAAACTGTATCTTCTCATTTATTTATTTATTTTTTTAATACTTTCTGACTGAACTAATATTTTTATTTTTCTGTTTTGTTTTTTTAACAGTTTTTATGAATTAGTTTTAATGTTACTATTTCTGTGAAATAAATATTTACCCCCTGATTTATAAAGAAAAAATAGTTATTTCAGTTCCCGTGTTTAGGAAAACTACACCATGTAATAAAAATGTTCCGGACTCAAATAGAACACTAATCAAATGCCTATATTTCGTATTCCATGGTGTAGTTTTCCTAAACACGGGAGCTGAAATAACTATTTTTTCTTTATAAATAAGGGGGTTAATTTATGTTTTTAAGAGTTTTTATGAATACCTAAGTTTTTTTGGAAGTAAATGTTTTTGATTCAATATAGCTTTTAACGGCCTTTAGTCCATAAAAATTGGCGTTTCGTCCCGGCGTTTTCACTTGGACTCTTCAGTTGACAGTGAGGCCTTGTCAAGACGCAATTTTTATTAAGTTCAGTCCAGCTTACATCAATTTTACTGCGAAAATCAATTGTGAACTATATCCAACCCAATTAGAATTTCTAATCAAGAATTGTTGGAAATTTTGTTACCCGTGGCCTGGCATTGTTTACATATGAGTGTGTTTTATAATACAAATTAGGACTAAAGGCCGTTAAAAGCTATATTGAATCAATAATTCAAGAAGTCCAATTAAATAATGCTAAGTCTTCTACTTGGCTGATGTATTTCAGTAGTTTATAGAATTTGTATTATAAAACACACACATATGTAAATGTTTTTGTTAAACAAATAAAATAACAATTCCAATGAATATCCAATATTTTTCCTTTAAAAAAATGTCCACTTGTTTGTTATTTTTCTAGACCGAATTAGTCTTACCTCTTTGCATACTAAGAGAAGTGTTTTTAAATCGAAAAAAAAATAAAAACAAAACAATTTTAACAAAAATATATTCTGAATTATGAATTACTTTTTTAAAAATATTTTGCAAATCCGGGAATTCAAATTTTTGAATCCCGGGATTGAAAAAATATCCCGGCATTGCAATCTCTAATTCCATACCTTGAACAATTCAACCATAATGCTAGTGTTTCGTGTAAAAAAGAAACTAGCTGCTTTTTACACTAAACGGAAGATAAATCATATTGTGTAAGAAAAATTTACATTAAATAAACTTTTTAAAGAAGGTAAGTGCAGTGAAAATTAATTATATAAATTAAATAGGTAGGAAGAGGTAAAAAAGTAATACCTTTTATTAATTTAAGCTGCATTGTATTGATTTGACACAGTAAGGGTACTTTTGAATTTGAATAAAATCGAATGTACATTTACATATTGTTGAAGTAAATAGCTATTATGTAAGTGGCAGGGCAAAAGTGTACTGAATTTTATAAAAGTGTATTTGTGTACTTTGGAAATCTCGAGTGTATCGAAAAAAGTACAATTGTATCGACTTTTGCAACCGTGCTACAGCAGAGTATCGAATTTTCGGTTGATATGTTGTTTTGTGTACAGTCACAGTGCGTGTTTACAGAGGTTGGGGGGGTAGAAAAGGAACGGAGGATAAAGGGATACATGCAAAATTTACCACAGTAGAATTTACAAAAGCTTTGAACCTATTTCTTATATGTATATAATAATACATTTAAAATAACTTTTTCACAAAAAAAAGTAACTTTTCTACAAAAAAAAAAAAAAATAACTTTTTTACAAAAAAAAAAAAAAAAATAACTTTTTTACAAAAACAAATTAACTTTTTTACAAAAAAAAAATAATGTTTTTACAAAAAAAAAATAACGTTTTTACAAAAAAAAAATAACGTTTTTACAAAAAAAAAATTAACTTTTTTACAAAAAAAAAATTAACTTTTTTACAAAAAAAAAATAACTTTTTTGACACAACAAATAGTTTTTCTACAAAAAATAACTTTTGTACAAAAAAATTAACTTGTTTACAAAAAAATTAATAACTTTTTTCAAACTAAATTTCTTTTAAAAATAAATATCTTATCAAAAGTGATGTGAAATTATTCAATTATGTTTTATATTTTTATTATAAATTATACAAAATATGCATATATTAACGCTCTTTTCTGACTCGCTGACTGGGTAACGCTGCTATGATGGTAAAATCAAAAAAAAAAAAAAAAAAAAGCAATCCTGCTCCTAAACGAGAATGTTAAGGGTTACCAATTTTCTGGAATTAACTTTTTTATGAAAGTAAACGGTGAGTTTGTCAACTAAATTTATACATATTTGCGCTCCGCCCTGGCTAACATAATTATGTTCGGCCGGTGCCTTTGGGGTCCTGCAACCAACTAGTCTCCGATATTAAGATTTTAAAATACTTCATTAAGCCAGACATAAAAGATTAATTGTAGTAGCCCGTAGCGTAATGGTTAGTGCGTTCGACTGTCACGCTGGAGGTCTGGGATCGCTTCCCAGCCTCGTCCACCTAAAAACTAAAAAGTTTTTTTTCAGGGCTACTGCCTCTTGCGAGGAATTGACAAATCCTCCAAGTATCACTTGTCACGAATAAGTGCTTCTCGTCTAGCCGTTCGGATTCGGCATAAAATTGTAGGTCCCTTCCATTCCTGTCGAAAAGGCGCACACAGGAATGGTTGCGAGTTGTTAGTCACTAGGCCCTGGTTCTTCATGAGCCGTTGTGCCACCCGATTTATTTATTTTTTTTAGGGCCATGGTGGTAGAACTTTGAATGTTCTAAAAGTCGCCTTCGCGTCGGTCGTCACCGTTTGTACTCGGGGTCTGCTTCTCCTATTTGTTCTGAAAGTTTACAAATTAATTTTGTTGAGAAGATGTCTACCGTTAACTACTTACATGATTTGAGCTGCAATCCTTCCCTTCACTGACCAAGCAACCATCTATTGATGGGCCGATTCAAAAAAGAATACTCGTGTCAAAAATATATAAATTTATATAAATTGGTAGTAAAGATTCTGGAGTAATTAATATCGACGAAAAATCGTATTACCCTAGTACCTACTTGGTTAAAATCACTTCGATCTAAGGTAATATAACTATGTATGTATGTAAGGGCCTAGGCCCTATGCCCTTATAGCGAGTGTCATTCAAAGTTTGATTCGACAAAACTAGATCGTACTTAAAAGTTAGCGACTTATTAAAGCTTTAAAAATATTCATGAAAAACTACCATAATTAGAAATAGCTTACTATGTACCTACTAGTGCTCTAAGTTAAAATATAAAAACATTTTTTACAAAGAGGAATTAAAAAACATACACTCCGCGCCACTTGAATAGAAACAAATTTTTTTTTGCTATCAGAGCGGCTAGCGCTTGGTAAATCTATAAATTCACCTTTTGGTTTTAGTTCCTAAAAGAGGGATCTATTGCGAATAAAACTGCATGGGCAGAATAATTCAGGAAAATACCATTACGTTATTTTTTACCACTTTTTTAATTACTTCATTAAAAACACTGTTTTTTTTTGCGCCCCTTGAATAGGGACAGTGTGCGTTTTGTCTCAATAGATTACGGTACGAAGAATAAATATTGTTCTAATAATAGAACTGTAGATTAAAAATAATTAATTGCTTTATCAAAGAAAAGATGGGCCGAGGAAAACCATTACACCCTGCTGAAAAAGCCAAAATAGAAGTACACGCGGAAAACAAGCTTCCCTTACGCACAATTGCTAACAAAATAAGTAGCAGTGTGAAAATAGTTTGGTCGAACCTTAGAAATAATGAAAACTATGGAAAAATGTGTAAGGTGAGCAATCAAGAGCCACAACAGAAGCAGACCGAAGAAAGATAATTAGACTGGCGTCAAATTCAAACGACTCTGCTGCTAAAATCAAGGCGAAGAAAGGTATTACAACGAGTCTTAGCACTATTAGATGCGTAGGTCACAACATTTAAAGCGCCTAAAATTGAAGAAAAATCCACTGTTAAATCCAATACGAAGACACAATATAATAGATTTTTGCAGGAAGAATATCAGAAGAGTGGACAAAATTGGTATTTTCTGACGAACAAAATTCAATTAAGATGGCCCGGACGGATATAATTACTATTTTCATATTATAAGGAAGGAACCCAGGTTTCTGGAGCGCCACCATAGCCGAGAAGGCGCTGTAATGGCGTGTGGTGCGATTTTCTGGATTTGAACATTTGATCTGGACTTTCCCACATTGAAAATGATGGCAAACTCCTACAAGGATATGTATATTGCAAGAAGATATTCCTAAGTTAACCGTTGTCTTTGGACCAATACGATGGAGTATTCAACAAGAAAATGTCAATCCCCAACGCAAGGATCATTAACAGTTGGATATCCGAGAAAAATGTAACCTTAGTTCAAAGGCCAATTCTCCGGACCTAAATATCATTAAAAAAAAACATATGGGGATGGATGGTTCGTAAAGTTTTCAATTCTGACCGACGAACCACGACATGAGGACAAAAAATCACTTACTGCTGCAATCAAAGAAGCACGAAGTGCAATTTCTTTAAATATTTATATAAAATAACTGCATGATTCAGTCTCCAACTGGGTTTTTCAAGTTATTTCAAATAAAGGTGGTAGTAAACATATTAAAATATGATTACAAATAGAAAACTACCCACTGCACTTTTTCAATTTGTTTTCAGAATGTTTCTATTCAAGTGGCGCAAAAAAAAAGTGTTTTTAATGAAGTAATTAGAAAAGATATAAAAAATATCCTAATGGTATTTTCTTGAATTATTCAGTCCCTGCATTTTTATTCGCAATAGACCCCTCTTTTAGGAACAAAAACCAAAAAATATATTTATAAATTAACCAAAGCGCTACACGCTCAGATAGTAAACAAAAAGTTTGTTTCTATTCAAGTGGAGTGGAGAATTTTTTTTTTTTATTAACAAGCTATACAGGGTGTCCAGTAAATAATGGATAACCTTGGAATGCCTCATAGTAGACTTTATGACCGTCTTTACTTTACTTTTGATGGCGCTCACAGCCCAGGATGGGCTTCGGCCTCAACTAACAAGCCCCTCCAGCCAGCTCTGTCCCTAGCTAGCCGCTTTCAGTTGCGCACACCGAGTGCTTTGATGTCGTCATTCACTTGATTGCGCCACCTGTTACGGGTTCTTCCTCTGCTGCGTACCCCATCGGGGTTGGATTCGAAGACTCGTCGGGCAGGTGCGTTGCTGTCCATACGCTCCACGTGCCCCAGCCATCTCAGCCGCTGTATTTTCAGCTTTTTGACCAGGTCAACGTCGCTGTATAGCCCGTATAGCTCGTCGTTGAATCTTCTCCTCCATACTCCTTCGATACACACCGGACCGAAAATCACACGAAGAATCTTCCTCTCAAAGCACCCTAGCAGATTTTTATCCGAATCTTTCAGTGTCCATGCTTCTGACCCATAAAGCAGGACCGGGATGATTAGGGTTTTGTATAAAGTCTCCTTGGTTCTCTGAGAGAGGACCTTACTACTTAAATGCCTTCTTAGACCGAAGAAACAGCGGTTGGCAAGAGTAATTCTTCGCTTGATCTCTGCACTGATGTCATTCTGCGATGTAATAGTGGAGCCCAGGTAGACAAAGTCCTTGACAACTTCGAAGTTATATCTGTCCATCGTGATATTTTGCCCGAGTCGACGATGTTGAGATTCCTCTCTCGATGACAGCATATACTTCGTCTTGTCCTCATTAACCGCCAGTCCCATTCTAGCCGCCTCCGATTCAATGCTCGCAAATGCCCCTGCCACAGCTCGCTTCGTTCTGCCGACAATGTCTATGTCATCCGCATACGCAAGCAATTGAACGGACTTTTGATAGATTGTACCGCTGGTGTTGACATGTGCGTTGCGTACAATGGCTTCAAGAACGATGTTGAATAGGTTGCATGATAACGCGTCGCCTTGCCTCAATCCTTTCTCAACATCAAAGGAATCGGTGGTGTTCTTACCAATTTTGACGGAGCAGCGAGATTTCTCCATCGTCATCCTGCACAAGCGGACGAGTTTGGCAGGGATGCCGAGACTCGACATGGCTCTGTATAATTCGTCCCTTTTCACGCTATCATACTTTTAATGACCGTCCTGAAAACTAATTAAAAAAAGTCTATCCCAACCACAAGAAAAGATATGTGCATTTTTTGTTCAGTGCATTATTTTTTACGTTACTTTACGTTTTTGAATACCACGACTACGAGTGAATGAATTCTACCGTTTTTTTTTTTTTCGTAGCAATATTTAACATTGTTTGTGCCAAAACATAAGAAGCGATAATTATAATAACTGTTGGAATTCTTACCCCCAGTTTCACAGTGGGAGTTTAAACTTAATATCAGCTGAACCTTCAACTGACTTTAAATTTTTGGTTTAACTCTTCCAGTTTCACAGTGAAATCTGATCTTCAGATCAGTTGAACTTCGTTTAACTAGATTTTATGAAAAAGAGTTGGCAGCATTGTACGTTTTTGCTTCGCCAAGTGACGTGTTGCAAACAGTACGTAGCTTTCCTTGTATATTCTTTCTCTTTCTGAAGCAAAGAACACACGAAACAGCAACGATTATTTTGGGTTGTTGATAATTTGTCGACATTTTTTTTCCAAGTGACACGAACAAAATTAAAGAAAACAATTGGAAAATAATCAAATAATTGTGCAAGAAATAACAACTTTAACAGCAGACATGGATTTGCTAATGGAATTGGTTATGAAAAATAAATAAATAAATTCCATAATGTATTATGTATAGTGGTCCCAAACGTTGAACTAGGTTTAAACGGTAGAATGATCTCGGTTAACTTAATTGAACTCAGTTCAAGGCTTAAACGAAACTGTGAAACCGAAAAAATTTTTGATCTGAAGTTTAAAGCAAAAGTGGAGTTTAAACTTGCACTGTGAAACTGGGGGTTAGAGAAAAAAAATTATTGAACTTTGATTTTCAATGCAAAATTTGAAAGAAAATAATTTTTGAAAAAGTTAAATCATCTGTGGTATGAAAAAATGAATGAATACCTAAGTGGCCAACTATTTTTAAAATATACGTGTCAAATGCGGATTTCAAAATGGTATAGTTTATTATTGCATCTTTAACCAATAGGAAGTTATTGTTGAAAATCAGCAACAAGAGAGTCAATTTAGCAAAAACAAATGTTTTAAAAATTAGCAAATTAAAAGTGAAAATAATATCATGCGTCCAACATGGTATATTTTTGATTGATTGCCTGTTTTTATGATATTATCCTTGTGATAAATCCAAGCTTTTAACTTCTAAGGACGATTGCAACATTACCAAAAATGACAACAAAGTGCAAAACACGGCTACATTTTCAAGCTGGTTTTGAACTAAACCTGGTGTATTGGGCCCTAACAAAACCATAAAATATTTTCGCAGTTGCTTTACGTTTATTTGTTATTCAAACAAATAGTCTTTTGAGTTTTTGAGCCAACTTTCAATCACTTGATCACTTAGTTAGAAAACAAAAGTAGATATTTTTTTTTAATTTAAAGCAAATGCTCAAACTGTTTCCACCCATTCTGCACCTCCGAATAAATGAAAATCTTATAAGAATCTTGTTAATTTTTGCTCAGAATCTTGTAATGCAGCTGCCTCCCCAAGATTTCTGATCTCCTCTAAAGACCTGATGGGCTTGCTGTACACGATTTTCTTAATGCAGCCCCAATAAAAAAATCAAGTTGATTTAGGTCTGGTGAACGGGGTGGCCATAAAATTGGCCTCAGACCTCATTACCATCTGCATGTATCTCTGGCATATTTGTAATGCAGCGGCTTGCACAAGATTGCATACCTCCTCTGAGAAGCTGATCGGCTTGCTGTATTTGATTTATTTAATGCACCTCTTATAAGAAAATTAATTTGGTAATAACCACTACCAAAATATTTGATGGTTTTTTTAAAAGACCAATTGAAGAGGTATAATTCAAAACAAGCTCGAAAATGTAGCCGTTTTTTGCCACTTTGTTAACATTTTTGGTAATGTTGCATTCGACCCTAGAAGTTAAAAGTTGGATTTATCATAAGGACAACATTATAAAGACAGGTAATCAATCAAAAATCTACCATCTTTAATGCATAGTATTATTTTCACGTTTACTGTGCTAATTTTGAAAATTTTTGTTTTTGCTAAATTGGCTCTAGTTTTGCAGATTTTTACAAATAACTTGCTATTGCTTCTAGATTTTGTTTATTTATTTTGGTTCTAGATACAATAATAAACTATCATATTTTGAAATCCGCATTCGACACGCATATTTTAAAAATAGTTGGCCACTTGGTATTTTTTCATACCACAGATGATTTAACTTTTTCAAAAATTATTTTCTTTCAAATTTTGCATCGAAAATCAAAGTTCAATAATTTTTTTCTCTAAGAATTCCAACAGTTATTATAATTTTTGTCTTCTTATGTTTTGGCACAAACAATGTTAAATATTGCTACGAAAAAAAAAGGTAGAATTCATTCACTCGTAGTCGTGGTATTCAAAAACGTAAAGTAAAGCAAAAAATAATGCACTGAACAACAAAATGCACATATTTTTTCTTGTGGTTGGGATAGACTTTTTTATTAGCTTTCAGGACGGTCATAAAGTCTACTATGAGGCATTCCAAGGTTATCCATTATTTACTGGACACCCTGTAAGTTTAAACCCAATTAAAACTTTTTGGTCTCAATTTATTAAATCTCCATTAAATCTAAACCGCTATTAAAAGAGGGATTGTCACACAAATTTTATAAAGTTCCCATTTTTAATGTTGATTTTTAACTTAATGGAGAGTGAATCAATTGGGTCTTAATTTACTTAAAACCAACATGAAACTACAGCTGCAAACAAGCATTCATTTTTATTTATTTATTTTATTTTTTTAAATTTTAATTTTTGAGATTTTTAATTTTTTTGTTGATTTATAAAACTAAACATCTGGAAGCCAGCGTAACTGTGGATTGTAAGTTACAAGTCAAAGTTATAGCTTTATTCCACAAACACAACTCTATGTTTTGAAAAATAAACAATTTTTCCTGAAAAAATTGTACCAAAAATAAACAGTTACTTTTTTTCATCTAATAGCTACGTTAATGGGTCCCATACTGATAGTTAATTCCACCATTTCACCTCATCATTGATGTCTCCTTATGTTTATTTTTTTTTTCTTTTATCAAAAGTGAAGCCATGACAAAGCGGCCATAAATAACAACTTTTTTGGAATGATAAAAGTTAATTTAACGAGTTCCAGCACTCCACTATCCATGGCCTGATGGGCAGTGCATACACACCGTCGTTTTAGCCGTCAAAAGGACTCCAGGGAGTCAGCTTGGTTCTGCATAGGCATTTACGGCTAAAATAGAAAAAAAAAAAGACTTTTTGTTTATTTTTTCGTTTTTATTCGATTTGGAAGTATCCCATGTCCAAGAACCTCCATTATTCAAACCTGGTCTCCTTTTATTTGATTATTTTTATAAATCATTGAGGCAGATATTCCTATACCTATACACACTGAGGAGACAGCGACAAACAACGAAAAACCAGCCCAAAAGAAAAAAAAAAAAACAAACAGGAAAATCGCCTGCTAAATTGAAGAATTGTTTATTTTGTTGCTCCGGCAGAACACCAAAACACAACAAAGGCACTTAGGAAGTTTTACCAAAATTACGTTACGAACGAGGGGGGTTTGGCTAGCGAAACCGCCCTCTCACAAAATTTGTTCTTGTATTCCCGATGATTTTGTGTAGATGATGATGATGATGATGGCGGACAGATTTCCTCCATAAAAAAAGAAAAGCACTAACACAAAAAGAAAACAACAACAACAATTTATATGTTATTATTCAATTTTGAAAATTGCTTTGGGGGTAGATTGGTGGGGTTGGTTTGCTTAGATCTCGTTATACTATCATCTCAACTCCCAACTCACCACCCATTCCATAAGTTTAACATCGCAGAGCGGGGAAAAAAGCATCAATAGCGGCGTTGATAATGCTCATCGATATACATTTTATAGGTTGTAATGTAATTTGGGGTCATACATTTATAGCTGATTGATTTTTATTGTTTCAAAGGTTTTATGATTTTGTAAATGTTTGTCATACGGAAGTGTGTATGAGAATTCTTTTTTTCAGCGCAGGATATACTTGGCGCAAGAATTGCTCAATTTTATCTTATTCTACTAAGTGGATTTACGTGACCTCGTCAGTAGTGAAGAAGCTTATGGTCATAACATCGAGGTGGGATTAGCTTTTAACGTCACCACCAAATTGGATCATAAACGTAAAACTAAAGTGGTATTTTGTTCCGCCTTGAAAGGTGGGTACTGAAACTCGATTTTTAGAGATAATGAAAAAGGTTATTAAAATTGAAAGTTCGTATCTGCTTTGGGCAGAAAAAGTACTAGATAAATAAATTAATAGGGTAAGTCTATTGATACATCACGTGGACTTCATTTTCCGAACGAAAAAAAAAACACACACCCACACATGAGCGCAGAAGAATCGGTTCGGAAAACTCTTTTGAGCTCAATTCAGGCGTAAATGACAACGTGAAGGACCTAACAGTGGAGAGATGTAAAAAAAACTGTAACATAGACGACTATTACCATAGATAAACAATATAAAGATACACATCTTTCGTACGTTTTACCCCCCAAAACCCATTTGTTTACATTGTTGTTTTTGTAATTTAATTCTGTGTCCATGAATAAATGTGAAATCCAACAACAAAGTTAAAGTGGTGGAAATCAGTAAGTTGCACTAGTATGCGTGTTTTAAAGCACACTAGTAAAACTTACTGATTTCCACCACGGCTAAACCCACCTTTTAGCTTGTAGGCAAACCGGATTGACAGCCAAAGATTTGTATCTTTATTTGTGTATCTATGCTATTACCTTCCATTATGGTGTCGACAAGGTCACTTTAATCGCCATTTCCTATATTTTTGCGACCTTATAATAACACTTTCAAAAGCAGCCCATAGTTTCTAGTGAAATTTTATATTTTTTTCTTTGATCCAATTTTGATTTTAATAGCCTTTTAAAGATAAAGTTTTCCTTGAAAAAATTATATCATCGTGCATTGTCATGATGAAGCGAAGTCTATTCTGAAAATCAGATTTATAAAAAGAAAAGATATCAAAACTATACCTATCATGGTTCAAGGCACACGCAATTAACTCAATTGAATCATCACTCATAATGAGCAAATCAGTACACACATTGTTTTTAACAATTAAATTTGAATGACACAGTCCTCAAACTTATCCATTTTCAATTACACTTTAAACCGAACTTTATCAGTCCAAACAGAGGTATCAATGACGTAAGTAATAGCAACCTCATTATTATAACTATTGACTCACATCTTATCACAACTAAACCATTTCAGGCAAACTTATTCACTTGATTTCGCATAAAACAATAAATAGATAGATCAATAAAAAAAAAACCCAAATTATTATCTAATCGAACTGCTTAATGAATTTCAATTTAAATCGATCGATTAAAACAAGGAATCTGAGAGATCTTTGAGCTTATTTTAATCAACCCCTCTTGTGTGTTCGAAAACACTCAAACAAATGAATTGCAGTAAAATCAATTTAAATGATTATTAACATGGATGGTAACATCAGGCTAGTCTGATAAATAGTAAACTAAACAAACCCCCGTTTTCCACCCTCACTCTGTGGATGCAGATAATTTAACTAATTTTATCTTTGGTCGTTTTCAAGCCCCATTAACTCTCAAGAGTTGTGTTCATGAAATAGCTCTGCTGCTTTGTTGTAGCTGGAATTTAGTACCTATGTTTAGCTGATATAATTTGTAAGTGGTGCGAACGGACGGAGAGCTTAGGGAGAATCATTGTTCGTTGTTTCCCTGATAACATAATATGTCAAATCCTGTTTGATGTGGTAGTGTCAATGGCGAAATTAGTTTAAATGTACGATGCATATTATGAGGGATCACTTTTGCAAAAACCCCCTTTTTTGATAGAGGTTCTCTAATCGGGGGCTTTTGGTTATGATGGCTTCCTCGTGTACAGGACGTGCAATTACATGTTTGTTTACCTAAATTAAATGGCTTTTAACGTTAGTTTGTTTCTGTTTTTAAAGTACCTAATAGATATATGGATGTATATATACGTGCAAGTCCTGTAATAGAAAGCGATAAAAGGTTTGATTTTTTTTTGCACTTAGTTTTTTGTCATTTAAAACGCGTGTTAATGTGTTTGTAAATATAGATTGATTCAATTTGTGAAACAGAAGGTGTCTGAGTGGATATTGAGTGTTTGTAGATAGCAGTTTAATTGGTATTAAGTGGATGATCGATAGGGACGATTTTATTTCTTGTTTGGTTCTACATTTTGTTTGTTCACATGTTTAGATTGTATGTTTGCCAAATTGACATTATGATTTATTGAACAGAACATATCTACAAAATTGTCTTTTCACAACAATAACAAAAAAAAAAAAAACCGATTTCGGCTTAAGTCTTTTGTGCTTTGCAAAAGTTAATGAATTTTGGAGTAAACCCTTATTGGTTTGTTTGTCTATTGGCCCTTAACCCTCTAACGGGCATAAAAGTAAAAATGGTCGGATCAAGTTGATATTTTTTTCAGGTAGATATAGGTAAAATAAGCGTCACAAGACGGTCTTGTTGTTTTGCGTGTAAAAAAATACTTTTATGCGGTTATTAATTGAAATTTTTTTATCAAAAAAAAAAAAAAAAAAAGAAAACAAGCATAAAGAAATTTAATTTTGTGGTGGAAGTCCCAGAAAAAATGTTGTACAGTACTTATGAAGCTATTATTTGGAGCAATAGACTTGTGTGTCTGACTTTTAACAGTGCTTACACCTTTTCTTTTCGGTTCTATCAACCCAAATCGGAAAATGATTTTCTTCATCAAAACGAACATCATCAACGGGGTGAACAGCTCTCTTCCTAATACTGGATGTGCTAGGAACTGGTGGTGTTGGTCGCTCCACACTTTGAGCCGATGAGGGTCGTCATACCGGTCGATTTTCTTTGAAGGAAACAAGTCCAGCAGCTATTTCCTCCTGAAATTGTGGAAGCTGAAGAAGCTGTTCTCTTTCGAACAAATTATTCCGTTTTTCGGCATGAATTCTTTCATATATGTAGGCGTTCGTTGCGACCATGTCAATAAAATGATAAAAGAGCCTCGTCCATGATGTTTCGGCTTTTACATCGAATATGGTACCGACCCATTAGCCCATCCTAGAGGTCAACTCCACCCATATGGGCATTATATTCCTGGATGACTTGGGGCAGTTTATTTCGACAATTTTATTTATCGAAGCAGAGTATAATGTAAGCAAACTCGAGAATTGCTTGCGATAACCGAACAAGAACATTGGATGTAGCTCCTAGATCCGCGGGGTGCCAGGTAAGATGACATTATCACCTGCACCATTGTACACCTAAAAACAATAGGCAAATCCATTTGACACCCCACCTGTGCGGTTTGTTTGGCATATAATGACGAAGATAGTGTTTCGTCTTCGTGCTGCACTTTTGTTAATCGACACAAAGTCTAGCTGATTTTGGGATTGAGTCAAATTGCTCTTTGAGTTATTTGGCTTGATTTGAAACAAAGGGTCGTAGCCCGGTTCACCTTTTTTTCAACGTTGAGATTCATTTTGAAACATAAAAACCCCTTGATTGCAATAAATAATTTTAACGGCATATATTTTTGAATCGATGGGAAGGAATTTTTGCCCCAGTAGCTATCCATATTAGGATAATGGTATAGCGACATTAAAATGGATATTCCAATATAATTTCTTATTTCTGGGGCAGAAGTTTTGAAACCGGAGTTTATTTTACCGTCAAAGCACAACGATTTGTCTCCTTAGCGATATGAGCTCAATGATTTCGTCAGTAAAAAAATAATAAAAGATTTCCATTGGCGTTTCAAGGTTTTTGACACTCATTGGAAGTGATGCATCCCTGCAAAACGCAACTTCAATTATATGTAGGCTCATTGAGCGTTTACACCAGACCAATTTGGAAAGCTTTTTGGAGTCCTTTGTAACAGAACTAAGCACTCCATTGAATCCCCCAGGAGATGACTGAGTTATTGGCCCAGTAGCTTCAAATGATGGCAAAGGAGTTATTTTTTATCAGCAATAAAAAATGAGGTAGTTGCTGGATTGTCGATTTTAGGTGTATAGCCCTTACCAATGAATCTGTTGTTTCAGCTTTGTTCATTTGATGGATGCATTCTTCAATTATTTCTGCATCACGTATAGAAATCTCAGCTAAATTATCCGGCTCAATATTTTCAAAAACGTAATCAGGATCACAGATGGTTTCATTGCTGCTGTGAACATTATCGTAAACTTCTACTGAATCGATAAATTCAGCCAATTGATCATCAGTCAGTATTCCAAGCAATTGACGTTTTCGAAGAGCTATCTAACGCATAAGAATTCAATTTAATCATTAAATATTCACTTATTGGTTTGACAATAATGAACACAATAACTAAACAAAAACAGATATTTTTTAACACGTAAACCGACAAGACCGTCTAGACTCTAGAGACGGTCTTGCATTTTTTGCTCCCAAAAGACACATTGCACTGTTTTATCACTTAAATTTTATTATTAAACAAAAATAAATTAAATAATCTACTAACAGAAAAATTATGAGTTAAATTTTGTATTCTAATTGATTTTTTGAAACAATTGAAAATTTTCAAAATAAAAATGTAATTTCTGATGATAATTCAATGACCGTTTGCACTAAATTGATGACAGCACTCAAACGCGTGGTTGAAACGAAATGCCAAAGGTATCTAAATGTGCAGAAAAGTAACAAAAACGAATTTCCAAACAGTTGTTCACAGTCCATTAAAAATTGAATTGTATCGTTTTAACTAATATCACGTTTAATATAAAATTGTCATTAAGAACACTTCATTAATTTTTGATTTATTCACTCGTCTTTAGTTAACTGGCTCGCTTTAAATTGCTGCTTTAAATTTATATGCTTTTTAAAAATATCCTTGGGATTTTTATTTTATTTTGACTGATGAACTATCAATTTAGCACTAAATCAAGTTTTAAATAGCGTCAATTTGTTCACTCTCAATTAACGTTGACAGTCAGTTTTGTGTTTGCTTCTTTTATTTGTAATCTGAAAGTGTGATTTGAATAACAAAAACCCGCAAAGTTGAAAAAAACTCTTCTGGTGGAAATACAAACTATACCTACTATTCGGAATATTTTGGTACACATACAAATCCAGCCACTTAATAATTTCTTTAGGTTTTTCGCTATATTGCAATGAAAAATCGTTGCAAAACAGTTTTTTTCCAATTTAATATTGGAGAATTTCAAAAACCAAACGTTATAGGGTAATTTTGAGGTCTGATTCGTATTTAGTGCATTAAAAACAGTAAAAAAGTTGTAGATTGTTTTTGAACCAGAAGGTTTTTCAAATCTTGCTTGCTTTTGTTTCTCACATCACACTTTATGAATACAAAAAAAAAGAAAACAAAATATCGACTGTCAACGCTAATTGAGAGTGAATAAAAGAAAACAGTTCGTTATCGCTTTATTATGGCTAAATATCCCCCTTAAAAAGTGGATTTTGTCGTTTTAGCTAAAACCAATTTTAAATTAATTAAACAATTAGTTAATAGAGGAAACTTCATTTTAAATCGTTAAAGGAGGGTGAATAAATTCAAATATTTAAAATTGATCAATTTCTAATTTTTAATAGCGAATTTAAATTTAATGGAAAGCGAATAAATTAGGCCTTAGAGTGTTTTTTTTGTTTAGTCTTAAAAACAACAAATCTGTTAGGTTTCAGAGGAACAAATAGGTAATAATGTTCCCTTTATCACAAGAATAAGTTCTAATATAACTTTAAATGACTGTTGAAAAATTGGGTATTCATAGCGATCAATATTTGCCCGTAGGACTTGGTTACTTTTCCTTGAAAGGCTTTGCTATGTATGTACATATGTATGTACTTGTATTTGGCAGAATTGAATTGAATTGAATTTTATTGAGTCTACAAAAATAGGTAGTATTAGAATGAGATACTGCGGCTATAAAGTATTGCCTGCTTTGTTCGATTACAAACTTGATAGCCTCATGGCAGATTTAAGGTGTTAGTTGGACTGCTCTTGCTCAGGAGCAGTATATATATTACATCGCAATGGTTGTCGCTATTATTTATAATTATAAATATATGTATTTGGCAGACAAAAAAACAACTTACCTCATGGGGCCCATACACGACACAGACACGTCGCTGCAATTTGTAGTCTGTGCAAACATGCTGTCGCTACACACGGTGCAGACAATCTGCACACACATTAGTTTGTATCGTTTCTTCGTGGTCGTCGAGTCGGAAATATGGCGGATACCGGATACTGCTTGTGCTGCTCTTATCATTGATTTGACAATAAAAAAAAATATTACTCAAAGACAAACAAAAGAATTTAGAGCAAGGAATTGTTTAGAAAATTTTCTTTCACTACTGTTTTTCCACAAATTTTCTCGCTCTTCTGTGCACAGTTCTCCATACACGACACAGACATGTCGTTGCAGACCAACGACATGTCTGCGTGTTTTCAAAAAATGTTGTATTCACTCAGACGGCCGCTGCAAACAGTCGACATGGATACACACGACGCAGGCGGTCTGCGCAGATATGTGAACAACAACAAAATGTGTTGGTCAGCAGCGACGTGTCTGTGTCGTGTACGGGCAGCATTATAGGGCTCATACACGACACAGACTCATCGCTGCAGATCTTAAATCTGTGCAAACATGCCTTCTCCACACACGGTGCAGACAATCTGCACAGACATTAGTTTGTATCGTGTCGTCGTGGTCGTCGGGTCGGAAAAATGGGGGATACCGGATACTGATTGTGCTGCTTTTATCATTGATTTGACAATCAAAACAAACAAAGATATGAATCAAAGACAAAGAAAAGAATTAAGAGCAAGGAATTGTTTGAAAAAATTTCTTTCACTATTGTTTTTCATGTTTTTCCACAAATTTTCTCGCTCGTCCAGACCAACGACATGTCTCCGTGTTTTCCAAAAATGTTGTATTCACTCAGACGGCCGCTGCAAACAGTCGACATGGATACACACGACGCAGGCGGTCTGCGCAGATTTGTGCACAACAACAAAATGTATTGGTCTGCAGCGACGTGTCTGTGTCGTGTATGGGCCCCATTGCTCAAAAACTAAAATAGCAACAGCAAGCATTTTCGGTATTTTTTTTTTTGTCTAATATCCGGGTTTATTTGTTTGTATCTTTTTTTTCTCTGCTTAAAAGTATGCATCCAGATAGAACCTTAATGATTCAGAACAGAATTTTGATAAATTAAAAAAAATATTTTATATGTATGTATATTATGTACTTGTTCATATTTTCTTATCATTAATAAATACCTACTACGTTTTCATGAGCGGATTCAATACTAATCGAAATTCAAATCCAGGTATAAGTATGACGCTGTCGAAAGACAAAACGCATCAGAAACAAGACAAATATATCTACCGCAAACAGTATGGAAACCAGAGATCAGAAATAAATCTCAACCTTTTGAAAGTTTCCTTAATAACTGTTATTTATTGTCATTTTCAATAATGGTCAGTCAATAACCTTTATTCTCAACAAACAAAAAAATCGGTCAAGGTCTGACAGCAACCTTTATTTTGTTGTTCTGAGAGAAAAAAATAAATCCCATCTGCAATTTTATCAATCAGAATGCCCGTTAGTATTTTGTAGGCACTGATGAATGCGGAAATGCAGGTTATTGAGCTTTTTCGAAATTGCATTGGTTGTGCTTGGCGTCCCAGTAACTCAAGTCATAGTCGAAAAGGCATTTTCGCCTTTGCACTTTATTTTAAGCGATTATTAGTGCGACTTAATACCTAAAATAAGAAAAAAAGCTCATATGTGTTTGTTTTTGAAAAATAATGTTCTCGGCAAATTCCAAATTTTTCTGCTTTAACCATTTTTGATTTATTTTCAGCGAAAAAGGTTAAAGGTTGACCTTTTGCATTAATTTTTTCGTAAAAATCTCAACCAGTGAGAGATATTTTTGAAAATAAAAAATAAATCTCAACCCATAACCTAAATTTATTTTTTTTTTTAAATAAATTTCAACCCGAAACCAAAATCTTGCTTAAGCAATAAAGTAACTCTCTGAGTGAAACCAGTTGAAAATAAAGGTTGACAGTTATTTCTGATCTCTGGTTGACAGTTATTTCTGATCTCTGATGGAAACAAAATAAGCACCAACATACCATCAAGGAGCAAAATATCTCCATAATATCAATTCTTCAATCTAGGTACATACATTTTTACAAAATTATTGAAAAAAAGACTAATTTCCTTTATTGACTACAAAGATACGATGAACGGTTCCTTCTGAATATTAAATTTGAAAGTTTTAACACATACCTACATTTTTATTTTCGATCCAGCTCGACGAGTTGAATCGGTTCGTGTTATCCGGATTCAATTCGATCCAGGTTTACAAGGACCTATGTAAATCCTGATTCAATTCTGATTAAATTATTCATGTAAACATAGTAGATCTGGTCTAAGAAAAAAAAAATTCTGTTATTGTTTATCTTCTCCTTAAAAATAATTAAGTCCCAAACTACCTACATACAGTGCTGTCTGGTTAGCGTGAACACTGGGCTGCGTGAACACCTGGTTCGCATAAACACCAATTGTTTTATACTGAGCACTCTATAGTGTGAACAACAAAAACCTCGATAGCATGAACAACAAATTTATGCTCCCATTTCGGGGATTTCCCTTTATTTAAGACATCGTAGTTTTATACACACGTTCAAAAACATTTTTGCACGGCATACTCCGTTTTTGTTCATAATATTTGTACTGATTCCAATAAAAAAAAAACGATTTACATTTGAATACGTGAAACTCGCTCCTGTTTGTATGCTTCTTTTCAGTGCAATTTGTTTTTCGACATTTCAATTTTATTTTTCGTCTGTGCAAATATGTTAACAAAAAAAACCAAAGTTTTTATCGTTAAAAGAAAAAGGTGATGTTATCGAGAAGCTAGAAAGGGGTGTAGCCCCATCAATTTCATCCCGGGAATACAATGTGGCTAAATCAACAATTTCGGTTATAAGAAAAAATAAGGAGAAACTCTTTAAAGTGGTCGCCACTAGTCAAATCAGTTCGCTGAAAAGAAAAACATTAAAACAGGGTGAGTATCCTCGCATGGAACGGGTGCTGTATAAATGGTTTTTAAAGCAGCGTCGAGAGAATCTACCAGTTGGTGGTGAGATGCTCAAAGAAAAAGCAAAACTGTTGCATCAAAAATTAAAAGAGAAAGGAGGCTTCAATGCTAGTTCTGGTTGGCTAGATGGATTCAAATCTCGTTTTGGTGTTCGGCTTCTAAAAATCTGTGGAGAGAAACTTTCATCCGATCACAGCGCAGTTGCACCATTCAAAAATAATCTCGCAAAGACTATCCATGAGCTCCAGCTATCTCAGAACCAAATTTATAACGCTGATGAGCCGGGTTTGTTTTGGAAGTTGTTGCCTGAAAAAACGTATGTGACCAAAGGAGAAAAAACTGCACCCGGTAGAAAAGTTGAAAAAGCTAGAATTTCATTCTTAGCATGCACTAACGCTACTGGTCTTCACAAAATTAGGCCGCTGATCATTGGAAAATCCAAAAAACCTCGTTGCTTCAAAAATTTTAACATTCCTGTTGATTACCGTAGTTCCAAGAACGCATGGATGACTTCCGATATTTTCAAAGATTGGTTTCATAATTTATTTGTCCCACAGGTAAGACGCATGATGAAAAGTTATTGGTGTATATAGGCTCATACATTTTTTACCAGGTGCAAGATTTCTTACGAAAAGAAGGCTTGCCAATAAAGGCTGTTTTACTACTCGACAACGCACCATGTCATCCTTCGGAGGCCTTATTGAAAACAGATGATGGCTCTATATTCACTATGTACATGAACGTGACACCATTGATTCAGCCAATGGATCAAAATGCAATTCGTATTACAAAGCTGTATTACAGAAAAAGTCTCTTACGATTAGCTGTTGGAAAAAAAGATGTTTTGAATTTCTTAAAGTCATTAACTATAAAAGACGCAGTTTCTTTATTCGCAATAGCTTGGAGTCAGTTAAAACCAGATGTTATAGAAAAATGTTGGCGCAATATTTTACCACAGATTTGTACACATGACATCGAACTACAAAGCTCAGATGGAGAGGAAGATACCCCTCTTAATTTAATAAGAGACAAGTTAAGGCAGCACCAGTTGGAAGAAATCAATGAATTGCAAAACTTGCTGCAAAATTATTATCCCAGAGGTTTGTCTCATATGACTAAGAAATTAAATCATAGATATCAATTGATTTATGTAATTTAGGCAACATCGACTGTTACGGATATCAACACATGGAACGCAATTGATGATAGATTAGAGCCAAATGAAGATGAAAGCGAGCTAATATCATCTGATGAAGATGAAACTGACGAAACTCTGAATCAAACCAAAATAACTGCGTCAGAAGCAATCCAGATATTTGATAAGGGGATAGATTGGGCTGAAGAAAATACGTCTGACTATTCAGATATCATAATGTTAAAAAAACTTCGTGAAAAGGCTGTGCAGAAGGTGCTGGCAAATAAAAAAAAACAAAAATGTATTAAAGATTATTTTAAATGAAAATCAAAGTAAAATAAAACTTTAATTAAAGTTCGGAAACTGTTGTCGAAGTTTGTTTTTCTTGATAGGTAAAATATTGGATAGCGTAAACAACCTGGTTAGCGTGGACAGCCTGTGCAATAATTAGTTCACGCGACCCAGACAGTACTGTACATACATTATATATTTTGTTTTATTTTAGGTTTTTTTAATATACATATAGAGATACTTACCTCATTTACCGAACCAGAGTATAGGACTGTGACGGCCATACATTTGCATTGGTCAACGTTTCATCTTTGCTGAACTGATGGAAGTTGCTATCTCCCGTTTGTTTAGAAAATCCAAAACCGGGGTGCTAACATCATGCTTAAAAGCGGCAAGCTAACCAACAAATACCAGCATCATGTAAAATAATAATAAATATTTAAAGTGTTAGCAAACTTTTAATAACCATACTACTTAATGACCACATATTTTAAAGAAGGTTTCCTATTGAATTTATACCTTTAACCAAAAAATATAATGGTTTGTTTTTGTACCTATTAATTTAATATAGTTTTAACAAAAAAAAAAAACCTTGAAAGTTACTTGATGAGAGCCCAAGATACATATATTACAGGTAATATCACTAGCGTGTTATTTTTGTTCAGTTTTGCGCATGTTGTCAAAATCAATAGTAAAAAAATTGAATTTCAAACAATAACCACAAAGGAGAATGGGCATTTTTGGGTGCGAGCGGCCACGAATGAAATTCGTGTCAAATGAAAGGACTGCTACAAGGGAGTTACTTTCAGTATGGGCATTTCGTTTCAGTGCATTAAGGAAAAGAGATATGAAGACATTTGCAAATGCATTTTTCAAATGCATATTTGGGGTAGATGGCATTTTCAAAAACTATCTGATGCGTCATCCTTATTTCAAAATGTCTAGTGATACAATACGTACCAGGTCAAGATAAGCCGCGGTTATTTTACTAGGCCTCTCATACGAGTTCAGCAGGCAACAGTATGAGATTACTTATCTCATCGCAGGATTTTAAAAAGAGAACACCGATCGATTCTTTTAGTCAAATGGTTAAGAAAACCAGTGGCGGAGGAAGGACAAGCTTATTTAGGCTGTTTCGGTGAGAAAATGCACTTTTCCTATTACATTTTGGTCTAAGTATACCTAGTTGACTAGTTCACTGCACTCTAGGGAATTCTAAGAATGGAGTATCAAATAACCATATCCGTAAGATTATTTGAATAGAGCTTTAAGTCACATGTTAGTACAACAAGTAAGAGGTCTTAGGCAATATATCCAAGAGCAAGACATTTGGTTGTTGCGTATCCTAGACAGCGCAGCCTAGACATGTTAAGCTCTATTTTCTTGAAATTATCATTCGTACATTGTGATTGCCAACAAAAAGAATGGGAGAGCAGCTATTGCACATATTTTTTTTAATATACCTAGATTATAATACAAAGTATGGTAATTGTACTCATATTGTACTTATATCTATTAAAGTGTTAAACACAAAATTGCATTTTATCCCAGTTTGAAATTTACCACAACGAAAAAACTTCTACACCGTACTTGTAGGACCAAACCACATCCAAAAATAGTAAGACCATTCTTGGCCGCTCGCACCCAATTTCCATACAAATTTGCCCATTCTTCTTTGTTTTTGTTTACTGTGTACAAGCTTCGCCTGATAATACGATAATACCTAGATATGTGTACTGTGATGAGTATTGATTAACTTTTCATTAGCATTTCACGATTTTTGTTTATTTATAACCGTTAACAACGTTTATCAATTAGGCTTTTTAAATATCTAATTTCAATATGTATCATCTGTCAGTTGATAATTGACAATCGTAATGGGGGGAATTGGTTTATATAGATTGGTGATTTAGCGTTTCGATCCTCTTAAATTTATTAGTTTAAGCGCTCAATAATTCGAGCCCTTAGTCTCTTTGAAAGTTAACGTGACCTTCGGGATGCCGGTCGGTCACGTTACTCTTACCAGGGATGCGCATAAAATACTAGATTTAGTATACGGTTCGACAAAATTGGTCATTCACTTTTTGACGACATTAGTATGGATCTTTCCCTAGTGATATTTTTAAAATGCTTAAATCCTATACAAATTCATTGTATACCATAAGTATGAAAATGATCACAAAAGTCATTTCAAACGACCGAGACAAGAAACAAACAAAAAGCCATTAAGGACGAATGTTTAGCAATAATTATAATTAAGTATATACCCGTACCAAAAAAAAAAAGAATGAATCCGACATAAAACACCATAATCTCAGATAGTCACCTAAGATAATAAAAATCAGCATAAAAGAATAAACAGTGAGAAAGTTAGGTACAAAGTAAAATGAATAATAATTCTATAACAAGAACCACCATTATCGTCGTATTATACAAACATACAAGAAAAGACCATCTGGATTATAGGTACCAACTTCTGAAACTACATTCCGTCGGGAGGCTCCGCTTCCATCACCGTCTTCGTGATCATCCTCATCAGAAGCCCCCAACCATAAAACTCGATCCACCAAGTGATTTTTATTACACTAATGCACAATATAATCCACCACCCATATTCTACACCCCCTTAATAATGCTCGTTCATCGTATGAGTGTGTATGTGTGGCTGTGTGTATGAGCCAGTTTTACCACTTGAAAAGGAAGAAAAATAATTCACATAAATTTCAACAAACTTACAACATTTATTAGCAATCTAAAAAGGACGATTTGTAGAGAATGCCAGAGCAGTTTTTATGAACGGGCTCCTAAAGAGTACGTATACACATTTGCCATTGCCAGCCATCATCATCGTTGTCGTCGTCGTCGTCGTCCTAACACTCCACCCCATCCTGGAACACTTCCTCCAAACAAAATGTGTCTGGAAAAGTGGGAAATTTCATTACTAATCAATTTAATCCTCATCTGGGGCTCCATTTAGCTTCATTTCATCCATTTTATAACAGGAAGTTCAACAAAAAGTATACAATAAACGGTATAAAGGACGAATAGCCAAAAGAAAGCAAATAGAAGAAATAAACTACTCTATAATGCACGCCATTGTAACGAAAAACTTTCCACCATTTACAAAAAAAACAAGGACTCTTTGAATGTCCTTTTTTACACCTTTAACAATGCGATAAATGCTCTCTGTCTCTCTTAAAACAAAGACCTGCGCCTTGAAGTAAGATAACACCCCCGCATCGTAATAAACGCACTCATACACAAAAGAAAATACTGGGAGGAGCTATAATAAAAATCCTTGTGGTTGCTCGTTAAGCCCCTGCCACTACGCCGAGCCGCATCGTCATCGTCATCACCATACCCAGGACATACACCAATTGGCAAGACTTTGAAGGTGAGCGGGGGAATGATAATTGAGGCAATTATAATAGCAAATTGGGGGATCATCACTCTTGTCGAGCGATATAATGAGTTTCAAGGATGTGGGATTTAAAAGGACCTCCATCCACTTATTGTAATGGTATTCGAAGGATTTATAAACATACATCGCTCTTCTTTGTGTGCGATGGGTTGTTTCGGGGCTGCAGAATAAAAACCGAACTTTCCCCACACATTTGTAGTAAGCAGGATATTCAATCACTCGGGTTTGAGTATGTGTGTGTGTGTATAAGGATAACATAGGACCATAACTTATATCTAGGATTTGTTTCGTAATTAGAATTCCAAGTGAGCACAAAATTGCCATTGCCGCCTCATCATTTCAGCACTGTTTTTCTCTCTATCTCTCTCTAGCTCCCCCCCCTCCTTAACCATCCTGATGACACAGCATAACGGTGATGGAGGCTTGTGGCACAGTCGTCGAGATGATACGCTTAATTACTGCAGTTTATTTTCTAAGTGAGACTAATTAACAGACAATCCTCGAGGGAGCGGCAAGGGGGGAAAGTAGACACGACACAATCGAGTCAGGAAGAACAGGAGATGGATTTTTTTTTTACAATTTTTCACAATGAAAACAGTTTTAGAGAGAGATGGAAAAAAACACGAGGATCTATCTATACGATGCCATTGGGGTAATTTGCGGATACATGGACAGAGGAAAAGGACATGGAACCAGTAGAAGATTTTTGACATTGTTTTTCATGTCGCTTTTACGGGTACGGGTATATCTACCCATATACATAATGTATATGTTAGTTGGGTATGTATATACATATATGATTGCTTACGTATATTCTTCTGTTGAATTTCCAGTCGTTTCTGTGATTTTAGTTTAATTTTTATTTGAGTGTACAGCAAAAACGTTACGGATTCATTAAAATGTTTGCACAAGAAAAGAATTTAAAATCACATTGGATGTTGAAAAGGGACGTGTACGTTACGTGAACGGTTGAGGTTAGAACATTTTCAGGGAAGTGGAATTGTTTGTATGTATGTATGTAGTTATGTAGATACCAACTATATGAATGTTTGTTTTTGTTTTTTTTTTTCTAAAGTATAAGATCTAGTAGTAAATAAGTCGATTTGAGTCGTAAATCTTAGCGTGTTAGAAAAAATACAACTTTAGTTATGTATGTATATATCACGAAGGTCGTTCCTTCCAGTTAGTAGACTATTTTTTAAGTCCTATTGTGTATGTTTATTTTAAAAGTCATAAAAGCCAGTCTAGAACTTCTACAGAAAATATATTTTATATCGTTCCTATCCAGTTAAACAAAAACCAAACATCAAACTCAGAAAAGCTTTTTTTTTTTTTAATATATTTTTTTTTTTTATTAAAAAAAAGCCCACGCCTCTTTCCCCCCCAGATACCGCACGCGCTATTTAAAAAAATAAGGATTATGAAATCAAATAAACAAAATTATGTTTAGTTTACGTTATATTTAGTTTATAAACAAAATACAACATTAAGAATAAAACAAAAAATTAAACCGATCACGACAGTCGAGCACTGGTTCGAAATAACTATTTAAGTCCTATTTTACACATGTTAAAATCAATTGAGGAAACATTTAAATTATAGAGTTTACTCATTCGGTTAAGAGGTTCATGCATGCCATAATTAGTTCTATGAAAATTTACGTGAAAAAGTTCAAATTCTCGCAGGTGGTGAGAACCCCCGCGGTAGTTCAAGCCAATACAGGATAGCAAATCAGGAGCATCAATTTGACCAGTAATAAGTTGATGAATAAATATTAAATCATTATTAACCCGCCTCTGATATAAAGTTTGGACCTGCAGAAGCTGGATCCTATTTTCATATGGTGGCAGATTATATGGATCAGTCCAGGGTAACCCTTTTAAAGCAAATCGAATGAAGTTATGCTGTATTGCTTCAATACGGTGTTTATGAATAACGTAAAAAGGAGACCAAACTTGTGAGGCATACTCAAGATGGGGTCGTACATAGCAATTGTATAATGAGAGGGTGACATACGGATCGTTAAATGCCTTAGCCCACCGTTTTATGAAACCAAGCATGGAACTTGCTTTTTTTACAATATAATTAATATGCTCTGTGAATTCTAGATTAGAACTAAAGTGAACACCAAGGTCTTTGAAGCTTAGAACACGAAATGGTGAGTGCTGTGAAATGGAATAATCAAAAGCACTCGGTACTCGATTTGTAGAAAAAGTAATAGTTTGTCATTTAACTGGGTTAAGAGAAAGACTGTTTTTGTCACACCAAACATTAAAATTGTCAATATCTGCTTGCAAAAGAATGCGATCACTGTTAGATTTTACTGTTTTAAAAATGTTCATATCATCAGCATATAGTGTATACATGATTTAACGTCATTTATAGCCAGAATGAATAGAAGTGGGCCAAGATGACTTCCTTGAGGTACACCCGAGTGAGCATTGAATGAATCTGAAAGACAGTCTCTAAATTTCACCTGGTAAGATCTTTTTTCAAGGTATGACCTTATCCATTCTATAACAATATTCGGAAAACCAAAAGCTTGGAGTTTAAATATAATAAAGTTGTGACTTAGTTGATCGAATGCTTTTGAAAAATCAGTGTATATGCAATCCACTTCACTTCCATTTTCCAATGCATTAGAACATTTGTGCAAGAAAGTAAGGAGATTTGTTACCACGGATTTCATTCTCACAAAGCCATGCTGTTGTTCACATATTATATTCTTAGTATAAAATGCCGTCTAGGACTTCAGTTTCGAAACTTCCAATTATAGCAGTCGGACTATTTTATATAGGTATTATATATAACACAGGCCTACAAAATAAAAAAAAGAGTTTGGTGCCGCCATAACTGATATCAAATTTTGTTGTCCACTGTCAATGAATACGAATAACGGTATTTTTAAGTCAAAGCTACGTACAGTTTTGTTTTAACACTTGCTTACATTTTGTTCGCAAATGTGGTTAAGATTTCTTGTTATTAATTTAATTTCATATTTTTGACCTGTTTAAATTAAAGTTTTTGATATGGCTTCTTCAAAAAGAAGATGCTTAAATGATCTAAACCCATTTTGTGTTATCTGTGGTGAATCCACAGCGAAAACTTTTTGTTTTTTTAATTTTAGCTGCCGCTGGTTTTCCAAATTATCTTCTAATCTATAGGTTTTTCGCCAAAAGTTGTCATTGATTTTTATTTTTAGTATTATTACATACATTCAAAAAAATATTAAAACACCATGTTGATTACGCATTTTTTGGAGAAAATTGACACCAGTCAAAAAATTAGCATGGGCAGGACAAATGGAACAGGCTAAAAACTGAATATCTCCAGACTGAGAAAAGATATCAAATTTATTAAAACGCAGTTACTAAGGCTGATAAAGACCTAAACTAAATTTCTATCGTTAGTGGTACAGCGCAATTACCGTTAACATGGGTCAGGGTGCACCAAAGTTAGACTTCATGCTCTAAAATACTATTGACGAATTAAGGGAGAAAATTTTCTGGTTTGAGTACAGAAAAGCCTAAGGCTGGTATATTTGATGGACCACAGATAAGACTTTTAATGGAAGATGCTAATTTCATGCATTCAATGAATGATTTAGAATCTACAGCCTGGTTACCTTTTGTAAACTTAGTTAACAACTTCTTAGGAAACCATAAGTCGATAAATTACCAAGACTTAGTGCTGAACTTGCTGATGGAAAGTTTTAAGAGGCTATATGAGTATTAAAATTCACTACCTCCACAGTCATTTGGACAGATTTCCTAAAAATCTTGGCTCATATAGCGAGGAGCGAGGAGATCGGTTCAATCAGGACTTAAAAGTCATGGAAGATAGGTATCAAGGTCGATGGGATGAACACATGATGGCTGATTACTGCGAGATCGTCTTAGGGACACTCATGCAAGAAAATTGCTAAAAAGCTTTCTTCAGTAGAACAAGGCAATAAACTGAAACATTTTCATTATTTGTATTATTTGTCCATATATGCTGTATCTCATAAACTACACGTAGAACTAAAAAAGTAAGTATACAGTTAGAACCTGGGTAACTAGTGAAGAAAGAAACAGTTTTAATTTTGGCGGTACCAAAACCACTGTAGGCCTGTGTAATATATTCGTCTATTATGCACCGCGGAATATGCTAGAATCGTTACACCCAGTTCAGTAAAACATCGAAATTGTTGAAAAACAAAAAAAAAAAAAAACTATCAGCCCTAGTGAGTTTCGCCCGAAAATGTTTTGTTCGCCTGGATTTTTAAAAGCTATTGCGAGTTTCAACCTCCATTTTACAACAAGTTTGGCCCCGTTCGCCACCATAAATTAACTGGAAATCTTGCTGTAAATGACAGGACATATTTCAGACGAAAAAAATGATGTCATTAGTGCCAATAAGGGAATTTTTGCGAATAACAATAAGGGAAGAGTGAAATGAACATTTTTCGGGCGAACTTTCTTTCACGCGGAACTCACAATAGGTCTGAATATAAAGCTGTTGTTAATAACTCTTACCTTTCCATGATTTTAATTGAAATAGTTGCTGCCTGCTGCGTTTGTAAGATGTGCTGACATATACACCCCTATTCTGCTAAACGTCGGAAGGAATCATGATTCGAAAATCATCAATTTGTATTCTACTATACTATCGAAGGGAAGCATTCCCCGTCGGCTGTACAGTTCGACATTCCCATAAACCAGTGGATCGATCACCCCTATATAAAACAATCACTTTGACACCCGCAATTAATTCGTTTGTCGTATTGTACAGACGATTAATAATAAAAAATGCATTACGACGACGGAGAAGTCCATCGATATTATTTTGTGTGGCTGTACGTCTTCTACTCTACAATAATCTAGACTCTAAACGGGTAGATCGATTTGCTTCAAATTTGGTAAAGCATTTAATATGATTTAGAGGAGAAACTGGTTTTGTTTAAGCCCATCTGGGTATTTTTCGTTTTGATTTCAATAATTTTTTAGCAAATTTTGCAACAAATTTACTTAACACTTTCGGATTTTTTTCGCTTATAAATCAAAACAGTTTTGCACAGGGAGAGAGAGAACAAAAAGATTTTAAAAAAATAGGTAGAAAATGCTTTTTTTTTAACTGTTCACGCTTTTTGCGCTTGCCATGACACGAAAATTGTATTTATAATGCAAAATATGCATTTATCACCACAAATGGTTAAAATATTTAGGATTTCAAAAAAAAATTTACAAACTATGACAGATAAAAATTATTTCACAAAATTCATTCTCTCAGAGTATTTCGAAAAATTCGATATAAGAGTAGGTAAAGTAGTTTCCCCGACGTTTAGCAGAATAAAGACGACGAGCGAACGTGAATCGATGAAGTGAATCGAACGTTCGATCCCCCGTTTAGCAGAATAGGGCTGTAAGGTGGGCTACGGTACGGTACGGTCTCCTAGTATACTATAATAGGCGATTGTAAAATATAGGCTGAGTTCCAAAAAGTTTTGATGCGGCAGCAATACTCTATTAATGCCCATCTGCTACGCAAACATGCTGCTTTCGCTTTGCAAACAGTTTCACGTTTGAGTTTTGGAACTTATGACTTTGCATCAAATGCGCATCTGATGCATTTCGGAACTCAGCCATACTCTATTTCATTCTCCTGACAGCTTGGGAGTGTTTTAAAAAAAATTCTCTATATTCTGTATGACCTTGTCTATATTTTGGGATTTTTAGTTAAATTTTAACTTTAATTCCAACCAAATTTTCAAACAGAGACTTTTAGAAAAATTACTTTTTCGAATTGATTGATTAATATCGCACCAGGGAAAAAATCCGGAGGAGGAAATGCGAGAGAAATTTTGTTCCCGATAAGGCTGATTAATTTCACCTCACATTACGAAGATAGACAACGCGAAAAAAGTGTGTCCGCAATTCTGTCTGTTCTCGTACCTACAGCCTTTGGTTTTTCTTCAAACTTGGTACCTACGGAAATACCCACAAGTTGTTTTTTGACTTTTTTAGGACCAAAATTAACGGTCCTGCAATGCAATTTGTTTTAGCCAAAAAGGAAAATATTTTGTTCTCAAAAACAACTCCAATGATTTTCTTCTTTGATTTGATTTTTGGTTTTTGATTTTCTCAAAAGCGGTTGTTGATTTTTTTTCATTTTTTTTTGTGGCGAAGCTTCTATAAAATTTTTATATTATTTTCGACCAAAATTAAAAAAAAAAAATTTTTTTCAATTTTTTAAAGAAATTTAAATTTTTTTTTTTTGAAAACATTATTTTTAAAACCACTTCGTATTTTTTCTTTTCAAAGTAGGTTTAAGGTTATTTTATTTGGAATACTTAAAAAGTCAAATTTCTAAATTAAAAAATAATGGTACCTTCCACACAAATCTTTAAAAAAAATCATATGCTCCCAAAAAGTATAAATAATGTTGCATATCGAAATTTTCTATTTTTATTTTTTTTTTGTTTTTCAAAAAATTTAATTAAAACATTTATGGCTGACCAATTACTGAAACTAGCTCACCTTTATTTGCAAACTGATCTATTAGACACACTGTTTTCTTTTTTAATTCCATACATGAGGTGTTATGATCTTGAAATTAACTTTAAAAATTCATTATAAAGGAACCGATGGCTGACTATAGGCTATTGAAACTAGCTGACCTTTTATGAAGATTTAATGGCCTTCCAAATGGTATATATTTTTTTTTCTCATATCGCATTTAAGGGTCATTCCCATGAGAGCCACCAACCACCGACGAATGAACACACAAATGGGAATTACAAAATTAATAAACTTTAATATTACACAAAATCTAATCAAAATGGTAGAAATCTATTTAAGGTTATTTTAAAATTATAAAATCTAAATTTTTATTTGCTTAAATATGAGAAATTTGAGAAAATAAGTTGGTCGTAACAAATTGCGGCTATTCGCGACGAACAAAAATTGTTTTCTTAAAATTCTCTTGTTTTAGCAATTAAAATGAAAATATTAGTAGGTATCTTAAAATAATCCTCAATTATATTTCTTCCATTTTGTCTAGATTTTGTGAAGAATTCAGGATTATTAATGTTTTAAATCCCATTTGTTAATTCATTCGTCGGTCGTTGGTCGCTCTCATGTGTACAGTCGTCTTTTATGAAAACATTTGTACACGGTTCTAAGATCCGAGAGCCCAATGACTGATCTGTAAATTATACCTCACTCGATATAGAATATATGTACATACATACTGCTAACATAAATATACAGAGTGAATAACCTATGATCTATGAATCACGTGTGGCTAAGTCAGTTAACTACAACTCTTCATCACAATCAAATGATGAATTTTCGTTCTCCAATGTCCAGTTTTTCCAAATTGTTCTGCTTGTTCTTCTTTCTGCTATTAAAATAAAAATATTAGATTGATATTTTATAAAAACAATATTTTAAAATTTACTTGATCTATGTACATGATCTATGTGCTGATTTCAAGTATTTATTGATTCAACCTTTAAACCATAATTTAAAAAAAAATTAATGAATCCATTTATGAAATACGAGTATGCACTGAATTTTTCAACTTTTCGTTAATCGTTAATCGTTGAAACCGTTTTCGAAAAAATAAGTTTTTTAAAAGACTGTAAAGAATATAAGGTTATTTTTACCCTCACGAAAAAACAATGATCACCAGAATTTCGTGCCTATTTTTGGTATCAAATATTGTCAAGGGCTTTATTCTAAATTTGATCTTAATCATTGCAGCTGTAAACTAGAGATTCGAAAAAAATACGGATACTTGATCAATATTTCGGAAAAGACCAAACCAAAATTCTGCACAGATTGTTTTTATCAAAATGTTTTTAAGAAGAATATTTTTTTCTCAACGGTTAATTAAAAACGAACATTTCAGAAAGTATAGAATATCTTTTATGAGTATGACCCTCTTCCATTAGTTAACATACTTCACAAATCCAGCAAATAATCTTGCAACAAAACAATTGTTTACACTTAATTCAGATTCAAATATCAAGCATTTTTAACGAATAAAATTTGAAATCATTGTTCGAATTTAAATATTCATGTAAATAAATTCAAAATGTCTTGCAATTCACATCCGAGAAAATTTAACACAGTTCAAAAATCCACCCAGAGATGACGCTACCATTAACTACAGAGAACCGTACCAGTGAAAAGGGGTATACGAAGCCAAATACGAATGAGAGAAGCGAAGAGGTAAAGGTCGAATTTCACCCCACTTCTGCCACACCACACAAAAACACTTCAAACAAAAGAGATGAGAACAAAAAGAAGAAAAATATAGTAAAAAGAAAAACATTTGACAAGCCAGTCGCTCGTCTAATAATAATCACTGCTTGCAAATTTAATTTTTTTTGTTTAATTTTGATTAAATTTCATAACGGGTAAAACTAAACTCATTTATTGGACAGACGAAAACAAACCACAAACTCAGCACGTTTATGGGTTAACATTTAAAGCGCAACTCTCAGCTGGAAATATGATAGAATCTATATCAAAAACTAACACTGCTGGCCCATTCTGGGGTAAAAAACAATTTTCATTATGCGTCTTTGGCTTACTTATAGCTAGTAGTTTAGTTGATCTGATTAGGTAAGTGTAAACGAGACTCATCTTTTGTGTGCATTATTATAGTATTTAGTTGGAATCATTACTTAACAGAGCACACGAATCAGATGAATACATTAGTTTGGATGATGATGACGACGACTACGTCAATATGAACGCGTCACATGATTGGGACCTTTTGATCTTTACCCAAAGCTGGCCGGTGACAACCTGCTTCCATTGGAAAGAGGAAGACGAAAATCATCAGTGTAATTTGCCCACAAAAAAAGAAGTCTGGACTATCCATGGTATTTGGCCAACCAAACTGGAGAGCTTAGGTCCAAACTTCTGCAACAACAGTGCTAAGTTTGATGTAGACAAATTGGATCCCATTGTCAGTCAAATGTATATGTTTTGGCCTAACATTGAAACCGGCACTGACTACGACTCGTTGTGGAAGCACGAATGGATCAAACATGGAACATGTGCAGCACAGATTGATCAGCTGGGCGATGAGTTAAAGTATTTCGATCAAGGCATTCACTGGCATTCGGGATTCTTTATGTCGGACGTATTGGAAAAGTCTGGCATCTATCCAGATTCTAATAACACATTAATTGGTCTTTATACAGGTGTGGTAAAGGTACTAGGCAAGAATCCATTCATTCATTGCCTATATGACAGCAAAAAAGACGTCAGTTTCTTGGCCGAGATCCGGATTTGTTTCGATAAGACACTGCAATTGATTGATTGCGATGGAATACGCTTCGGTCAGGTTTCGTTTGACTATCCTGGTGGAAAAGTTAATACAAATTGTCATTCCGACAAGCCAATCTACTATCCCAGTAGTGTTCCGCCTGTGGATAAGCAACACACCAAGCCAAAGACTTCGTGGAAATTGCCATTTGTGAATATCTACAAGTTGGTACAGTTCTTGATATGGTGTACCATATAAACAACAAACGGAGGTGAGTGACATTGCATTAAAAACAAAAAAAAAAAACAAAAACATCGAATCGAGTGAGAAAGGACAAGATAATAAACAAAAATATTTTAGTAAGAAATTCATGAGCTTCGCAAATTGATAATTAGGAACATTTTGCTGTTTTTATTTATAATTGTGTTGAAATTAAAATTTTTTGTTTGTAAGATTTTATAGTAATTTATAATTTTAAGAAAAAAATATTCAATTTAATTTTAGTTAGTTCTTTTTTGTTTAAATTTTTTAGTTTTTTTTTTTTCAAATTGTAGTTTTAATTAAAAATTGTAAGAAAAAAATTATTATACCTAACATACAGACATACAATTATTGAATTTAAGTAAAAAAAGAAAATAATAAAGAAGTATTTTTATGCAAATTAAGATGGTTTTTATTTATTTATTTATTTTAATAAAAAAAAAGTATAAAGGAAGGGAAGTATGTATGTCGCGTTAACTTTTAGTATTTTTTTTAGAAAGAATGTCTTCCTATGTATATAGAAGACTAAGGAAAAAACGTTTAGTATACTCTTTAGATGTAGGTATGTATAACGAACATAATTAATAAAAACAAAGTATTTCTAAGGTCAATGTTAGATTTTATATTGTGTTTCTATAAAACAATGACCGATATTTAAAATAAAAAAATGTTGAGTAATCGAACAAAAACAGTTGCTTGATTTGTTTTCTTATTTAAAAATAAATACATTTGTCACCATTAGATAAGAAAAATATTTTGGTCGTCATTCATTTTTTGATGCCTTATTCATTAGTTTCGGAAGGTTAGTCACCTTTGATGTTTGATTTTGAACTTTTTGTTGATGATACGGTACCACCTCAACTGATGCTATTGTTTATCAATAGACAAGAGTTAGCCTGCAACTTGCTGTACAGGGTGTGCATTATTTATATATTATATTTAATTAAAGACACAAAAGGACATTTATAGATACACCAAAAATATTTCTGCGAGGTTACAATGATCTTTTATTTTTAATTTCTATTTTAATTGAAGACTAAAGTCTGATCCACATCTGTGTCGTGTGTTGTGTTGTGGAGTCGTCTGTCGCTGTCATTCCATATATTTTATGCGCCACACTGCAACACAATACACGAAACAAATATGGTTCTACGCATATAAAATACATTGTAGTGATAGCGACACACAACTCAACACAACACACGACACAGGTATGGTTCAGGCTTAAGGCCCTTATTGCGAGTGTCGTTCAACGTTCCATGCGACTAAAGTCGAAAGTACGAAAATGTTTGGTGTGTTAAAACTTCTGCCAAAAGCTATTGGGATAGATCTATGTTATTGTGGTCATGTAAGAACTAAGCTGCTCAGATCTGATGCAACCATAGATTAAGATATTTCCGAACCACTTTCGACAAAAGTCGTTCATCGATAAGCAAACGACACTCACAATAAGGGCCTAAGCTTATGAACTTAACATTTCTTAGCTAATTATTAATTGTTAAGGGATAAGAACAGTAAAAATAGGAAAAATAATCGAATAAAGGCCAAAAATGTATGGAAAAAAAAAACAGAATCGAAACGGTCTAATCCCGAAATCCATGGGGCATAGGAGCTATGTTTTGTAGAACAGACCATCATCTAATATGACTTTGATTATTTTTTGCTTACTACATATTTTATTTGTTTGTGTTTAGGAATAAAAGTGCGGGCCGCTAGGAATTGCATTGAGTGTTAAAAAAGAGGGTACCATCCGATAGCTTTAGTCAAACAATGGGCGCATTCAATGCAAAATTTGACAACTGCTGAAAATAAAGTACTTAATTTTTTGTCGTTGAACGTAAAATTATATGAAATGTCAGTTTTGTATGGAGAGCCTTTTTTTTTGTATAGAAAAGCTGTCAGCTGAATTTTCAGTTGGGAATTTCTTGCTGAAAATTCAGATGAAAAGTAACTAAACTTCACTAAACGTAACTGAATGTCAGCTAACTTTTAATGACAGCTGGCCAATCAGAAGCTCCATCTGAAAATAAAGTACTGAAAATTTTGATGCGTTGAATCCGGCTAATTTCAAAACCACTAGCCAACCAAGTTTTTTGCGTTGCCTTTGTTAGAAAATGCACTTTTCTGAATGTATTTTGATATCCCATGGTTCCCGATGTAACGGTTACATATTTTGAAGTAGGTATTAGCCTTCATGAAACCATTGTTTTAACCATTTTTTGAATGTGACGTCATACAACTATTGTTCATACTTTGTTAACGTTTAACATAGGCGTTTCTTTTGTTGCTGATTTAACACTGATGCCACATTATACTTTTATATACACATGCATTTCACACTCAAAAAAAAAATTCCAAAATTATTATATCAATTTCCATAAAATATGTAAATTAGATAACACCTTAGAAAACCGTGAAAGTGGTAATATGAAAGTTATGTGCATATTGTGTAAGACTCAGATCTCGTCTCATTAAAAATTCAGTAACCAAAAACCCCAAATTCGTAAATGTAAAACACTTTATAAATACTGTATCATTTTTTGAAAAATGGTACTATTTCTGTATTTTTTCAAAAAATTTGATGTTATTGGTAAATGGAAACAACAATAATTATAAAAAAGCTGAAAAATCTTCTAACGGACAATATTTGTCTTCAGAAATGATAAGTAAACTTTGCAGTGTTACCGAACTTTTACATTTATGAATTCGACCAAACTTTGACAAATAAACATAAACAAAAACTACAGTTTGAAATTGTTACAAATGCGACAAGTTAATATAACGGGTATGACCTAGTATGATTTGGACGCATTGAAAGAGTTAAATAAATGATAGTGGAGTTTTTCTTACTTAAAAGCATGTGAACAGTTTGAAATGATTTTAAAATTTTTGGAAATGTTCAAAGTGTTGAATATGACATTTAATTACGATTGAAATGAAATAAAATGTACAACTGGATCGCACGAACTTGATCTGGTAGCTAATAACTTTTATCACACAAATAATATTATGATGTTGTACAAAATAAAGTGTTAACAAAATAGTTTCAATATAAATTACTATATGATTTTTTTGATTATTGAATGTTTGAATTGTCGGATTACGGAGCGAAAGCTATGCAGCCTAACTGCGAGTGTGTTATCACACAAAAAACCCAATTTATATGATTTTTTATTTCTTAATTTGTTATTTAAATAGTGCTGGGATACACGAGCGCAAAAAGGAATTAATTCACTAAAGAGAAGGTATGATTTTTAGGAAGAAAGAAAGGGATGCCATTTTTTTCCGTTTCTTTCTTTCTTTCTAAAAATCATCCTTTCTCTTTCGTGAATTAATTCTTTTTTGTGCTCGTGTATCCCAGCACATATATAGCTAAAACTATCCATTTAAAATATCTAGAGCTCAAAATAAAACATGTCATCTGATTTGTTTGATTGATATAAGTGTATGCGAACAAATATTAAATTTCTTGAAAATTAAAAAAAAAATTGATTTTGGTATGCCAACTTTTAGTATTTATTAAAATGCAATTTTATAAAAAATTCAAGGAACGGTTTTGAAGAAATTGAATTGCCAAAAAAAAAAATAATATTTTTTTAAATTGAATTTATTTATGTGTAAAATTTTGCCAATCTGTAATGGATATCCTTTATAAATTCGGTGAAGCCGTTAACGAGAAACTTGAAAATAAAAAAAATGTATTCTTTGATAGGTTCCATCTACAACCGTTATTGACAAGTTCTTTATATCAAAATCGAAACAGCCGTTTTTAAGAATAATATTTGTTCCCATATCGTTTGTATGGGATGGCATTTTATTTTTACAGCTGAACAAAAGTTATAATTTGCCTCCTAGGAAATCACTTAAAACCCCCTTAATTAAACGTTTGAAGAAAATCGCTCCACCAGTTTTGGCTGCAGGTCGAGGTACAGAAAGGACAGACAGAAAAACAGATTTACAAGAACCACTTTTTCCGCGTTCTCTATAATCGATTCCAGACTTTCCCTATATGTAGTACATGTAGTGTAAGTTAAAATGGGTTATAGCGTCAAAAACGCTTGCGACTTAAACAACCAGCTTTGAATTCCTGAATAACATTACTTAAAACCATCAGAACTTTTTTTTTTTAATTATCATTGCACAATCAAGTAGCTGTGACTTCACTTACTAATAGGCATTCCTGGAAGCGCGAGTATTACTGTTAAATCGTTTAAGAGGAAAAATGCATTAACTTATTTCACTGAATCACATAAAAGAAGCGATAAAATAAAAAAGACATGAAACATTCCTTTTAAGTATTATTTAAAAAGGTATGTTTCTGTATAGTATCCAAAAATGCGAATTATGGTTCTCAACTTATTTTTGTGGATGTGCGCTCCATAGACCATATAGCTAGATCAGAAGACGAAAAAAATTTGGTGCATCGTCTCATCCTTTTTAGTGACGTCAAATATGGAGGCATTCCAATTAAATTTTTATTTTTTTATTTAAACTAGGGTTTAGTATGGAAAATCAAAATTAAAAAATACTGTTTGATTTATTTTTCACTATATCAAACTTAAAATCTACTTTATAAATAATAGGATTAAAGGATTTATGTTTTAAATAAATAATATGATACTTATTTTTTCTACCGAGATCATAATAGTTTAAACTCTTAGTTCGAATCATAATTCGTGCAAAAGATATTAAATTTCAGAAATCTGAATATAAAGTACTGCATTTGATGCGTTAAACCCGAGTATTAACTAACATAATCTCTACGAAATCAAATTATATTAACATTTATATTTATAAATATAATGACATCAAATAATTAAATAAATATAATTAGTTGTCTAAAGAACTACGTATCCACTAATACATGAGTATATAAATGTTGAGTTTTGGTTTTGAGCCTCTTATATTTCAGCGAATTCAGACCATCTGAATAGTAGCGAAGTGGTCCGGAGTGTAGATATTTCAGCCTATCGTCGCTAGGCTTCTCCTTCTTGTGCACCATCATAATATACTCACTATATGAAGGATCAAATCGCACAATCTTTATATCTCTCGATGTTATACGTTCATAGAAATCATCATCCTCACCACCCCAACCACTGAACAGATTCGACATACCATTCACATGTTGAAACTGAACACTCCGAATGCTTACAACTCCACCGAAAAGCCCCGTGTAAGGTAGATTATACCTGAAGATATCCAAATTGGAGCACATGTGCCGGGGAGAGCTCGAACAGGCATACAACTGTCCCAGATTTGAGGGCAAAATATCAACATCGTGAAATATTAGACATGGAAACTCATAGGCCAGTGCTATCTCAGCACCGATATTCAACAATTTCGCTCGATTAAATGGTTTTTCATCGTGTTGCTCCACCACGAATATCCTATAGTGAATCTGTTGTTGTTCCAAAAAGTTATGCATGTAAATTAAGAATTTTGTAAGATGCCACTGTCTTCGTCGGTAGGGAACTATAATTGCACTGCTAAAACGAGCCCGACAATGTTTCGGATGGAATTCGCCTCCAGGAAGAATGTTTTTATTATTTATTTTCGAACTTTCTATTTCTTTTTTATTTACATGTTGGTTTTGATTGATGATTTCCTCATTGTTGCACTCGGGTAGTTTTTGCAATGAAATATTTCGAGTCGTTTCAGGTACTAGTTTATCGTAAATATTATCACTGCTTATGTACTCGAAACGTGTCGCAAATCGACCTGGCCATAAGCAGTAGAGTATGATAATGATAGATATTGTTTTTGATATTGTACAAAAATTTGTATCATTCTTCTTTTGTTGAATAAAATTTCTTACAAATTCCATTACTTTGAAATTATGGTTTTTTTTAAAGTGATATGGCCTCAACTGAGATGACTTCTGAAAGGGAAAAAACAACTAAATTGACAGATCATTTTGACATTTCTCAGACAAAAGGTTTGTTTGATGTGTTTTTTTGATTGACCTCGCTTAAATTATTTTCTTATTTGTTTGTTCATGCTGAAAATGGAGTTCACCAAATTTAACTCACGATGAGTCGTATAGTTTTAAGATTTTCTATATACATAATTTGATTACGAGTAACTGAAAACGTGACAATGGTTGAAAATTTTGCTCAGAATTAATTGTAATCGGGAATAAATTCTTTAATGGAATCTGGCTTCATTTAAAAAGGACATCTGAATTGCACGAGCTTGCTATCATAGAACACCTTTAACTAGCTAGAAATTGTCTGTATGTATTGTTTCAATAATATAATGATGTTAGAAAATAAGTGTAAAAAAATGTATAAATTTGTTATTTGTTTCGTATAGACATGATAACTCCATAAGCGTATTTTTGAGTAAAAATGCATTTAAATTTGTGTTAAAATGTTGGATATTTGTACCAAATTTGAAGCAAATCGGTCAACTCGTTCAGGCTCTAGCTCGAAGTGAAGTGGGCGTCAAAAGGGAATTTTTATATGGAGAAATATTTAAAAATATAAGTCATAAAAATTGTAGGATATTCATAAAAAGTATAGGTACCTATGTATAATTTTTTTTGAACTTTAATATAAAATTTTGTGTGCCAATTTTAAGTATCTATTAAAATACAATTTAACATGCAATTTAAAAAAAAATCTTTAAACCGTTTGCAGTATATTGAATATTCAAACATTTTAAAAATGTTTATAAATATAATTGGCCTCTTATATACAAAATAAAAATAAAAAAATCGGTTCTATGACAGGTACGTTTTAACTCAGTAACTCGTAATTTTTTTTTCAAAAAATGTAGAGCCGTTTTTGAAATAAATATATGTTTGTATATTGGTTGTATGGTAGGTACCGTTATTTTAATTTCCCATCTATAGAATACCTTTAAAAACATTAAGTCCAACGTTTAAAGAAAATCTTATGAGGTATTATTTTCGGCTGAGCACTGAAACTAACGTCAAAAACCAAACAAAAATAAGCTTTTCGAAATCCGAACAGTCAAAAGCTGAAGTAACCGGTATTGAACTCAAGTGTTAAGGCTCTCCCAAACCAATGCGGAACATTCGTTGCGGCGAAGAAACAGTCGTCAGTCAAAATTAATTCATATGTTTCTCCGCTGCGTTGGTGTGGGCACTCTCATATATCACCATGTAAATAAATTTTGACATGCGAATGTTTCTTCGCCGCAACGAATGTTCCGCATTGGTTTGGGAGAGCCTTTAATCATCGTTCTTCTTTCATACGTACTTGAGCATATGTCAATTTTTTTTTAAAGTTGGGTGCGCTCCTGAGCGTTTTTCCGCTATGAAAGCAAAAGTGAAAAGAACTAGACGAAAAGCAAAAAACCGCAAGACGTATCATATTATATTCGACCACTTCAGTGTCCCGTAGAGCATTACAGTTGCGGCTTAACTGGCTGAAGCTGAACACAATATAGAATAAAGACGTAGCTGCATTTGCAATGGTTGCTGCAGTATTTGTCAAAATATTGAATACACTCAAATTCAATGTTGCAAACACAATGCGACGCAGGTGCTATTGCATCGTAAAGCCTGGTACGCTGCTAATGTGAAACGAAAAATCCCATACAAAAATGACATGACGAAATCATAAACGAAAAATTTCGTTGTCCCTTTCGTTCTGTGGTACGCTGTTCGACCAGCGAAATTGATGATATATATAATATTTTGACAAAAGTCTCCACTCTCTTTTCGCAATGAATTAATTGCCCGGACCATTAATTGTGTGCGGAAAAATGACATTTGGGTTTGTTCGTGTTTTTATTTGTTGTTTCTATTTATTTAATTGCAATTTATTTAAACTCTCCATAAATATTTTTCCTCTGTGTTTTCGTAAGCATTTCGTTGTCTTTTTGGAGACCGCAGGAAAATTTCGATTCGCATCAGCACTACGAGGCTTAACGCACATGTTGGTCAACTTGTTAGGCCTGATCCACATCTCTGTCGTGTGTTGTGTTGTGGGGTCGTGTGTCGCTATCGCTACAATGTATTTCATATGCGTAGAACCATATTTGTCTCGTGTGTTGTGTTGCAGTGTGGCGCATAAAATATATGGAATGACAGCGACACACGACTCCACAACACAACACACGACACAGATATGGATCAGGCTTTAACTTTTGCTGCACGCTTTTGCACATTCCCAATAGAAAAAAAGAAGCTACTGCGCGGAAAAAATATTATTTCTGTTTTCAGTGTTTTTGTGTTGTGTTTGATTATAGATATAGATTTTTTTTACAAACAAAAAATTGTGAATGGGCCATTACACACTGGATCAATTTTGAGCCGGACTAAACTGGGGAAATGAAAGTTTGTAGGCGAGGGAGGTGAAGAGTGAGGAATGCAAGGATTAAAATGTTCATCTTAGTTTCGAGCGGACTAAGGCTCGTTTCACACACATTCGGTTTCATTCGGTTCGGTCTCTATTCGGTTTGTATTCGGCTGTGCCTGATATGTGTAATACTATAAAACGGCAAAAATAAAAACCTAATAGAAACCGTAGAGCACCGTTTTATCGTTTCACACATATCAGGCACAGCCGAATACAAACCGAATAGAGTGTGCGGACTGGTTTACTACGTTTACAAACAATTCATAATTAAATTCAAAAAACAAAAAAAGAATTATGTGAGTTGTGTTTTAAAATTTCAAAATAAATTTCAACAAAAACCAAAAATAAGAAAACATAATCTCTAACATTCCAAATAATGAAATTTGGAATAAAAATAAATGTGTCGTATAAATAAAAAAGTTTGAGCTTGGTTTCACTGTCTGCTGAGTTTAGTAGAACCAAGTTTACTCGCACCATGTTCCAGCGTTTACAGAGCCCAAGGAAATTATTTTTTTTTTTTTTTGATTCTCAAACTGAGAGTACTAATACAATTAAAGACGGTTCATGAATGAATTGGGTGGCACAACGGCTCGTGAAGAACCAGGGTCTAGTGACTTACAAATCGCAACCATTCCTGTGTGCGCCTGTCGACAGGAATGGAAGGGACCTACAATTGTATGCCGAATCCGAACGGCTAGACGAGAAGCACTTATTCGTGACAAGTGATACTCTTGGAGGCTTTGTCAATTCCTCGCAAGAGGCAGTAGCCCTGCAAAAAAAACTTTTTAGTTTTTAGGTGGACGAGGCTGGGAAGTGAACCCAGACCTCCAGCGTGACAGTCGAACGCACTAACAATTATGCTACGTGCTACTACCGGTTCATGTACACACAATTTTCAGCCAGCTTTGCTCAGCCCGTGTGTGAAACAACGGCTCATGAAGAACCAGGGCCTAGTGACTAACAACTCGCAACCATTCCTGTGTGCGCCTTTCGACAGGAATGGAAGGGACCTACAATTTTATGCCGAGTCCGAACGGCTAGACGAGAAGCACTTATTCGTGACAAGTGATACTCTTGGAGGATTTGTCAATTCCTCGCAAGAGGCAGTAGCCCTGAAAAAAAACTTTTTAGTTTTTAGGTAGACGAGGCTGGGAAGCGATCCCAGACCTCCAGCGTGACAGTCGAACGCACTAACCATTACGCTACGGGCTACTACTAAGTCTGGCTTTAGTTCAGGTCAAAATTGAGCAAGCGTGTGATGGCCCAATGAATGTGAAACAATTGTTTTGCAGAAAATAAGATGGATATATTTTGGAATTTATCAACATAAATTATCAACCTGTACAGCTGCTTTGTGGGCACATAGACAATAAAGCGTACGATATTTTTTGACGACTCCCTATTGTGTTCAGTCAGTAAGGCTGTTTGTCGAGGTACAGAAAGTCGAGAGCCAGAATTGCGGGACCCCTTTTTTTCGCGTTCTCTATCATTTTAATGTTAGGGAAATATATTCAGCCCTATCACAAATTCCATCGTAATCGGAAACATTTTACGAATCCTGAAAAAACTATCACCAAATCCGTTCGTAGTTGCAATTTGTATGGGATATTCCACTACGATGGATTCTGTGATCCGTTTTTTAGGGATTTGTAAGAAGTTTCCGATTACGATGGAATTCGTCATAGGGCTGATTATCTCGAGTTCGATTTCTTTACGACTACAATAACTGATGAGCTTACTGTCAAACCTGGGCGAAACGCATCTTGCAGTTGAGGTCACCTGAGTTATCGAAGTAAATTTTTTAAAAACGTCAGAAGGGTAATTGTTCTCACAATGGAATCGTTTCAGAAGTTTTTTTTTGTTTCTATTCCAGATGCTTCCAATTGTGAAATGATGATATAATAACAATAGACATTGGCCTTTTTTCTCTTCCAAATACTTTCGATAAAGTAAAGTACATCCTTGGGCTTCGAGAAAGCTAATAGATACATAGAGGTCAGCGTAGGTACATGCAAAGTTTAATAGCTCCATTATATATGGATTTCAAGAAAGTTTGCTTATCTCTATTTGCTGGCACTATCTACAGTCACACCTAAACGAATAATCTTTGCGAATAATAAAAATTAAAGTAAATCAATTTTTATAATAAAGGGATCAAAGAAGGTTACCTGCGGGGGGAAAGTTGCCGAGTAGAAAACTAATTGTAAGGTTTATTTTTAATATATAAATGTACCTACAAATATTTATACAAGTGATTAAAATCTAATCGCCCTAACACTTACACAATTAAAACCGTTACAAATGCCTACTCTCTGAGGCCTAGAAAAAAACCTACTAGACTTTTGTATTCTATATCACTATTAAAGTGAAGTTAATTAAGTAATTACAGGCTGCTTATATCTTAAATCTATGAACCTACGTACTCATATTTTGGTTCATTTCAAGAATATGTTGTTGGATCTTGGCTAATAAGAACGATCAATAAGAGCAAGTACAGGGAAACCAATTATAGTTTGATGAAAAAGTTTTTGTTTTTATTTTGTATTTAAATAGTAGCAATATAATATTAGTTTGTCAATTGACATCTACATAATAAGCTAGTTCTCTTTTGATTTTTTTTTTTTTTGCAATTCATGCAACAAAAGAACCTATCCCTTCACATATCGTTACAGAAATCAACAAAATTGTAAATAAAATTGAAAAAAAAAATCTCTGAAAGTTGCTCTTTACGAATTTTGCAATTACAAAATTGTCAATAGAAAATCACGGCCATTAGGCTCCCATGGTGATCATATTTTGTTCTCCAAATGACTTTAGTCAAATGTTAAATAAGATGAAAACATAAAATCAAATAAGGAATTTAAAAAAAAGGAAACAAAAAATAATAAATAAACATTTTACGCCACAGCTTTGGTAACAATTAGTACAGCCGATGGCACTAAACCCAATATCTCCAATGGCTTCTCGAAGTCATCGTCGGAGAAGACTTTTCTTGGGAATGAGGTCATCAAACCGAATGGGAGATCGGCACCTTGCTTCATCTGGATGAATACTCGAATGGCCGACAGTTGCTCTTTGACACCGAAGGTCTCCGTTAATGTTGATCCGTCTTGCAAACGTATTTGAATTCGGGTGTTCGTGTAATCCTTGGGTGGTTGTTTGGGAGAGGTGACAACAGCAGGCGCAGGAGTAGGTGTTGTTGAACTAACAGCCGATTGGGGGGAAGTAGGCCCTTGGTCTCTGTGAAGTGAAAACATTGCATAGTCGATTTTAAGGGATTTTTTGTAAAACTAATCCAAGGATTCTCAACAGAGGCAACTTAATAAGAACAAATTGTACTTTAGCTAACTGCAAACGATTGTCAATTCTTAGAACATTGTCAGATCTGCCAATGGAAAACTATGACAATATTGTGCACAAAATTGTAAATTCAAACGGTTGTTAGTCATTTAAGACACTATTTTCACTAACGGATCTAAGAATATTGTCAGATCTACCAATCGTCTTCGTCTGTACTTATATTTAGGTTTAAGGAAAATCTACTACACACATACCTAGCCCGTCGGGCAGCTTTGTCTGCCTCAATCTGTGCCCTAACGCGCTCTCTAGCCGCTTTTTCTTGTTCCTTCTCTCGTTTCCTCTCTTCTAAAATCTTTTTCATTTCCATTTCTTCCATTCGTTGGCGAGCCTCTGTCATGTCTTTGCCAGATTTGATGCGATTCTTTTCGCGTTCGGAGGCCTCTACACGTTCGCGCTCCTCCCGTTCGATACGCTTCAGTTTAAGCTTCTCTTCAATTAGTGCGAGTTGGGCTTTCTTTTCCTCCTCGGTGAGGGGTTTTTTCTCCTCGGTGGACTCGGAGAAATTACTGTGTCCAGTTTTAGCCGCATGGAATTCGACCTCTGACTGGTCTTTGAAGAGTTTGCCACAATCGTCGCATTTAAGAGATTTGGCAGTTTCTGCTGCTGCTGTTGTCGCCGGAGTACTGGACGAAGCTTCGGCATCTGAAGGGGCAGTGGGCGAGCCGGCAGCAGATGTGGTGGCTTGCAGTGTCTGACCGGCTGATGGCTCAGTTCCACCTTGGGCGGGTATTTCCTCGTCGATATGAGCCAACAACCATTCCATAGCAGGTTCGACGCCTTTGAAATTGGTTGCTTTGATGGCATACTCGCTACAAAGGAATTATAAAGGACTTTTTATTATTTGATCCACGCAATCGAGGCTGATTTTTTTTTTTTTCTACTCACGCTCTTTCTTTGGGGAATCCCATATCGACAAGGGTTTGAATTTCAGACATTATTAATTGGATTTTGTTTTGATAATTATTTAAATGAGGTTTTGTTGTTTTTTTTTTATTTATTTAGCAAAACACAAAACAATGAAATTCGTTTTTCTTAAGAAAAAATGACGAACGCGAGAAGAATTGTGATTGTGACAGATGACAAATATTTTTTTTTTGGGTTGTCATTCGGCGAACAACGGCATTTTCGAAGTTTTTGCGAATTCGAAATGTTGAGGAAGCACTGGAAATGGGAGATTGTCAAACTTGAAAATGTTAAGGCAGAGATTCAACTTGATAATGGTGAAATTATGGGCCTGTATGCATTGAATAAAACAGGTGGATTTTATGTGCGCAAATTGAGAAGGGTACATTCAATTAAAAAAAATAGATTCTGCAACACACGAGACAAAATATGGTTCTACAGTTATGATATACATTGTACCGATAGCGACACACGACTCCACAACACACGACTCCACAACACACGAGACAGGTGTGGTTCCGGCTTTATAGACTCTCCGAAACCAATCCATCAACGCAAAACATTCGGCGCGGGGGAGAAATATTCGCCAGTCACAATTTAGTCAAAGTCATCGATCTCATATAGAAAATTATTCCGATCGTTAATGAAATAAAAAAATGTGAAAAAAAGCAATTTTAAATCACAAATCAGAAAAAAAATTAATTTACAAAACAATGGTCGTCCATTTTTTTTTTGTTTATAAAAATTTTCATTCGTTGGCTCAGATATTCAGACGTTTTCATACAAATTAGCGATAAGAAAATATTGATTTCATCTGGCAGTACTTTTTCTATCTGAACTTAAGTTAAGAACCGATAATTATCTGGACTTAGCTAAGTTCATTTGGACTTCAGTTGTTTTTGTATTTTACATTTAAATTCCTTACCCTTACACGAGCCAGTACTGGCTTACAAGTTACAATACATTTAAATGTTCTTACTAACACATACAAACCTGAGCAACTTGCTCGTCAACTGGCTTGCAATATTCGAAGCCAGTTGGGAAGCCAGTAGAGAAGACAGTGGCCTCGTTCAGACTTGTATATAAAGCTATATGGATAGCTTTTCGTTGGAAATTTAATGCAAAATTAAATATCCTTTCTACCACAACTTTTAATGAGAGGAGGGAACAAGAATTTTCAACATTTCCAAAATAGGCAACTGTCAAACATGCTTGAAGGGTGGCTATGATTATGATGAAATATACAAAATATCTTAAAAATCCTAATTTTTTGAAAGATATTTTTTTCTTGGGAAAAAGGAGAGTTTTGTGGATTTTGGGTGACATTTGGAACATTCTGTTACCGATTTTTCAAGCCATAAACTGTCAAATTAAATTGAAAGATTGCTACGGAGATGATGCATTGAAAAACTTAAAGATATCTGAATTTTTTGAGATTAAATTGCACGGGAAAAGGCGATTTTAGCGCCTTTGGGTGACATTTTGGAACGAAATATTCCTCGAACGACGTTATTTAGTTTCTTACCTATCTGTCAACGCATGAACTGTCAAATTTCATTAAAGGATGGCTTCGATGATGATGGTTTAAAAAAAACTCAAAAAAATCAATTTTTTTTTTAGATTATTTAAAAAAAAAAAATCAAGTTTTTTAATTAGATGAAAATAAATCCATGTTAATTTAACGCGACAGAAAAGTCTGTCAATGCATCCGTCAACGCATTGGCAGTATTATGCGTTGACCATCGCAAGACTTGATGAAGAATTCGACGTCAGTTTTTGTTAAGTAAGAAAAAATCGAAGTCCGATGCCAAAGCAAATTCAATAAAATTGTGTATTTAGAATCCTAGATAGGATGTCCTGATAAAATCTTGCAAGCAACTTGCTTACAAGTTGCCTGCCGCCTACGTCGCAGTATATTCACGTATACGAACTTGACAGTCAATCTATGTAGCTAACTGGATTTCCAGTACTGACTCGTGTAGCCTCAGGGTTAGTTCAGATGTTGTTTTTTTTTTGTTGTCAAATTCTGAACCTGCAAAAAAACACGGCTAGGGATAAGTAGATTGAACTGAAAGAAATTTGCCTATCCATGTAGACAGGCACTAGCCTATCCATGTAGACAGGCACTAGAGCAGCATTCCTACGACTGACGATGTGGTATTTGAAGTGACCCATGAAAAAATTTTACCAATTCAAAATTCAGAGCCAAGGATTGCGAACACATAGGTAGCTATATTTTAGCCCGGAGTATCTTGGAAATTGGTATTATCTTCAGGTTCCGGCGTTAGAAAAAAAATTCTTAGGGCTCGCTGTTTTAATTTGTTATGATAATTTGTATTCAATCCTGGACACATTCCTTGAACCTAGGCCCAACAATTTTAAATATAACAAGAATAACTCGATTTTGATTCTAAACGCAAGACTGCACTCAACTTCAGCGGAACTACACTTCACGACCCGGCAAAACATTATTTGTATGAAATTTTATGAGCTATATCTCACTAAGCGGCAACCGAACTTCACACAATTTCATACGAATTCTTATGAAGTGTAGTTCCGCTGCATTGCAGTTCAGTCGATTGCTGTCTAACCCATTGAATAAGAAATAGAGGAAGAGGCTTTTAACACATATACAGTGTACGTGAGTGAAGCATTAAAATAAAATTAAAAAAAAAAATCTGAAACTCACCTATCATTTTGCCTAGCTGAAAAAAAGTGTGTTAATATTTTGAGATAGTAAATTAACGAAAAATAGACTTTAAAACTAAATAAAAAAGTGAAATTAAAGTGATTATTGGAAACAATTGATATATTTTATTAAAAAAATTATAAAAAAAACATGCGGTGCTGCGTTAAATCCTGTAAAAACACCTATAATAAGGATAAAAAAAAGTTTTCATTTCACAAGTAAGTTTTGGCTAATATAACACAAAAAGTAATTTGAAGTGATGTTTGTTAGGTAAATACATTATCTTAGAATAGTTTTTAATTGATATTTCATGGTATTTTTCCATACAAAAATCAAACTTGTTGAAAATAAAAATATATCTACTTTCATCATGTAATTTTCTAAAACTGACCTGTCAAATGAGAAATTCTTTTACAGTGACGGATTAGTTTTTGTGGGAAATGGCAAGGCTCAAAACCGTTGAGCGCCCTTAGTGCAGAGTTATTTTTCTACGTTTTAGTTTTGGATATAATTTATCTATTTAAAATAGAAAATATTTGACAGTACGTTAGTTTCAAGTAAGTTACCCTATCTATCGTGTCGGTTTTGTTCTTCGTCAAGAAGTGTTTGTGTCCAGTTATATTGAATTTGTTTGTATTTTTTATACTGCTTCAAGAAGTAACAAAAAGTTACTAATTTCATTTCAGAGGAATGTAACTACAGAGATAAAATGTACATAATTTCAAATAATTTGACTAAAGAAAATATCTGTGATAATATTATTGGGCCATCACACACAGGTTCAATTTCGAAGTGGACTAAACTGGGGAAATAAAAGTTTGTAGGCGAGAGAGTTGAAGAGTGAGGAATGAAAAGACTGAAATGTTCATCCTTGTTTTGAGCGGACTAAGAAAGTTTAATTACTAATAAATACACAGTTCGTCGTTTCTAGGCAAAAAAAAAAACAAATCTATTGTCATGCAAAACTGAAAATTTTAAAGGAAATTTTTTTTTTTTTTTTGATTCTCAAACTGAGAGTACTAATACAATTAAAGCCGGTTCTTGTACACAGAATTTTCAGCCAGCTTTGCTCACCCGGGTCCGATTGAAGGAAAAGTTAGTCTGGATTTAGTTAAGTTTAAAATTGAGCCAGTGTGTGATGGCCCATTTTCATCAAAATTAAAAATTAAATTTTCAATTATCCATTTTCTATTTTCAGGTTTCTGTAATAGGTGAGTTTTATTTTATTACTTCAAGCGTGCTTTGTCCTTATTATTATTATAATCCAGCTCAGCAAATAAACCCAAAAAACAAGACTTTCATTCAACTCTTTATTTGATCGAATAAATTTGAACCAAATTAAAAAAATCTTTTTTTTTTCTTTCAAGGCTCATAGAAACGGGATCATGACGTTATCTAAAATGACAAAAATCTCAAAAAAAAAAACAAAAAAAATCACTTAAGCAAAAATCTCGAATGTACAAAAATCTAGAACGCACAAAAATCACGAAAGACTATATCTAGAAAAAAATCTCGAAAACAAAATTCATTCGAGATTTTTTTTTTTACCTTTCTCAATAGTTTAAACGAAAATAAAACGCATATGTTCAATTTATCAAACAATTTATTTTTCTGGTCAAAAAACAACAACAATCGAAAATGATTTAAACAAAAATCAAATATTTTATAGGATATGTATACATATGTATATACTCGTACCACAACATAACAAATATCAAAAAAGTACAATAATTATTCAAAACAAAGGAAAATTGTCAAAATACAACATAATCAAACAAACAACTCTAACTATAATAACTAAATAACTTCTATAAACTGGAGTTATATGCAAGACTATTAGCTTACATAACTTTTTTCTTCTTTTTCGTCCAGTATTTTTATGATTTGCTTTTCTTTTCTTAAATACTCCCTTTTTACCTTAGTTTCTTGACCAATCTGAATTTTTTGAATCACACAGCTAACATGAATTAACTAACTATGATTATCATTATCATTATGCTTGACTGTAGTTATCCTGGTACTACAAATATGAGATTTATTCAGTTCACACAGCCAGTAAAACTTTTTATTACCTTTGTTTTAACTTTTTTTTAATAAGAAAACTTACGTTGTTATAAGAGAACGTGCCTAGCAACACTAAATTTAGTCACCTGCTTGTATAGTTGGATGGGTGCATGTGCAGTGTACTGATTCTCTTAAGGAGGCTTTCCTAATCTAGAATAAATATTAATTGTTGAGACAATGAATGGTTACAATTCACGCGCGCATGCTATATTTTTTTTTTTTATATTTTTGCAGTTCTAGATTATGCTTTCTAGATTTTTGTTTTTGAGATTTTTTCAATTCTAGATTTTTTTTTCGAGATTTTTACTTTCGGGATTTTTTCTTTCTGGATTATTGGTTTCTAGACATCGTGGTAAACCCCATAGAAACATCTATGTTCCTTTTGTATGTGCCTGAGTACTTCTGAGAAGATGAAAACCACAATCCAGTACTTCTACATGTACATGCTTTTAACTTAACCACCCGTAAAGAAACGGAGCAAAAAATTCCTTTGGGCGCCCCAGCAAGTAGCCGTCTACCTTCACTGCGACCCTGTATCAATGCATTTGTGTTTGTGTGACTCACACAATTTTGAAAAATGCTTCAATTTTTTCTCGATGTGCCGCTTCCTGTACTTCTTATTCAATGGTCTAACCTTAATGGAGCCAGTTTGGAGTAACAGACAACAAAATAAATGGTGTTCTAGTTTTTAAGTAGTTTTAATTAGTTTTAAAACAGTTGTCAAGTGGTTTGTAAGTTTTGTAGCTATAAAAAATAAAATAAAATTTGTTTGGTAAGAAATTAAACCCAGATTAGTTCTAACCTAGTTCTTAGGCCGAGCCATTATAATTAAGTTATTATACCTAGTTTAACTTAGAGCGCCCACTTATGGGACAGTACGTTAGTTTTGAGTTATTGATAAGTAGGCTAGTTTTTAAGTATTTTTGTCTAGCATTAAGATAGACCCATTTTTTGGCAACAGTGGAGGTGGACTTGAACATAACAATGACGCTAGAACCAAACCCAAAACCAAACAAACAATGAAAATCAATTTTTATATTTTTAGTAGCGATCGAAATCAATTTATTGGTCTTCCGTTTCGTTTACTTTAGAAAATTCCTCATGCTTATTTTTATTTGCTTTGTATTGGTGTTTCTAAAAATAAAATGTGAATAATTATTAAAAAAGTTAAACCACTCAGAAGTCGTTTTATCCATTATACCGAGCGATCATCGACGACATGCTATCCAATGCAAACAAGTTGCTGGACAACAGTCTAACCTCACGCTGTGAATAAAACGATATACCTCTTCATCGCAGGTTTGGACATTTGTACTTTTCTTCAAAAGTAAAAGAAGACTCACTACAGAAATGATCCTGTGAAGTATAGTCTTAACTTTTCCCTAGCAAGTCACTTCTATAAGTCTACATTTCTTGAAATAACTAAATGTAAACTATATGAGAAGATAAAATGAAACAAATTAAAATTGAATGCATTAAAGGTAGGTTACGTACTTACCAACCGTGTTCCCATAACGGCATTATTAATGCTAGATCTAGCATTATAGAGAAGAGAAAAGCATTATGAAATTTTAAAATTATGCTAAATGCTTTTCTGGCATTCTTGATTTTATTTTTTGCATTCTTGAATGCCAAGAATGATTTCGAATCATTGATTTGATATTATCATATTTAAAAAAATATTTAAAAAATTATTACAAAGCATTGTGATTTAACCTTATAAATAAATAACGAAGATTCACACATACGCTAACAAAATTCATGACTTTTTCTAATAGAAATGATTTAATTAAAGCATTTGTTTCATATTGGAACCTGGAAAGTCAATTATTTGGGCCTTTTTAGCGAGAGCTTTTGTTCTGTTATTTTGCTATTCTGTTATCAATTTCAATACAATAGTTTGGCCTGTTTTAATAATTATAAAATAGTATTCGGCTGCTAAAACTGTTAAGAAATCTATGCGAGATGTCAAAAGTTCGAAATTCACAAAATACAAATGCGTTTTTGGTCCAGTTACTAACTTTTAAAGATGCAGCTGGGAAAAATAAGTTTAATGAATTCGGTCGATTTGTGATTGGACTGCTTTCACATCCCATTTGAAACGCTGAGGTCGAGCGCCTGTTCAGCCAAACGAATATAATTTAAAAAAAAAATCGTAATAAAATTGGAAAAGAATATTATTCACCAGCATTGTCCAAATACGGGAGGGGCTAAAGATAGAAGATAAATGCTGCTTTTCTTATAAGGTTTCTCCGCAAAGTATGAAAACGCTAAGTATGAAGATTATTTGTATGAAGAACTTTGGGCTAACTCTTATTTGATTAAAATCATAAAATAAATAAGATATTTATATCTTAAACCTAATGTCATTTTATAAAAATAAGAATGTGATAAATCTGATTGATTTAAAATTAAATAATTAACTAGTAAAAAATGACTTAAAAATAGTTTGCTGTAAAAGTTCCTAATACACCTATTTACATATAAAGCTTCGTTATTTTTGAATTAATTTTGTTTTGTTTTCGTTTTTTTGTTATTATAAGGAGATATAACCTATAAATGTATGTTAGGTATTTAATGTTTGTTTTTTAATCATCGATATGGACGTTTTTATATGGAATTTGAAATCTAGCATTTTGTTTTTTGAGCTCCCATACGATCATCTATCATTATAAAATTTGAAATCTAGCATTATGAAATTTGAGATTATGGCAACACAGCTTACCAATATAACTGGCTGAACACAATAGAGTGCCGCAACAAGAACTGCAGTCGCAAGTACACCAGTCGTCAAAAAAATATGGTACGCTCTATTTTCTATGTGCCCATCTGTTGATAAATTCCAAAATATATCCCTCTTATTTACTGCAAAATAATTGTTTCACAATCATTCACTATTTTAAAAAAATATTTTAATCAAACACAACACAAAAACGCTGAAAACCGAAATAATTTTTTTTTCCGCGCAGTAGCTTGTTTTTTTTTCTATTGAAAATCTGCGAAAGCGTGCAGCAAAAGTTAAAAGTTGACCCACTTGTGGGATACCGTGCGATAGCAGCTGCATCGCATTGTGTTCGCAACATGGCCCTAAGTAATAAACGTATTTCGAGTCGAATCTAGCTTAGATTCGATTTTTTTTTTGTAAGGAATAAACTCGACTTTAGGGTAAATTCAACTCAAAATTCGTTTATTACTAAGGGCCATGACCCATGAATTTGTGTGTATTCAATATTTTGACAAATACTGTGACACGGATTGCAAATGCAGCTACGTCTTCATCTTCATTGTGTTCAGCCAGTAAGTCACAACTCCCAAGTCCCAATACCTAGGTATGTACATACATTTGCTATGTGCCTGTCCACATTGGGTTTTTAATGTTAGGTGCATGCAGTGATACAGGTAGATTTTATGTGAGTGAAAAATAGATGGGGTCGATTCCACTCAAAATGCACTTTTGCACCACTTTCAAACAATATTCTTGGATTCAACATGAAAGATTTTTTATTGAAAGATAAATGGATTTCAAGGGTGGGAGATAGGGAGGGGTTGTTTCAACTGAGAGGATTTACTCTTCATCGTATGGACTATGGACAGAATGAACATATTAACACCCAGCATTAAAAATCCAATGTGGACAGGCTCTATGGGCATTCAAATACGGCATGTCTTTTCAGCGAAACTCCTCATATATATTATTGTTTAAAAAGGTAGGTACCTAAACCTACCTTTGTCTATTAAGCTTAAAGAAATTTAAATACTAAGGGCAGGATTTTCTGTGTGCAGTTTAAGTAAAAAGGATTAACTCAATAAATGCTTTTGATATGTATTTATCTTGATTATTTTTTGAGTCTTTTTGCATTCAAAATACACTTAATAACTGCTTTTTGATATAAGTCTAGATAAATCTTTTTCTAGAGTCAACCAACACCCTTATCAAACTTCACAAGTCGCAATAACTTAATAACTCGTAGTGAACTCGCCTCATAAAGAGTTGAAAATTATGATCTGCTCCTTGGCAGATCACAATTCACAACATAGGGGCCCTATTGCGTATTACGAAACGAACGGCAAGTAAACGATACGTAAACGATAGTCACGACAGAGAGCGATTATGTAAAACGAGAATGGTGGTATATAGATGTTGCCAATCTAAAACGAAATTTTTTTTTAAGCACAACCAACTTCGCCCTATTTATGACTGTCAAAACTTAAAATATTTTATCAACAAAATTTCAGTATTTTGTAAAAATATTGTTCCATTGTGATTTTTTTTTGACCAGATAAGGTGAATCCGAAATGGAAGAAACCTTTACCTTTTTCGTTTAACCAAAGAAGCATTTATAAACAACTAAAGAGGATTAAATCGCGTCTTCAGAGTGTACGATCAACATAATCAAATATAAAATTATGCTACTCTTCGCTTTTTAGCAGGTGGAAACCAAAGAGGAACCGGCTAAGACTTTCTAATCGGATGAAATGAACCTACATACATTTTTCCATCCCCTTGTTTTTTCAGACGGGCCACTACCAAGTATCCCGAAAATATTTTGGACTTTACTTTGGCTTGGCTATAAGGCCGATAACTTTAAGCAACAAGCGGGTTGCTTTTTATACAAGCAATTAGCAAATATAATTGCTTTGATTGTTTTGGCGGTGTATAAAATAAATAATAACAACACAAATATTAATTTTCACTCATAGTTTACAATCACACTTTTCACAGTGCGGTAACTTTTCACAACTTCTATTTTTTTTTCTGGCAAATCTATTAGGATCTGATTTGCCAAATTTTACAAAATGTTTAAATACGCCAGAAATAATTTAAATAAAATAAAATAAAAAATGAAATGCGGTCTATGGAATTCTTATTATTGCGCTTTAACTGAAAAGTGGCTGGATACTAGTGAATGGGCGTTTACTGGTACACCTACCCTAACTATTGTAAAACTGAAACACGCTAGGCTGTGTTTTGCACCACCTCAGCCAGATATCATATAACATACCTAATAGGTATGTTCCCAAGATACATATATTATAGGTAATATCATTAGCATGTTCATTTTTGTTCAGTTCTGCGCATGTTGTCAAAATCAATAGTAAAAAAATTGAATTTCAAACAATCACAAAAAATTTGTTTTTGTTTACTGTGTACTTACACAAAGGGCAGCCATCTTGAAATTTGGAAAGGTGTGCCTGATAATACCTAAGATCAGCGGTTCCCAAACTTTTCAAGCATTGGAACCCTTAACATGGTCCAAATATATTTCGGAACCCCAACTCTTAACTATAGTAAAAAATGCAAAACTGCACAATCACATTTCAAAATCAATTTTTTGTTTATACTTCATGTGAGTGTGGCTCGTAATTTTCTTTGGAAAGTGAACTTTGTTTGCTTTTTTTTAATTATGAAAAGATCACACTTCGATAAAAACATGTTAGTAAATACATACCGTGTATAGCTGGGGTAAAATTGGACTCCTTTTTTTTTCTATTTTTTTAAATATAAAGAACTTTTCCAATCTTTTCAGCTTTCTTTTTAAAAATGTATAATTTAACAAATTAAAAATGATTGAAATAGCTTCGTTAGGATAAATTGAGAAAAAAAGTTAAAAACTTAATAATTTTGACTAAGAATCTTTAAGAAACACCAACAAATGTTGAAAGGATTCAACATGTTGTGGAAATACTACAGCAGAATAATTTCTACTTAGTTATTTGGAATATTATACAAACTTTACTTTATTAATGCAACAATAAAACAAAAAAATATTTATTTTTTATCCGCAATTAAATGGGGATTAGCTGTAGTTTGAGTGACTTTTGCCACAATAAATTATGAAAAATGTATCAAAATTATAAGAAAACTTGTCTTATAAAGACATCCGAAGCAAAGTACAAGTCTCCTTATAAGGCTGCAAGAGGACAGAAAAAGATTGATCCTCCTAACACTGTTCCAGAGATATGAAAATTTAAATTAACAATTCATGTATTTAAAAAACAAAAACAAAATAAGATAAATGAAACCCTAAAAAATAAATAAAAAACCCCCAGTATGAGAAAGTATCTCTGTAATCAATTTCTAGGGGATCAACGATTGATTTTAGTCAATGAGATAATAAGAGATAAAAATTGATCTTGGTAAGATTACTACAGATGCATGCCACTCCTTTCAGAGAATGGTAGCAGCTGGCCTTATCACACGACGTCGCACTGTCTTTAACAGAAAGCAATGTTAACGAGTGGGGGAGTATTTTTGATATTTGACATTTAGAATTTATTTTAATTTTGTTGCCCTGTGAAAATTTAAAAGTTAATAAACTAAAAATCAAAAAAAAAATTAAAACCAAAAGTGGCACCGTGTTTTTTTTTTTCATGTGTTCGTTGTTTTTATAGTTTTTTTAGTGTTCGAAAAAAAAAGATTTAGATATTGGCTACTACGAAAGTGAAATTCGGAACACTTTTTTTGAATTCGCAACGAAACGGAAATCAGAACAGGGGTGTATTACTGAATATTAATTTGGATTTGTTTCATTTTATCTTCTCATATAGTTTACATTTAGTTATTTCAAGAAATGTAGACTTATAGAAGTGACTTGCTAGGGAAAAGTTAAGACTATACTTCACAGGATCATTTCTGTAGTGAGTCTTCTTTTACTTTTGAAGAAAAGTACAAATGTCCAAACCTGCGATGAAGAGGTATATCGTTTTATTCACAGCGTGAGGTTAGACTGTTGTCCAGCAACTTGTTTGCATTGGATAGCATGTCGTCGATGATCGCTCGGTATAATGGATAAAACGACTTCTGAGTGGTTTAACTTTTTTAATAAATATTCACATTTTAATTTAGAAAAACAAATTCTGGGAACAAAAACTAAGCAAATCAGCAATCGCAAACTTCTGGAATCACCATAATCCACACCCACGCCAACATTGAATGGAACATTTTTGTTTGGTTTTGTTTGCTGTGGTGTGATGTGCGGTGTGGCCTGGCTGAAATTGCGCATGTTGAGTTTCTCTTTATATTTATTTTGTTTTTTAAAATTTACTTTTTGGTTAGAATTTTTGTACCTAGGTTAGTTTCTTTTAGTTGTGTTGTATTGTGTTTATGATAATGATGACAGACTAGGCTAGCACTAGAGTAAATAGCATTTTCTGATGTTAATTCTATTTTTGGTAGTTTATAATGTAATATATTTGAAACAATTTTTTTGTATCAGTGCATGATCTACGTCATACTCCATCCATATGAGTGATAAGTCGGTTACAGGTTTCTAGATTTTGGCCTGAAATTATATATACCCGTCATCAGCAAAGAGTTTGACTTTAGAATTGTTTATATATTTCACAATATGAAAGAGTGGTTACGCTTACATTTTGCATAGGTATGCTTCATCTGCAAACATGATGCAGTTTGCCTCGTCGCTTAGCCGTTGCCTCGTGCACCAAAAAACACAACACAGGGTGTTTGAGTTAAAATCATGAACGGTTAGATTGTACATACATACGTCGACAGCTAGCCTTGTAAACACTTACTAAGTCTCGAGGTATGGTGTTTGAAGGTACTTTTGAAGGCTAAATGCAAAAACCGTAAGTCGGTTCACAAGTCCGCCATGGTATGGTGTTGGTCTAAATCACTTTGAAGGGTAAATTCCTCAGCTACATTACATTTTGCATTTTTTGTTTTAGTTTTAAGAATATCACACCTATAAGATGCGTCGATGCTGGGCTTTTTAAATTGTATGAACAAAATAATTAAGGATTTCACATAATTACTTAAATACCTGATTAATATTAAGTATTACATACAAATAAATATCTGCATGAAAATATTTACAAGACGTGTCACGCCTTGATTTGTGACTTTCATATACAGGAAAGCTATAAACATACATATAGGCATGGGCCTTGACAACTTCAACATTTCGTCAGACATTTAATGACATACTCCAGCCAAACCACGATGATCTTTAAAAGGTATAGGTATTCCGTTGCTCCAATTGGTTTGATTACTAATCTCAGAAAACCTTGAGTTTAGTTAAAGAATTGTTTGATAATAATATTTCCACCAAATTCCTCAGAATGTATCTACAGATTGTTATAATCAATAACTCCATCTGCACTTGACTTTATTTCGTAAATTAAATTTTCAGGAAACAAATTGCGGTCAGATGCTAATTGGACAAAAAGGACAAACTTAAAATACATTTTCATAAATGGACATTAATAAAAACAATTAACCTAAATCACTTACTTTTTTCACAGGCATGGATTGTTTTCTGCCTTGTACAAATATATTTTCTTTACGTTTTTCAACCACCTTTTCTTCTCGAGTTTAATTTTTTTTTAGCTCGGGAACTCATACCTGTTGCCTGTTGTTAGGTAGGTACCTACTTATTTTTTTTACCTACCCACATTGGATTTTTAATGCAAGGTGCTTCGAGTCAGACATTTAGATTTAAGCAAGGTGCTTCGAGTCAGACATTTGGATTTAAGTGCGTGAAAAGACAGATTCCACCTTAAATGCGACCGCCAGTTTCAAATAATATTCTCGAATGCAACCTAAAATATTATTATATTGTGTGAGATTGAAAAAGTATTTTTTTTTTCAACGTGTACTTAAGACAGGATTTCACTTCTTAACTCGGCTTAATTCTGTAGTTCCTAGAATATTAATTTTTGGATAACAGCTTATCGAAGGGAAATTCGCAATCGCAATAACGACATAATTATACCTATCTCCGTTTGGCTATAATAAAAGTGCTTTCAACCTTGTTTAATTTTTGGAATAAAGGCTCTCCCAAACCAATGCGAAACATTCGTTGCGGCGAAGAAACATTCGCATGTCAAAATTTATTTACATGGTGTTATATGAGAGTGCCCACACCAACGCGGTGGAGAAACATATGAATTAATTTTGACTGACGAATGTTTTTTCGCCGCACGAATGTTTCGCATTGGTTTGGGAGAACCTTAATTGGGTTTTTTTTTTGTATAGCAGGACTTCGACTTCGGCAACAGAGCATGCATATTATGAAACAAAATAAAACTCTAAAACCCACTGCCATTGTATACACAAACAAAACAACTACTGAACCACAGTACACATCTTAAGGTGCGCAGGGTTGTCAGAAATTAAAAAATAACTGCCTCTGGGATTTTGAAGTAAACAACAAGAAATTTGTGGTGATTTTGAAATTAAATTAATTTTACTATTAATTTTGACAACATGCGTAGAACTGAACGAAAATGAAAACGATAGTGAGTGATATTATTTCCTGCAATAAATATGTATGTACACTCCCTGTCACTTGTTTGAGGCCACTATTTTCATAAGTTTTTTCTCGATAAATATCTGTAAGCAATATTTTTCCTGGAAATTTTTGATACATGAGAGTGGGTATGTATATTTATTTTGCAATAAAAAAGGATAAAGTTAAAGAGTTAACTTGGGAAATTCATAAAAATTTCGCAAATTATGTGAATGGACTGCAATAAATGGATATAAAACGTTGCGTCACTTGATTGAGGCCATTCTAAAAATTGCTTCGAAAAAGTCAACATCGCCGATTTTTTTCAAACAAGTTTAAAATATTTAAGAAAGGAAAGAGAACTATATTTTTTATTAAATTTCAAGTTAAAATGGGCTCTGGAAACAAGTCGACAGTAGCAGAAAGAAAGAGGATCAATAAAAAGGAACTGGGATTCTCAGGCCGAGAAATAGCTAGGAGACCGAACAGAAATAAGAACATCGTCTACAACTATCTAGCAGAAACTGAAAACTATGGAAACAAACGAAAAGGACGCACAACTCAAGCAACAACAATCCGAGGAAAACATCTCATTCAGCGACTAGCTTCAAATTCCACACTATCAGCGCCTAAAATAAGGTCAACAAGTGGGGTATCAGCCAGTATTTCGACGGTTTTAAGGATAATTGAAACCAGTGGTAAGATCAAGAGTATGAAGATCAAAAAGAAAACGTTTCTCGACAGCTACACAAGAAATTACGGAAGAATTTCGCCAGGGAGCATGTTGCCTGTAGCAAAGCATGGAAAAAGGTTGTCTTTTCAGATGAACAAAAGTTTAATATTGACGGACTCCATGGTTACAACTTTTATTACAACTTATTTTGTCAAGACATCACACTCATACATCACGTGTTATGCTGTGGGGTCCTATCACCTATTATGGAACAATTGAACTGGAATTTATAACTAGGTACAACAATGAACGGAAATAGTTACAAATGCCTACTGTAACGGGTGTTTCCAAAGCTAAGGAATATTCTTGAACCTCTACCTTGGATATTCCAACAAGACAACGCCCCTATCCATATTTCCAGGGAAGCTAGAAGCTGGATTCAGTCGGAAAACGTTGGACTTTTACCATTGCCACCTTATTCACCGGACTCAAACATCATCTAAAAAGTTTGGGCCTGGCTATTTTGAAAAGTTTATGATGCTTGTAGACAGTGTGGAGATAAGGTCGAAGCTAACTGCGATGCCTGGAATGATTTAATTCCAAAAATTTTATTTGTTTTCCCGTTTAAAAGTGAATTTTAAAATTTGAAAATGGTTGTGTGTGCTGTTTTGGGGTGTAATAATACAACGGACAGAAAAAAACAGTGAACAAAAATTAAAATTCATATCACTATTTCTTGAAAGACGATAAAATGTGCAAATTGTGGATTAGTGCTTGTGGGAATAAAAACAATTATACTTTAAAACAGTCGTGTTTGCTCAGGACATTTAGTTAAGACTAAGAGTGACTATACAGCTAAGGATATACTTTTAAAGAGCTTTAAAGAAAGAATCAGTACCATGATCCTTATACATCCTGCAGCTGTAGTTGGTGGATGAAAAGTTGGAAGGTGGACTTAAAAACGAAGTGATACATTCTTTGAAAATGTTAGACTTTTATAGCCATATTAATAACTCACCTGTAACTTTCGAACTCTTGTGTGAGCTTGTATTAAGAGACAATTGGTGAATTAAAACGTATATTTACTTATCTTATTTAACCCTTCTCTAAACCACCTTCCTAGTTGGCTTAGCTAGCTAGTAAGTGGCAGACATTTAAATCCTAGCTTATCAAGAGTAAATGATAACTCGACGCTAGCTCCGTTTATTAATATGGGTGTTAGAAAAAATTTGTATTAAAAACAATAAGGAACATCTATATACAAAAGGGAAGTTCCTGGAAAACCATTTGAAAAATGCTGAAGCTGTGCATCTAGACTTATTGCAAATAGACTATTTCTTAAGTGTAGACTGTATTTTAGAATTATGAATTTAAACAAATTTTTGTAAGTGAAATTAACTGTAAAAATAGAAAAAATATAAAAATAATCCAATAAAATAGTATTCTTTTCTTCTATCTTATATTCGAATGAGATGACATTGACGTCACACCACATCTGTCAAAAACGCAATGAGCATACCTTATATCTGTTTATCGTGTTGCTTCACCATCACCACACATGTATGATGTATCCAGTACATATATGATGTATCTTGGGCCTTAGCTAGCTTATTGAACAAGAATTTATTTTTCAATTTTTATTATTATGAATTTTAATAATGTCGGGGCGGCGCGAACGCCATCCCCGGCTACCAAAAATTACACGCACGAGTTATTCGCATTAGGAATAATCGCAGAGGTCAACTCAGCCGTAGTGCAATGGCCAAGCCTCGCTCCGGGGGAACCGCCTTCATGATCACGGTAGCCCCTACGCCAGGTAAGTATGCTTAACCGTAATCTTGCTTGATTTCTTATAATCTTTTCTACACAAAGTAAATGTGAATTTTAAAAAAGAGAAACGGAAAACGATCACGTTCTTTCGTTGATTTTAATTGCCAACAACAACACAACATGCATACGGCATACGTATAGCTATAGCCACTTTACAATAATTATACCTAGGTCCATTTCATACCATAGACATCCAGCCAAAAATAAGGGAAAAGAAGTGGCACGTATGTAGGTAACTTCTTGATATTATTATTAATTAGACCTATTCTGCCACATCTTTTATTCTGCTATGAGTTTTCTGTTATGATGCATAATAGATCTCGACTATAAAAAATATTTTATATATTGGTAGATTGGTACCTTCCTACCTATTCAGGAGTTCGATCTTTTATAAAAGTCTGTTATGGAATCAAATTATTAAATATAGTAATAAATTACCTTTTTGGCACTGTATGAGTTCTTTTATAGATAAATAATAGAAACTGAATAACTTCTTATTCTCATACAAATAAAAGCTTTATTTAAAACTAACGTTTTCGAGAATATCTTCTCATCTTCAGGGTTTTAAGCAAATTGAAAAGTTTTTTTTACATATACATAAATCAAAAATTGATGTGATTAAAAAATTATACGTATACATATACAAATAATTTTCAATTTAAAGAGTTAAAGTATTTTTATCTAATAATTATGAAAGCTAATGGTTCGAACTGGTTATAATAAAATTTGATGAAAGTAAGTGAATAAATGCGTTTAGAATTTTGTCTCAAATATGTCTTTAGCTAGTTTAAAAATGCATGCAATGAAGATCGTTCAAACAATTTGTATTTGTTCATATTATTTGGGCGATGTATGTACAATTCTTCATATGTATTTAATAATTTGTGGGTTATTTATTTGTTTTAATAATCTAAAACCTGCCAGGTTGTGATTATTATCAATCATATGATCAGCTGGAGTCGACTCATGCACTGTCTTAGAATGGATTGATTTATAGTGTTCTGACCATCTTATTTTTGCCGTTCTTCTCGTTTGGCCAATATAAACTTCAAACTAAAGCTGTTAAAACATCTTTTTTTTTTTTTGAATGTTTTTTTAACAAAGAATCAACAATTTGTGTACTATAACCATTTATTGTGGCTCTTCTATGAATAGTTGCCACTTCTTTGATGAAATTATTTTTACTGAGAGGAACATTAATAGCACGGTAACAATAAGAATTAAATGCTGCAAATTTAGTTTGCTTTGGGTGATAAGAGTTTGATGGAATGCAGCTTTCAGTGTTTGTTGGTTTTCGATAAATATCAAACTCAATATGATTCTCAAATCTTTTAATCATAAGGTCTAAAAATGGCAAACAAAAATTTACATCTGTTTCAAAAGTAAACCTTATTTTTCCTGGCATAACATTATTTAAGAAATCGAGAAAAATATTGAGTCTGTCTTTATGAATAATGATATAAGTGTCAACATATCTAACCCATAATAATGGAAAGTCAGGGCGGTTCTGCTTAGCTTTGGTTTCGAATTCAGCCATGAAACAGTTTGCTGCAAAGGCAGCTAAGGGGTTACCCATTGCTAAACCGTCAATTTGTTCATAGACTTTATTATCAAATTGGACATAATTCTTTGAAAAACATAAATTGACAAGACGCATGTATTCACTTACCTTTGAACCATCTAATGTATTTATGGTTGTGAACCAATTTTTAATGGATTATTCAGTATTTGCTACTGGAATACTGTTGTACATGTTGTCGATGTCGATAGATGCTTGAATGAAGTCCTTTGGAATGTTAATTTTACCTGCTTCTCTGATAAAATCAAACGAGTTTTTTACATAATATCCGGCTGGTTGTTGAAATCTTGAAAATTCTTTGCAAAGCCATTTTGCTCTGTCATGCACTGGTGATCCAACTCCACTGCAAATTGATCTCATTTTTAGGTCTCCTATTTTGTGGATCTTAGGTAAAGCATAGAGTTTCGGAATACTAAAGTTAGATGTAATTTACTTTTTTCTTAGATTTACGGTTGTTACGTTAGTGCATGATTTAAGCGTTAAATTTTGTTTTTGCTTGCCAACCGTTTAGCTTTGTTTGTGGTTTATTGACGATGACGTAGCTTCCGTTATTGAGTATGTTTAAAACCTTATCAACATAGTAAGATTTATCTAGAATGACAACTTTATTTCCCTTATCAGCTTTTAAAATGATAATGTAGTTTTCAGAAATCTTTCTACGAATAGATGAAATAGATCATTTTCTTCATTTTTAGATGATATGAAAGCCTCAATAGATTTTTTAACATCAACTCGGATTGCATTTCGGACAACAGGATTACAAGTTGAAATAGTTGTTTCGACTTCTGCAATCACTTGATCTAAATTATCACTTCCTTGGATTGCAAAATTCAGTCCTAAGTTTAATAATTCCATTTCATCGTTTATAAGTGTTGTTGAAGAATTGTTAACGACGAAATCATTGATGATGTGTATTTGTGGTTTTTCAACAGTTTGTTTCTCTGATAGTTTTTTTAAATTTGTCATTCAATTTTTCTTTTTTGCTTTTTTCAATTTCATTGATATAGAACATAAAAACATCATTGAAATCATTTAACATTACTAAAGTAGTGTAATGCATTCCATTTGTTTTCAATTTGCTTAAAAACCTGAAGATGAGAAGATATTCTCGAAAACGTTAGTTTTAAATAAAGCTATATTTGTATGAGAATAAGAAGTTATTCAGTTTCTAGTATTTATCTATGAATCAAATTATCAGCTGTAGCTGTAGTAAATAAAAAAACTCAGCACTGACGAGTGATCAAAAAAATATTGACCTGCAGAATGGTCGTGTTTTGTTCCAGATAAATTATTGTTCTATGTTATTTGTCTATTACCGTTCCTAAATTTAATGTATATCCAATTTAAAAAGTTTTTCGAAACGCACATTGGCAATATTAAAGCGACTTCTTTTTTATCTTTTATCCATCAAATGTGTTCTATGCTTTCCTGTGTAAAAATAATTTAACTTAAAATTACGTACAATCAACTCCGCTTAACTGAAAACATCGGTTATCTGAAACAAGAAATTTATTCCGGAGGCTTTTGAGAATTTATGTGTGACTATACTGCACTCTAGAACAAGCTAGAGACTTAACGGGGAAACGGCTTGGAGGAGAAATTGGTTTTATTTTAACTGATCTATATTTCGTTTTTATTCTATACATTTTGAGCACATTTTGGAATAAATTTACTTAACACTTTCGGGTTTTTCCCCCTCATAAAGTAACACAGTTTTTCACACAGAGAGAGAACAAAAATAGTACAACAAGAAAATAGACAAAAAATGCTTATTTTCTTTAACTTTTTAATATTTTTAAGCGTTTCCAATACATGAAAATTGAATTTACGATGCAAAATACCGTTTTATCACTAAAAATAGTTCAAATATTTAATTTAATTTCAGAAAATAATTTTCAAACTTTGACAGATAAATGATTTCAGAATATAAATTCTCTCAGAGTATTTCGAAACTGATTCGAAGTAATTTCGGGGGGAGATCGAATCCGGGGGAGATTGACGATAGGAGTATTCGACTCCTGGGAAAAATGAAAATCCAGGGGAGAACGATCTCCCTCGGAATTGCCGATAAGGCTGAATTTGTTTTGACAAAACTCCGCTTTTTTTGAAACAAGTTTCAGTTATTCGAAGTTCGGTTAACTGAAAACTCCGCTTAACTGAAACAAATGGTCTGCAATTATGGTATTCCAGTTAAGTGGAGTCGAATGTAGTTGTGTTTGTAATTATGTATTACTTATCACCTTTCAAGAACATTCATTCCATAACAGATTTCAAACTGCAGAATACTAATTAATAAATGAATAATCGGTTTTTTGACAGTTCGGAAATTTGTATGGAAATTGATAAAAGATTAACAGTATACAAAAATAAAAGATTGCGCCGAGTAGGCCTAAATGTTTAACTTTTCAAGTTAGTCCCCATTTATAGCTATAATTGGAAACCATCATTGAAAAAGTTAGCTGTTGATATTGAGGCACTTCGATTGTTTAACCATTGAATATTTTAATGCAGAAATATATATTACGACTTCAAAATTATTTCTCCTCAAAAAAAAATTCATTTTGACCTATATCCTTCCCGTAAAGTAACTTTTAATTTTTTCAATGCTCATTAGTAAGGTAGTTCATCATTGAAAAATTAAAAGTTATTTAATGACAAAAGTTGTGCCAAATTGAATTTTGTTTTACCTAGAAATAATTATTAAGTCAATTAGCTTGGCTTTGCCATCAAAATAATCATTTATTTTATCTTCAAAGTCTCTCAAAATTGACAATTAATATTTTCAATGATGGTTTTCAATGATAGCTATAATTAGCCCCTTAATCAAGTTTTTGAAGCTTGTTTGGCAAGTACGGTTTCATACCGCTCCAGAATGCAACAACTCGGTAGTTAGAAACATACATAACTTCTAAGTGCATTTTCACTTTTAAAATATCTTGACAAAGACATACCTGTTTATTGTGAATAATTGACTAAACTTTTTGTCCAATAATTTACAACAGAGCAGAGTTTAGGATATTTGCAAAATTAAGCAAAGAGATTCAAAAATGTTTTCATCGTTATCAAGTAGCTATTTAGGTACCTAGGTACCTAGGTACCCAACAACGTTACTATCTCTAAATTAAAAAAAAAAAAAATCAAATTATGTATAGCTACCTAGGTAGGTAGGAAAAAAAATGTGTCTACACAATTAATTAGGTCCTACGTACATGAAAAATGTATAAAATAGGTATGCACGTAGCTAAGCTATTATTGAAGTTGCACTGTCGTAATCGTCAACGTCGTCCTCATCGTCATTTCATTGTCATACCATTCACACTAAAGCCACCACAAAGTTGCACCCTACCGCTATGTCTATAGATATACCTTACCTATCGTGGAAAAATAACAAAATTCAAAATAAACGACAACAAAAAAGTATTTCCTTTCTTGTTTGTTGTTTTTTTCGAATGTTATGAATCATTCATACAAATTTTGTATTTTATTTCGTATTAGTTCACATTCAATCATTGCGGTTAAGTTTATAGGTAGAGGTACATTTGCAACGAAAAGTTATCGCTTCTCGGCCTTATGGCTAAGATCAAAGTGTAGTATCTGTTCTTATCAGCTTAACATCTGATAGATCCCCCATCGGGGGACAACAAATGTTAAACTGATTTTTGGAAATAGACGGGGTGCTAGGGGCTTGCTCCACCTCTGTCGCGGGTTGGCCCGGTATTGCAGTACCGCCGGGATCGGCCCAAATAAAAATTTATTAAACTAAATAAAACTTAAAACATAACATTACTAAAAAAAAGTATAAAAATAGATGTTGCAAACGACCACTTGTGTTCGCGTCGGCGGTCAGCCAGCGGCCAAGTGATGGAAAGTAGAAAATATTTGGTCTGTAATAATGCAAGGGAAACAAAGCAACTTGGCCTGTCAGTGAATGAGTGAAAGCACCAGGGTGTAAATATTCCTGAAGGTGTTTGATTTGCGCAAGATTTCTTGCGGTCTCGAAGACCACTGAATAATTTTAATGCACATTCATAATAAAAATAAATTGTTATGAAACTAGGTTTTGAAAAAGTACCTAGGTACATTGTTTTTTTTTTCCCCGAGAAGATTTTACAAATAAACTCAGTATCTACAGTGTTAAACAGAGGGTTTTCTAGAGGAATCAAGTGGTACAATCTGGATAAAGTAAAATGCGAAGCGTTTGTCTCTTTTATGAAATATTATCTGTATAAAACATCGACAGACATGCAAATGGAGGATGTGGAGCAGTGTTCCCGTAACGGCATTATTAATGCTAGATCTAGCATTATAGAGAAGAGAAAAGCATTATGAAATTTAAAAATTATGCTAAATGCTTTTCTGGCATTCTTGCTTTTATTTTTTGCATTCTTGAATGCCAAAAATGATTTCAAATCATTGATTTGATGACATCATATTTGGAAAAAAAATATTTAAAAATATAGAAAGCATTTTGGTTTAACCTTACGTCAAATCACGAATATTCACAAAATTCATGACTTTTTCTAATAGAAATTTATTAATTAAAGCATCTGTTGCTGTGCAATCTGGAAAGTCAAGTATTTGGTCCTATTCAGCTAGGTCTTTTGTTCTGTTAGTCTGTTAAGCGGTCCCTAGACTATCAATATTATTGAACAATATATTGCACAATATTATTGACTGGTACCCCACACTAAACAATATTTCGCACAATGAATCATTTGACAGTTCTTTATTTGTGCTTCAACATCATGCTCGATTATATGGATTATTGTTGTGTGGCAATTGCTCTTGCTATTTCATTAAAAAAATAAAGAAAAAAACAAACGCAGATGAGATGAAGGACTGGTACAAAAAACGAAACGTGTTTACTCATCAAAATTTATTAAATGAGCTGGATTTGAGCGAACACAATGATTTTAGAAATTTCCTGAGAATGGACGATGGATTTTATAATGAACTGCTTGAAATGATTACGCCTAAAATTATAAAGAAAAATACCAAATTGCGAGATACTATTCCCCCTTCCCAGCGTTTGTCAATTACACTACGATTCCTTGCTACCGGAAATACTTTCGAAGACTTAAAATTTACAAGCGCAATATCCCCGCAATCGATTGGCTTAATCGTCACTGAAACTTGTACAGCTTTAATACACGTCCTGAAGGATTACATCAAGGTTAGTTAAATAAAATACAAGATTACACATCTATGTTTAGAGTCTTATCAGCGTCGGGATATCTTTCGCGGTATTTTGCAAGCATTTTTTCGTATTGATCACTTTTAACATTTCTGTTGGAATATTCTTTACACTTCACATTCCACAAAGCAGGCAAAGTTTCATACACTTCGATTTATTCCACTACGAATTTGCGTTCCTCTTTTTTATTGTTATTGATTGCCATTTCGACATTTAATTCCGGGAGATGTTATCACTACGAAAATTCAAAACAAATGACAAAATATTGTGCAAACACATCCACAGACTATACAATAAATTTGGTTGCACAATAAATATCAAAAATGATTTTGATTTTGTACAATATATTGCACAACCCTTCAATATGAGCCCTAGACTCTCAATAATATTGTGCAATATCAAATATTGCACAATAATATTGATAGTCTAGGGGCCGCTTTAGTTATCAATTTCAATGCAAAAGTTTGAACTGTCAAGAAATCTTTTATGAATTATAATATGGTATTCGGCTGCTTAAATTTTTAAGCAATCTGTTAAGAAATCTACCTACTATGAGATGTCAAAAGTTCGAAATTCACACAACACCAATGCGTTTTGGATCCAGCTAATAACTTTTAAAGATGCAGCTGGGGAAAATATGTTTAACGAATTAGGTCGATTGGTGATTGGCATCGGACTGACTTCACTTCCCATTTCAAACGCTCAGGTTGAGCGCCTGTTCAGCCAAACGAATACCTATAATTAAAACAGAAATTCGTCATAAAATTGGAAAAGAATTATTGAACAGCATTGTCCAAAAGATAGAAGATAAATGGTAATTTTCTTATAAGGTTTCAAGAAGTGATGTAGAGGATATTGGAGCCTCGACGAAGTATGAAAAACCTAAGGCTGAAGAAGATTATTTGTATTAAGAACTTTGGGCTAACTCATTATTTAATTAAAATCATAAAATAGATAAGACATTATAAAAATAAGAATGTGATAAGTCTGACTGACTTAGGGCCAATTTTTCAATAGTCAGATAAGTGGAGTACAACAAATGTGGGACTCTCTGCAAGAAACCTGCTCTGCTAGGAATTGCCAGAGGACACTACCAACACGACATGGTGGTGGAATGACGAAGCCAAAGCAGTAATGACTAGACAAAAAAAACGGCTTTCAAAGCTTGGTCAACTTGCCCCTCTCATAACATAGATGAAAAAGCACGCCTTGGAGTGGTTTACAGACGTTGCAAGAAAGAAGCAAAAAAGTGTGCCCAACTTCAAGCAGGGAGTACGAAGAGCATGTATAGGGAGCTGGAGGAAATATCTACACCGGCTGCTGATGCAAACCAAGCTATTCAGGAACTGCGACATGTCAACATGAACAAGGGCGCTTTTCAAAATCGCCGCACACAGAAGGAAAAATGCTCAGGAGATTCATTCACCAAAATTCATTAACAACACTCAAGGCCAATTCCTTGTAGATGACGACAAAATTCTTCACAGATGGCAAGAGTATTATGAAGGGCTTTTAAATGAACAGTTTCCGAGGATATACTTTCCAATAGCTGCACCTAACAATGAAGAAGTAGCCGACATCATAGTCGAGGAGGTTAGTAATGCGGTGAAAAACTCCAAAAAGCGATTGGGCCAGACGAAGTACCCTCTGAGTTCTGGAAAAAGATGGGAGACATCGGGTCTAGATGGCTCATGATTCTCATCTCCAAACTTATCTGCGGCGACCGAATGCCTAATCAGTGGAGGGAAAGTTACCTTCTTCCAATCTACAAGGGGAAGGGTGATACACGAAATTGCCACAGCTACCGTTCGATCAAGCTGCTGTCACACACCATGAAGATCGTTGAGCGGATATTGGAGGGCCGTCTACGAAAAATAGTACGGCTATCTGACGACCAGTGCTGGTGTGTTTCGGGTAAATCAACCACAGATGCTATTCAGAGTATAAGAATCAGAATGGACAAATATCGGGATTCCTCGAGAGGTATGCATATTGTATTAGTTGATTTTGAAAAAGCATTCGACAGACAGCCACGAGATCTGATATGGGTTGCACTTAGGCAACGAGGGGTTCCGGAAGTCTACGTGCGGATGGTCATGGAGATGTACGAGCAAGTTAAAACAAAGGTAAGATGCCCCGCAGGAATCACCGAAGAGTTCCCAATTAGAGTAGGTGTGCACCAGGGAAGCGTCTTGAGTCCTTGCTCTTTATTACTGTCCTTGACTTTCTGCTTGAGGATAAGGTGACGGACCCCAAAATGAATCAGTTATTCTTTGCTGACGATGGAGCCATCATAAGTAAAGATCCTGTGTCCTTGCATCGAGCACTTGATGTATGGGTGGATGTTCTGGAGGGAAATGGATACCGCATTAGCGCGAAAAAGACCGAATACTTATGCTGTCCATTTTCTGATCCACACAGGCCTATTCCAGACGTCTATTTAAATGGAACAGTGCTTTCCAAGTGCGAAAAGTTTAAATATCTTGGATCAATGATCAATAACGAAGGATCTTGTGATGACGACATCAAACATCGCGTAAGCGTAGCGTGGATGGTGTGGCGGGAAAATTCTGCCATCTTCTGTGATAGAAAAATGCCCCTTTGATGAAAGGAAAGCTCTACACGGTAGTTGTTCGTCCAGCGCTTACATACGGTTCACAATGTTGGACAATGTACAAGAAGTATGAGAGTAAATTGACGGCAGTTGAAATGAAGATGCTTCGCATGACAGCAGGAGTGTCAAAGCGCGATCGAATAAGAAGCAAGAGCATCCGAGGAAGCCTACACGTCAAAAATACCATCTTGCACAAATACAGCGTGACCAACTTAGCTGATACTGTCATGTACAAAGATGCCATGAGAACCCAGTTCAAAAGGCAATAGCGCAAGACGTTCCAACACTATCGCCGAAGAAAGGCACCTGCATTTAGTTGGCCTCAGACATGGAACAATCCCAAACCGGGAGGCCTGTCCACGTTTTCTGAGGTCAATCCGACAAACAAAGTGGAACCTTAGGTAAAGCAGTTGAGTGGGAGAGTTGTGGTCCCCTCGAGATCATGACAATCGTCGGTACAATGATGAAGAAGAAGGTGTATGGGTATATGTTCTTTTTTGTTAATTGGTTTAAAGGTTAAGACAACCATTTTGTTGTCAAATTGTGACCATTCAGAAAACAACCAGTTGGATGAACCAACGTTAAACAAATTTTATAAATACGACCATCATTTTTCAATCTGCTTTTTAAACCAATTCGTTTTAAAAAAAAGTTTTTGAAAATTTAAGCTTCAAATACAAAATTTAGAGAAACAAATAAATACTCTTTTTTTCAAAATACCTGCCTTTACGTTATTAAGTACATAGATATATACACATACCTATATAGCTTACCTATTTTTTTGTTTTTAATACTCAATGCTCTTTTTAATTTTTAGTCAAAGCTCTAAGCACCAAAAGGGTCCAGGAATTGTACTTTTCAAAATACCTACATAGGTATCTATTAAAAAATAAAGAAACTAAGTTCCTCATAAGACCAGGAAAAAAAAAACGAACTTGATTATAATTCACCGTTCACCGGTTGCCGTTGCTGAATTTAAGTCTGATTCTTTTTTAATTTTATGATAAAATTAGTTTTTGTTTTTAATATTTTGAAAAGTTCTAGAAAAAAGAACAATTTGATTTTGAATTTTTGACTAAAAATTAGTAGGTATACCTATGATATTGTTGTTGAATGAACAACAACAACAACTTAAAGGCGCTACCACCAATTGTTTGGCTGGAGATATAGCTATTTCGTGCTTTGCCACTTTTGCACTCATCAGCTTTAATTCATGAGCTTTAATTCAATTTTATTTGAAAAACTTTGTATGCACCTATGTATACCTATGATAGCAAAATTGATACTAGGTATAAAACAAAATACAAGGGAGGGTCATAATACTGTTTTTCAAAATTCTGTATGACAAAATTATGTGTGGTCGAAATACTGGAAGGCCATAATTCTGTATGTCATTATACTGTAAATACAAAATTCTATATGTCAAAATACTGTACGAAAAAAATACTGACTTGCGAAATTCTGTTTTTTTTAAATGCTGTACGGCAAAATACTGTATTTTCAATACTGTTTTTTTTTTTTTTGTTTTAAAACATAATATAATACTAGTTTTGAATATATTTGTGTTATTTTTTCTGACAATCAAATCATAACGTTACACAAATATAATTATGTCAGTTAGAAAGTAAACGTATATGTAAATCCTGAGAAAAACAAATCAAACTTTTCTTAAAGATAAACAAATGGGTGATTCTCCACTAAAATCTCCTTTTTGTGGCCCCAACCAAAAATGGTTCAACAAATTAAAAAAACTTATTAATTTTGAAGTCAATAACAGCGAAAGCAACGTTTCTAACTGGGCCACTTCTAAATTTTAAATATTTGCAGATATGTAATAAAAAATAATTGTTTTTATGGTCCAAATGTCATTTTTGTCGTGTGTCTCCTCCTTGTTTCAGCGCGGCAAAATGGATTTTTTGTTTCTTTTTAAATGCATAAATTTTAATTTGACTGAGTTTCAGAATATGTAGTTAAATACAACTTCCCTAAAAATTAAATTTATTTATTTGAAAAACAATTAACTTACAATCTTTGAAACATGTGTCTCCATGTATTTGCATCATTTCCGTAAAAAAATGTAAAATGCTTATAAATTCAAATTAACGGCCGTCAGTTTATAGGATTTACACTAAATGAAGAAACTCATTCATGCTTTCTTTGAAATATAATCAATTAAATGGGACATCAGTTTCGTGTGTAATTTTAAAGTAAGTGGTTGTATTCGTCACATGTTTCATCAATTTCGTCATTTCCGTAGGTGCATACAATTTTAGTAGGTGATAGTAAAAAAAAAAATATTTTGTAACAGTCTTGTGAGGTTATGTTGCAGTTAGTTATACAAATTTTTTCTTGTCTAAAAAGCTAAAAAACATCGATTTTCCTCATTTTCGTCGCGTCATTTCCGTCGCATTTAGATATGTTTTTTCTTTAAAAAATCATGAATTTATTGCAAATCATTAAAATTTTTGTGCATGCATTTAAAACCCCTAAAAAGCAATCGCAGAACGTAAATCTGAGATTTGTGGGGGAGCGAAAACGTAACAAATTATTTATCTTTACTAGTTAAATGTCATTTCCGTACCACACAATCATTTCCGTAAATCGATTTAATTTAGATTTTAATAATTTTAAATAAATTCCTGTAATACCGTAAGTCTTTTAAATGCATCCTGAATCACACGGCCCTTGATACAAGGAATATTTTAAAAGGAAAAGTTTTGTACTGATACATTATCATTTCCGTATCGAAGGCGTCATTTCCGTATCAAGCCCAAATTCTCAAAAACGCCTAAAATCAAGTGCCTGCACTTTAAATCATTAATGTATTCCATAATTTATAACAACAATTGAATCTTCATAATTTTTTCTTAAATTTAGGGAGGGGACATTTTGGGTGCTAAAAAGGAGCTTTTTACAGAGAATCACCCAAATACATTTTACAAATATGTAATGTTTTATGTTAAAATCAATATAAATTCAAATTGTTGACAATTCGTTTTAGGTATGTATGCAATTTAGGATGTTTTTTAATAACACGTTCAATTTTTTGATTTGAGTAATAGTTTTTTTTCATATCTGAGCGCCTTAAATATACATACATACATAGCAACAAATGTATGACACGTGCATAAATAGAATTCATTCATGAAATAAAATTGTATTTTCACAAGCAAAGGAGATATAACGTGAAATTAAATAGAGAAAGTAAGAAAGACTGAACAAAAAATTACTATAATAAATTGATATAAAAATTGACATTTACCAAAAAAGACAAAAAAAACTCAGGAAATAAATTTAGAGGGAGTTTTCACTCTTCTTTTCCCTTAGCTCTCAACTAGGTACCGAAATATATTAATCAAAAATTGAAGCTTTCTTCTTTATCAATTTCGATCTTTTATTGTTTCAGGTGGTAATAAGAAAGTTATGACGTCAGTATAAAACTTCTAATAAATAATATGTATTTCAAAGTTCTGTTAAAAATGCTGTAAAAGCAATATCGTTTTGATAATACCAAAACGATATTTCTTTTACAGCATTTTTAACAGAACTTTGAAATACATATTATTTATTAGAAGTTTTATACTGACGTCATAACTTTCTTATTACCACCTGAAACAATAAAAGATCGAAATTGATAAAGAAGAAAGCTTCAATTTTTGATTAATATATTTCGGTACCTAGTTGAGAGCTAAGGGAAAAGAAGAGTGAAAACTCCCTCTAAATTTATTTCCTGAGTTTTTTTTGTCTTTTTTGGTAAATGTCAATTTTTATATCAATTTATTATAGTAATTTTTTGTTCACTCTTTCTTACTTTCTCTATTTAATTTCACGTTATATCTCCTTTGCTTGTGAAAATACAATTTTATTTCATGAATGAATTCTATTTATGCACGTGTCATACATTTGTTGCTATGTATGTATGTATATTTAAGGCGCTCAGATATGAAAAAAAACTATTACTCAAATCAAAAAATTGAACGTGTTATTAAAAAACATCCTAAATTGCATACATACCTAAAACGAATTGTCAACAATTTGAATTTATATTGATTTTAACATAAAACATTACATATTTGTAAAATGTATTTGGGTGATTCTCTGTAAAAAGCTCCTTTTTAGCACCCAAAATGTCCCCTCCCTAAATTTAAGAAAAAATTATGAAGATTCAATTGTTGTTATAAATTATGGAATACATTAATGATTTAAAGTGCAGGCACTTGATTTTAGGCGTTTTTGAGAATTTGGGCTTGATACGGAAATGACGCCTTCGATACGGAAATGATAATGTATCAGTACAAAACTTTTCCTTTTAAAATATTCCTTGTATCAAGGGCCGTGTGATTCAGGATGCATTTAAAAGACTTACGGTATTACAGGAATTTATTTAAAATTATTAAAATCTAAATTAAATCGATTTACGGAAATGATTGTGTGGTACGGAAATGACATTTAACTAGTAAAGATAAATAATTTGTTACGTTTTCGCTCCCCCACAAATCTCAGATTTACGTTCTGCGATTGCTTTTTAGGGGTTTTAAATGCATGCACAAAAATTTTAATGATTTGCAATAAATTCATGATTTTTTAAAGAAAAAACATATCTAAATGCGACGGAAATGACGCGACGAAAATGAGGAAAATCGATGTTTTTTAGCTTTTTAGACAAGAAAAAATTTGTATAACTAACTGCAACATAACCTCACAAGACTGTTACAAAATATTTTTTTTTTTACTATCACCTACTAAAATTGTATGCACCTACGGAAATGACGAAATTGATGAAACATGTGACGAATACAACCACTTACTTTAAAATTACACACGAAACTGATGTCCCATTTAATTGATTATATTTCAAAGAAAGCATGAATGAGTTTCTTCATTTAGTGTAAATCCTATAAACTGACGGCCGTTAATTTGAATTTATAAGCATTTTACATTTTTTTACGGAAATGATGCAAATACATGGAGACACATGTTTCAAAGATTGTAAGTTAATTGTTTTTCAAATAAATAAATTTAATTTTTAGGGAAGTTGTATTTAACTACATATTCTGAAACTCAGTCAAATTAAAATTTATGCATTTAAAAAGAAACAAAAAATCCATTTTGCCGCGCTGAAACAAGGAGGAGACACACGACAAAAATGACATTTGGACCATAAAAACAATTATTTTTTATTACATATCTGCAAATATTTAAAATTTAGAAGTGGCCCAGTTAGAAACGTTGCTTTCGCTGTTATTGACTTCAAAATTAATAAGTTTTTTTAATTTGTTGAACCATTTTTGGTTGGGGCCACAAAAAGGAGATTTTAGTGGAGAATCACCCATTTGTTTATCTTTAAGAAAAGTTTGATTTGTTTTTCTCAGGATTTACATATACGTTTACTTTCTAACTGACATAATTATATTTGTGTAACGTTATGATTTGATTGTCAGAAAAAATAACACAAATATATTCAAAACTAGTATTATATTATGTTTTAAAACAAAAAAAAAAAAAACAGTATTGAAAATACAGTATTTTGCCGTACAGCATTTAAAAAAAACAGAATTTCGCAAGTCAGTATTTTTTTCGTACAGTATTTTGACATATAGAATTTTGTATTTACAGTATAATGACATACAGAATTATGGCCTTCCAGTATTTCGACCACACATAATTTTGTCATACAGAATTTTGAAAAACAGTATTATGACCCTCCCTTGTATTTTGTTTTATACCTAGTATCAATTTTGCTATCATAGGTATACATAGGTGCATACAAAGTTTTTCAAATAAAATTGAATTAAAGCTCATGAATTAAAGCTGATGAGTGCAAAAGTGGCAAAGCACGAAATAGCTATATCTCCAGCCAAACAATTGGTGGTAGCGCCTTTAAGTTGTTGTTGTTGTTCATTCAACAACAATATCATAGGTATACCTACTAATTTTTAGTCAAAAATTCAAAATCAAATTGTTCTTTTTTCTAGAACTTTTCAAAATATTAAAAACAAAAACTAATTTTATCATAAAATTAAAAAAGAATCAGACTTAAATTCAGCAACGGCAACCGGTGAACGGTGAATTATAATCAAGTTCGTTTTTTTTTTCCTGGTCTTATGAGGAACTTAGTTTATTTATTTTTTAATAGATACCTATGTAGGTATTTTGAAAAGTACAATTCCTGGACCCTTTTGGTGCTTAGAGCTTTGACTAAAAATTAAAAAGAGCATTGAGTATTAAAAACAAAAAAATAGGTAAGCTATATAGGTATGTGTATATATCTATGTACTTAATAACGTAAAGGCAGGTATTTTGAAAAAAAGAGTATTTATTTGTTTCTCTAAATTTTGTATTTGAAGCTTAAATTTTCAAAAACTTTTTTTTAAAACGAATTGGTTTAAAAAGCAGATTGAAAAATGATGGTCGTATTTATAAAATTTGTTTAACGTTGGTTCATCCAACTGGTTGTTTTCTGAATGGTCACAATTTGACAACAAAATGGTTGTCTTAACCTTTAAACCAATTAACAAAAAAGAACATATACCCATACACCTTCTTCTTCATCATTGTACCGACGATTGTCATGATCTCGAGGGGACCACAACTCTCCCACTCAACTGCTTTACCTAAGGTTCCACTTTGTTTGTCGGATTGACCTCAGAAAACGTGGACAGGCCTCCCGGTTTGGGATTGTTCCATGTCTGAGGCCAACTAAATGCAGGTGCCTTTCTTCGGCGATAGTGTTGGAACGTCTTGCGCTATTGCCTTTTGAACTGGGTTCTCATGGCATCTTTGTACATGACAGTATCAGCTAAGTTGGTCACGCTGTATTTGTGCAAGATGGTATTTTTGACGTGTAGGCTTCCTCGGATGCTCTTGCTTCTTATTCGATCGCGCTTTGACACTCCTGCTGTCATGCGAAGCATCTTCATTTCAACTGCCGTCAATTTACTCTCATACTTCTTGTACATTGTCCAACATTGTGAACCGTATGTAAGCGCTGGACGAACAACTACCGTGTAGAGCTTTCCTTTCATCAAAGGGGCATTTTTCTATCACAGAAGATGGCAGAATTTTCCCGCCACACCATCCACGCTACGCTTACGCGATGTTTGATGTCGTCATCACAAGATCCTTCGTTATTGATCATTGATCCAAGATATTTAAACTTTTCGCACTTGGAAAGCACTGTTCCATTTAAATAGACGTCTGGAATAGGCCTGTGTGGATCAGAAAATGGACAGCATAAGTATTCGGTCTTTTTCGCGCTAATGCGGTATCCATTTCCCTCCAGAACATCCACCCATACATCAAGTGCTCGATGCAAGGACACAGGATCTTTACTTATGATGGCTCCATCGTCAGCAAAGAATAACTGATTCATTTTGGGGTCCGTCACCTTATCCTCAAGCAGAAAGTCAAGGACAGTAATAAAGAGCAAGGACTCAAGACGCTTCCCTGGTGCACACCTACTCTAATTGGGAACTCTTCGGTGATTCCTGCGGGGCATCTTACCTTTGTTTTAACTTGCTCGTACATCTCCATGACCATCCGCACGTAGACTTCCGAAATATATTAATCAAAAATTGAAGCTTTCTTCTTTATCAATTTCGATCTTTTATTGTTTCAGGTGGTAATAAGAAAGTTATGACGTCAGTATAAAACTTCTAATAAATAATATGTATTTCAAAGTTCTGTTAAAAATGCTGTAAAAGAAATATCGTTTTGGTATTATCAAAACGATATTGCTTTTACAGCATTTTTACAGAATTTTGATGTACAGAATTTTGAAATACAGTATTTTGACCAACCCGAAGTTTGCTATACAGAATTTTGACAACAGTATTTTGCTCATACAGCATTTTACACATACTGAATTTTGACATACTCTATTTTGGCACAGTATTTTGAATACAGTATTTTGCCACATACAGTATTGCGACCCCAACCCTTTTTGCAACTCAGCAAAATGTTTACACCCAAAAATATAACAAAACTAATATTTATTATAGAGAATTTTGTTTGTGTTTTCCGTGTAAAACTTTTAATAAGTTGCTAGTCACTCTTTTTTTTTTTTTTTTTTTAACACGGCTATAATAATTTCTTTTCCAAAATTTTGTGAACTAATACTACCTATTTCTTAATTACTTGACTTTTTTTATTTGATACAACTTTTCTACAGAACTGCAGCGCCTGAAATGGCGCAAATAGACCTACCTCCCATACGAATATTCGTGATATCCACCGTACCTATATGTAGGTACTTACGTGAATTGCGATTCTTGTACCTACCTAGGCGTTTAGGTACCCTGACATTGTTAATGACTGCTCAACTAGGAGAAGAAGTTTTATAAACTAATACAAACCAATAAATAAAATTAAATGCATTTAAAAAAAAATATAGGTATTTTCGTTGCAATAATAACAAAAAAAAAAATCCGAGTTGGAGATGCGGGGCATCGATCCCCGTACCTCTCACATGCTAAGCGAGCGCTCTACCATCTGAGCTACATCCCCAGTTAAAAATTAACGTTTAAATAAATATTTTGTTTTTATTCTTCTGGCAAGCAAATTCGAAAGTATGTACTTTAATAAACAATGTTAGATGGCAGCACAACATATTTTATCATATATACAAACCAATAAATTAATATTTTCGAAAGAAAAAAATTCTCATTTACTTACATATATGTATGTACCTAGATTGCCTTGAATAAACAAAAAATAAAATTAACTACAAAATTTACCTGTCATTGCATAAATATGTACATATATGTTAATAGAAGGGATCCATTTATAGGTAGGTAAAATTTTTATTTTCTACCAAAATAAAAAGTTAAAAGTACCCACGGAGTGTTTCATAATTTAGTAAAAGCTAGACTAACTCCATCTACTCCTCACTATCATCATCATTTTTTTGACATTTTACCCAAAATGACAGAAGCAATATCTGTCAAAAATAGCTGAAAATTCATCACAGACAGCCCGAAGACCGAGAAATAAATTTCATTCACTTTCGCTTATCAAAATCAATCGGTTCCAATAAAATTGATAAAAATAATAGATCATCAACAAAAAAAACAAAGAATACAGTTTTAAACAAAAAATATTAAAAGTTAAATTAACGAAAACAAAAACATACAAATGAATTGGTTTAAGGGAAGTATTACTGAAGCAATTAATCTTTCAAAGCAAAAGAATGCAACTTTTGTTGTTTATGTTGAAGGTAAGAAAGAACAAAGTCATCAAAGAATCCTAGCGTAGCGAGCATTTGAGTTTTGAGATAACACGTCATTGATGATGTTTAATAAATAATTTTGTGCCAAAAATAGAATACATATGTACCTACCTACCACCAGCTGATTCATACTTTTCTTTCTTTGCAATTAGGAAAAGATGAAAACTCTGTTAAATTAAGTGGATACTTAAATCAGCCGGAAATCAAGCAGAAGCTGGAAGATGACAACTTTGTGGCCATTCAAATTGAAGGAGGAACCGAATCATACATGCAATTTGCAAGTTTATGTAAGTTTCCCTTTTTCTTTAAGACGCAGATGCCTTTTTAAAAGAAGTTCTTAACAAATATTAATTTCGTTATAAAGCTTTCACTTTTTCGTTTGTCGATTTTTTGCCGAAAAATCAAGTTTATAATAATACCTATGTATGTTTGAATAATTGGAAGCCATATGGACCGGCAAATTCTGTTGAATGAAAAAAATGCAAAAAATTTAATTGGTAGGTACTTAGGTCGGTTGGTCACGGCCACGAGCACAGTAGGTAGTAGGTACATATAAGACACTTCTATATCTATAGCATTCAAAATAAATATAACTTCTAGGTTTGCCAAGGTGCAAAGTATTTTATCAAGACAAAGGTTTAAAATTATGAGATCAGTTTTGACATTCAACAAATCGGTAGGTACAAGGCACTTTTCATTTCCTTTCCTCAATGAAAGTATATAAAACATTTGGATTAATCATCACAACTTAGTCAAAATGAATGAATGAACTTAATTGGAGTATGATGCACTACGACCTTTAGAACTATTGTGACCCCATCTAGTCCTCAATTGGATTGCTCATTCTATAACTCTTACTCCAAATTTAGTATTTTGGTGAACTCTTGTATTTGGAGCATTTTAAGTGTGGATAAATTCCTCTCCTCTACCTGTTGATTTTCCAGATACATGTCTGTGTATTTGATGAACAAGTGCATGCCTTGTTTAATAATTATGTGGTCAGGTGTTTTCTAATGGATGTTGGAGAATCTACAAGTTGGACTGCTCAATAAGCCAAGAATACTGGGATTTCTTTTAAGACTGCAGTCTCCATTGAATATACCCCATACTACTAAGTGACCCGGACCCGGTACCCAACAGATTGTGACATTGTTATTCTTGCCCCAGTTTTGAGCTAATTAAAGTGTGAAAGTTCAAGATTGAATAAAAAAATATTGTTTGATACCTCGCCCTCAAGCTTTACACTTTTTTAATTCTTATTTCTGTTCATACCTACTTATCTATTTTCATAGTCTTCCACGTCCGAGTCAGTCAATTCGTGTGTAGACGGTGTCTCAGTGTGTCAGTCAGTCAATTTGTTAAGTTTAAATAGTCAAGTCCGTGTTTTAAAATATCTTAAAATGCATGTTCGTTTCATACCAAATCCCCAAACGAACAAAACATTGAAACATTTTTGAGTTTTGAATGGAGTAGTGGATGCTTAGCCGCCATTGTTAATTAACAAAAGGAAAACACTTTATTCATTCAAAGGTTGAACAAAGAATGACCTTCGTAAATATTAATTTGTATACCACATGTGCATGAAAAAACAACGGTACAAAATTCGATTCTTGGTTTTTTTTTATGATCTAAGTAGGTATACATACTTTGAACATTACAATTGCATTATATAGGTATGTAAGGCACAAACATACATATTAAGAAAATTATATAAATTTGCTGCAGCGAGCGAAACAAAATTTCATAAAAAAGTAGTTTTAGTAATTTTTATTTTTCTCAAGAAGTAGAAGACAGAAAAAATAATCTAGTTTATAGTTTTTGATTAGGAATTAATTAGAGCAACGAATTTTAGAAAAAAAAATAATAGGTAATTTTATACTACGTTTCCACCAGACACTAAACCAAGATTTAGCAAGATTATCACAAATCTCCTTGAAATCTACAAGATTTACCATACATTTTCGAAGTATAATTGTGGAACCGACCTATTTTCGTTTATTGACATATGGAAATGTAAACAAAAACTATCTATCTCACTTCCACTTCATATCAAAAAAAATGAAACACCATTTGAATGTTTTGCCATAATCCTCTTTTTGTGCAGTGGAAACACCAAACAAATCTCGTAAACTTAATCTCGGTTTAGTGGTTGGTGGAAACGTAGTATTACAGTTCTGAAAAATTATATGTACTTTAAACTTTTTTTTATGTTATTTTTCCCCAAATTTTGGGTTCAAAACCCATTTTTTCAAAAACTATACATAGATTTCACTTGATTTAAAAATTAGCTAATAGAGAAAAGTATTGACTTTAAATAAAGACCTAAAACTTAATTGTAACTGTTACCGTTATTTTTTAATAATTTTTTTTTATTTTTAGTACTTTTTTTTTTATAAAATTGCCCCTCCCGCCCAAACGGGGGGAGATAGACCCCCCTTCTCATAGTAAAAAAATGCTTGTATTTAACCGTTCTACAAAAAACCGTTATCATTTCTTGGCGCCTAAGTTGCGTAGGTACTCTTCCACCGAAAAATAAACACATTTCTATTTAAGGCTAAATATGTAATTTTTGTTTACACACTTTTTCTCTCCGACAAATAAATCGATTTCAGAAATTGAAGGGGTGAAATGGGCGAAGTACTGGAGTTGTACGGCCCTGAATATTGTCTAACGCCTTAGAAGAACAATAAAATGCTTGTCACTATCATACCAACAGTACGAATGTTTAATTGGGTTTTTTGCGTGGCAAGACGAAATGAGGTATGGTAGAAAAGAATGTTAAGTTCCAGGGGAAGCGACTTGCTGCTTTTTATGATAGCCAATATGCAGACAAAATACATATCAAGCTAAAAAGCCAACGGACACATACCACACCCAGGGTACTGCTATTGTTGTTGTAGTGTAGAAATCTGACGATCATGTTTGAATTCCCAAAATTTTGCTATATCGTATTTAAATGTTTTATTATTATGAGCCTCAAATAGCCTAATTTATATTTTAAAACTAGCTGACCCGGCGAACTTCGTTCCGCCTAAATTCATTTATGTAAAGAAAATAATAATTCCGAGCATGATGCACAATTATTTTTTATGTAATTCCGTCAACTAAAATTCATTATTCTAAAGTTTTATTAAATACAATAAAAGTAACTAAATTAACAATGTCGATGTGTTTCAATAAAACCAAAATGATTGGCGTGTCAGCCAACCTTCCGCTTCTTTACTGAAGAGCTTTATGGTAAACAACATTTTTTGTTTTATTTTCCAGCGCGTACACGTACATAGTGGTAGGTTTGCCGATACGTGAGCACGCCACATACAATTGACCATGTGAGCAACATGGGAATACAAAACTGTGCCACAAACATCCAGCGATTGTCCTTGCGACTTATTGATTGTCAATTGTCATAGCAAAAGCGAGACGCACTGGAAATTGAAGACGCTTAAATACGAATGGCAAATCGTTCGGAATAAGCGGAATCCGAGAACATCTTCCCCCTTGAATTTTCCCCTCAAAATCGTTGCTTGAATATAAGATTTGCTTTGATGCACTTTACAATCAAACGCGTTCCGTTACAAAGTATTGGGGCATTGAGGTTGCGCAGCAAAATTATAACTGAACCGACTTTCAATTTTAAATTGTGTGGTGAAAAGCCCGGAACATCCAAAGAATTCAAAAATTCCGTGAGATAGTTGGTGGCTTCGTTTTCATCCATCACGGAGTCCACGGATTTGAATAAATATAACTCACCGGCGATTTGATTTTGAATAACGAAATTCAAATGATCGACATTCTTGTTTTTCGCAACCAAAATCGCTCGTGAACTCAGCCAATTATGGTTAACATAGTTTTGAGTGAAATTCCAAAAAAACATTCGTTGTAAAGTGTTCAAAATTCGGTGGAAATTCAATAAGGCCGGTGACTAAGTCCACTGGTATCACGCCATTACACATCGCCAATAAATTGCCTGGAGAAATCTGCAGCGAACTGGTCATTTCGTAAAGCGACTGCATGTTTGTTTTCAATTGCAATTGATCCACGTATTGCAATAAAGCCGATGCTTTCAGGCCCTTCCTGGGGCCAATACGAATTTATCAAGCCCTAAATCGTCAAAATCAAAGTAACCGTTCTCGAGTTATGCACTACAAACCGGCTGTTCCCGGATTTTCTAATACTAATACGAATTTATCAAGCCCTAAATCGTAAAAATAGAAATAACCGTTCTCGGGTTATGCACTCAAAATTGGATTATTCCCTATTTTCCAATTTTCCTGGAAATTTTCCAGGACGCAAAACATCAACAAAACAAAGTCTCCAAAGGCCAAAGGCTGAGACAAAAACCTGCCAGACTTTTGATTTCGATATCACAAAATATGCTCCTTTAAACCCTCATACTTAGATTTTGGTTATACATCCAATCCCCAAATTTGATGTTGGCTCTTGTACTATAAGGGTTTCAGTTCGAAAAACATAAGACATTTTAATAAAATCCAACATTACTTTTACTAAGAAGACCATCGGTATTGGTATTTGTGGGGTCAATTCTACAATAAGCTAGAGTTCAGTTTACCCCTAAACGGGTTGGAGGAGAAATTGGTTTTGTTTTAGCTGATGTAATATTTCGTTTTTGTTTCTGTACACTTTTAACACATTTGGGAACAAATTTACTTAACACTTTCGGGTTCTTCGCCCTCATAAAGTAACACAGTTTTTCACAGAGAGAGAGAGCAGAAAGATATTAAAACAACAAAAAAGTCAAAAAAATGCTTTTTTTAACTTTGACTGTTTTTACGCGTTTCCATTACACGAAAATTGAAATTATGACGCAAAATAGGTCTTTATCACCAAAAGTAGTTCAAATATGTATTTAATTTGATTTCAGAAAATAATTTAAAAACTTTGACAGATAAATAATTTCAGAATATAAATTCTCTCAGAGTTTTTCGAAACTGATTCGAAGTAATTTCCGGGGGAGATTCAATCCGGGGGAGATTGATGATAGGAGAATTCGACTCCTAGGAAAAATGAAAATCCGGGGGAGAACAATCTCCCTCGGAATTGCCGATAAGGCTCATTATTTGTTTATTCGATTTCCACACATTGATAAGTCTAGGCTAGTGAATAGACCGGAAATTAAGTTCAAGAAAGGAACAATTGCGTTCACGGGTTTTTGTTTTTTAATATGTTGGTCTCAATTCACCCATGCGTTTCTGAGAGAATGGTCACACTGGTCATTTTTCAATATTGTTGGTATAACTCGAAAACTATTGTTATCAAAATGTATGGTTTACAAAATAAAAAAAAAGTCTAGGTACCTACAAAAAAACAAAACTAAACTAAAATGCACATAACTTTTTTCTGAGAAAAGATAGGAGCGAGATATATCCTTATAAAAAAAGTACACGTTCAGGCCTTTAATATGACTTTTTTAATATGATTTTTTTGTAAATGTAAAAAATTGTTATTTTTAAATGGGTGTATTCACGCCAATAATTCGTCAGATTAAAGGCCTGGACTTCTACTTTTTTTATAAGGATATATCTCGCGCCTATCTTTTCTCAGAAAAAAGTTATGTGCATTTTAGTGAAAGTTTTTGTCAGTTTTTTCTACCTTGATTCATTTTTTAATTTTGTAAACCATACATTTTGATAACAAATCTAATTTGCTACAAAAAGTGACGTAAGTTAAATTCTCAAATTCGGCATAGTTTTCGAGTTATACCAACAACATTGAAAAATGACCTGCGTGACCATTCTCTCAGAAACGCATGGGTGAATTTAAGCGAATTTTGTGTTTTAAGCAATCTTATATGACCGAAATTGTTCCTTACTAAATAGACCAAGTCCCACAAAATTCGTTTTTATAAGACTCTGGATTTAATTATTTTTCTTTTTATAGATCAAATTGTCCCTGTACCATCATTGTTCTTCATTGGCAAGAATGGAGTTCCTTTAGAAGTCGCCACTGGCATAATTGCCTCTAGTGATGAATTGGAAAAGAAAATTGATAATGTTCTTAAGTTAACAGGAAAAATCAGTAACTCTGCTGCCTCAGCAGCTTTTATTGCTAATGAACAGAAGAAAGAGGTACCATCATCATCGACTGCAACTACGTCTGCAGCAGTTGCAAAGAAAGAGCAAACATCTCAAGATGATTTATCATCTATTTCCGACTTAAAATCAATCACAGAATCAAAGCCAATTGAAGATACAACTTCTTCAAAATCAAGTCTATCTTCTATTGAGTTACCAACATCTTCAGATGCCCCACAATCGTCTGCTGTGTCACCACCAAATGACCTTTACTGCACCGATACCACATGTTTCCGTAAACCTAATAACGCAGCCAGTTCTCAAGATACTGCTGATCCCCCTTCTGATAATACTTCATCTTTGGCTGAATCGATTTCAATGGATACAGTGCCAGCACCCTCTGAGACAGTTCCCATTGCTGCAGCAACACCAGTAAATGATAAAACTGACACTTCAGCAGTCAAAGCTTCCACACGAGATCCTACACCATCTACCCCAGTTTTGACACCAACAACTACTTCTAATCCTCCTGCTCGGGCACCATTGGAAGAAAATCCGGCAGCTGTCACAGATAAACTGGACCAGGCAAAGCAATTGATCGAAGAAAGAAGAAAACTCAAACAGGCCGAGGAGGACCGACAAGCTCGCGAAGGCGAGCTTAATCGCCGAAAAGAGGGCAAGGCAACGCAGGGTGTGCAAAAATGGCAGAAGGAGCAGGACTTTAAGGAACTGAAGGAAAGCATCCGGCGAGACCGTATGGAAGATCAGGCCGCTCGTCAGCGGATTCTAGAGCAGATTGCCAGTGATCGGGCAGAACGTGCAAACAAATTCACTCCCCCCACCACAAATCCGACGACGCAAGCAACAACTCCAACAGCTGTGAATCCGCCAAGTAATTTAGAAATGTCGCGCATCCAGTTTCGCATCCCCAATGGTGAAACAAACACCATGAGTTTCGAGAGTTCAGATACATTTGCCACTGTGCGGGCCTATGTCAAGGGAGTCGTTGTCAAGGGAACCGGCATCAAAGACTTCACATTGGCAACAACGTTCCCCAAGCATGAATTCACAGAGGAGGATGATAAAAAGACCCTTTTGGATCTGGGCCTAGCTCCCAGTGCTGTCATTTTAATTATTGGCAAAGCGAGCAGTGGTCCATCTGCTGTTGTGGCGCGTTCAGGAGGAATAATCAACATTTTCAATACAGTTTTCTGGGCTTTAATGTCACCGGTTTTGTCTGCCTTTGGGTATATAAGGAATTTTATAATCGGACGAAATGATGACGGACCTCGTCCAGCTAACACAGGAGCTCAGAAACGAGCAAATGAAGAACAAATCGATGCAAATGACTCGTAAGCTTAGATTATAATAAAAACAATTTATGTACTCACTCATTTTTCCTCAATTTTCAGGGCAAAGAAGCGCAACCTCGATAGATTCCTCCTGACCAAGGACGGCCCATCTACTTCGAAAGAAGCAATGGCATCGGCAAATTCAACAGGTGGAGCCTACCGTCGAGTAGGTGGATCGAATATCCATCGTTTATCAGATCAACGAAAGGATTCCGATGATGAGAATAACACTTGGAATGGGAATTCCACGCAACAACAATAAACTCTTGTTGCAATTTTATTTTGTTTCTTAAAAAACTATATTTAGCTATATAAAAATGTATTTTACAAGTATCTTTTGTGGCTTTTTTAGGTATATTATATGCATATATATATTATTATTAAACACGTTCTAAACAAATATAACACATAACATAACATAAATAAATTTTGTTTATAGTCTCATTCCTATGCGAATTCAGCACTACGCGCGTAATTTAAACTTTAAAATAAATAAACAAAATGAAAGCACTAGTTAACGGATGTTTTATTTTTTTTAACGTGATTTTCATTTCATGCCAATGAGCTTAGTTGCTCTCAAACTATGTTGGGTTTCCGAAAAGGCAGATAAAAATGTTTGCAGGGTTCGGATTTGGGATTGCACTTGAAACAAACACACACAAAAAGAGTATCAGATGAAAACTAAAGTGCATTTAATAGCCCTTCCACACCACCCCACTGTGTATTAATACATGTCAAATTGAAAGTGGGAAAGAATTCCACGCCACTCCCAAATTTGTGGGAAAGAAATGACTTTTCATATTTTGCTTCCACACTGGCTTGTATTAATACATTACACTAACCTAAAAAATGTGGGATAAAATTAGAACCATTCTTAAAATTATTCATGTATTAACACATGTCAAATCGTGTGGGATAGAATGTCGGGTTGTATAGGCTGGGGTTTCATATTTTGTTTCCACACTATTCTACATGATTTGTTCCCACTTTTTTGACATGTATTAATACAGAGTGGGCTAGTGTGGAAGGCCTTTAACATGAACTGCGAATGCGAGTTGCGAAAAGTCATGAGTTTTGACGTTTCATTCAAAATAGTGATCACTGAGAGCTATGGATTCTGATGCAACATATGAACAAGTAAATTCGCAGCTCCTGTAAAAGGCACTAAAATCATGAGAGTTGGTATGAATGCTTTAACACGGACAAACAAAATTATACACGTCGTCTCATCGCATTTTACATTCAATTTTCTTTTTTTTCATTGGAAAACGGTCTTGACGCAATTCACATCACATTTCTTTATCATACAAAAATAAATGTGAAACGAATTACTTCACTGTGTGTGTGTGCGACAATTTTTGTAAAAGAGAAAGATCCCGATTAATCGATTCGTTTTATTGGTTGTTTCTTCTTTCGTCTTTTTGATAGATTCGAGTCATGGCCGGGTGTAGAAATTAAGAAGAAAGGAGGAAACGAAAGCATGAATGTAAACTTCAAGACTTTTTCCGTTTGAACTTTGACGTTTCAGATTTTACAACCACGCAATGCCCCTCGATGTTAACAAAAAACTATTTAAACAATAATGATTCAAATGGAAAATTGTTTTTCGTAGTTGAATATATACGAGTATATTTGAGAGAGAAGTAATTAAAAAATATTTTTAATGATTTTCTTACCATAAACCAACCCAAAATTCAAAATAACGAAAGAAAGTACGAGCGTATTTTTGCGAACCGTTTAAGGAGCCAGTTATAGCTATCATTGGAAACCATCATTGAAAATATTAATTGTCAATTTTGAGATATTTTGAAGAAAAAATAAATGATTATTTTGATGCCAAAGTAAAGCTAATTGACTTAATAATTATTTCTAGGTAAGGTGCCAGTTATAGCTATCATTGAAAACCATCATTGAAAATATTAATTGTCAATTTTGAGAGATTTTGAAGAAAAAATTAATGATTATTTTGACGCCAAAGTAAAGCTATTTGACTAAATAATTATTTCTAGGTAAAACAAAATTCTATTTTGCACAACTTTTCTCATAAAATTACTTTTATTTTTTCAATGATGAACTACCTTACCAATGATCATTGAAAAAATTAAAAGATACGTTATGGGGAAGATATGGGTCAGAATGAATTTTTTTTTGGAGGAGAAATAATTTTGAAGTCGGAGGCTATATTTTTGCATTAAAATATTCAATGATTAAACTTTCGAAAGGTGTCAAATTCAACATCTTACTTTTTCAATGATAGCTATAACGGGCCCCTAAATCATTAAATTTTGGGAAGAAAAAACTCAGGTAAAATGAAAAATCACCTCGATTACATAATCCGAATAATGGCTTGCGAATATTTTGTTCAGTTTTTCTAGAGAATCCGCTGTAAAAAATTGCAGGAGTGTCGGTAACGTAGTTTGATTATGATACTCAGCCCATCCCCATTCCATATAACTTTTTGACATTTTGCTGCGTATCTAGTCAACTCCCCGGGGAATAACATTTTGCGGAACTGACCTTTCCCATTTTCAGTTCAGTAAGCAAAAGAGGCATATATTACGTTTCCACCAGACACTACACCGATATTGAGCAAGATTATCAGATCACAAATCTTCTTGAAATCTTGAAGATTTACCATACAAATTTCGAATAAAACTCATTAAAATCTACTTTGAAACATTAGGGGTATTCACGATCCGATGCAACTGGTCTAGTATCACAACACTGCCTTAAATCTTGTAACAGTTTTGCATTTTTGCTATACCCTAACCCCACTGCAACATGGAGTGTAAGATTTGCCTGGTGTCGTTGTCAGTTTGGAAGAAAATTTTTCAATTTTACTCTTTTGCAATGATACAAGACCAGTTGCGATCGGATCGTGAATACCCCTATTAGTTTGTCAAATCAAACACACTTTTTTTTCGGAGAATAATTGTGGAACCTGAGCCATTTTCGTTTATTTTGACAGATGGAAATGTAAACAAAAACTATCTGTCTCCATTCCACTTCATATCAAAAAAATCAAAAACCATTTTTGAATGTTCTGCCTTAATCCTCTTTTTGATCTTTGTGTGCAATGAAAACACCAAACAAATCTCATCACCTAAATCTCGGTTTAGTGGTTGGTGGAAACGTAGTATTAACTACATAAGACCTAAATACTTTTGCCAAAAAGTACAAAAGTGAGAAATAAATCTATGCTGAAGACACATTCCTGCAAAATAAAACAATTCATAATTATGTATGATGGCTAAATTTATTTGTTGGAAGAATTTTCGTATTTTTTTTTTGCAAGCAGGTTTTTTTTAGCGAACATTTTAATTTTTCATTTTTGTACTTTTTGAAAAAAGTAGGTCTAATGTTAAGCCTTAACTACATAGACCTACTTTTGTACAAAAGTGAGTAATTAAAATGCTCATTAAAGAAACATCCTTGCAAGAAACCAAACGAAAATTGTTCAGACATATAAGTTAAACCACCGTGCACAATTTTCCATTGTTTTTTTGCAAGCAGTTGTCTTCAGAACAGATATTTATTTGTCACTTTTGTACAAAAGTAGTCCTATGTAGTTAAGCCTTAATTCCTTAAGCGAACACACCTACTTACATTTGTTGTGAACTCAATTCGAAGCCAGCCTACACTGCGCATTGAACACGCCTTTCCTAAAAATGGCTTCTTCGGAGTCCGCATACAAATTGACAACAAACACAACTAAAATGTCTCCACACGCATTCCACCTGTGCTCAATCTATCTCTCCCCTTCTATCACATAGCCTGGTTGAAAAAAGAAGTACAAACAAAAAAATTGCAAACATATTTTCCTTCTCTGTTCGTTTGTGAAAAATTCTCGTTTCAGTGGTTGAGTGAGTGTCATGCCGTTACCGTGTGTGGAGTAGTGCAATAACAGCTGATAGAAAGAAAAAAAATCGAGTATTGATAAAGAATATTACAAGGAAATCAAAAGAATAAATTCATAAATTAAAACAGCAAACTACCACGCACTCTACTCCTCACAGACTCAATTGGTTTACGGTTATTCTTGTTATCGAATTAAACGCAAACAAACATTGTCTACTGCACTACATCTATCGTCTTTCCATTGTCTCATCGATGGCTACGGGGAAACAAAAGTGAACATAAGTGAAACATTCTGAAGAGAATAACTGTTAATTATTATTTCAAGGAAATCATTTTATTGGCCACGGGATTAAGGTGTGTTTTGCTTTATTATACCCCGAGCGCCGGGAAAAGCAACAAAAATCAATTTTCGTGAAAAACTAGAAATGTCAAGTGATTGTGTTGGTATCGGAGATTTTTTTTCATCAAACACATTTATTAAAAGATATTGAGAGTGTATTGGATAGTTTATTTTGACGTTTGGAATATTTTCCTCTCCTCAAAAACGCCTAGTTTTTGTTCTCTTTCTAAAGAGAAAAATCAGCTTTGTTTTGCTTGAAAAAATCTAGATTGGGAAAAATGTCATTGTCCTTTTTTTGAGTTTCGCAGTGTGTATTTTCTTGTAATTTTAATTGTGAAGAATACCTACTTTGAGAAATTAGATTTAGTGTCAATATTGCGGTAAAATTTCAAGAGATAAGGAAGAAGTTATAATAGAAATGCTTTAAAAAGAAACTCATGCATAGTTGCTAACGGTGCAGGTGAATTTAATATATGCAACTCCAGCAAATCGAGCAAATCGTCCAGCAGCATCCAGCATACCTTTATCCCCTTGCTATTGGTGTACCAAACAAAGCAATCTGGAGAGAGTTTGTTCCGTAGTAAAACAAACACAAATACAAAACAAAATAAATAAAGAAATTTGTATTCAATAAAAGTCTCCAAAAACAGGAGCTCTCTCAGCAGTTTCCATTTCCCCTCCGTTTTTGTAACTGTTACATTTTTTTCTTGTGCTTACGTGTGTGTGTGTGGTAGGGTTCTGTTTTCTGTTAAGTGTATTTTTGTGTAATTTTATTTTCGTGAGAAAAACTGGGGGAAAATTTTCTTTCTTGTAACAGGATCATTCGCTCTCCGAATCTAGAATCGAAGAAGACGCGTTTCTGCTGTACGGCTACGGGACACTGACCGTTAAATTACCGGTGAACAAGAAAAAATTGATTGTGTGTTGTATTTTCTTTTGGCTTCAATATTATAAATTAAGTGAATTTTAATCAACTTCGCCCGGTGCGTGTTTGACGAGCTTTAAGCAAATGCTTGATTAATTAATTAATGTGTGTGCAATTTTTCGAAATTAAAGAAAGTAATCGAAAATCTTCCATTTTTTATTTCTTGGTTGATATCCTGTCCTTTTAGTTTTTTTTTTATTTGTGCAATTCACTAGTTTTCATTGGTATCCAACCAACAAATCTGGACCTTGAGGTTTCTGGTGTTTTAAGTGAAAATTAAAATAGTTTTTATTTTTAATTTATAATTCAAATCATCAAGTGAAATAAAAGTGCTATCACCTTCCTACCTACTACCAGTGAAATTATTATAAAAGAAATAGAAAAAGCACTTAGATCAAAAAGAGAAGGAGTGTTTTCAAAACAAAGCGTTTTTGAAATTGTATGGAATATTGCTGATGGCGGCCGTTGGTGGCCCCGCTAAGCAATCCCGGGTTTCGATGAGCGTTTCAATGTCATTGGTTCAAGGTGGCGCCGCCGGTGGAGCACCTCAAGGTGCTATATTAGCCGCTGCAGCTCCATATTATCAACCTCCAGCAGTTCCTTTGGATGTCCAGCCAGATCGTCCAATTGGTTATGGTGCATTTGGTGTCGTATGGTAAGTTTAATATTCAATTGTATTTTTTTTTGTATTATAGGTACCTACCTAGATAAAGTTGCATATGATACTTTTTATTTGTATGTCTATTAATATCAAAATAGGTAGTTTCAAACCACCCTTTTATGATTCAAAAATATTGTGAACAGAAGAAGCTAGCTAAATCTGTAATAGAACAAGTTAGGTATGTACCTACATCTACACACGGGTGGTGTTGGTATACAATCAAATGCAACCCCGGAAAACCCATGGTCTCCTTCATAAACATAAGTTGGTTGAGTTCTATTCTTAAAAAAAAAAATAATGAAAACAAAACTAAAACTCCGGGACATTCACATTTCCTCTTAATGTTGCATTAAAATGCGGGTTCAGTCTTTCACAGTCAAGCTGCTTCTCTATATAGGGGTGAAATAATTGCCGAGGATGATTTTATCCTCGTTTTAAAGATTTAAATTGTGCATTTAAGGGAGTGGCTCATTGAAATAGTGTTTTGTCTGCTCTACAAAATCCAGTTGATGAAAAATAATGATTAATACTTACGTATATAGGTATAAAATCTAAATCCTCCCGAAAGAGTGCAGCTGATAAAAATAAAATTCCTGTTTTTTGATTGAAATCATTTATCAATCATTACCCACACTGACACACAGTAGTTCAAAACGACCCCATAGGTACTAGGCTGGTGGATGGAAAATCCATTTTTCAAGTTGAGTTTTCCCTTGTCATTTAGCTTTGATTTCTCTGCTTGAATTTGTCAAAAAAAAAAATCCAAAAATCAATGGGAAAATTAGATGAGCCGCATGCGAGATTATGCGAATCGGTTTAGTTTAAATTTGTGTTTAAATAGAGAAAATGAAATCGGCAGGTGTTTTTTTTTTTTGTGTTTTGTTAAAGTGATGTCTACCTCAGTTTTATTTATTTGATTCGACCATATTTTCAAGGGTTTCTTGTAAACAAGTTACCCAAGAACCGGATGGCCCAATTGAGTTTGTAAATTCTTAAGGTCTGGTTAAACAGAGCGCGGTCTTAGCGTTCTGTGTAAAAAATTGTAACAATTTCGGCATGGCGGTGTTTGTAAAAACCAAATTTGACCGTATCATTGCTTTCTTGGTCTTGGATCAATTGTTTCTTGGTCTTGAATCAATTGCAAAACAAAGCGAGCTGTAACTGGTGCATCTTCGAGTATTGAATTGAAGGCGGTTAATGAGGACAAGACGAATTATAATACTGTCATCGAGAAAGGAAACAATTGCCGTCTACTCGGGAAAAATATTACGATGGACAGATATAACTTCGAACTTGTCAAGGACTTTGTCTACCTGGGCTCCACTATTACCTAGCAAAATGATTTCGGTGCAGAGATCAAACGAAGAATTACAAGGAGGATATACAAGACCCTTATAATCCGGGTCCTGCTCTTTGGGGCAGAAGCATGGAAATTGAAGAAATCGGAGGAAAGTCTGCTAGGGTGTTTTGTGAGGAAGGTTCTTCGTGCGATTGATATCGAAGGAGTGTGGAAGACGTTGACCTGGTCAAAAAGCTGAAAATGGCTGGGACGCTTGGAGCGAATGGGCAACAATGCACCTGCCCGATGAATATTCTAATTTTTGATCCAACCGCGATGGGGTACGCAGCAGAGGAAGAACCAATAATAGTTTGCGCACACAAGTGGAGTACGACTGAAAGCGGCCGTAGTCCGTAGTCCACCCTGGGCTGTGAGTGCTATCTAAAGTAAAGTAAAGTAAAGTAAAGTAAGTAAAGTAAAGTAAGTTCTTTCCTTGGTGGTTAAGATATGACCGCGTTCACCCCGGCTTTTTAAAGGACGCCGAACTGCGCTTAATTTGACCAGGGGCCTGATCACGTAAAACAAAAACGATCGATCGATATCGTTTTGGAGATAGATGTTTTTAGAGATATCAATATTGAAAAAAAAAATCGTCCTATCGTTTTTGTTTTACGTGATGAGGCCCCAGGCCTTTAGGGTGCGTGAAGTAAAACCTCTGTGTTTACTAGGTAGTTCAAAATTGCTACATAATTTTTTGATTTACAATGAATTTTCAGATTATTGTGAATTGTCATAAAGTCCGTTACCTAGTTTTTGTTGAACGTTGTACGTTCGAAGAAAAAAAAAATCGAAATTAATATCTTTGAACACAAAGTAATCTCAAATTTCAGCTTGTAAACTCGGCGTTCAGGTTTCTGAGTTATCCAAGTTCTTGGCCATCTAAAGAATATGAATTTATTTCCTTAGCCAAAATCCTCAAGGTTTTCTGTTATAATCGGAGATTTTGATTCATCAAAAGCTGACATTTTGCTCCATCAAAAGCTGAGCGCGCGAATGCAAAAATTTCTTACCTCAGTATTTTGACAGCCAAACTGAAATTTTGCTTGCAACTGCGATTGTTGAGGCCCACTAAAATCTCCTATTTGTTAACACGCGTTTTTTTTTACAAAATACTGCTCAGTCAAATTACGGTAGGAAAATATCAGAGATCTTTGAAATCTTTACTGCCTAATATTAAATCTCAGTAAGTTATCAAACGACAGCTAGCCAAACATAAACTCTCAGTTCACATCTTAAAGGTAATCTCAAAATCAAAGGACCCTTTCAATTCAAAATGTTAACATGTTTGTTCTGTGTTCAGGTGTTAGTGTACCTATATTTTTGTCTGTGATCAGGTGTTGGTGTACTGTGACGAGTATGCACTCAAACAGCCATTTTTAATTTCTGACACTTCCAATGTTGACAACCTGCAGTGTAGGTAGTATGTTTGACTAGTTTAGGAAGCAATCTGCATTGGTTTGTTTTGTTGTATCTTATCTCTTGAGAAAAAACAGCTGTTCTCAACAAAGAAATGGCCCTGTTCACGTTGCGCTGAGATATGCTATCTTGAATACTCGAGTACCTATATGGGTGATTCTCCACTAAAAGTTCCTTTTCGTGGCCCCGACCAAAAATGGCTCAAAAAATTAAAAAAACTTATATATTTTGAAGTCAATAACAGCGCAAGCAACATTTCTAACTGGGCCACTTCTAAATTTTAAATATTTGCAGATATGTAATAAAAAAATAATTGTTTTTATGGTCCAAAAGTCATTACCGTCGCGTGTCTCCTACTTGTTTCAGCGCGGAAAAATGGATTTTTTGTTTGTTTTTCAATGCATACATTTTAATTTGACTGAGTTACAGGATTAAGAATACCTATGTAGTTAAATAGAACTTCCCTTAAAATTAAATTTACTTATTTGAAACAATTAACTTACAATCTTTTAAGCATGTGTCTCCATGTATTTGCATCGTTTCGGTAAAAAAAATGTTAAATGCTTATAAATTCAAATTAACGGCCGTCAGTTTATAGGATTTAGACTAAATGAAGAAACTCATTCATGCTTTCTTTGAAATATATTCAATTAAATGGGACATCAGTTTCGTGTGTTATTTTAAAGTAAGTGGTTGAACAGCTGTTTTATCATCAACTGTTTTTTCTCAAGGGATTACAACAACACAAGCCAATCGGGATTGCTTGGAATTGGTTAATGAACGAGTCCAATATTTTGGATTCGTTTACTCATTTATTTTGAAAGTTAGGTCCCTACCTATGTACCTGTGCCAAAAAACAATTTTTCAATTCAATCATTTCTGTTCAAATAATTTTTTGCTAACATGGAGGAGCATTGTGGATGTGGTTGCCAAATCAGAAACGTCGAAATTCAATCAGATTCCTGCTTTCGTTTCTTCCTTCCCTCTACATTTCTGCTCCCCTCACCTAATCTGTCAAAAAGACGAAAGACGAAACGACAAAAAAAAAAACGAATCGTGTAATCGGACACCAACTAGGATTTGATTGTGTGGTCATACAGATTCAGATCAATCGTGCTAAATAGAACACAAAACGGATTTATGTTTGTAATTGAGTAGGTTGGTAATTAGTTACCATTTTTCTATCGAAAAATTTGTCAAACTCAATACCTACTAATCTCTACAAAAGTAACCAAAAAAAGTTACAACCTGTGTTCAACTTGAACAAATCGAACATCATCATTTAATTTTTAATGGCCAGACCTACATATTTTGTGTTTTCTTTTTTGGATCCTTTTAATCCGAAACAGACTTCTATACCTAAACATTTGTGTATGTTGTAGGTACATAATTAGGCGGATATTATGTAGTACCTATTAACCTTTGTTACTATGTACCATATCTATGTATTTAGCTTATCTCGGATCAGTGTTTTTCTGTTTTGGGTTTTTTCTCTTGAATTTGCAAATAAAAATTGATCGAACAAAAAATTGCTAAAAGAAAGTTCAATTGGATTTGTGTGTCTTTGTTTAAATTCTTCTGAACAAAAAAATACATATCCACTTGCATGCTTCACATTCGTATCTTACCTGCAAACATGTACCTAGGTATGCAAAAAAAAAAAAAAAAAAACTACTATACGTCTCCCGCCTTTTTATAACTGCATTTCAACAGAAAATTCCAAAGGACGAACAAACAAAAAGAAAATAAACGTTGGTGGCCTAAAGATATCAAATTTTTACAATCTTTCATGTGTAGGTATTCTATTACCTACCTAGGTAGGTTCCTAACTACCCGCGTAAAGTAAAAATCCTGACAAAGAAGAGAATATAGTGCAGGTACCTACTTACCTATACTATAGTAAAGAAAAAAAAAATTCACACAAATTATCTATCTATAACCGGACCAAAAAGAAAGTGGGTAGCTACCTAGCTAGGTACATAGAAAAATTGCAAAAGGATCCTATAAAATCACAAAGGAGGAATAAGTTTAAGGCTTTGACCAAAGCCTTCACACTAAATGGTTATGGAAAAAAACTCTTCAAAATATATGGATCCTTCCGAGACAAGACATAAAAAGGACTCACGGGGATATTTAGGTATAAAGACACTAGACTAGAAACACGGCGGATGAAGTAAAATAACAAGAAAAAAAAAAAGAAAAATATACGAAAAGCAAAGAGAAATTGCAAAAGAAATATAATTTTGAGTGGCACAGGTTTATAGGGGCAGAGGTAAAAGACGAATTCCTCTGAAGTACAAACGTAGGTAGGTAGGAATGAGGGCTTATTCTAGGATTTCTGGCACGGCTGCTGCTTAACATTTTTTTTTGTTTTCAATTTTTCTCCCCTTTTTCTTTGTATGCACATTCATCTAGTTTGCATACCTTCGTTCGGATATACCAGAAAAGGACTGATACTGAAACTAAGACTGAAAATTATGAAAGTGTCCTTTTGGGAGAACTAAAAATAAAGATGGAAAAAACACAAAGAAAAAAAAAAAAAAATTTGAACGGAAGATGAAAACACTTTGTCCAAGTTGGAAGTATTTTCCTCTGCAATCCTACTAGGTAGGTATACCTACATTGCACTTTTTTTTTGTTTACTTTTTTCGAGCGCCTATTGAAGATAAAGTCTGTGAGTAGTTTAAAAGGGAGATGAGTAAACTTACCTTTGGTGGAACTGAATTCAAGTTTGAAAAAAAAGATAGGTATTTTGATTTTTATTTTCACAATGTTTGAAAATATAAAAAGGGAACAGTCGACTTGATTCTTGAGATTAATAAGTTTGGATAAAAAAGAAATTTGCATTAGAAAGAAATTTTTTCCAAGAAACTTCATTTATTGGAAAAATTTGTTAAAGGATTTGCTTAAGAAGGGTTGATTTTCAATTAGGTTTAGGTTCTTAAAGTTCTTGGAAGTAAAAAGTTATGACTTTTATTCTATAAAGGCTTAGAATAAATTGATTAAACCTGGTTAGAGTGGCGCATTGGGCTGCAGCACAGTGAAAGATGCTTATTAAGCGCACTGTTTCGAACATGCACAAATAGTAGTTGATCTACTCCATTCTTAAAATTTTTTAATTAATTTCGGAAAGGAAAATCAAACAAAATTATGTGCATGCATTATGTAAGTTCAATACCAACAGCTGTGACAGGTGAAAAGAGTTGAAATGACATTTTTAAACAAACAAATTTACTATAGTTATCCTGGTAGGTACAAAGCTGTAATTCGGCCCTGACTTACCCAACGAAGCACCATAGTCATTTTATATTCCTCGAGATTTATAAATTATAGAAGGCTGGTATCCAGCTCTATGATGGACAGAAAAGCTGCTTCGACGAAAAACTTACGTTATGCTGAGTTACCAGTCGGTGCCCATTACACTGTGACAGCATGAAACTGGACAACCGCATAAGCGGATCAGATGATGGCCGCATCTCAATACGTTATCGGACTACCTTTCGATTGTCGAATTGTTGACAAACTTAGCTTAATGCAAAGTGATCCGCACTTGTGGGAGTTTCCACATGTCTTTCATCACCTAATGCCTACTAATTTCGATATGACTAACAGGTCAAGTGAGAGTGATGGGGCCCCTTCGTAATCTCGATGGGAATTTTATTTCCTTCACAATACTTTTCGATTTTTTTTTCTGTTGTGGCAAATCTCTCTCGGAATAAGTTTCCCCCAATTAAAAATTATATTAATTTACAGACCAATATGCTTAAAAAAATACGGAGGGAATCTTTCGAGCATGATTAATGTTCCTCATAAGCTTAAAGCTACTTTGTTTATCCCCAAATTTACTCACTGTGTCTTATAAGATTTCGTATCTTTTCATCAATGAAAAGAGCAGCACGTTGCTCTATGAGAGAAATCAGTAAATGTAGCAGATTATTTGGAGGAGTCTCCACTCTTTCTTCACAGAGTATGAATAACCTGCACAATTAATGGTTCCGAATATCCGATCCTTTAAGTATCTCCCAAACCAACTCGGAACATTCGCTATGCAGGGCGAATCATTCACAATGATAACAAAAATGACAAAAAAAAAAATGTTCCGCGCCGCTTTCGCGTTGGTTTGAGAGAGCCTTTAGTGTGTGCGAAACCTACAATCTATCAAATTTTGAGGATCAAGTAAGAAATATTCTCAAAATTATTAAAACTGTCCAAAAGTAGGGGAATGCAAATTCAGACAAACTCTATGACCCAATGTGCCAGACATGTATGGCACAATATTTGGCTTTCATTCTTTTACTCTCAAAATGACATTTAGCTGAACTGTAAGGCCCGATCCTTTACTTTGTGCACAGAAAATCACAAACTGTCAGATTTTTGAGAGCATCGTTGAAATATTCTCAAAAATATTAAAACTGTGCAAAACAACGGGATCGCAAATTCAACCAAACTCTGTATTACCTAATGTGCCAGACAAGTACGGCACGATGTTTGGCTGTGCTGTGACTTTCTGTGCGAAAAAATTTTCACACAATTGCACAGAAAATCACAGAAATTTAAAGTAAATGAACGGACATGTAATTTCCTAATAAATTGTGTGTGGAAAATTGACATTTCAGTTTATATTAGGTTCGTTCCTTTACTTTAAATTTCTGTGATTTTCTGTGCATTTGTGTGATTTTCAGTCCAAAGCCGTTCCCGTACTCAATAATTTGACAGTTTTTGACAAAAGACAACGCTCACGAGAGAGTAAATAATTTTCCCTACCTGTGATTTTCTGTCCGAGAAATTTCTTCGGACAGAAAATCACAGCTCATCACAATGTCATTTTGAGAGTAAAAGAATGAAAACCAAACATCGTGCCGTACTTGTCTGGCACATTAGGTAATACGGAATTTGGTTGAATTTGCGTTCCCGTACTTTTGCACAGTTTTGATATGTTTGAGAATATTTCAACGATGCTCTCCAAAATCTGACAGTTTGTGATTTTCTGTGCGCAAAGTAAAGGATCGGACCTATTCTTAGGTCCGATCGTTTACTTTACACAAACTGTCAGATTTTTGAGTGTGATTTTCTGTCCGAAGAAATTTCTCGAACAGAAAATCACAGGTAGGGGTAATTATTTACTCTCTCGTGAGCGTTGTCTTTTGTCAAAAACTGTCAAATTATTGAGTACGGGAACGGCTTTGGACTGAAAATCACACAAATGCACAGAAAATCACAGATTGATTCTTTAATTTCAGCATGGCTTTTTGTGATTGTTTTGCTTTTTTTTAATGTATATATTTTTCAATAGGTGACACCTTCATTGTTCACTTTTTCGCTGTGGTATCCGTTAGCATTTCGCTGTCGTATTGGAGACGAGAGAAATAATTTGTTTCGCTTCAGCGTACTTTAATAAGAAGAGAATAAATTGAGGCTCACCTATTTTTATTTTGAGCCCACATTTCGAACTAATGGTCTTTTTTTTTTTTTTTTTTTTAATTTTAAGACAACATTTGTTTAGACAAATTTGAAAAGTATCGTTATTTGAGAAAAACTCTTTCCAGGCGAACTGTAATACAAATATAAATTCGTTGTGTACCTAGGTTGAATGCACAGTACACATATCTAAGGTATTATCAGGCGCATCTTTCCAAACAATAGCAATTTTTTTTTGATTGTTTGAAATTCAATTTTTTTACTATTGATTTTGACAACATGCGCAAAACTGAATAAAAATGAACATGCTAATGATAGGTATTACCTGTAATATATGTATCTTGGGTTGAATGTAGGTCGATGAACATTATTATGTAGATTTATACCCAAACATTTGAGTTTGACGTAAAACACTTTCTTGACAGACTTGTCAATTGTGCTAGATTTTATCAAAATCTCAATTTTTTTTCACAACATTATTTGCACTTCTGATCATCATGATCGGAACTTCTTTCACTGGTGTAGTTCGGTTCTGACTTCGTTTTGTCTTCAAGTCTCTCCACCTATTCCGATTGCTAGCCGATGTAAAACAGTTGCACAACTTAAGAACTTAAGGTTCCGACCGTCCATCGCACATAGGAGTATTTAACATAAAAACATGACCAAAAGTCAATTTCAAACAGGTGTTAAAGGTACAGTTTTTTGGTAGTCAACTACACGCCAAATACTGAAGTGAAATTGTATGTATGTGTAAAAGAGAGAGTGCTAAAATTGATAAAAGGGATCTGAAGTTGAAGACAAGGAAAGTTACTTTCATATGCATTCATATTGCTTAACTCTTGAAGAGCGGAGTGTTACCAATTTTGTTTATTAAAAATGAATAATTTTAGAGCACGAATGTATATAAACTTCGCGGTTAAACATTCAGCCCTAATGTGAGTTCCGCGTGAAAGAAAAACCGCCGAAAAAATTACATTTCACTTTTCCCTTATTGTGAGTTTCGAGGGAAAAATGTTCCCCGTTTGTAAAAATTCCCTTTATTGGCACAATTGACATCATTTTTTTCGTGTGAAATATGTAATGTCATTTACAGCAAGATTTCCATTTAATTTTTGGTGGCGAACGAAGCCACACTTGTTGTAAAAACGAGGGTGAAACTCGCAATAGCTTTTACAAATCCGGGCGAATAAAAAAAATTCGGGCGAAATGCTTTCCGGGTGAAACTCACAATAGGACTGATTGTAACCTCATATGTTTCACAGATTTGTACATGTTTTATAGACATTGATACAAACAATAATTTTGGCCTGTTTTTTTTTTTTTTGTAAATACTCCCATGTTCGTCGGTCTTAGTATTTGCTATTTTTCTAGCATTTTAGCAAGGTATTTCACGCAAATTCTTGCAGAATTCTAATATAATTTAATTTCAAAATGTTCAATGGATGGTTGAAAATATATTATTTATAAAATTAAAGCTAACTACACATGGGCTCTATTTTCTCCACAATGTTTGATTTTATATTTATCAGAGATTAACTCTCCAACCATACTCCACGAATGTGCAATACTCTACTTTTACACTTATTTTAATTTTCATAGATTGAAAACTGATGTGAATCCATTTTCGTATCCCATATATTAAATTATGTTACTCCTATTTATCAGATATTCTTTCTCAAGCCGCACTTCACGAATGTAAATTAACTTACCTGACTCTCTCTGACTTATCACCTGCAAATGCATTAATGCAACCCTGTCAATAACTAACGTGATTCCTCCTTTTTCAACTCATTTTTGTGGGGATATTTGGTATGGAAAATTGAAATGAATGACAAAAATGAGAAAATCATTCTCACGCAAGGCTATAGATGTAGATGATATACATATCTTGTACATATTATTTACGTGATGGCCAACAACATTATGAGGTATAGGTGAGAGTGGGTTTCATTACATATCGTCGATGTCTACAAAAATAAAATAGTCGGAGGGTTAAATCAATGGGGGAGGTGAAAAGGGTGTAGGAATGTGAATAACGTCAGTTGGACTGAGGTAGTTTGATTGCAGGATTGCAGAGGGTTGAGATGAGAAGGACTAAATGAATGTCAAATTGTTTGAACAATTTTAATTGAATGACAAAACATTATTGATTTGCCCGCGCGCTTGAGTTTCATTTCATCGGCATCGGCATCGTTAGAGTTGTGTTGTGTTGGAGAAGAGAATTCAGAGTTCAGCTGGGTATCTTTGCTATTTATTCAACATTCCCTCATGATATGTCATCTCTTCTTCTGTTTGTCGGTATTAATTGACTTTTACGAAGATTTCAATTCCGATTTATTTATTTTTTTTTTTTGTCAAAAAATTGAATTCAATTTTTTGAAGGTGAAGACGAAAGGGACATACATATAGATATGTTGCTGAAAATTTGGCAACTTTTTTTTTAAAGACAGCTACTCATCTTCTGCCTCGAATTTTTTTTTTCAATTTTTGCTGAAGTAGAAAGAAAAGTGGAGAAGGGAGCGTATATGAAATAATCGACAGATGTCGAAGCAGAAAAGGTACAAGACAACCTACCATCTTCAATCCTGATGATTTGACGTTGGCTGTTTGGAGCAATACGTGTACTGAACACGCACATTTAAGTCTCTCATTACAGAGTGTTCAACAGCCTCAGGATAACGACCAGAAGGGGCTATTAAAAAAAAAAATACCCACCGAGAGATAATCATTTCTGCTTCTTTTTTGTCTCGGTGTTATTGCGATGTTGTACTTGTACTTGTTCTTAAAGACTGTCCTTTGTTAATTCCTCATCTGTTGGCACATGCTGGCTGTGTGGATGGAATGGAATACAAACTGCATTCGAACAAAGACAAAAAAGCCAGACAAAATGAGTGCGAGAATGAAGAACTGGTGAGAGGTGCGAGGTCTCCCCTCAATAAATGTATATAAATCCTTGGCACCGTCATCGTCACCGTCTTGGTTGTTGAGTATAGTGGTAATGGCTGGTGTTGTTGCTTGTATTCCTGCCTTATGTGGTGGTGCCCTGGGCACTTGGCCCAACTCAGACAGATGACAGTGGTTCCTCTTTAATTCCGAAACAAGTCAAATGGTTGATTTTTTTTGTTGTTGTTGTTGCTTTATTTTGAATTCAAATTATACTAAGCCTACTGTAATTCGTTTTTTTTTTATTATTTCTTTGACGTCTTTGTATACAATTTCTGGTGCAAGATGGTGAAACGAAGGACGAATGGTTGCCACATAAAGAGGGATAAATGGAGTGGTGAAGGGAGATGAGGGGATTAATTCTTAAAAATGTAATTGGTATCACACGCGTGCTGTTCTGGCGCAGTAACTTACCCCTAAGCTGTCAAGTACCTTCCTACCTACTCGTAATAACAACTTTGTTTTTGGCGGAAGTAACAACAATGATGACGTTGAAGACGAATGAGTCGACGACGACGACAACGACGATAATGCATAGTGGATCCAAGCTATTGCAGCTACTATACATACATACAGCAGTACAAGTGCAAGGTCATTACTGCTGGGCACACGTTCAGTATTTTGAAGTTGCCTCTCCATGGTGGTTGATGACTGTAAAGTGGACGAAAGCACCCATCAAATGTTTTTTGTTTTTTGTATAGTACTTGCATTTTAAAAAAAAAAAGATTTTTCATGTTATTTTTTAGCACTTTGGGTAGAAAGGGGTTTACAGAATTTTGAGACAAAAATTAATTAATCCAATTTATAGTCGAATTCTGTCAACTTTTTTACTGTTTTTTTTTTTTGCGAACAAATGAACCCACTTGGCGCCATGCTTCTAAGTTATCAATTGGGGGCGGACTGGTGAATTTTGTTGTTTTAAAGGGTTTTGATACTTTAATAGAGGGACGAAGGATGACCAAACGAACTCCACCAAGAAATTTTGTGACCGGATACCCGAGTACCCGACATTTTTGGAGTAATTTAATACCCGGGTACTTATTGGATTACTCGTAAAGTATGGAGTACTCGTAAAAATTGAGTATCCGGGTATACCAGTAACTTTATAATGTGGGGGACCCGCTTGACCGGAAAATACTTGGAAAGCACGCTACCCGGGTAGTTGCACGGCTATCCGGGTATCAAGAGCTCTAATTTCATCATCTTTCTCGTCCCCGGGGCATACGGTCGTATGTTGTCCTTAACTTGCACTTTTTCCCTACTTTTTTCTCACTTTCTTTGCCCTTTTAATAGTCCTTAAAAAAAACAATATACCCCTATACATTTATCAATTTTTGTTGCCCTTCAGGGCTTTTTTCATCGTTCCAACGTTTCTCCACGAATTTTGTTGATGGGATAATTACAGAACAAGAGTCATCAGTCATGCGGGTTTTCGAAAAAAATAGGTACCCGTTTATTCGAGTACTCGTTTTTGAGGTTACTTACTAGGTGTTCAGGTACTTGCGTATTTGAAGAGTATCGGGTACCCAAGTAACCGTATGGTGTTAGGTAGGTATCTGTGTACTGGGGGGCTCGAAATATATCGGGTACCTGTGTAAGCGCTCTGCAAGGCATTTCATCATTCAAAGAAAAAGTCTTAAACTACCACTAGACAATAATCATAATCTAAAAATAAACTCCTTATAAAAGAATGCATTGTTCCAAAAATATTTCCAAAGAAAAATTGATTTTCTTAAAATCAACACTTTATATATTTTCTATTCACCTACATTTCACTACCATTAGAGGGAACTATCTTCCAAGTCATTAGGCCAACAAAAAAGGGATTTGTCATAGAATGGGATCATTATCATTGCAGTCATGCTCATCAGCATCAGCGAACGACCCGATGACTCTGCTGGGTAAGTCCTGGAGCCTGAATTCTGAGCATGACTCCTTTATTGTTTGACCAGACTGAAAAGAAAATACCCACATACACACACACATACACTCGCAATAATTCTTTTTGTTCTCACTCATCTTTTTTGGGAAATTCAAACAAAAAAAATAAACATTTCATTCGAAATGACGGGTTTGCACATTTGCCATCATCAGGAAAACCAGCCGACAAAATATCAGTGAACGGCAATAACACCCCCCGTGTATTTGCTTTTCAGCGCCGTCGATATTGCAATGGCATAATGGATAAGAGTTCAGCTCAGCACAAAAAAAAAATAAAAAAAAAAACTGAGCAAACTATGCGCCAGGCTATGTAGACAAAGCGAAGCACTTATTGACGTTCACTTAAGCTAGATAGTCCGTATATTTATTTTTTATACATATACGCTGACGATGATGATGATGACGATGATGGTCGGTAGGTCTGAAAACAGCCGTAGCCAGCTTTTCGATTCATTCACAATTTTTATTTCCCTCGCCCAGTGTGAAATAAAAATAGAAAATAAAATATTTTGAAGTTCATTTCTTTCTCATAATTTTATTTTATATTTTGATGATGAGCGAAAAAAAATATGAAAATGTGAAAATCAGATTTTACCCAACGCAATGCAAACAGGGGGGAGAGAGCTCCTGAGATCGATGACCTTTAAACAAAATTTTCTTCTCTCATACATTTATGATAACTAACTATGTGTATACACGTCTCTCATAGATTATGTATATATGTATGTAGGGGTAGAAATTATATTTGGTCTTTTGGTGAATGTGTGTGTGTGTGTGTGTAGTATTTTAGTCCTGATGATGGTGGTGGAAATGGATGATGCTGTTGGTGGTTGTTGAAAAGATTTCCTAGCGCTTTTAAATTACCAGAAAGTCTGCAGGCTAAGCAATCAATTTTCACCGGAAACAGGAAAAAGGAGGGATAATCACAAGGATATTTATCAACGTCGATCAAAAATGCGGACTGATGGTGTTATACTCATGGAAGAATTATGAGTGAGACTCTGGGAGATGGGAACATTGAAACGTTTTTATTTTAATTTTTTTTTTGGGAGAGGAGACATTAAACAGTAAGGACTTAAATATCATTTCCTTCGAATAAAAGAACAGTATTAATTACCTATATATGTTACGATTCAACAATGTAATCAAATGCTGACAGGTGAGCAAGAAGTGGAAGTCCTTCTCGACAAACTTGAACGGACAGAGATTTTGTTTGAAGATTTATTTTGAAATCATATAGGAATTCTTCGCTTATCATATAAATCAATTTTATGAATTTTTCGTCGATTTATTTTTTTTAAGGCTGATTATACCTATAAAGTTTTGATGGTGATTGATCGATGGCTTGATTCCCATCTGCTAAAGCAATTAATTAGGTCTTATGTTTTGACTCTAGACGGTGTCTCGGCCTTGCCCAAACTAGAAAGAAACTTGGAATTTTTCTGGCCGGGTCAAGAAAAAAACGATACAAGGGTAACAAGAGTAAATTTTTGTGGAGAAGTTTATTTTTATTTGTAATGCGTTTCCTTTAAAACAAACACCCTTAATTTCACTTTGATTTTGTGACGTTAAAAGAAACAAATAAAGCTTGTTTTTAATTTCTCGAAGAATATCAAAATATCAGCTTTGGAATAGAATTATTTGAATTTTAAAAGCTAATTTTTCATATTTTTTCTCAAAAAATCTGATGTTTTTCAAGAAATAACTCTTTTGACTTATAAAACAAAAGTTAGAATTAATTTGTGCGAAATACTTAATACATAACATAAAGCTAATCTACCGAAATTCAGTTTTGTCACTTCAACACAATTTCATAGAGCAGCTGTTTTTTTTTGTCTTTTTTAGAAAAAATGTGTTTTTTGTTTGTCATGTATTTATTATTTATTTGCATGTCTCGGAACAAGTATACTCAATTATAAGTTTCTGGTTGTCAAGATAAAAAAGTACATACATACATACCTTCTTATTTATTTTCCTTTTCTTTTGTGTTATTTTTATAATAAAATCGACAGTATAAATTTATTATTAAAATATTTTTTCTCTTTTTTTTTTTAGGTAAGTTATGCAAATCTTGATGTTTTCGTAAACAAGGGTTTGTATGTAAATTTGTCTGATATAAAAACATTCCATTAAGTAGCAAGTAACGGGTGGGCTATACGCGCCGAAATAGTTACGCTGTACATACACTGAAAATAGTCGTTCAGTTGCGTTAACGCAACATGGATATCGTCGAAAATATCGCATCGTCTGACAACACGATTAGTTGTTTGGTGTCGATTTTTAATAAGCACTGGAGATCGTCGACTGGTGAAATCTAATGAACTGGTTGTAATCAAATGAATTGGCTGAAATCAAATTAACTGGTTGAAAGCCAATGAACTGGTTGAAACCAAATGAATTGGTTAAAATCAAATGAATTGGTTGAAATCAAATGAACTGGTTGAAATAAAATGAACTGGTTGAAATCAAATGAATTGTTTGAAATCAAATGAATTGGTTGAAATCAAATGAACTGGTTGAAATCAAATGAATTGGTTAAAATCAAATAAACTGGTTGAAATCAAATGAACTGGTTGACATCAAATGAACCGGGTGAAATCAAATGAACTGGTTGAAATAAAATGAACTGGTTGAAATCAAATGAATTGGCTGAAATCAAATGAATCGGTTGAAATCAAATGAACTGGTTGAAATCAAATGAACTGCTTGAAATCCAATTAACTGGTTGAACTCAAATGAACTGGTTGGAATAAAATGTACTGGTTGAAATCAAATGAACTTGTTGAACTCAGATGAACTGGCTAGAATCAAATGAACTGGTTAAAATCAAATGAACTGGTTGAAATAAAATGAACTGGTTGAAATAAAATGAACTGTTTGAAAAAATTTTGAACCTAAATAAAATAAAAAAAAACTTCATGAGAAACAAACTATGTTAAACAATCCAAAAATAAAGGATTAACAAAAAATAACAATCTTAAGAAAAATACAAACATTACAAAAATAAATAAAGTCTAACCTCTAACTTAGAAATGTGAGTAAAATTAGAAGCTTTACATAAAGTGAAGTCTATAATATTTTTAAAAATATACGTATCATATACCCGCGCAGAAAAACAATATAGTTTTCGACAAGGCACTAGAGAGTTTAACATAGACTCTGGCAAGGAGATAGCAAGGGTTTGCCAAGGCTAGAACAAGGGCCTTGGTGATCATGAACCCTTTTGCCTCGTCAGGCAAAGAAAAAAAAAGTTGGTTTATGTGGGACTGTGGGACCGCGATCTTCTGCTTGTCAATGTTCAATGCGCTACCCATTGAACTAACTCGCTATATAATAATTCAATGTCGAAAGAGAATAAGTTTCACACTCTTATGTTTCATACCATATTGCCTAACATACATAATAACATACAGATGTCTCACACCCAAAAAAAAAACTGTTATATGAAAAAGAAGACAAAGGAAATAGAGAATAAGTGTCGTATGATACTAAAATTGCATTGTGGTTATAAAATGTTTGTGTATTTGGTGTACAAGAGACATTCCTGATGGGGTACCGAAACATGTCCAACAAGTTATTTTTCTACAGGGCCTCACGAGTGTTTGAAAAGTTTCCCTCGTCTAAATTTTTAGTACTGAAATCCAGCAAGAACTTGTTAAGTATCTGACAAGTTTTCCTTATCTAGATTTTGTCTACTGAGTACTTACTAAAGCCTTGCTTAAACTAGACGGAAATTTGGAATTTTTCCAGCCGGGCCTACTTCCAAAAGTTCCCGCACCGATAAATGACTATAATCAACCATAATTCGTAATTCCGATAATTAACAAATAGAAATACGATTTCCTTGATAAACATTTTTTTAAGCCAATCAAAATCCCGAAAATGGGACATTATTAAGTAGTAAGTACCTGGAAAACGTCCTTTGACGAGTTTTTCTGCCAGATTAGAAGATGTTTTCCTGAACGACTATCAAAATTTGGGGTTGCCATCGAACAGTACTTCTTTAGAGTTTTAAAATCATCGTGTAACATTTAATGTAACAAGATGGCCTATGCAATGTGATTTTTTGTGAAAATTTGGTACTTCCTGTTGAGGGCGCCTTGTTCGTTTGCATTACCATATTTTCAATGGATGAACAGGACGAACAACAAAAAAACCTGAATAGCTTACTTAAACAAAGCTTAAAAACACACGAATCTAAAATTTTACAGAGAGCTTCCATTTAAATAACATGATTTAAAAACATTACGGTCATTGAAGGTACATACATTTCTTCCTTCCTTCTTTATCTAATTACATACCTACTCTAATTAAATTCAGTGAAAGGTAATACTTTTAGAATTTGTATACCAACATTTCGGGGATTCTCTTTCTCAGTCAGTTGGGAATTTATTTAACATTTAACCTTTAAATCAACAATTTTAAATATAGCTCCAGCTCACATCTAAATCTAAAGCTATTCTCCAAGATAAATCAAATATAAATAATACTTAACTTACAAAATTGTTATGCTTACTTTAATTGCCCTCATATACCCTTAAGCCTTTTGTTAAAAGGTCCTTTCCACAGGAAGGAATCTCCCATATTGATTTTCGATTAAAATTTCATTCGTATATACACCTACATAGCAAGTGTTGCTGCAGGATGATTTAAATATTAACCCACTTCCAATATTTGAGGCAGGACGAAGTTAACAAACACAAACAAAAAAGGATAAGAAACTTAAAAATTCATACGGCTTTATGAAATTTTAATAACACAACCAGAACAACTTAAACGATAAAAATTTCCTTCTCAATTTCTCCCTCTCTCGAATGAAGAAACAAAAAAAAAAAACAATAGAGAACCCTGACAACAGATATAAATTTCTGCCGATCGATCCTTCTTCTCGATTACAGTTGTTGTCGAAGCATTTCCGGAGTAAATTTTCTTCTTTTTGTTTCTGGTATAGTTGTAATTTTTCTCTCAGGAGTAAGGCCAGCACCATCAGGACATGTGTTGATATGCACGACGATACGACGTCGACGAATCTCTTTTGTGCTCTATTCGCTACATCAATGCCTATATGAACCACACTACCTGATTGCAACTGGTTTTCAACAATTTTTCGATTGACTTGCAAAGCACCCGTATGGGAACGCATTTATCCCAAACCAAAGAATCCAGATACAACAGAACGAACCGAAGGTTGGGAACTCAATAATAATAATAAAAAAAAACCAAGGATGAGCTGCATGGACAAATAAAAAATACCAATAAAAAGGAAAAAACAAAAAAAAAAAAAAAAAAAAACAAGCCCTCACAACAAAAAAAAGGAAAACTTCATCCTCCAGCCCCGCGCGTCGCCCATTGAAATCCGATGAACAGAATGGCAACAGCAGCAGCTGCTGCTGCGACTTCGCTTTTCTCTTCTGATATCCATTAGATACGCAACTCTGATGACAATGCAACAAAAACAACTATTGGAATATACATACCTATACCAAGAGAAACGGCGAGGGATAAGGTCCAAGTCCCATAACATGGACCTAGTCCGGGGTCCCTGCTGTTTGAGATGCACTTTCAGCTAGATGCTGCACCATGTCTCTAATGATATAGTGTGCTGACTGAAGAAGAATGCTGAATTCTGGTGGTGGTAGATGGGATATAGGATAGTCAACTGAAATTGAGAAATGAGCACAGATCTCGGATTGCCTCGTTGTTTGATATGGTTGATGTGTGGATGCACCAATGATGACAACAGATTGAAAGTTTCATAGAATTCTCACACAGGTCTGTGGTCCTCTTTCTACATACACACATACATATACATTGTGAGGACTTGCTTATAATAAGATCAGCCCGAAATGGATTTTGGGTGTCAGTGTCAGGAAGCGATATATCTAAAGAGAAACTACCAATATTGGTTGCCGTTGGAAGTTCATTTAAAACACCAAACAGCTGCTACCATCGGTCGGTCCTTTTCCATAGAAAGGACGACAGGATTTTAATTAAAAATGCGAAAAACGAATATGGAAGAATAAGTACATAGTGCAGCGATAGTGAAGATTAGAAAAAGACGGTAGATAGAAAAGTACGCCACTATTATGCACGAACACCAAGAGTGTAGGTTGTCACCATCATCATCGGATATCTATTCTATAATAGTACAGTCGTTGTGGTGGGGGTGTGGTGAGGATGATGATGATGATGATGGTGGAAATGGTGCAAGGAAAAGTGGAAAATTAGGTGCAATGTCATTTGGTGTACTGCTGCTGCTGCAAATGACGCAATTTCAATGCAATGAAAGAGATTGGGGGATTTAGATTTCTCGCAATTGAGTTTTGCTCATAGTTTGAATGGCGGCGCGCAAATGTGGTATAGGTACATGGCAATTGTCTGATGCAGAGGCATCACAGAAGAACTACTGATGACGATGCTGTGTGTGCAGATCAACAGTGTGCGGCATCATCATCAGCATATATATGTGCTTAGTTACCTACCTACTCTCAGTGTTGAATGTAAAATGAGGAAAATGTGAATCTTTATATATACTAATTTGGTTAGATTTTAAAGGTTGTGCATGATGTGCACGTACATTAGCAACATCAGAGATGAAACATCTTGAGTGGTGCGATTTGTTTGATTGAAGGTATTTTAGTTTTGAGATAAAATGCTTTTTTTTTTAAGTATGTATTATTATGGAGCAGCAGCAGCACAGATGCTATGGTCTAAAAATATTTCTAACAGTTGTGTAGCCTATGCAGAAATATAAACCCACACCTTTATTTAATATGGAATGCTCATTAGAGGGCAATCAAGAAAAAATCTGACGTTAGCGAAAAGGTTGGAAGTCACAAAATTGCATTTTTGGGTTTTTATTCGATTTAGCTTCTTTTTTAATTGGTTATAAAATTATAAATCTAGAGCAACTGCTTCCGCAAGAAATAAGCGGTTCAATAGCCAGACAACCACCGATATGCATGTCGATATCACGATGGCAAAGGCACTGAACTGAAAGAAAACAAATTTTAAAAACCGCACTTGTCGATTGAGACCACAGCCAATCGGCTACGAAACCTACAATCTGAAAGAAACGCATATCTTTTTTTTATTTTTTGTTTTATTTTTTTTATTTTTAATTATTTTTTAAGTTTTTTTTTTTGAATTATTGTGCTTTATACAAAACATTATAAATAGTTTGGTCGAAATAGTAAACAAACGCGTTTGAAATAGGAAAACTTCGAACAAACTTGAAACATTGTGCAAACGTTTACGCGCTTGTGCGAACGATTTACTATTTACCAGCGGTGCTTTTCTGAAAGTCATACGGTATCCTTCGAGTATACCCGGGCACACTTCTTTTCCGAAAACCATACGGTTACACTGGGGTGTTTCATTTTGTAAGGAAAAAAATAAGATGTAGTATCTTTGCGGGAGTCGCTTACGCCGTGGGTCCTTGCGATGAAAAAGATATTTCAGCCAAATTTCAAGAACATTTGTTGATGTTTAGAGGTTGCACACTTTGATCACTTTTCTAAAAGAGGCAAAAAAACGATTTTACAATATTAATTGCTTTTATTGGGAGAACTAAATTCACAAAATTGAAAAATATTGAAACTTTACCCCATGAACATAACATTTGTATGATGAGGATAAACATTTTGTTTATATTAATCAAATTTGAACTAGGAAATCCCATTTTTGTTCGCTTGGTGAAGACTTTCTTGTGATACTCTACTTTCATCAATAATATTTGTTTTTGTTTTTCGTCCCTGGCTGGTTTGTTAAACTTTGTATGCAATTACTATTTCTGTGGTATCATTTACCACTTTTAAAGCGTCTCATGTTTCGTTTAAGAATCACTTCCATATTATTTAACTTAATGGAGTCCAAACAATGGTTTGTAACGAAATTGATCATGTATTTTCTATTTAAAACTATTTTTTACCCTTTAAAAGTTTCACTTCCTTTTTCCTTGCAGGTTTGATTTCTAAAATTTTAGTCATATTCCCATTATCATCAGCTTAATGATGATCCACCGTTTTTATCTGACCGATATCAAACGGAAAGCAAACAATAAAAACGTTTTTCCGTCCCATTTAGATAAGTCGTATATTTTAGATGATGTAGTATCAAAAGGCATACCCAACCCATGATATTGTCATGTACCCCAGGTCAGTTCATATTACTACTTCTGCCATCTGCTCACACCAGTGCATTTCAGGGCAACAAGGAGTATGCCAAGCTAATAATGTTCAAAATCTTAGCGAGTCACTATAGAACTTTAACTCTTTATTAAACACAATTCTGACAGACCCTCTCTCATTGGCCACTGAGGGCACCAGTAAATTGGTGCCCTCAGTGGCCAATGAGAGAGGGTCTGTCAGAATTGTGTTTAATAAAGAGTTAAAGTTCTATAGTGACTCGCTAAGATTTTGAACATTATTAGCTTGGCATACTCCTTGTTGCCCTGAAATGCACTGGTGTGAGCAGATGGCAGAAGTAGTAATATGATTTGAAATGATTTACTATCCCAAAGCAAGGCTAAATGAGAAGGATTTTTAAAAACTGAGACTTAGTTTTTCCTTTCCATTTTCCTTCTATTGATCATGAAAAAAGAATAAGTACAAAAAACTTCATTATTTCATATTCCACTAGTTTTATAAAAAAGTGATCAAAATGTGCAACCTCTAAACATTATCCAATCTTCATGAAATTTGGTATATATTTCTTTTACATCGCTTAGACTCGGGGCGTCAGCGACTTCATATGAAAATCACAACTTTGGAACAATGAAACACCCTAGCGTTAGACGGGTACCCGATACTTTACCTAAAATTCGTGTTTTCAAAACATACGATTAATCGGGTACCCCACTATTCCCTACATTTCGAGTACCAAACGGGCATCCGTATAACCGCGATATATCCGAGTATACGGACACCCGGTTATGGCATGTTTTACCCGGACAAAGTTAAGCGCTCTACTACCCGGCTGGAAAAATCCCAAGTTTTTGTCTAGTTTGGGCAAGGCCCTACTAAGTTTTCAGTAGGGTAAATATAGATAAGGACAACTTTTCAGATACTTAACAAGCCCTTTCAGGATTTCAGTACCAAAAATTTAGACGAGGAAAACTTTTAAAACACTCGTGAGGCAATCTCTAGTAAAAAAATGTTTAACACGTTTCGGGACCCCATCAGGAATGTCTCTTGTACACCAATAACACAAATTTTATAAGCACCGTGCAATTTCAGCAACATACGACACTTTTTTCTCGCTTTCCTTTGTCTTCATTTTCGTATCACACTTTACTTTGGGTGTGAGAAATCTGTATAGGATTGTTCGATGAGGAAAAACATGTTAAGTTGTTCTGCCTAGAAAGCAAGTACATAAAATCCAGTTCTATTCTGTGAATGTATCTGGTATGCAATATGAGTGAAACTTATTCACTTTCGACATTGAATTTTTGTATAGCGAGTTAGCCCAGTGGGTAGCGCATTGGACTGACAATCAGAAGATCGCGGGATCAAGTCCCATATAAGACAGCTTTTCTTTTATTTTTTATTTTGCCTGTTGAGGCAAAAGGGTTCATAATCGCCGAGGCCCGTGTTCTAGCCTTTGCTAAATCTAGCTAGTGCCTTGCAAGAATCTATGTAAAACTCTCTAGTGCCTTATCGAAAACTATATTGTTTTTCTGCGCGGGTATGCACTTAACTAAACTGTTAGGGTTACCCGCGCAGAAAAACAATCTAGTTTTCGACAAGGCATCAGAGAGTTTTACATAGATTCTGGCAAGGGCCTAGCAAGGGTTAGTCTTAGAGATTATGAACCCTTTTGCCTCGTCAGTTTGCTATACAATAATTCAATGTCGAAAGTGAATAAGTATCATACTCTAATGTTTCATACCATATTCCATAACTAATATATATGTTTATACAAAATAGAAAAGGATCTTATGTAGCTACTTGCTTTTTCGGTAGAAAAACTTAAAATAGGATTTCTGTTCTAAGTTCTCTGACGTTTTTCACAAATCTGTGCTGTTCTCATTTGGCTAACTGAAGTCCGTGTGATATGAAAAAGAAGACAAAAGAAGGAGAGAAAAAAGTGTCGTATGATACTTAAATAGCATGTTTGTTTTTGCTGTATAAGAGACATTCCTGGTGCGGTACCGAACCATGTTCAACAGGTTATTGCGAGGGGGGGCTTCCCGAGTGTTTGAAAAGTTTCCCTCGTCTAAATGTTTGAACTGAAATCCAGCAAGAGCTTGCCAAGTATCTGAGAAGTTTTCCTCGTCTAAGTTTTTCTCTACTGAAAACTTACTAAGGCCTTGCCCAAACTAGACAGAAACTTGAATTTTTCCAATCGGGTACCATTTCTTATGAAAGTAAGTACCAATAAAGCGAATTCAATCAATTAAATTATTTTTTTTTCCATTTTCCTTATTTTCACCAATCTTTGTTTTTAAAATATTCTTAAAGTATAGATAATGTACCTAATTTATTTTGCAGGATTTTGCTTATTACATTCATTCATTCACCCACCAAAACTAACCCCAATTTGCATTGATGTTTTATTTTCAATTTTTAATTGCCCATTAGATAGACACAAACTTGCAACAGTTTATTAGTAAAACTCAAAGTAAAGATTTTATTCCAGCAAAACTGTGTCCACATTAAAAATGATACAAAATCCCTCGTGCATTATAACATAGCAACGAAATCCATTTAACAATTAAAGCCAAAAAGAAGATAGAAAAGACAACGACGATGACTGTATAGTAGTATGATATGTACGTATACCTTCTAGGTAGCTAGCTACAGTAGGTAAACTCGTACCTGCTTCGGAGCATAAAAACAAATTGTTTGAGTTTGTAAAATCAAAAATGTATAGCAATGGGGGAACAACAACTGCTGATGGCTTTCATCTCCCCCACAACCAACCCTCATTTTAATCTTTTCATTTTCAATCCGTTACTTCATCCCTCTGGATTTTCTTTTCCTTGTAGTCGTCGTCGAGTATATATGTACATACTTAAGTATAAACATACAAAATAGATACATTTTAATATCTATCTGCTGAGTGGCTTACCCTGAGATTTGAGATTTGTATTTTTCCTTATAGTGTTTTGCATTTTCATTCGCATTTATCCAATTTCCACCTTTTGCTGCTCGAAATTTGCCCCGAGGTCTTGGTCTCGGACTCGGTCTCGGTTTGTAAATTCGAAAAGGAAATGAGAGAGAGAGAGAGCGGCAGAGATAAAGGCAGAGAAAGTATCTTAGACCTGAATACAAAATATCTAACATTTGTAGAAAATAGAAGTATAGAAAATATAAATTTTAACTTTAAACTGAAACCTATTCTCGTCCTTTTATTACATCTCTTCTCACCTTACCTTCATCTTCCTTCTTCTATACACCCATTGAAGTTCTGTATTTTGTTTGTATTATATTTTAATTCCAAGTAGATTGGCAAAAGAACCAAAATTCCCCTTCGCTCCTCTTCTTCCCAGTTGGTTGGTAGTAGGACTGATTATAAAGTAGAAGTATATGAGTTACAATGAGTTTTAAAGGAAGGTTAATATAAATAGGTAAAGTCTTTGTTTTGACAGTCTGGGAATGTGTATCACCGCACGGGGAGAAAGTTTCAATTGTGTGTTTTGTTCAAAACATGAGATAGGTTTGTATACGAGTATGGTAGGTATAAGATTAACAATGGGTTAAGCAATTGCAGATATGGGGATATGTGTAGAGGGTTTTGTGTGTATCTTTCTATTTAAGGTGGACGATATTCTTTATCTTTAATGAGTACTAACACATGTGTATGTTCCTATACCTTCCAGAAGTATTTCTCCATTCTTAGAAATAGAAAGAATGTCCGAAATCTTTGTTTTGAACGTTGAACCTCCAGACTTCAGATGAGTATGAAAGTAGGTAATTGCAATTTCGTCTGGAATTGAAATATTTTCTTACCCTGGACTGAGTACTAATAAGTTTCGTGTTATAAGGGTCGACATTAAAGCAAACGTGACACTAGAAAAAACAAATCGACAACGAGTGGACAGGTTTCCTCTTTGTAGCTTCACATTTCAGATTTTGATCACAAGTGCGCCGTAGAAGAAAACGAAACACCCTTTGACGATTTATGTCAAATTTCAGCAACACATTCTTTGTGCTATTGAAGAAAACTTATAGATATAATTGCTTTAGCCATGGGAGCCGGACAAAATCGGAAAACCCTGAACCTCAAAAACCTAAATCCAACAAATCTAAAATTCAGAAAATCAAAAATCACCAAACACACAATCCCCCCTTCCCCTCCCAAAAAACAGAATCGCCGAAAACCCCCCAGAAAAATAAAGATCTCGAAACCCCAAAATCTCTTTAGCATAAATTCCAGAAAACCTATAATCCATATACCTAATAAAAATCCTAAAAAGGCAAAACCCAAATTTAGAAAACCCAAATCTAGTAAATCTATAGCCAGAAAACCTATACTCTAGAAAACACACAATCCCGCAAAACCCCAAATAAAAAAAAACCGAATTGACAAAACCCCAATATCCCCAAAAACCTAAAATTCTGAAACCCCAAAATCTATTTAACCTTAATTCCAAAAAACCCATAATCCATATATGCACCTATTCAAAATCCTAAAAAGCCAAAAACCTATAACTAAACTAAAAAAATGATTTCCAATAATATCATGAAAGCTGGCCAGAATGTCAAATTACTAATTTCCAAAAACCCAAAATCCCTTAAAACAAAAATCCCGAAAACTTAAAATGTCTTTGACAAAAAAGCCATAATCCCTGACAATTTAAAATCCTAAATAGCCAAAATCCCGTAACTTTATTCGTAATAAAAAATTACCTCCAATAATTTGTGTACATAGCTATGAAGACCCAAAGTAAAAAAATCGAAAATCCAGAAATCCCAAAATCCCCAAATTCCAAAAAAAAAAAAACAGAATTCACAAAAACTAAAATCCTCCAAAATAACAAAAGTCCCGACAACTCAAAATCTCTTTAACTCAAATTCCATGAAACTCAATCCTGGATATTGGAAATCCTAAAAGCCAAAATCGTAAAAAATTACGTCCAAAAAAATGGGAGCTAGGTAGATGCTCAAAATCATATATTACCCGAAAACCCACACTCCCCAAAAATCCCAAATCCCCAAACACCCAAAATCCCCCCCAAAGAAAAACAGAACCCATGAAAACAAACAAAAAATGTCAAATTTACATAATGATTTGAAAAAAAAAAGATCTCACCTTTTTTAAAATTTTTAATTTTGAGCTTTATGAATAAGTTAACTAGTCTTTTGGTAGTAATGACGAATTTCACCTAACCTGCACATATCTAGGTATAAGCTTACAATGTAATGCTTACAACGAAACAGATTTATCACAAAGGGCGATTTTAAGGTTTATCTCTTCACCCGCACTGAAGTCGGGTATTCAGTTTGAAAAAGCTTGTGTTATCAAGAACCTTTCTTCTTGATGCTTATACCTACTACTTTACTCGATTAGAATTCTAGACTATTATTTACAGTCATGTCCTTTGAGAATTCTAGTAGTTTTATTATTTGAAAAATAATTTTTTTTTATATCAATACCTAACGTTACATGATATTTCATAAGAACTCGTTCTTATCATCTCTCTTGTTAATATAAATTATAAACATAACTAAACTTATAGGTACAGTGCGTTAGGGAATAAATTATAACGAGACACGTGTGACATACAAAAAAATACTGCATGAGGGCTTTATAAGAATTAAAAAAAAAATTTGACATAAATTAGAGTGTGTCTACTTTGGGTACCTGCCACATTCACAGTGCTTAACGAAGTGGATTTTTTTTTGTTTTTGTTGTGATATAAGGGCAGATGGGTTCGTGTGTTCCGATTAACGTAAAACACTGTCTTGTGCCATTTTCACACGTTTTTTTAATTTTTATATTAATTTAAAGGATTTTTGTTTTCAAACAAAAAAAGAGAAGACAGTGGGATTTAATTTTAATGAACAAGAAGGATCGTTTTTTTTGCAGGAGAATTTTTCAATTGTGGCATTAGATCTGTTCGTGTCCACTTTAAAAAAAAGTTAAATGTGTCGACAGTTTTGCTTAAAAAAAGCGCGCGTGTAACTCAGTACTCGTGGCAGAAGTGAAACTTCTTTGGCGATCTAAAAATATCGATATGTATAGGGATATTGAGCCTATATGCGTTAGACGCAGCTAAGTGTTCTATATCAAGATGATCGATGGATTGGGGTTGTAAACTTGAAAATTAAATAATAATGGTCAAAATTTAAAGTAAAAAAAGGCGAAAATTTAAAAGATATAAATCAGTCAGTTTATTTGTGTAGGTTTTCCGACTATTTCCAAAAATTCCTACACTCAAAATCTCTCCAAAATCAAAAATTTGTATATTTGGTTTTATGTATTTTGCAACCATATATAATTCAAATTTTAAGCGAACTCTCCTGATTTAATTCAATTTTTTGAAATTAGCCTATTTTGAGATAAAATTTTTAAAATAACTTATATCTCCATACCAGTAGGAGATAGACAAAAATCTTAAACTGGTAAGATTCTTAGAATTTCATTATCTATCCACCAAAAAAAAACTCTAGCATTCTACTTAACGAAATTTGAAAAAAGACATAAAAGGACATTTTCCCTTTTATCTGCTACATTAATATAGATTATCCAGAAATCCAAACTTATTGCAATATAAAATATATTAGCCTATCAATAAAAATTTTTACTTTTACTCTACCTCCCACCACTTAGCTTATTAATGATCTCAGCGTTGCACATGTGGCGTTACATTTTTTCGTTTCACAAAAATTCAACCTTGAAGTTTCACTCTCAACGCGCCTAAAGAAGTTTCACTTCAAAAATAAAAAAATAAACACAAGTACCTACTTAAGTATAGTACTCACCACTTTGTGAAATGAAAAATAAATGCGGTTCAAATTCAAAAATATGAACCCATAATTGATTCTCCACGTGAATTTTCAGTCCTCAGTTTTCTAATATTTGATACTCACTTTGAATGAAAAAAAATATTGATTTTTATTACTGTCAATTTGGAATAAAAGAATAACGAAAACTGTATTAACCTCACAGTTTATTGATTTGGGCCTGTCGGTAGCACTACGGATTCCAAAATAAATTATTGTTAGATCCAAAATAAATTATTATCAGCAAAATAAATGTGTCACTTTTCAACACTTTCATTTGTTTTTCCTAGTGGTCGTACGTTGGGAAATGAAATTGATTTTGAACCGGTTCAAATTTCATTTTCAAATTTGGGTCCCCACCTCTCGTTTTGAACTCCATCGCAGTGAAATAAGTGTCACTTTTATTAACTTCCCATTGGAAGTAATTGTAATTGGTGCGATTGGTCGAATTGAAAATTTTGACATATCTTCACGTTTTGAGGTCTCTAGAATCAGAGTTCGTCGTTTTTAGCAAGATGTCTGTATGTGTGTATGTACGTACGTTCGGGGTAATTTTTTCGTCCACCATATCTCGAGAATGAATAAAGATATCGACTTCGGATAAATTTTGTTTTACAGATAATATTGTCATAACGTGCTGAAAAGGTTTTCTAACAAATTCAATAAACCGTTTTTTTACTACAGCAATTTAAAAAGGAGCTGTTAAATGTTATTTATCTGGAATATCTCGAGAACGGAATAAGATATTCACTTCAGACTAATTTTAATTTACACATAATTACACAATACCAAATTGGTAAATATTAAAAAAAAAATTCAACAGACACTTTTTTTTTAAACTAAGAAAAACAGTTGAAAAATAATTTTCGTCTCAAATATTTCAAGAACAAAAAATGATTCCGAACCCAGTCCATTTTTTTACAATAATTTTTTAAAAAAAAATTAATAAACAGTTTTTTTTAGAGCAAAAATCCTGGAACAAAAACTATTAAAAAAAATTCTTAACAAATTTTTTTCAACTCAAATATTTTGAAAAACAAACAATGATATCGATTTCAAAATTCTACCAAAAATATATACCTATAGCACCTAAATGTTGTGTAATTTTGAGATTTTTATAACCACCCTTTAAAAGGCTAAAAATAAAAATGTTGCAAGAAAAATTTTTCAAAAATGCTTTAATTCGAAAAATTCTTACCATACAAATTTCCTTCAAAATCGAAATTGTGCATTATGACACTTTTACACTCCTCGTCAACTGAATACGCACAAACATTTTTTAATATACTTTATCCATTTTTTCCAAACAGTGATGGTTATTATGCCATCTGTTGATGCTAACTATTCCCTTAAGATGTTAAGCAGATAATTCCGAAAGAATTATCCAAAAACAACCGTGAGTTTTTCTTCAACCACTTGCAAAGTGTTTTATATGCAAAGTAGGAGTTTTTTTTTTTAGTCAACTGAATAGGTACAACGCCATTTTCTTCGTTGTTTATAAGTTTTTTGGAGTGCTTGACAGTTTAAATTAACGATTTTAGTGTTTTCAGTAAAATTTAATTCTTGATTTCAAATTTTAAGAAAAATGGGTAGATCTACGTGTCTTAACAGTGTCGAAAAAGCTTAAATCGATTTACTTAGAGACCAAGGACTAACTGGACGTGCAATAGCTGATAAAGTTGGCCGAAGTTTTAATGTAGTTTATTCTTACTTGAAAAATAAAGATGCATACGGCAAAAACATGAAGGGAGGTAAGAAAACAGCAACAACAGCAGCTGAGAGACGAAGAATTTTAAGATGTGCATCAAATTCTTCTGATTCTGTGGCAAAAATAAAACAAAAAATCGGCGTAAACGCAAGTTGTTTAACAGTATTAAGAGTAATCAACAACTCAAGCCATCTTAAACGAATGAAACTTAAGAAAAAACCACCACTTGACGAGAGACGGAAAATGTTGCGATTAGATTTTTCAAGACTTCACATGAGTTGGAAAAAAGAATGGTATCACGTGGTTTTTTCAGATGAAAAAAAGTTTAATTTCGATGGCCCTGATGGGTTCAACTTCTATTTTCACGACTTAAGAAAAGAAAAAAGATTTTTAAAGCGCCAACATATTCGTGAAGGAGGTGTCATAATATGGGGAGCAGTCAGTTATTATGGAACAGTTGAGCTCGAGGTTGTAACATCAAGAGTGACAGCAGCTGGGTATAAAGTAATTTTGGAAAGAAATTTTCCTAAATTTTCTAACATCTTTGGACCCATAAACTGGACCTACCAACATGATAATGCGCCTATCCTCTCAGCGCGCATAATAAAAACATGGATAGAGGAGCAACAAGTGCAGTTGCTTCAATGGCCGCCGTACTCACCTGATCTAAACATCATAAAAAATGTCTGGGGATGGTTAGTACGCAAAGTTTATGAGGGTGGTCGTCAGTTCGAAGACAAAGAAACCTTAATTTCTGCAATCAAATTAGCGTGGAGCGAAATTTCGTTAAATTACATTAAAAAGCTATACGATTCCATGCCGGATCGAATTTACGAAGTAATTAAAAATAAAGGTGGAAGTACCCACTACTAAACTTAAACAAAAACTTGTTTCATTCCATTCCAATACCAATTTTAATTTTTGTACCTATTCAGTTGACTCAAAAAAAAACTTCTACTTTGCATAAGTTACACTTTGGAAGTGGTTGAAGGAAAAACTCACGGTTGTTTTTGGATAAAACTTTGAAATTCTGTTATTTATATGTTACGAAAATTTTTACCACCAACAGATGGCATAATAACCATCACAGTTTGGAAAAAATGGATAAAATATATTCAAAAATGTTTGTACGTATTCAGTTGACGAGGAGTGTATATTCCTTAAAACCATTTTTTTTTTTTAATTACATTCCCCTGATGTTTGGTATTCTTTTAGCCAATAGTCTGTTTTGAAATAATTGGCTTAAATAATTAATATTTTAGTACCGAGAAGAGTTAGGAAAAAAAGTATAAAATATAGGAAATGTCACAGTTTGCCCTGAATCTCTATATCCTATACCTACTTATATACTGATTATCCAAAAACCCAAAGTTATTACACTATATAATATTAAATTATGTAATATATACTCTACCACCCATCACTAAGGTAAATATGTATATGGTCTTCAAGTGCACCAATGGGAAGTTACAAGTGTGGGTCCACCCCAGACTCATTTTATAGAAATTTCATTTACACTCGAGCTGAGTACTAGGCTCTGCCTACAAAAAAGATAGACTATATAAAAATATTCTACCAAAATTTATTTATCAATTAACTCAAATGACTTTTGATTGTAAATTGCAAGAAATTTCTGTCGGATTCTTTATTGTTGATTCAGTACTTAAAATCTGTCCTTTTTAATCACCGGAATTAAAAAATCTATAACTCATTAAATAAAATTGCTCATTTAATAAAACAGCCACTAAAATCACAAAGGAAAAATATTAATTAAATAATTGTATTTTAAAATTGAAATCCATTTTTAAATCCTTTTTAACCAATTGTTATTGCGCCAATACAATACAAATACAATTTACCACGATTTAATTGTTTTCCTCCGCATCGTACGTACATACATATCTATGGAAATAACATTACTCATGTTGAATTACATGAAATAATCATAAATCTTAATCTCTTTGCTCCATTAAATCACACGTTCTAAAAAAGCGATTATTGTCATCTTTATTATTTAACATACACATAGGTATAGAAGAGTTTGGTTAGTACATTTCTGGTAATAAACATATTAAGCTCTTGTATGCATAAATTCATATAGACAATAAATTTACGCTAACAATGGAAATCCAAATGTGAATAGGCGAATCATTGTCCTTTATAACATTTAAATGAGCTTATTAAACATCGCTAATCCTTATAAAGCTTGTTGAAATCATGTAGGTATACAAATATATTTCCTCTTAAATAAATCAGCTGTGTAGTATATGCTATGATATACTATACAAGAATTGAAAGGACCCATTGCATAATGCACGTGTTTGGTCTTAGATCCTTCATTTTTTGTTTGGGTGTTTTTTTTTTTTTTTATTATTGAAGGCTCAGGAGATTTAGGAACTCGTAACTACCTAACTAATGGTTCTCTTTCACCTTTTGTGCAAATCTCAGTTGGCTTAGTACGAAAATTATTCATTGTTCATGACTCATTTCTATTTTGTCCTTTATAATTCTAAGAAAGAATGTAAGGATTACATAATCAATTTTTTTATTTTTTTTGTTGTTGTGTGAACAAAATGTTGTTTTTCTCAGTATTTTTTTTAAGGTCACTTTTTATTTATCTTATGTAACAACATATGCATAAGATTCTATTAATTCATCTGATATTTGTGTGTTGTGTGGGTCTTCGAAGCTAAATTTTAAATGTTGTTTTCAGAAGATTTCTTGTGACGAAAGACGAAAGGACAAAGTACTTGGTAACAAAAAAGGCTTTACATTTTACAAATAAATTGAATCATTTGAAAGATTTCCATTTTTACTTCTTACATAAGGGTAGTAATTGTATTGGTTTCATCTCAAAACAAACTTCCAGGTTTTAATCAAATCTAACAAAACGGTGACTGCGGGAACTGAAAAAAAAAAAATTAATTCTTTCATGACTACCGTCGCGTCGTCGCACAGTGGCGCATATTGACTTTTTTGGTTGCAAAAATCATAACTCCTTAACAAATAAAGATATCGAGATAATTTTTTTTGTCAGCTTGAAGGAAAATTCCAAAGCTATAAGTTTTGTGAATTTTAAGAAAAAATATTTACAGGCGCTGTTTCAGAATTTTCTGCTGAAATACGACTTTCTCCCAATAGGAAATGCACTTAATATTTTACCTCAAAAAATGTCAATAGTAAATAACTGAAGTAAGAACAGGGTGCCTTAAAGTCCAACAAAGTCACAGTGGTGCATAAAAGTAAACAAACAATAAATTTTTTTAAATATTTCAGCATGTGTACCAAAAGCCTTCTTTTTATTATTTTACTGAACATTGGAGTGAAAATATACTACTTCAGTGGTACATTTTAAGTCAAGGTATAGAGATAGTGTGTAAAGTGCTATAAAATAATAAGATTTAAGAAAAATGCTTTACAGGGGGTTCCATAATTTCCAGTTAAAAAAAAAACGTTTTTTTTTCCATAAAGGTAAAAGTATTATTTTACTTTAGAATAAAACTCAAATGTTAAGGTTTGCATTATTTGCAGAGTTTTAAAAAACTAGTTTAATTGAAAGATTAGATTTAGTGGCACATCAACATAACAAATTATTTAAATAATATATTTCAAATTAAACAGTTGAGAATAAATAAATTCAGAGGTTATAATAAATAAAAAAAAAACAAACAAACTAAATTTCTTGGAAACTTTCTTCAAAGTCCAATGTTATTTCTAATAAACTTATCATTTCTGGAGAGTATCGTGCTTTGAGGTCTTTTTCAGTTCTGACATGCCTTAACGAAGAAATAACAAGGTCCGATGAGGCTGAAAGCATGTTAAATAGGTCTTCATTCTGTCGCATCCTTGAAACCTTGCACGTATTTTGGTACCTATATTTTTTGTAGTCTTTATTTTTGAATTCCTGAGCCTCTTCTGACAGTTCTCCGATTGGTAACGACTGCTACTCGATTATACTTTGGCCAAGAGCCAACATTTTATAAAGAGTAAGTGTAAGTTGCTTTTCGGGATACTTTTCTTTCAATAAATATGTTGTTTCCATTGCATAAACTCCAAACTTTGAACCGTCAACATTTTATCTGCAGTTAAGAATGTTAAGTATAACTTGAAGCCTTCTTATCACCTCCATATTGACTTGAGTTATACAAGCTGTTACATCTGGTTCTGCGAAAAATCTTATCGATGTATTTCCATCGTTAGTGTTTCCAAATCCTTGTTTTGGTTTATCCACATCGAATCTCATTTCTTCGCGAAATTTCCTTTGGATATCTTGCTTCCTTATTTTGTCTGCCTCCTTAGTTCCAATACTGTCATCAATATTTTCTCCATCTTGTTTGAGTGTATTTGCAAGTTTCAAAATGAATTCCATAGATCTGATTCTGGCATGTAATGGAGATATTCCATATTCGTAATTATGCTCATCATTTGTTGACTGTTCTTGGGATATATGGGATATATAATGGGACATATTTATTAAATGTAGTTAAGAATACATTTTTACATGTAAACATAATGTTTTTTATGACCACTTGCATTTTTAAGGATATAATAAAAAAAATCCAATTTCAGCCATAAATTAATAAAAATAACCTTTAATAAAATCTCTAAACCGCAAATAGGCAAAAACTGGCAGTTGATTTTCTTAGTAAATATTTCAAAAAAACTCAAAGATTTAATTTCCGTTGAGTTTAGACCGTGGAGTCTTAAGGGTTTTTTTATAACTCAACTTAAAGTCAAAAAATTGAGTCGAAAACAGTTTTCGGAAAATCCTAAAATATTGCAATAAAAAAATGCATCATAATTGTAAGATAAACGGTCCTTTTTACAAGTACAAATATTTAACGCCGAATCTCTGAAACTTTTCATAAAAAAAAATATTTTTTCTTTGATTTTAAAAATAAGGAAACTTTGACTACCTGTATCATCCGAATCATCCTTCGACCGATTTTAAAATTTCTTTCGGCTTTTAAAGCTTACATCATTCCCTAATCCAGTAAATAAATGAGTTTTGGATTTTAAGCACACACGAAAATTTAATTTTGCAAGCACTTTTGCAAAAAGCGCCACAGTGCGTAGAAAACATTGAGCTAGAGCCTAAACACGAGGTCCAATTTGCTTCAAATTTGGTAGATTGCAGATTTTGATGATTTCATAAATTGACGTATTCGAATTTTTGTTCTAGGTCATCTGGAACGGGTAGTTGCTATACAATTTTTTTTTAGTTTTTCAAAATCTCGCAAAGGACTCTTAAGATTTTGATTAATTTTGTTCTGTTATTGGAGAGAGTTGACCCAAGATCATAAACCTAATTTTCTCACACTCTTGAAATTTACCACCTCGGATTCTAATTCATTTTTTTTTTTATCAAGTATGTCGGTTCCTATTAGTCCTGAAAAAAGCTTCTATTCTATTTTGTTCCTATATGAACATCTCAAAAGTTCAAATAATATTGCATTTTATAGTTTCAAGAAACAATAAAAAACTTTAAAAAATCTGTTGTATAACCACAGGTCAAACGAGTTATGGTATCAAAATGGAGCATTACAGCGTTAATTGGGTCATCAAGCGAGGATGCTTGTGGCCGCAATCTACCTACCTACCTACCTTTACGAAACTACGTTTTTCGATAGACATTTAAATCTAAGATAGAAGGAACTTATTCTTGTGATAAAGAAAAAGTCTGCTATAGTCTATAGTCCTTGTTTCTCTGGTAGCTTATTTGAAGATTGAAAAATCGGCTGTTATTTATAATGGGGCGTATTCATAGTCATTTTAGAGCTGGGTCTAAGTTAAACATAGGTTTAGTTGAATTTTTGGACGTTGATTCTATTTTTTTAAGTTTATCATTATGAAATATTTGAAGCTATTTGTTAAGTATACCAAGTTAATCATCTTATAAAAATAAAAAAACAACAATTTGTAATTAAAATTGGTCTGTATTCATTGAGCCAACATTGTCTTAAACTGTAGTTTAGTTAAACGTGGGTCTATCTGCGACTATGAATATGCCCCAATAAGTCTGACAAAAATCTAGAGCGTGTAGCTTTGCGTTCGGTTGAGGAAATACAAAAAAAAGTCGTAAAAAAATTGATAAAAGCATGAGTACGAAAATAGTACTTAAATGTTTTGAACAAATCATATAATTTTTTTTTTTTCAAAATTTTTAGTTTGAAAATTAATTTTCTTTAAACTTTTCATTAATAGAATTTTATTTAAAAAAGCAATTAAAGAAGAGCTTAGCTTAAAAAAAATAAAACGGAATTGTTAGTATTTCCGTTGTTTTTAATACTTTGTTTTTGTCTCAAGTAATTTTTGTTTAGAAAATTGCCCCTCCCGTAGCCTTAACGGGCAGAATAGACTCCGCCTCCCATATGATTGTTTTATTGTCTAAGCCCAACCTACACGTTCTATGTTTTTGTCACACTTCAGGTGAATAATCCTTTACAATTGAAACAAATGTTTCGTTGTATTTGTATCAACGAAGAGTCACAATCTTTTTATATGAATTTAAAGTTTTAAAATGGAACATGGAAGCGGAGATTGGTAGAAGGAAACACGACTATTTTATCCTACCACTAACAAAAAACTTATTGTATACCTTACCTTGTCAATCTCCACTTTGGTTTTCTTAGTCCTCTGACATAAACCGAGAGCTATAACAAGGAACATTTTGACGTCATTACTATCGTTACATCTATGAGTATTTGTGCACGAAACTTTGTATACATACAATTCCGCCAGTCTTACACTCCGGTTTATAATCTTATGGCTTATTTATTTAAAAAAAAAAAAAAAATCATATAAATTACTGCCTTATCGACCTTGTCAGAGTGCCAGTCTGCTATTTTTGTATTTGATGGTAATAAATGTTTTTTTTTTTGACCAAAGTACAGTATCCTTCTGCTGGCTCGATCTATGTTACCTTCCGAGTGCACCAACACACAGTACCTTTTTTAAATCAAAGAACTTCATTGTTTTGTGTTAGTAAAATATTTTCAATATCAAAGGAAATTTAACATTAAACATAATTGCATATAAATTATCGTCAACAAAAGTGCCAACTTAGCTCTTTCCTAATTTAAATTGTCTGCTTTGTTAAATTTTAATTAAAATTATTGGCGCAAAATTGACTATTTAGTACGATGTTAAATCATTTTTAGTATGATACTAGGTTAAAAATTGTGTTTTGCTAATTTTAAACGAGTTTAGCATCGTACTATCTATCACCTAACATTTTACTAAAGTTAAAATCACCAACTGGCTACTTTAACTTTTTAGTATTGTACTAAATCCATATGAGAAGACCCGAATGTTCCATGTTCGAGTCCTGCTGGAACCTAACTATTTTTTTCATTTTTTTTTTGTAAAAAATTAAGTTAAAATGATAAAAATATTAATATCGAATATTTATTTCAAGCACATGATGGGTTTCCATCAACATATAATTAATTTACAACGCATAAAAAAAATAATTGTGTTCATCAAATTCAAAACCTACAAATGCAATTTACTAGTTAGCAAAAGGTTTAAAACTTTGCAATAGATAGTAAATTGCTAAATAAGAGCTCTACAAAAGTTTTTTTAAATAAAACAAAAACGGATTTGGATATCAATAAAATTCTTTATTCCTGTGAAAGTACGTTTGATGCCATTATGTATGGAACTCGATTTCTTTTCCATGGCCACCACGGGCACACCACGCTGAATCCAATTTTCGACGGTTTTCAGGCATAAATCGGCCGATACTGCTGCAATTTCACGTTCGATATTCTTACGAAGTTCACCAATTGTCGCTGGCTTGTTGGCATAGACCATAGACTTGACGTAGCCCCACAGGAAATAGTCTAACGGCGTCAAATCGCACGACCGAGGCGGCCAAGCGACTGGACAATTTCGCTGAGGCTTCAGTTGCAGAAAGCCCAAATGTGCCTCTCACACGTCATTTTCAAGCGTTGGGCATCTCTGTGACGTCGTTGTGGCGAATTTTGCGAAAAGATCTTGGCCTACATCCTTACAAGATTAAATTGACGCAAGAACTGAAGCCGCTTGACCACCAGAAGCGTCGTATGTTCGTGAATTGGGCTGAGCAACAACTTGAAAATGATTCGGATTTTCATCGAAAAATCATCTTCGGCGATTAGGCTCATTTCTGGCTGAATGGCTTCGTCAATAAACAAAATATGCGGTATTGGTCAGGCAGCAATCATCATTGTATCCCAAAAAAATTACGGTTTGTTGTGGTTTATGGGCCGGCGGCGTCATTGGGCCGTACTTCTTCCGTGATGATCAAGACCGGCACGTTACTGTGAATGGGGATCGCTACCGTTCAATGATAACCGAATATTTTTGGCCCCAATTGGATGATATAGACTTGGAGGACATGTGGTTCCAACAGGATGGCACCACAAGCCACACAGCGAATGTCACAACAAATTTATTGGAAACCAAGTTTGGAGAACGTGTTATCTGCCGCTGAGTTCTCCAAACTTGGTTTCCAATAAATTTGTTGTGACATTCGCTGTGTGGCTTGTGGTGCCATCCTGTTGGAACCACATGTCCTCCAAGTCTATATCATCCAATTGGGGCCAAAAATATTCGGTTATCATTGAACGGTAGCGATCCCCATTCACAGTAACGTGCCGGTCTTGATCATCACGGAAGAAGTACGGCCCAATGACGCCGCCGGCCCATAAACCACACCAAACCGTAATTTTTTCGGGATGCAATGATGACTAATGGAGTACGTGTGGATTGCTGCCTGACCAATACCGCATAATTTGTTTATTGACGAAGCCATTCAGCCAGAAATGAGCCTCATCGCTAAAGATGATTTTTCGATGAAAATCCGAATCATTTTCAAGTTGTTGCTCAGCCCAATTCACGAACATACGACGCTTCTGGTGGTCAAGCGGCTTCAGTTCTTGCGTCAATTTAATCTTGTATGGATGTAGGCCAAGATCTTTTCGCAAAATTCGCCACAACGACGTCACAGAGATGCCCAACGCTTGAGAATGACGTGTGAGAGACACATTTGGGCTTTCTGCAACTGAAGCCTCAGCTGCAGCAATATTGTCGACACTACGGGCACTTCTTTGTCTCACTGGCACGGGAACATTTTGTACTGTGCCTGTGGATTCAAATTTTTTCCACTAGACGCTCAATTGTTGATCTGCTAGGACGATTATGACGACCATAAATTGGACGTAGCGCTCTTAACGTTGAGGCCACTGACTCCGAATTTCGGTAGTAAATTCTTTCCCATCTTTCCATCATGAAATGGTACTTAGCAAATTGTTAACTAGTAAAATGTGAAGCCATTAACAATAGGTTGTTTAAAATTTTGCACCATTTTCTTGAAGTTAAGTTCCAAAAAATTACAAATACACTGAACCGACATATTTGCATATTTATTTTTAATCCATTTATATCTATGCTAAAAATAAAATTATATTTCACCCCGGCCGCGCCGTCATACTAAACAATTGTATTTTTTTTTTAAGATTTAATACAAAAATATATATGAAGTATATGAACTGGAAAACTACCTTCCTACACGTTGTTTTCTAAGCTCCAAGCTACATATTTTCTGTTTTAATTTAATTTTAGAATCATTTTTAATTCAGTTGATTTTTTTTTAAATATTGTAAACTCTTTTTAAACGAATCACTCGAAGGAAAAATGAATTTAATCTTTCGGTAATTTCCTTCACATTAAAAGGTGTTTCCTATTTAAGTTCCAATAACAGGATGTTTATTCAAATAATTTGTGGGGACCTTTACCCCACACTCCTATTAAATATTACGATAGTCATAAATCTTTGGAGCCATCGTTCAGCTTCTAGTTGCTACAGCATGAAACGAACAAAAAGACGCCTAGTGGGTCTTCACATTTCTCAAGCTTTTTTGAATTGCCTAGTTTTTTACCAACCGATTTCATTGCTTGAAAACACTATCCCCCAGTGTGATTATATTTTTCTTACCTCATTATTTACCCTCACTTGGATTAAATTGATGGTATCAGTATTTTTGTTCGCCCTTCTAATAAATTCAATATATTGAATTCGGTTTCAGTAAAGTTCCGACTTTTTAAAATGACAGTTTTAAAATATACGTTCCATTCCAGGATTCTATTGAATTACATTTTTCAAACCCAAAATCGCGTTCATTCAGAACAACAACACCACAAAATGTCTGTTCTGTAATGCATATTCGCAAGAAAAACCCAGAGAGTGTACCTACCAACAATTAATTTAAGTTCAAAGACCATCCGTCGATTTGGAATCTGATTAATGTCGTGTAATAGAAGTTTCAAGTTTCGTGGCTGGTTTTCCTGGTATACGAAAGAGTACCTTCCTACACAGTTATAAAGTATAGTTTCACCCATCTTTTGAATTCATTTTTACCTGAATTTTGTGCACTCTTATATTAACCCCCGGGTGGTATAGTGGTTGATGGTGGTGATGGTGCTTTGAGCGACACTTTAGGGGTTTGTAGACCGTCGACGACGTCGTTGTTGTCGACACCGGCAATAGCGACACCGCCACCGTGTCGAGGACAGACCATATGCAATTGGAAAAGGGTTTCGCTAAGCTACGAACAACGACGACGACCGGCAACAATGTATATAAAACACAAAAAAGTTCCCAGAACTAAGAAGCGGCTACAATGAGGTCGTCGTTGTCATCGTCGTCATTGCAAGCGTTGAATTAATTTTCTTATTCCACCCTTTTCCTAAGTGCATCCAATTCATACAAAAACCGTACCATCCTTCACCCTATACTATGTACCTAAAGTAGATTTATTGCAACCGACACCGATAGTTATTTATTTTTTTTTTTTTTTTTTTTGTTGCAAAAACCTTTTTGAATTAGGGTGTATCAAGTTTGTTTTTATTCTCTGTAAAAAAAGCATCATTCAAATAATGATTTTCGAAGTTAAAAGTTTATTCTTATTATAAAATTATTATTATGTTCAAAAAATGATAATTTGTTGCATGAAACGATGCTCCTTAACTTGTTTTACAAATTTTCTTAAGATTTTCAGTTGAGTTATTTTGTCTAATTCCGAATTTCGAAGTTGAAGAAATCTTAGCTTAAATTGTGTTCTAAGGAGAATATTTTGTTTGATAAAATGCTTCCCCAGAAGCAAGCTACTCTCCTTACGATTTTTTTTTATTAATTTGTTTATTTTGAAAATAATTCAGAAATTCGAAGTCGAAAAGTCTTAATTAAAAATAAAGTTCGAATAAGTATAATTTGTTGGATAAAAGTAAGTTCTTAAATTAAATTGTGACAAATTCAGTTTTGTAGAGTAGACTATAGAATGCGTATTTTTAGTTTATTTATGTTAAAATAGGTGATTATATTGACTTTATTTTAGTTAAGTGTTTACCACAATTGTTTTTTCTATAAATAAATCCTTGAATCAATAAAGGGTTACCAAGTTAAGGCAAATTATCTCTACCAAATTATTCTTGTTTCGAAAATAATTATATCTTTACGTTTTCGATTTCGACTTTCAGATTTGTGTTCAAAAATAATTAAATTTAAAATAATAAAGGAAATGATAACAAAGTCTTAGAGCAGCGATTAATTAGACGCAACATTCTTGCTCCAACATAATTAGAGCTTACGCTTTTTCAATTTTGATGTCGAAAAAGAAACAAAAGGCTTTTTTTATTGGTAAGTGTATACGCAGCGCAGTAAAATTCTACACTGTAAACAACAAGAAAGGAAAAGTGCGGATACTACATAACGTGTTATTACTTTGTTTTGTGATTTTTAAAAAATATTAGATACTTTTTAAACATCACAAAACAAAGTAATAACACATTGTGAAGTACCCGCACTTTTCCTTTGTTGTTGTTTACAGTGTAAAATTTTGCTGCGCTGCGTATACACTTACCAATAAAAAAGGCCTTAAATTAAAGATTATTAAAGAATATTAATGGGGTGCATTTTATCTAACAAACTATTATTTTTCAATAGGTAAACAACTCAATTGAAAATCATAAGAGATTTTTAAAAGTTGTAAAGTCAGTATTTCATCAAACAAAATATTCTTGTTCGAATATTATTTGTGCTAGACAAATCAACTTCAACTTCGAAATTCGGACATAGCAAAAAATAAACAGTAATCAATACCTACTATAAAAAAATTGGTATAACTCAGTTAAAGAACTGCATTTTATCAAACAAATTAATTCTTATTCGAACTTAATTCTAAACTTGGACTTTTTCGACTTCGAATTTCAAAACTAGTTATATATCGAAAATAAACAACTTAGTTGAAAATCATTAGGAAATCGATAAAACGTTTTAAATCAATGTTTTATCAGACAAAACATTGTTCGAACATAATTTGAGTTTAAAATTTCTGCAAGGTTCGTGTTTTGAACTTCGATGTTAAAAAAGAAAACTACACAAAAATAAACACAGTAAAGAGCTGACTATTATCCAACAAATTATATTTATTCATAATCATAAACTTTAGACTTAGACTTTTTCGACTTCGAATTTCGAAATATTTTTGAAAACAAACAAATAATCGAAAAGCATAAGGAAATACTGGTAACTAGCTTTTAAGGGAGTATTTTGTCAAAAATAAATATTATTGTTCTAATATAATTTGAGCTGGGAATTCTTCAATTTCGAAATCCGACTTAGAAAGAAAACTAATTTGAAAATTATGAGAACATTATTATTTGTGTATGCCATGTAATGAGTTGAGTTTCTGCACTCGACTTTTTCGAAATCGAATTTCGAACTGAGATTTAACTTTAAAATTATAAACCTGCATAATGTAATACATATCTGGCTTTAAGATTTTTTTTTGAAATTTAGTTTTTGATTCCCAAAAATAATTACTTAAAGTTTGGAGGAGCAACGTCTACAGTACGAAGACCAAGCTGCGACTGTTCGGCTCGAACGTAGAGTCAGTACTACTATATGGGTGTAATACACGGAAAGTGACCGCCTCTGTCACAAGGAAGCTACAACCTTTCGAAAATAGATGTCTCCGAAACATCCTAAGGATTTTTTGGCCGAACACCATATCAAACCAAGAACTCCTTCAGAGAACGGGCCAAAGTCCTATTGACATCGTTATAAGGAAAAGAAAGTGGCAGTGGATTGGTCACACCCTACGTCGTGGCGCAGACTCTATTGTAAGACATGCAATGGAGTGGGATCCACTCATCCAAGATGGCAGAAGACCTGGGGGCCAGAGAAAATCTTGGCGCAGAACAGTCGACAAGGAATCACAAAAGCTCGGTAAAAGTTGGGGAGAGCTAAAATATATTTCATACCTGTGCCCCTTGGAGGGGTCAAGGATCTAAGTAAGTAAGTAAAAATACTTAAAGATAATACAAATTACCTCGAAGAATTTCAGTTGCCAACAAATTTCAAAATTCATTATTCAAATATTTATAAATCTAAAACATATGCCATGTGCCATTTATAAAATAGGGTGTAATTTCAAACGATAATTGCTCCTAACAGTTTTTTCTTTTTTGTTTGCGAATATCACGTTGTTTTCGATTTTCCATTTGGTCGGTCCTTTGTGAATAATCGAGGGCATGTGTACTCGAAAAAAAGAAAAAGATATCAGCATTTTCTACACACACACACACACTCATACAAATACTGGCACAATAGAATAACCTGAATAATTTTCTCTATTATTTGAAAATGCTCATGAATTTCCCTCTAAAATTCCCAATCGCCTAGAAATGGGTTTGTATTGTGTATACATACATATCTATGAAGCTACTCGAGAGTCTTTGGTTGTGCCTGTGAAGGGTTCGAATTAAATGTTAAAATCGTTATAAAACAAGAATAAAAAAAGGAAAACTGAATAAAATGTAATTGTAATCGGTCTGGATTTGAAATTTTTTCAACTTGAGAACAATAATGAGTTGGGGGCAGATGTGATGAACATTCAGGAACTAAAGAAAATCCACGAGAGGAATCCTTTTTTTAGATATATACCTACTCTATATTGAAATCATACAACCTACAGCATCACTTCTCGACTTGGCACGCATAAAATAATAATATCAGAATTTCAGAATGTAAAATCCTTAATGAAACACACACACACAAATTTAGGTATATGCTTTTATATTATGGTACCCCAACAGAGTTTCAAATATGTATGTAGAATATGGAGGAGGTTATTATACAGAGACAGCAGCGACAAGCACACACTACTGTGTGCAAGCAACATTAACTTGTTCACTTTTTCATCATTGCACACCCCTTTTTTAGATTTGTATCCCCATGAGGGTGGTATTGTGGGGGGATGTTGTGTTGTTGGCTGGAGCAGCTAGAGGATTGGTGCATGTGCCGTGTTCATACGTGCCAGGAATTAAAAATTAATCGGAAGTGAAGTGGAAAAGAACCACAGAAACTGAATGGTAAAATAGCAGTAGCAGCCAAAAATCAAGCACCGTTATTCACAATGAAAAACCCCACCACCACCGCACAGCCAAGCACACAAAAAAATAAAGAAAAAGAAAAAACAAAGCTTAAAAATTCAAAATAAGTTTTTTTTTTTAGATTTTCAACTCTGTCTTTCTCATTTTTTCTTTTACTCCCACACTTTGGGAGTTAAAAAAAACTACGTTTTGGAAAATTTATTGTCTATCCGTTCAAAGGTAGTTGTTGTCGGTCGAGGGGGTGGATATACACTGACTATACAAACCTATCTGGAATATTTGTATTGTGCACACAGAACGGAGTCAGAGTGTTTCCAAAATGGTAAAACTGTTTGTACTTGCTCCAAAATTCGTACCTATAGAAGCTTGTTGGCTTATATTTTTGAGGTTTTCCCGATTTTCATATAGTTTTTTAAAGGGGTTGAAAGAGACTTTTATGTTTTTTTGCTTTTTTCATCTTTATTGTGTTTTGTTGCCGGATGCTAATGAAATATGCAAAACAAAAATAATGATTTAACATTGTAACGATTTTTATTTTGTGTGTTAGGAATATTTAGGTAGATTGTTAGAATTTATAAAGCATTGTTTGAATAGAAAATGGTTAGTTTTAACAAATGTTTTTAGGAATAGTAGATGAAAAAGAACTATTAGATTTATTCATATGCGTTGCAATAGGTTTTTTAGTAGGTTAAGTCAATGGTCTGTAGCTATGCTTTCGTTATGTAAATTTAATTAAATCGGGGAAAAAATATGTTCTTTGATTGAAAAAGAATTGTTTTGTTTTTGTTTTAGAAATTTTAATACGAGCTATAGAAATATTGATTTTGTGTATTTAAGAGGATCAACATATACGTAAAGAGTTTCGATTTTTATTGTATGTATACGTATATGACCAATAATGTGTAGCTTTTTCCTCGAGACTGAGAGAGAGAAATAACAAAACTTGGGATTTGGATTAGAATTTAATGTTTGAAGTCCGAATACAATAGTTTTAGTTTTACTTGCTTTGTAGAACACTTATTGGTTTTCTGAGAAAAAAACTTAACATTACGATGATGGAGAAGTAAACAAAATGTATTGACGTCACTGAGTCTGCTCGTTGAGTCGGAACGTGTACTAACGACTAGGCGGGCGGACTAATAATTTACTTCCAACTTAGTAATGAGCTATTTTATGTGATTACCTTGTAGGCTACTGAATATAATACATAGGAAAACATGAAAGGAAGAAATGAACAATTACGGTCAAGGGTTTTTATTACGGAATATATTTGTGTGGTACCTACGTTTACTTAAAATGAGAAATTCGTCCAAATTCACCAGAATATTTATGAGAGAATTGTCAAGCTGGTTACTATTCAATGTTTTTGATAGACAATACAGTCGAAAACTAAGATAAATATAAAAGTTTTATTAAACAGAATTTAATCAAGAAAAGTTAACTAAAACCGACCGACAAAAATCGAAAACTCATCGATTTGATTGATTTTCATTTACTAAACTGTTCATATTAACAAATATTCAAATAAATAAAAAAATTCTCTAGCCTTTAATATGACACACCAAAAAGTTTTTCTTTAAAAATTGGCGAAAATAAACCGATCAAAACAAAAAAACGGGAGCGGGTCAAAATTCTGGATTTCAAAATTCTGTATGACCAAAATTCTGTTTGAAATTTGTTTGAAAATGCTGTATGACCAAAATTCTGTATTTCATAATTCTGTATTTAAAAATTCTGTATGTCCATAATTCTGTATATCCAAAATGCTGTATGTGCAAAATTCTGTTTTTCAAAATTCTGTTTATGCCCAATTTCAGTATTTTAAAGAAGAATTTTCTTTTTTCTTTAATGTCATCTCTTGTCACCAGTGCGTTTGCGAAATCAGATCCGTTTTTAAAAATACTTAACCATTTTCTGAAACTCGTATTCGACTACAGACATAAATATTGGTATTCCAAAAGTCATACATCCATCTTCGCTTCTACTTATATTGATTATATTGAGAAACGCACAACATCACTCACGAGTGTTCATATTTTATTCCGAATCTTGTATTAATCCAAACTAATGTCGCATTTGTGATGTTTATTCGTCTTGTGAAATTGTTTTAAACGATATCTATACATTTTCGATAAAAATTGACAAAATTGTATTTATTTATTTTATTTATTTAGCTTATTGCAAGCGTAGACTTATATACTAATACAAAATTATATACAATAAACCTATAAAATATATACAATATATAAAATATAATTCTATACAAATTAAAGAAAAAAATAGAAAATAAAAAAAAAAATTAGCTAATAGAAAAATAAAATAATAAATAAATTGGAAGAAGGATTAAGGGGAAGGAGTGTACAGAATTCTTCTGAGGGACGGGGTACTAATTGAGAATTCAAATACATCTTGGACAGTGTTAGCTGAACGAAGCATTCTACACATAGGGTTGACGTGGCCATAGTTGGTACGGTGAACGGGGAGGCGAAAGAAAGGGACAAGTCTTAAATTACAGGGATTTGTATCAATGTTTACTACTGCAAGCAGCGCTGGACATACCAGTGATAAGTTGGTGGACGAATAATATGTCTGCGATTCGACGACGTTGAGCAAGGGTATGCAAACTCATTAGCACTAAACGGTCTTCATAAGGAGGCAAAGAAAAGGGGTCGGATCAAGGCATATTACGCAGAGTGAATCGGAGAAATCTTAGCTGCACTGCTTCAATTCTTAAAGATTGAGTGATTTGGAAGGGAGACCAGACCTAACAAGCATATTCGAGGATATGCCTTACATATGTGGTGTATAAGGATTTGGTAACATAGGGATTGGAAAACTCCTTAGACCACCGTTCAATGAACCCAAGGGAAGAATTTGCTTTCGAAATAACTTGATCAATGTGAGAGCGGAAATTTAGCTCTTTATCACAGCTTACATATTCTAAGATCACGAATAGAGGAAACTTTAGGGACAGGTTCGTTGGAAAAGTGATAGGTTCGAGGATTTGAAGGTAAGCGTTTACGGGAGAAGGTTATTAGATTGACATTTATTAACATTGAGTTCGAGGAAATTTTTATTACACCAAGTAAGAAAAGTATTTAGGTCGAATTGAAGGAGGTATGAATCATGAGGAGAAGAGATGTCTTTTATAATTTTAATATTTTTAATTTTAAATATCAACAAAAACAGAATTTTGCTCATACAGAATTTTGATCATACAGAATTTTAAAATTCAGAATTTCGTTCATACAGAATTTTGTGTAACCAGAATTTTGACAAAACAGTATTTTGAAATGAAGAATTTTGAAAAACAGAATTTTGACCATACAGAATTTCGACCCCAACCCCAACCCCAAAAAAACATATTTTTTTTTTTTTGTTCGTAAGCCTAAATATTTTGAGAACGCTCGCACAGACAAAGAATCTAGTTATCAGCAAGGCACTAGAGAGCCTTGGCTATTATGAACCCTTATGCCTCGTCAGGGAAAAAAAAGCTGGCTTATGTGGGACTTGATCACGTGATCTTCTGCTTGTCAGTCCAATGCGTTATCCACTGGGCTAACAATAAATAAAATAAATCGAGTGGCACAACGGCTCATGAAGAACCAAGGCCTAGTGACTAACAACTCGCAACCATTCCTGTGTGCGCCTTTCGACAGGAATGGAAGGGACCTACAATTGTATGCCGAATCCGAACGGCTAGACGAGAAGAACTTGTTCGGGATAAGTGATACTCTTGGAGGATTTGTCAATTCCTCGCAAGAGGCAGTAGCCCTGAAAAAAAACTTTTTAGTTTTTAGGTGGACGAGGCTGGGAAGCGATCCCAGACCTCCAGCGTGACAGTCGAACGCACTAACCATTACGCTACGGGCTACTACCCACTGGGCTAACTCGCTTTACAAAAATTCGATGTCAAAAGTGAACAAGTTTCATTATCTAATATTTCATACCATATTGCATAATAAATACAAACAGAATATAACAGTATCTTATGTACTAGGCAGAACAACTCAGAACAGGTTTTCTGTTCTAAAGCTGACCATACACGAGCGCGCCGAACTATTTGGATTTTCAACCAGTCGGAAAACCACGAACCAAATTGGTTTTACTTGTCCGACGCTTCTCAAAAATCTGTGATGTTCTGTTCTGATCTGAAAAAGAAGACAAAGGAAAGAGAGAAAAAAGTGTGAAATTGCATGCTGCTTATAAAATTTTTGTTTTTGGTTTACAAGAGAAACATTCCTGATGGGGTAGCGAAACAAATTCACGAGTGTTTGAAAAGTTTCCCTCGTCTAAATTATTTGACTGAAATCCAGCAAGGGCTTGACAAGTATCTGACAAGTTTGTCTAGATTTTCCCTACTGAAAACTTACTAGGGCAAAAACTAGGCAGAAACTTTGCATTTTTCCTAGGGTTTGACAGCATCTTACTGAAGAGTCCACTTTCATATCTGTAAAATCATCGAGTGAAGATCACTTGTACTTTTAATTGAATTATAATTAGTCACTTCACCTTCACAAAACAGAAGTAGGAACCTAATTTTATTTTGTAAATTTCTTCATCTTGTTTATTATTAAAACTTATATTTAGATTTTTAAATTTAAAGAACAAACATTCATTCGATTTTTAGGGATGTCTTTCTCTTTTTTTTTTAGCTCATTCACAATTTTTATCTGTTCTAACAAAGTGTATTAATATATTTTGGATTTTAATTTTTTTTTAACAACAAATGATCTATGAAAGAAATGCTATAGTAAATCACCTTATCTCTTATGCTCATTCTATTCTTCATATATTTTTGATGTGTAAACATCTTAGCTCAAGGTATGGGTAAAATTGAAAGTAGTATATTCACGGATACAGCATAACATATCCGTTTCGCACCATTTTGTTAACCGAACATTTTTGACTCATAGAAGCCAATGGTTCGTGCATCGAAAAAAGTGCATTGAGGTGATGTGGTACAGGTTGGTAATGTGGTATGGGCAGTTGTTTTGATTTCCAACCAAGCAACCAACTGGAAGTTTGGTATACCTTGCTTACACATCTTCCCGTCCCGGCACTCACACATTTTTTTTTGTTTTTTTTTTTTTACCTAGAACAAATCAAAACGTAAATCCTTGAGATTCTTTTCCTTAACATTCTTTGTCAATTCAACTTTATTAAATGATGACATTAAATTTCCATCAATCTTTTATGCTCTATACATTGCTTTTAACTTAATAAATTTTTACTCATACATGTATTTTTTTTTTTTTTTTCAGGTAAGTTTCACTTTTTTGATGTCAGCCCTCGCCGGCACCCTTCAATTACTACATACATAGTATATCAATTCCGTAAGTGTTTATTTATATTCACAATCAATCGAACTTTTCTCAAAAAACAATTTTGTAGATACTAAAATTTTCAACTTCCTGTGAAAATGAAATCCAAACAGAAAGTTTCGCTTGATTGACACAGCAGTGACAATCAATAAAAAAAAAAACTACCAGAAACCCAATCCGAAGAAGCCTCCCTTTTTGTGTTTCGTCTCAAACCCGAACTATTTAAACATACCTTCACCTCTATTCCAATTGGCTTTGTTGTTCTTCGTTGGTTCTTTATGCTGCTGCTGCATTCTAGTGGTGCTTCTTTGCTCATCGCTTCAGTTGGCTTTGCTGGGGGTCAATCACTTAACTAATTGACTTTTCTTGTCGCTTGTATGTGTTTTTTTTTGTTGTTGCTGTTGTTGTTGGTTTTTGCTGCGTCACCGACTGCCACAAAAATTGTTCTCCCTCTATATGTATAAACTGGAACACCCAGCAACTTATACTACAAAAAAAAATTAAAGAAAAAAAAAAAAAACAGTTTTCACACTTCTTTTTCTTCTTCCATGTACTGTACATAAATCCTCTTGGGTTTCCCGAAGTTCAACTACCCCATAACTCAAAGACTTGATTTGTGATGAGCTAGTCTTGTTGTTGTTGTTTTCTTCTTTCTTTTTAAATAGAAGTTCCATCATGGATTGCGGTTACAACCAGTAACTTGTCACTCTTGCCTCGTGGGAAATAATTGGAACACCTACATAATGAGAGGTACTAGGCATTTTGGTTAAAAACACCGCCTTTAATTGACCTGACATGGAACTTTACTTGTGAGCTGGGGAGCTCTCAAATCGACTGTCATTAACCTAGTTTTTGTGTTTACCACCCCAGAGGTACTCCAGTTTTTTTTGTAAAAAAAGGAAAAAATCGCCAAAGAAGGTGACAACTGATTACCTACTTGGCATGCAAACGAGCATCATCACCGCAGCTTAGAAAGCCCCCGAAAAAAAAGAAAAAACGAAAATAGTTTTACTTTCGTTTGTGTTTCCGTGCTCGGTGCTAATGCTTTATACACAAGAGTTGGGGACCGACAAAAATGTGCCGACCGTAATATTGGCTTACATCACCGCGGAATCCGCATGGAAAGTGACGGCTGTTGTTGTTGGTCTCATGAAATTCTGCTTGTTGCCTCCATTGATACTGCGATAATGTAGAAAACCAGCAAAACTAGAGAAATAGTAAAATAAAAAAATAAACCGGCACTGGAGGTCTGATGGAGTCTAAAGCTTGCCATGACGAACGGACGGACGGACGACAGCGAGATATTTGTCTTTTTGTGTGTTTTTGAGTAGATGGATGCTGGTTGAGCGGCGGCATAGATGCAAGATTCAACTCGTAGATGCATTCAACAATTTTATTTTTTGCGATGAAATTTTTTTTTCTATCTATGCCGTATGCCATTTTCAAGCAGCTGCTCTATAGAATGTGTGCCGATTTAAAAGACTGAATCGGGGTCAAGCTTTATAATATTTGTTCCTATTCCGAGTCTGAATGATATGGATGGATAGATGGATGAATGGATGGAGTGATAGAAGTGGGGGTTATGTCGGATTTTTTTTCTACGAGACAGACAGATGACTTTGTCTGGTCGAGGGAGACAAAGGTGATGGAATGCGCTGTATGCTGATTAGTATCTTGGAGGCACAAAAAATGCCTTGTTAGATGTAGGCGTATATCTATACATAACAGTTGTTGGGTTTCTTTCTTAAGATGAGATATCTTTTTGTGATGTGTTTTTCTGTTCTGTTTATGAAATGAAAATCAAAAGAAAGCTAATTTATGCGCCTTAGCCTACAAAACTAGTTTTTTTTTTTTGTTGAAAGGTTGACGTTTTGTTTGATTGCTGTTGTTGTTCGACTAATTAATTTGTCTAGGCTTTACAAAATAAGGTGTTAGGTAAATTATGTGATTGAATACAAAGATTTGTTTAAGTTATGTTATAATGATGGGATTTATGGAACACTGTGTGAATGAGGTTCGGTATAATAAGTGATGATGTCAAAGAGAGAAAAAAAAACTAATTTCAGGTTGTCATTTTTCAACACGTTTGATCAGAATAAATATTAAACAGGATGCAAGATTTATACGTCGTGATAAATGAAGGTTTTTTTTAAACATTAAAACTTCAGACACTTAAATTCAGTTTTTAAGTGAGGGAATAAAATTGAATCCAAAATGAGTTAATCTTGCCAAAATTTTGGAAGATTCTTTTGTTATTTTGTCTTCCAAGTTTTTTTTTTGTAAGTCTTTATTCAAACTTAAAAAAAAAATTCTTCTTGAAACAACTTTTGACAAATCTATTTCCAGAGCTCACTAATACAGGGTTAACTGACCACTGAAAAACTGGGCCTTCGATACAGATAATCTTAAAACATTAACACGGTGTTATGGTTGGAAATATTAAAAATAAGTTAAAATAACAATTTCGAATATTTTTAATTTAATACAAACAAAAAAAGAAAAAAATTTGTTGGTAAAAATTTGAAATCCAATATTTTTTTCCTATAGCTTTGAACTACAGGAATGCACAATTATGACCTCTAAGGAATCGCATAAAAATTCTTCACACCAAATTTGAAGCAAAACCGTCTTTTCGTTTAGGGTCTAGCTCCATGAACATCAGGGCGTAAACACGACAAACCGACGCGATGCACGTCATGTCGAAAATCACCTTTTTGGACTTCTCCATCATCATGTGATATTTGATGAAAAACTTACGTTTCAACTTCACATAAATTCTATAATTTAAAAAACAAATTCTTTGTTGGGATTCATGAAAAGAAATTCTTTAGAATTTTCTGATCCATATACTTAAAACCTCTCTATTATAGTATTGTTAGACTTTCCTTGGAATATGTGTATGTTGTGTGATGATATCCAACAACTCATAATGATATTACTAAGATTGAAAGAGAACAAAAATACTTCTTGCGTTTTGCCTTGAGAATTTTTTTTTGGAAATATTGATAATGTTAAATTTTCTTATCGCTCAAAATGTCTTTTGTTAGGAATGTAATCTCTTGAATCGCGTAAAGGAATGCATAGTGTAATGTTTGTTCGGGATGTTTTGTGTAACTATATTGATTGCTCTAGCTTGCTTTTTAATATTAATGTTTATGCTCCTTCAAGATCATTAAGATTGAGGCCATTTTTATTTGAAGTTTCACATAGAACAAATTGTGGATTGCGTGAACCTTCATAGCTGCAAATTATTTAATGATGCTTATTATGTTCTAGATATAAGTTTGCTTAGAGATAGTTTTAAAAAATTATTGTTAGCATATTTAACACACAAATTTAATGCAATTTAAAAACCTTATACATATATGTAAATATTGTTATATTTAATTTATCAAATCTGTTGATGTAAATCGTAGAGAAGAATAAATAGTAAGGTTAATTTTTATTAAAACCTCAACTTTTTTTTTCTGACACGAAACCAAAATTTGGCAGTGGGACAAGTAAAAATGAAGAGTCTCTTAAAGTTTAAAGTACAAAAACAGTTATACACCCATTAGGGTGTCCGTTATTTCCCAAACTCATTTTTTTGGATAGCACACCCCGTCAATCGAAAGTTTATGCCGAAAGAAAAAATGATTGACCAACAAACCAAAAAAACAAAGTATGACCTCTAAGGTCATACTTATCCCATACAAATTTGTATGGAAATTTTACACTCTTCACATTTTATTTTTTTTCTCTGGAACTTTAACAGTTGTTCTAAAAAACTTTATTGGATAAGAAAAAAAAACTAAATACTTAAAAAAAATTAAAATATTTAATATTTTGAAAAATCGAAAAAAAATATTTCTAATTTGTTTTCATTATTTTTTTTTTAATTCATTTTTTTAAAAAACTTATAATTTTATGATAATCAATAAAAAAAACAATAAAAACTGCTGAAGATCGAGAGAGAAAAATAAATTAAAAATATATAATATTGAAGTATTTTTTAACTTACAAAATCGAAATAAATTATAATTTAATTTTTTTTAATACATTTTTAAATGCAGTTTATTAAAGGACCGATAAATCAATCAGAATTCGCAAAAATAATTTAGAATAACTGTAATAGTTCCAGAGAAAAAAAAATAAAATGTGAAAAGTGCAAAATTCCCATACAAATTTGTATGGGAAAAGTATGACCTTTGAGGCACGGGTTAATGACCTCGGAAATTTTTTCTTTTGGCATAAACTTTTGTTTGACGGGGTGTGCTATCCAAAACAATGAGTTTGAGAAATAACGGACACTCTAATACCCATGGAGGATTTACCCACCTTATTCAACAAGATTGACACCCATAAAAATGTCATTTTTTCATACTTCAGTTTCATCGAAAACGTTTTTATTTATTTAATTATCCTCTAAAATAATACCTAATTGACAGAACCGGATTGTAATTTTTAAGATCTGTCGACTATAGATCTTTCTGTGACCAGAGTTTCATCATTGAGAGCATAACAAATTCGTTGCTTCTTCTTAGTGCAGCGGGAGAGATTCGAACCAATGAACTTTATGACAGAATTTGTTCGGAAGATATAAATGAGATTAACAGAAATATTTGAGCACATAACCTTTTTAATTTCTTTGACATAAAACATTGTTTTACCCTTAGGCTACACGGGCAAGTACTGGCAAGCAAGTTGTTATACACAAACATTTTATTACTTATACCTACAAACCTAAGCAACTTGGTTGGAATTTCTGAAGCCAGTAGAGAAGCAAATTGAAAGGCAAGTGTACTCGTTCAGGCTTGTATATAAATCAATCTTAATATCTTTTCGTGAAATTTTTGGAATTCAAAATATTCTTTCTGAAACAATATTTAAAAGGAAGGAGAAATTTCGAAAACAAGCAACTGTCAATTATGACTGAAGGATGGCTAATGATTATGATGGATTACAAAATCTCTTAAAAATCCCAATTCTTTGAGAGCATATTTTTGCTTGGGGAAATGAGAGTTTTGGGGATTTCGGTGACATTTGGAACATTGTGTTACTGATTTGTCAAGCTATATGCTGTCAAATTAAATTGAAGGATTGCTACATGTATTGAAAAAACTTAAGGGAATCTGAATTTTTTTTTAGATTCATTTTTTTACACGGGAAAAGGCGATTTAAGGGGTTTTGGGCACCATTTGGAACGAAATATTCCTTTCCCGTCATAATTTAGTTTCTTACCTATCTGTCATCGTGAGAACTTTCAAATTCCATTGAAGGATGGCTTGAATGATGATGGGTTTAAAAAGATCCAACAAATTCGAATTTTTAAAGAATTATTATTAAAAAACTCGAATTTTTTTAGATTAAATTTTTAAAAATGAAAAAACGAAATTTATGATTCAGCTGAAGGTAAACCCATGTGAGATTGGGACTTTTGTTGTTGTATTTATATTTTTATCATTAATGTACGATTTGCATTATTTTAAGCAATTTTAATAAAAATATAAGATTAAAACCCTAGAAATTCTATTCTTTTAAATGCAAAACGTAGCCAGTAAAAAACTTGAAAGCAACATGCCTGGCAAGCTGCTTGCTGCCTTCGTAACAGCATATCGACATATAGGAATTTGACAATCAATCTATGTAGCCAACTAGCTTGCCAGTTCTTGCCCGTGTACCCTCGGGTTTAAGGCGGTAATTATAAAGCGCTAATAAAGTTAATAATAAAATAAATACAATAATAAATGTTAATCGAGCTATAAAAGGCTCTTCCAAAAATTTTGTTAAAAAACTTTTGTGAGATAAACTGCAATTAATATATGTATATGTAGTACATCATATAAATTTATGTAATAATATAAGAAAATTCCAAAATTTACTGGTGAAACTTCGAATCTTTAATCAACTAGCTAAAAGTCCAGTGTTTTCATAAATCATTCCAGAAACCTCGATCAGAAAAACAATCTAGTTTTTGAAAAGGCACTAGAGAGTTTTATACAGATTCTTGCAAGGCACTAGCAAGATTTAGCGAAGGCTAGAACACGGGCCTTGGCGATTATGAACCATTTTGCCTCGCCAGGCAAAAAAAAGCATTCTTATGTGGGACTCGCTATACAAAAATTCAATGTAGAAAGTGAATAAGTTTCATTCCATATAACATAATAAATACATATAGAATAGAACCGGATTTTAAACACTTGCTCTTTCAGTTAAAGTGTGATACGAAAAAGAAGACAAAGGAAAGAGAAAACAAAAGTGTCGTATGATGCTGAAATTGTATGGTGATTATAAAATTTGTGTTTTTGGTGTACAAGAGACTTTCCTGATGGGGTACCGAAACATGTCCAACAAGTTCTTACTAGGGAGGGCCCCACTTGTGTTTGAAAAGTTTCCCTCGTCTTAATTTTTGGTACTGAAATCCAGCCAGGGCTTGTCAAGTATCTGAAAAGTGTTCCTTGTCTAGATTTTCTCTACTGAAAACTTACTAGGGCCTTGCCCAAGCTAGACAGAAACTTGACATTTTCCAGCGGGGATCTTACCACAGTTTTTATTGAAAACAGTATGATTTGTGACCGTCTCTTTTGTTTGTGTTCTCTGTTCTGCTTAGTCAATTCCATTGCTCCGATTATGATTTGCCAAATAAATTAAAAAAAAAAAACATTTCGGACTTTTACTTATGCCACTGAAAAGTTCTAGGTTTCACATGTAAATTCTAGAATTTTTTCAATTTCCGGGCTCTACAGTGACATAGAAATATGTTAGCTTAAGAGCGCTCGATAAATACCACCCTTATTGTTTAGAATGCTCTTAAGAAAACTTAAGTTCCCATATTTTTGTATTAGAAACTACCGAAAACTATTTGAAATACATATTTTAAAAAAAATCTATGACACGAAGACAAAAATGTTATCTATTTTATCCTTTTACAAAAACAGAACAAAAAAAGGGCCAAATTCACAAAGGAAATTTATCCACTATCTTAAATTTTCATACATACCCAAAAGAATGGCCTTAATTGATGACACCCTCACCACAAACATAATTAATTTTCAATGTAATAAAATTGCGAAGTCTACGTTTTTCGTAAGTAAGACCCAACAAAATTCGTTTAATTTTATACAGCCAGCACGCCAAAAAAGAGAAAAGAAACCTTGTTTTGATTAATTCTTAACACATAAATAAAACAACGTTTCCATAAAAATGCCTTAATTAGTCAACACAATCATCACCCCATATCACCTACCTTCTCAATTTTCTTAACCAAAATGACAAATTGCTTAACCCAAATCGGAAACATAAAAATTCCAATATATACTCGCTCACACAAAAAACAAAAAAAAAATAGATTTATACACAAAAGGTGCTCTGACACGCCACTATACATACCTATACAAAAACACAAATTAATACCTTAAATCAATCTTCCAATCGAAACATCAATATAACGACAACAACAAAAAAAAGTAACCATATGGAATGCATATCATTATATACCTACCGACTTGCGTAAGAAAATTATAAAATATTGCCATGTTTTTTGTGGATAAATAATTTATATATTAAAAACCTTCAGGTTTTAAACGACCTTTCTGCAAAGGTATTTAACTTCCATAATTAATCCATGTTGTGTACACCTACATTCCTTTCAATAAATCTGCAAAAATCCCCTCTCAATGCTTATTATAACTGTAAAATGGCATAATGCATTACACATATCCTATATACATATATGAATATGTTTGTGATCATAATGTATGGTATGACCAAATGGTATGGTGTATATGTGTTACTCCATCTTCAGTTCTGGGAAATTAATGACTCGTAGCGTAGCCCGTATCGCACCTTGCAAACGGTCCTCTTCTCGTATTCTGCCAACAACACCATCACCAACATTAGGTCTTTCAGAGGAAATTTTTACATATAGATATTGTATATGTTTTATTTGTTAGGTAGGTATGTATCGAAACTTGCGTAGGTGCCCATAAGGAGTGTACAATCGTATGCAATTAATTTATTTTATTTTTTTTGTTGTTGTTCACTTCGAGTGCATATGATGTTTCTGGGAAGAGGAAAAGAGGACAAAAGATTGCACAAACAAATGAACCTAACTTCCTGACAGCAGAACATTTATTCACTTCGTATTTATAATATTCTTTTTAACTTATAGTCTGGTAGATACATACATAAGTACCTCTATAACGAATTTAAAAATCACAGTAGTTCCAAACTGACTGATTTTTTCCGCTGATAAATAATTATGTATCGTATAAGTTTCTTACGCCTTTCAATGAAGAAATTTCAATTAAAATTCACGACTTTTGGATCGCAGGAATTTCCTAATGTAATTCAAGACTAAAATGTGAGTATAAGCATTGGACATTATCCCCAATTTATTCACTCTCTGTTAAAATTAACAGCGTCATTAAAAATGTTAAATCTATAAAATTTAATGCAGATGAAGAAATTTAAACATTAAAATTACTTCTGATTTAAGTGGAGTGAATTAATATAATTCAATAAAAAAGTACAAGTGACCTCAACTCCAGAAAATAATAATGTTTCGCCCAGATATGACAGTATGCTCTTCAGTCAGTCTGGCATATCGTACTAAGACACAAATTATTTTCTGGGTGCACGAATTCAAACAAATTCACATAGAACAGTGTTTTTCAAACTTTTTGAGTACGCGACTCCTTTGTCAGTAAAACATTGTGGCGACCCATACATTCGTATTTGTCAGTTATTTAAAAAGCCACATTGACTGCACGTTTTTCATACCCAGTCCGCCAGATTTGACTTATTCGTGATAAAGAAATATAAAACTGAAGAGAAATAAAATTTGATTGGAATCGTCTTAAAGATACATAAATTTGAACATTTATTAAAAAATATAAAACACTGATGTCACTTAAAAAATGTGTTTTAATTTTTGTTTAGAACATGTTTTTTTTTTTTAATTTTACAGGCTTGCGTCCGCGACCACCCACAGAATTTCTGGTGACCCGCTAGGTGGTCGCGAACCCCAGTTTTAAAATACTGCCCTAGAATACAGAATCTTCTTGATGTGATTTTTATAAGAGTCGGTAAATATCGACCAAATTTTTTACTTAGTAGAATATGACCGGCTGACTGAGGAGCCCACTGATGGATATACTTCTTTATTTCATCAAAAATTATAACAAAAGTGTTTTCTAAAGAATAAGGACATGGAAATTCTGCCGTCTACGTCTGCCTGATATGACATTTCGCTTGATTTAAAGAAATAATATAAAGAACAAGTGTAAATAAAATTATAAATGATATAAAAATAAAATTATTAATTCGAATAAATTTTAAAAGGAACCCATTACAAATTTTAGAAAAGCATTTATATAATTACAAACAAGAGCCCACTGTCATATCTGGGCGAAACACCTTCTACCCTTCTGTCTCCTCTCCCAATGTCCCTCCCTCACAATATCCCCCCATCCCAATATCCCTCTCTCCACTCTCCCCCTCTCCCCACCCAACGTCCCTCTATCGCCCCTCCCAATGTCGCTCTCTACCGACTTACCTCTTTCCCACTCTCCCAATCTCCCTCTATCCTAATGTCCTTCTCTCCCCATGTCCGTCTCTCCCAATATCCCTCTCTCCCAATGTCGCTCTCTCCAAATGTCCCTCTCTCCAAATGTCCCTCTCTCCCAATGTCCCTCTCTCCCAATGTCCCTCTCTCCTAATGTCCCTCTCTCCCAATACACCTCTCTCCCAATGTCCCTCTCCCCAATATCTCTCTCTCTCCCAATGTCCCTCTCCCCCAATATCTCTCTCTGCCAATGTCCCTCTCCCCCAATGTCGCTCTCTCCCGATTCCCTCTCTCCCAATGTCCCTCTCTTCAATGTCCCTCACTTCCAATGTCCCTTCCTCCCAATTCTTTCTCTACCAATCGCAATTCCCTCTCTCCCAATGTACCTCTCTCCCAATGTCCATCTCACAATGTCGTCACTCGCAATGTGCCTCTCTCCACCTCGCTTCTTTTCTCCCCCTCCCCCCTTTTTAAAACCGACTCCTCCCATGCGAAAATGTTTGATAAGATGAATTTCTGCCACGATACCGATCTCAAGATTTAAGTCACATTTTTGACTTTGTATCTCTGAAACGATTGATTGATTCCACCAACAAAATTGTTAAGTTCATTTGTGTAGTCAAATTTTTAAATTATATTTTTTGTTTTCACATTTTTCTCGTAAAATTGATAATTTTGGAGAAATATAAAACAACATTGTCAACATTGTCAACATTTTTATCTTATCCACTTTTTAAGAACACCTCTTTCCACTCCCTTTTTACCTCCCGCCCCCTCTCCAAGAAAGTTAATGGCAATGGTTTTCGAGACATGTTCACGTTCAGGGCATCAAAATAAAGATTTACACAAAAATTCAGCATGAAATTTAATCAAAGTCGTTAAAATTAAAACCGAAATCACTGTATAGCTAAACGTTCTAGATGAGCTAAAACGCAAATTCAAATATTTTTTGAAGGGAAAATCACATACCTATACTGTGTTCCAAATTTGAGGTACATCGGTCCGTCTGTTTAGGCTCTAGCTCGATGTACAGTGACGTCACGACGAAAACCACCTTTCTTTTGGGGTCTTCGTCATCATTGTAACGTTAGATTTGTCAGTGGGCATCTAATATTACGTTAATGTAGAAGTTAAAAAAAGTGGTATAGACGTCATTCGGTCTATGTGTATGTATGTATTTACGTCATCTGAATTTTCCGCATCGACAGAGTTAATAATAAAACGAAAAAACCTATTTTTGACATTTTGAGTTGTGCCGTTAAAAACATAAATTCCACAGCATTACTTCCCGAACTATAATTAAAAAAAAAAGCAAAACAAGAACAATAATATAAACAAATTAATCCACGTTATCAGGGAATATTAAAAATAAAAAAAAAAATGGTGACAATTAACCAACCAAACCCCAACCATATACTGCCACCACCACCGTCAGTAGGTATTATATACCGCAACCAACATCTTACATAACCTCGTTATCTCGATAATTACTTACCACACAAAAAGCCTGCTGAAGCACCTTTAAGTCACTGAGCTCAGCAGGACAGGCTGACTGATATGCCAAGGCAAGTATAAAAATGAGGTCGGTTTTTGTGTTTTATTGTTTGGGCTCATCCATTGCATTGTTTAAATGTCGTGACCTAAAAAACAAAAGACTTAATCGTGAGACGCCATCTAAGTAGCACGAAATGACTGGTATTGCTTCTTTTTTTTTTTTCTTTAGAAATCAGAAGACGACACATTTTAATGTATAATGCTAAGTGCTAATCAATATTTAAAAATCTCCTCAAACAGATGCAAAATGAAAATAAAAGCGTCAAACAATTACAAAAGCAGATGCTAATGATGACGACAATCACAAAAGAATGACATATAGGGGAGAGGGAGAAGGAGATCGCAAGATGCTGGCTGGCCCTTCTCTTGTGATATTCTCCATCAAAGATCTGGAAATCTATTATCAAACTAACTATCGGAATTCTTTCACGCACCACAAACAAAGAGATGTCAAAATGTCCTCCTCTCTGATGCCTCAACATTGACAGTTCAATATGTCATTTGCGTGTCTGACATTTGTCTCGAAAGATCGAAGGCAAACGATGGCGACGATGATGGCGGCACGCTACTTGACGCTACTTAACCTGACTCCACGCTACCGAAACAGAGCATACCTACTTTCGTACAAATTTTACTTTTAGTTTCGTTCATTTTGCCGCTGACTCTGTTTCTATTGCAACGGCAGCGACGGATAGCGAAAAAGTAGGTCTCCAGTTACACCATTATCCAGCAGGCAGCCATTGTAGTTGGTGAATTTTCATTTTCAATAAGCCACCACCAACGCGTCGCCGAGGACCGACAACGACGCCACCGTAATATGCAACCGGCAATGGAGTTGCATTAGTTTATTATTATTATTATTATTGTTTGGTGGCACTGTAAGTGGAGCTGGTTAGGTTAAGTTTTTTTTCTTTTATTTTTCGTATACGGAAATGGGTGCAGCTGTTGCTGCCTGTATAAACACACGAAACAAAAACAACAACCAAAAAACGAAACAGTTGGACAAATTAGTTTAAAACGAACACGGCTTTCGGTTTATTATTGTTTTTTATTTTCAGTTGAAAAATATGAGAACTGAATTTTCGATTGAAAGGCTTCCAAGCAGTGACCCATAAAATTTAGTGTTTGTAGTATTTTTTTTTTTGTTTTGTTTTAATTGTGTTTGTAATTTAGCTTAAGAGGTGACTCTAATTGGTTTTACAGTTATGTAGGTACAAACGCAAGGTAAAGAGGACTTTCGGAAATATTTTATTGTCACACCAATTTGGATATCTCCAAATAAAAATAAAGTTCAAATTAAATTGGTCAAAGTGAATTTTCTCAATTTTCTATGGAATTTAATTATTATTTTTCAAGGTCGGATTAACATGACATTTTTTTTCTGGAACTATACAATATTAAAGTCTTTTTTCAAGCATTTTGAACTTTTAATTGGCTTTTTGTTAGGTATATGTTTGTATATATTTATGATGCTATAAGCAAGCCGGTTAAGCTTTGACGGAGGAATGTAGGCACCAATGTCATTAGTGCAGGTAATTGCAGAATTATTGTTCCGTGATAGTATAACAACTATACAAATTGCTTAAAGTAACATTTTTTTTAGATTTTTTTAAAGTTTAAAACAAGGATTTACTTACATAGGTCCTCGGACCTATGACGTCCGTGATGTTTCCCTTACGGGACATAGGGCCTCCACTACACCTACGCGCCATCGTGTACGATTTCTTGAAATATATTTCAGCTCTCTCCAACTTTTTCGACCGTTCTTCGCCATGTACTTCTAGGCCGGCCCACTTGTCTTCCCTCCTGTGTGAGCGGGTTCCACTGCATTGCTTGAGATGCAACGCACCGATCGCCTTTTCAAAGCGTATGGCCAATCCACTGCCACTTTCTTCTTCGTATAATGGAGTCTATAGGCTCCTGACCCGTTCTCGCATGAAGTTCGGCATTGGAGATACGGTTGGGCCAGAAAATCCTCAAGATGATTCGTAGACATCTATTAACGAAGATTTGCAGCTTTCTAGTGACAGTGTCAGTGACTTTCCAAGTGCTGCAGCCGTAAAGCAGAACGAATTCAACATTGGAGCGGAACAGTCGTAGCTTGTTCTTAAAGCTAAAAGAGTTGTTTCTCCATAATTTTGGACATCATTCCGAACGCAGCCTTTGCTTTTCTGATTCGGCTGTTTACGTCCAGTTCAGTTCCGCCACCCGTAGAGACAATACTCCCAAGATATTGGAAATCCTCTACCATCTCTACCGGTTGTCCAGAAATATTTACTTGGATTGATGGGGAAGTTCCAAGGCTGATCCTTTTAGTTTTTGCCGAGTTGATCTTAAGCCCTACGATTTCTGCTTCTCTCTCCACCCTTGTTGTCATTTGATGGAGATCCATGATCCTGAATTCCTCCATTTCAATTTGACAAAGCTGTGTGCAGTACGTCACTTATCACCAACAGGAACAGTATTGGTGACAGTATACAGCCTTGCCTAACTCCACTTTGGATTTCAAACTCCTCTGACAGCCTACCTTTGTGCAAAACGTGACACTTGGATCCATCATATGTAGCCTTGATAATAGCAATCAATTTATCTGGGATGCCCCTCCCGCGCAAAGCAAGCCAAATAACGTCTTTTCAAAATCGATTAACAGCAGGTGAAGTGGTGATCGATATTCAACGCACTGTTCGATGATGATCCGCAAAGTGTTGATGTGATCCACACAGGAAGATCCAGTGCGGAAACCTGCTTGTTCGGCGTCGAGTGTGTCTTCGAGGTGGTCTTTAATTCGGTCCAATACTATCATTGCTATTATCTTGGCTACTGCAGGCAGAACGCATATTCCTCTCCAGTTTTCGCACTGTGTGAGATCTCCTTTCTTTGGGAGCTTGACAATCATTCCTTTTTTCCACTCTTCAGGAAAGCTCTCTGTTTCCCAAGCTCTCTTAATAAGTGGGTGCAGTAGCTCGCTCGATGTTGTTGGGGCTGCTCCTAAGAGCTCTGCAGGAATACCGTCAAGTCCAACCGCTATGTTGTTCTTCAGTGCTTTGATGGCGGTGATAATTTCTTCTTTACTGGGCGGTACGGTGCGTATTCGGGAAATTGTTACTTCGGGTAGCTCAGTGGGAATTGGGTTCACTTCACTGGCGAAAACGCGGTTTAAAACCGCAGAAAAGTGTTCCCTCCACCTTATGAGCTGGTCCTCATCCGAAATTAGCAGGGATCCGTTTGTGTCTTTAACCAGGTGTTGTTTAGAGCTCTGGACACCAGTGAGCTCCTTGGTAATTCTGTAGACGGTCCTACTGTCACACCTACTAGCGGCTTCTTCTGCTTCTGTAGCCAATGCGTTGATGTAGTTACGCTTATCACGTCGCACACTACGGTGAACTTCCCTCATCTTCATGCGGTACGTAGACTCAAGCTTGTTTCTCCCTGCTGCTGGGGTAGCTGCGATGCGAGCTTTAAGGTGTTTCCTTTCTTCGATCCTTGCCCAAGTTTCGTCGGAAAGCCAAGCACTATTTCTCCCTTGCGCCCGGCCGACTATACTTTCAGCACCGGATATGGTTCACAAGGATTTAGTTCACAGAAAACATTTTTTTTTATTAACCGGAGAGTAAGACTACCATTTTTATTCGTGATGTTAAGGTATTTCATATATGACAAGAAATGGATTCGTAAACAAAAATATCTCGAGGCTGTCTCTCCGTGCAGAAAAAACTCGAGTGTTCGACAAGGCATTAGAGAGTCAAACATAGATTCTGGCAAGGGGCTACCAAGGGTTAGCAAAGGCTAGAACAAGGGTCTTGGCGATTATGAACCCTTTTGCCTCGTCAGGCAAAAAAAAGTTTTCTTATGTATAGACTTGATCCCATGATCTTCTGCTTGTCAGTTCAATGCGGTACCCACTGGGCTAACTCGCTATACAAAAATTCAATGTCGAAAGTGAATAAGTTTCATACTCTAATGCTCCAAGGCATATTGCATAGCAAATTCATACAGAATAGAACAAGATTTCATGTACTTGCTTTTTAGGTAGAATAGGTTTTCTGCTCTAACTTGTCTGACGTTGCTTCTGATCTGACTGTTCTGTTCTGATCTGACTAACTGAAATCCGTGTGATATAAAAAGGAAAACAAAAGAAAGAGAGAAAAAAGTGTAGCATGATACTGAAATTGCATGGTGCTAATTTTTTTTTTGTTTGTGTACAAGAGACACTCCTGATGGATACCGAAACATGTCCAACAATTTTTTACTAGAAAGGGCCTCACGAGTGTTTGAAAAGTTTCCCTCTTCTAAATTTAAGTCACTGAAATCCAGCAAGTGCTTGTTAAGTATCTGATAATTTTTTCTCGTCGAGATTTTCCCTACTGAAAACTTACTAGGGCCTTGTTTAAAAGACAGAAACTTGGGAATTTTGCCAGCCGGTCTTGATCAAGGCATTTTCTCAGTGTTGCCAGATTGGTTGTTTTTTCCAACAAACGGTAGGAAATCAACACTATGGGGGGAAGAATAGTGAGAAAAAAATGTATGGTGGGAAATTATTTGAAACTTTTTTTATGGTGGGAAAAAAATCGATATCACAATGTAACCAACTTCATTTTTCACTTATACCGTATTCCCATATCCATACATATTATGTATGTATGTGGTATTAAAATGTATACAAGTTTTCTTTTCGGGACTTGGTTATGAGACCAGACTGTATAAATTTCGGTCACTTTTTTTTGGAAGGCAGCAAAAATGTACACAAATTGGAGCTAGACTTATGTAGGAAAAGGTGTAAATATTTTCTTATAGTCCTTTGCGAACAGCTGCAGCTTCGAATACCTTCAAATATTGAAATTTTGGAAAAAATTAGTGTTTTCTCTCCGCTATCGGCTACTTAGCAAATAAAGGCAGACATATCATCAATTGCAATGAAATTCCCAAATATTTGTGAAAATGTCGACGCGGTTGTAAGCGAGTTGAGTGTTCTTCACCGCGTTGAGTGGCGTGAACTTAAAACTCCAGAAGGTTTCTGGGCTGAAGTGTCAGGTGTTAAGAACTCTGTAGGGGAGGCCACTTGCAAAAATGTATGCGAACTCGTTTTGGCACTATTGAGTCTTCCATTCTACAACGCTTCAGTTGAAAGAGCATTTTCAATAGTCAATATAGTGAAGAATAAGCTTAGGAATCGACTTATGTACTATAGAAACAGCAGTTGCAGTTTTAAGAGTACGCTTTAGCTTAGGCATTAAAGCCTGTATGAATTTCGAACCTTCAAAAGCAATGCTATCTTAATTCAATTCGAAAAATCTATATACAGATCAGCAAAGATGATGAGATTGAGGAAACTTTGGAAGCATTTGCCTATGAGTTTAATCATTTAATAATATTAAATTATAACAGAGCAAAAAGTTTTATTTTTAAGAATATGTTCCTAGCCTAAAAGCCTTTATTTTATTATATTTAATATTATTTTATTTTTTGTATTTTGTTTTTATTAATAAAAAAACAGATCACTTATCTTCAAAAAAAATATTTTTAAGTGTTTGTTTTCAGTATTACCTTGTTCTTAAGCTAAAGACTTATTTATTTAAGTTGAAAAAATGAGAAGTAAGTATTCGTTCACTTTTATTACTTAACATTAAATTATTTTTTTTTTAATTATTTATGTAATAGTTGGAACAAAAATGATGGTTGTTTTTTTTTCTCCCAGTACAAATTTAGTGGGATTTTATGAATGTTTGAATGTTCAACAACTACTTGAGTGGCCTACCACCATTGTAATTGGCTGGAATTATTGCAATTTCATGGCAGATTCCTTATTAGTGGTGCTTAGTCTTTATGTTCAATTTTAATTTATAAATTATTAGTGCCGTCAATTGGAATCGAACCTAGACCAGCTACCTCTGAAGCCTATGCACTACGCATTGCGCCACCGAGGTCACCTGATTATGCACATCCAATGTAGGGTTTGTGTCTTTATAAATTGAATATTGAGACAACTAGCATTTTTACTAGCCGCACACAAGTTGGTTGTTGATCATTCGGGTTCTTTCTCTTTCCTCCGTACACGATTTACAAGCAAGTGGGATTTTGTTTTTAATTTAGTGGGTTTTTTAAAATTTCATCTGGCATCACTGCATTTTCTATTTTTTAACATTGTCAATATTATACATTTTCCAGTTCCCGATTGGGTTTGAAGTAAATAGGCTTAAATCTTCCTCGAACTTTTTTGAATTTAACAACCTACTGAACTAAAAGCAATGCGTTTTTTCGGTAGAAATATGTTTTTACTTTATATTATAAGGAAATTCTTTTAGATTCTAAAACTGAAAAGCACACAGCAAATAAAAGACACGGTCTTCCATGCAAAAAATGCTACACTTGTTTCGTAAGCCAATTTAGCCTGTTTCACGTTACCATCAAGGACCTTAATGAATTGCTTCAGTTCGGACGGACAGATTTATGCTTTTCAAATACCCCCACACAACATATTTTAAGTCTACTAAAAAAAAAACTACTCATATTTTCGCTAAAATTAGTACCTACTTGAGGAAATATGCTATTTATATACACAACTTACGAGTAAACTGAAAAATAACGGAGGCAGTGACATATTTTTTCGTTTTAAAAAATATAATCATCTGTTAAACTTGCTATGACATTTCTTAAACTTAAAAATTCTTGTTTAAATGTATGTACGTTGATCTTTTTGAGTGGCAGCAAAATTGTCACATCTTTTGTTTGTGTCAATTAAGAAAAACATACGAGTAAGTGGTCTTTAATTATTTATGTCTAAAAATATTACTTTTGGCATTGCGTGAACGTGAATTCGTTAAACACTGACCTTCACAGTTTACAATAATAGAAAATATCCATGTCGGACGTGAGATTATAAAAAAATCATTTTAAAATTTAATTTAGAAATATTTATAATCGATTTTTAAAATGATTATTTAAACATTTGTTAAAGGTTCTCAATTATTTCTGCTTAAAGAAAATCAATAATTTTTTAACATAGATTCTGCCAAGGGGCTAGCAAGGGTTAGCAAAGGATAGAACATGGGCCTTGGCGATTATTAAACATTTTGCCTTGTCAGGCAACATAAAAAAAGGTGGCTTATGTGGGACTTTATCTTCTGCTTGTCAGGCCAAAACTTACTTGGGCCTTGCCCAAACTAGACAGAAACTTGCCATTTTTCCAGCCGGGAAGAAATCATTTAATTTCGTAGACTTTTTTTTTTGGAAAACATTTTGGTTAAATATAAATCATGTAAAGATTGAGATTGATTCATCTTTTACTAAATAATTTGACAGTAAGTAAAAACTGAAACTTAAATTTATTGGTCGCACAGAACGAACTGGCAATAGTTATGAAAACTATAACTATAAACTATAAAAAAAAAAAAACAATTTCAATTAACATCTCTACAAATAGAATTGTATAAAGCCATATTTTCCAGCATCTTCCGGCATTTAAATTTACCCAACCAATTATATCTTCAGTTAGCAACTACTGAATGTTGCCCAACCATCATCAGCACAGACTTGTTAATTAATAAAATTCAAATTATCAATTGACAAAATTGCCCCCATAAAATAGATAGCCTATCTAAACAATCCATATTCCAAGCAGTCACCCCAAGAACAACAGCAAAATTCATTTATTAGAACTATTTAAAGAATTGTGTACAATATTTCACTCAGTTTATTCGTTTGCTAACCTTTCACCCCATTCCATGTTTTCTTTGTTGTTAGCCCCTCTCGGTGTGGCACGGTGGGGCGGAGCGGCGCGGCGTGGCGCGCGGCGGTTGATGTTTATTCACATTTCTTTGTAGAGTAGACAATTTGCAATACGCCAATACGCTTTATACTAACTCCGACTCCGAAAATCCTCCTCAATTCCGTGCTTCATCTTTTGCATTGCTGGAGAAGAAGTTTATTTCACAACTTTTTCCCATGGACTAGACAACAACAACAACCAACGCCCGATCATCAGTGGAACAACTATAAACAGGGCTATTCGGCCCTGTTACCACTCCCCAACCATGGGGAGTTCCCATGAAAACCAAACTCAGCTGAAATACGAATCCTAGGCCATCATCCTATTTTTTGTTTGCACTCAATTCTTTTCCCTTTGCCTGTCCTCCTTACTCTGTCTCTCTATCTCTGAAAGAAGAAGGGTGTCGGTGTCTAAACTGTGTTCGTTTCGTACATTCAATTCAACTCCAATGTTGCCCCCTTCCTTTACCTACTGCTTCAGCTTTCAACATAAATCTAAACCTGTTTAAAGTTGATCCGAGTTGAGAATCATTTTGTGCTGATGGTTTATCTAGATACGAGTTGTGTATGGTTCCCTCTTCGTCTCAGGGCACAAATATTTATGTGTGTGGGTTCGTTTGTGTGTGATTTATAAAATTTTGAAAAACAAACGAAACAACAACAAAAAAGAAAAGACTGACGCTAATAAACAAAACTGTTATCATATTGCAACCAAACTCAGAGAATCATTAATGCAAAAGTTGTCGCTCGTTTATTCACAGCCATGATGAAGCTATAGAGCTAGAAGACCGCACTAGAACACATCTGTCAACAGTGTCGTCTAAAGTGCAGACGATACTTGAACTGGGAAAAACGAAGTCAAGGGCTCTTGTTCGGTGATTCCCTTAAGTTTCCCAACGCCGCCGCCGTCACTGCTGCTGTCGCCCACCACAAACCCAGCGACCAATGCGCGTCTCCTATCATCGAAATAATAGGAAAATGCTTTTAAACCATTATAAGTCGATGGAGGTGTCACCCTTTGATTGTGAGTTCTATGAAATGATTTTGTTGCCTCTAAGCGGTTCCGTATCCGTATACCTTGAGTCACTGTCCTGTGTCGTCATTTAAACAAAAAAAAAAAAAAAAAAAGCTCCTTGTCTTCATATCATCCTCATAATAAAACTCGGGAGTTGTGAGAGATACAAAAGAGTTCATCACCTTTTGCGCTTCAAATTATTTACTTCTTAAAGTGTCTTGCGCTTCTGTTTCTGTTGTCTTGAATTTTTTTTTTATTCTTCCTTGCATTTGTGACAGAAGAGGGCATAGAACCAGCAGCGCCGGCTTCCTTCTATACTTCTGGCCACCACAACAGTTTCATTTCATTTTGCAAAGTTTAAAACTTTTTTTGTTTTTTCTTATTATTATCTCTCTTTTTGTCAGTCGACGACAAGTGAAGATAAACGCTAGCGACGCTAGTGGTAGTGGATGTTTTTATTTTTATTTTTTGGAGGATTGGGTATTGGTGGAATAAAGACAGTGTCGGATTTAGTTGTAAATAAGAATTAAGGTGACGTTTGGGGAGGTGCCTATCCACGTATACTTACTAACTTTACTTCTGATGGCGCTCACAGCCCAGGATGGGCTTCGGCCTCAACTAACAAGCCCCTCCAGCCAGCTCCGTCCCTAGCTAGCCGCTTCCAGTTGCGCACACCGAGTGCTTTGATGTCGTCATTCACTTGATTGCGCCACCTGTTACGGGTTTTTCCTCTGCTGCGTACCCCATCCTTACGCTCTATTTTCCGCTGTATTTTCAGCTTTTTGACCAGGTCAACGTCGCTGTATAGCCCGTATAGCTCGTCGTTGAATCTTCTCCTCTATACTCCTTCGATACACACCGGACCGAAAATCACACGAAGAATCTTCCTCTCAAAGCACCCTAGCAGATTTTTATCCGAATCTTTCAGTGTCCATGCTTCTGACCCATAAAGCAGGACCGGGATGATTAGGGTTTTGTATAAAGTCTCCTTGGTTCTCTGAGAGAGGGCCTTACTTCTTAAATGCCTTCTTAGAACGAAGAAACAGCGGTTGGCAAGAGTAATTCTTCGCTTGATCTCTGCACTGATGTCATTCTGCGATGTAATAGTGGAGCCCAGGTAGACAACTTCGAAGTTATATCTGTCCATCGTGATATTTTGCCCGAGTCGACGATGTTGAGATTCCTCTCTCGATGACAGCATATACTTCGTCTTGTCCTCATTAACCGCCAATCCCATTCTAGCCGCCTCCGATTCAATGCTCGCAAATGCCCCTGCCACAGCTCGCTTCGTTCTGCCGACAATGTCTATGTCATCCGCATATGCAAGCAATTGAACGGACTTTTGATAGATTGCACCGCTGGTGTTGACATGTGCGTTGCGAACAATGGCTTCAAGAACGATGTTGAATAGGTTGCATGATAACGCGTCGCCTTGCCTCAATCCTTTCTCAACAACAAAGGAATCGGTGGTGTTCTTACCAATTTTGACGGAGCAGCGAGATTTCTCCATCGTCATCCTGCACAGGCGGACGAGTTTGGCAGGGATGCCGAGACTCGACATGGCTCTGTATAATTCGTCCCTTTTCACGCTATCATACGCGACTTTAAAATCGATAAAAAGGTGGTGTGTATCGATCTGGAATTCCCGGGATTTTTCTAAAATATGTCGGAGTGTGAACATTTGATCGACGGTTGACTTGCCTAGCCTAAAACCGCACTGATAGGGGCCGATCAGATCGTTGACAAAAGGTTTGAAGCGACGTTTAGGAGACTAATTCCTCTGTAGTTGGTACATTTCAGAACATCTCCCTTTTTATGGATGGGGCACACTATACCGAGGTTCCATTCATCGGGCATACTTTCCTCCGACCAAATTTTGCAGATGAGCTGGTGTATGCTCATAGCCAATTCATCTCCCGCCTATCCACGTATTGCAATCTTGAATAACTGAATGTTGCCCAGATCAATATTGTTTATTCATTATCATGACCTCTGGGCTGATGATGTATTCGAAAAAATAGTTGAGACTTTTTCCAAATATTCTACTTTGTCAAATACCTAACGCAGAAGGAAATCAGAAAATATAAATTTCGTTTATCGTTTCGATGCGTATGTTTTTGTAACGGTATTATTCGTTTTGCATCAGCAGCTTAATAAATTTAAAGAAGATCTTGTTATAATCCGAGCAGAAAAACAATCTAGTTGTCGACAAGGCACTAGAGAGTTTTACATAGATTCTTGCAAGGCACTAGCAAGATTTAGTAAAGGCTAGAACACGGGCCTTGGCGATTATGAATTCTTTTGCTTCGTCAGGCAAAAAAAAAACAAAAAAAAAAAAGCTGGCTTATGTAGGACTTGATCCCGCAAAACTTACTAGGGCCTTGACCAAACTAGACAGAAACTTGGCATTTTTCCAGCCTGGAAAAATTAAAACAATATTGCACAATTATTGCAAAAATCTTAGTGCTGATGTTTATTACTCTCAGTTAAAAACAACATTTATAAAATCATCAATAACCAGACAAAATCTAACGCACGCCCCAGACTTTTTTTTTGCGCATCAGCAACAAACATAAGTTCTTCCCTGGATATAGGACATAGGACGGTGCCCTTTTGCTCGTTTGTCTTACGAGCCATTCGCAGATGATTTGTTTTTATTCGTACGAAAGCGGCTTAAAAAAGGGAGTGTTCTAAGCTGGGAGCTCTTCTTTTAATATTGGAGACTCTGCAACTGGGAAGTCAATGTTCCACATTATTATAAGAGGGGCCATAGAACGACTATATTTGACAGGGAACAGCAAGAAAGAAAAAAAAAACCCTACTAAACTGGCAACAAACTAATTTTATTTCGATTTTTTTAGTTATGCCATTTTTTTCGTTTTGTTTCTTTGTTACCTTCGTATGGTTTTAGGTGCACCAGTGCTGAAAGATGATGGTTGCAGGTGTCTCAAACTGTAGGTGCATCTGTGGTAAATATACCTAGGTTCCTACTGTGGAAAGAAAACACTTAAGTAAAATGTTGTGGTTTATTTTTTTTTTCTCATCAGAAGAAATATTGAATTCGCATGCAAAAAAGAAAAAATAGTTGAGAAATGGGAGTGATGATAGTAAGACAGCTAAATTATAACAATTGTAGTCACAAAAACAGGATAAATTAAGTTGGAAGAAATAGGGGTCAAATTATGACAATGGATCGATTTTCAGGACCCAAGTATAAAAACTAAATGAGTTTGGCAATAATTAGATGTGTTGACAGGTTTAACGTAGGTAGCACGAAACGTGTAGTCCTCATTTAACTTACTTACTTAGATCCTTGACCCCTCTAAGGGGCATAGGGCGTCAACTACCGCTACACGCCATCTCGTTCGGTTTCTGGAAATGTATTTTAGCTCTCCCCAACTTTTACCGAGCTTTTGTGATTCCTTGTCGACTATTCTGCGCCAAGATTTTCTTTGGCCTCCAGGTCTTCTGCCATCTTGGATGAGTGGATCCCACTCCATTGCATGCCTTGCAATAGAGTCTGCACCACGACGTAGGGTGTGACCAATCCACTGCCACTTTCTTTTCCCAATAATGATGTCAATAGGACTTTGGCCCGTTCTCCGAAGGAGTTCTTGGCTGGAGATGGTGTTCGGCCAAAAAATCCTTAGGATGTTTCGGAGACATCTATTTTCGAAAGTTTGTAGCTTCCTTGTGACAGAGGCGGTCACTTTCCATGTACTACACCCATATAGTAGTACCGACTCTACGTTCGACCGGAACAGTCGCAGCTTGTTCTTCGTACTGTAGACGTATAGACAGCATGCCGATAGCAGCTTTAGCTTTGCCGATTCGGCAGTTAACGTCTTCATCCGTACCACCGCCGTCTTTTGAGACAACACTACCGAGGTACAGGAAGTTGTCCACCACTTCAACCTGCACTCCCGCAACAACAACTTAAGAAGAAGATTCAGAAATGTTGAGGATTTTTGTTTTCCCGGCGTTGATCCTCAAACCGACTTTGTTTGCCTCGCTTTCCAGATTAGTCACCATAGGCCTAGGTAACTTCTTTAAATTTATCAGAAAATCGTTCTATTTTGCTGATTTTGAGAGTAAATTCAATCATAACCAAAAAACCTGTAAAAACGCATTTTAGCGCAAACTGGAAATGAAGCGACACCTTACTATTTTTTTATTTAATAGCATCAGTAAACAAGTGAATTGAGCAAAAAAAAAGTCCGGTTATTTTCCCTAGCGTTGATTAGAAAATAAAAACAGATTTTTTCGTATTGCAGAAGTATAATCGCACTATGCAAATCTCGTTTAAGCTTCATTTAATTATGAGTTTCGAAATGACAAACAACGTAGCCGCATGGTATACATTTATGCGGTACGGAGAGCGCCAAAATTCAAGACTTTCGTTCAAGTATCCTAGGATGTAGGGCTATTCTTAGGAAAATTTCGAAATTGGGTCGTTTTTCCGTAATTTCATACAAGATCCTTAATCTAATGGAACGAAAATAAGACCCGGGGGTCCGCAGATGCTGACACGTCGCGATAATAGCCGAACAAGCAATGTTGCATGTAATTTCGTGCATTTTTTGAGGTAAATTCGTTACGAATTGGGGTTAGGCGTTTCATTTTCGACGGTTTTTCGTACTTTAAGAAGCAGTGGAGTGATTGTTCGGGGCAAAATGGTGCCAGCTCCAAATTCGATAACAGCCCACAAACAAAAAATATTGGAATTTGCCCCTCAAAATTTGGACAGCTATTGGAAAACCGTACTTAACATTTTATTATTTAACGCTTTAACTCTTCTTATTTAAAAAATATAATAATGCCAAAATGTAATGCATATTTTGTGCCAATAACCGTTAAAACCATCTGGCCCATCAAGGCTTAACTACATGTTGTCCCTGAAAACAATCTTTGTAAAAAAAAAAATGCACTAGATTGTGGTATTAAATTCATTTTTGAAATAAGAAGAGTTAAAGCGTTAAATAATAAAATGTTAAGTACGGTTTTCCAATAGCTGTCCAAATTTTGAGGGGCAAATTCCAATATTTTTTGTTTGTAGGCTGTTGCAGAATTTGGAGCTGGCACCATTTTGCCCCGAACAATCACTCCACTGCTTCTTAAAGTACGAAAAACCGTCGAAAATGAAACGCCTAACCCCAATTCGTAACGAATTTACCTCAAAAAATGCACGAAATTAGATGCAACATTGCTTGTTCGGCTATTATCGCGACGTGTCAGCATCTGCGGACCCCCGGGTCTTATTTTCGTTCCATTAGATTAAGGATCTTGTATGAAATTACGGAAAAACGACCCAATTTCGAAATTTTCCTAAGAATAGCCCTACATCTTAGGATACTTGAACGAAAGCCTTGAATTTTGGCGCTCTCCGTACCGCATAAATGTATACCATGCGGCTTGTTGTTTGTCATTTCGAAACTCATAATTAAATGAAGCTTAAACGAGATTTGCATAGTGCGGATATACTTCTGCATTACGAAAAAATCTGTTTTTATTTTCTAAACAACGCTAGGGAAAATAACGGGACTTTTTTTTTTTGCTCAATTCACTTGTTTACTGATGCCATTAAATAAAAAAATAGTAAGGTGTCGCTTCCATTTCCAGTTGTCTATTAAATGAATTTTTACAGGTGCGTTTATACTTATGCAAAGCACTGTATTTGTCGATGTAACGGGGTGTTAATATACGACCTCCACTTACCCAGCTTCAGTCACTTATAAAAATAATAATCACTCATTTCAAGTTTCCTGCCTTTTTGAATAAATAAATATACGATGATTTTGAATGGCACAATGCTTAGGTGCCCTCTCTTTTTGTACACATCAATAGTTTTTAAAATGAAAATAAAAATCAATAAAAATAAGTCAATTAAAATAGCACCTCCATCCGCACACTCAGTCACACATACACACTAACACCTTTATTTTGAGATACGTATACATATTATGAAAAATCCTTGCACAAAAGGATAACCATAACCAACGAAAGAGCAAACGTCAACTCGATTCCAATTCTGTATAAATAAAGTGATTTTTATTTTTGAAATTGTACAATCTGTATAGAGTGTCTTGTGCGAAGCGAGTATCTTTATCGTTGTTGAATACATCTTCACTGTGTATGAATTAAACGAGCAGAAGATGCAATTTTCTAAAGAGAAACAAAAACAAAATAGCTTCCGCCACCACCCACACTTTATATAAATTTTATCTTATTTCTATTCAATAAAATCGATTGAGATGATATTATTTCAAATGTCAAGGATTCGCTGTGACAGCTTCTTGCTCGACGCTGCCAGGATTGTACCTACCTATTATTTTTTTGTTGTTAGTTCTTTTGTTCTGTGTTGGCTCGACGATCGTCATTGCTTATGCTCCAGTTATTGGAGTTTTGTTTTATGTGGAAAAATAAAAGAAAGAGGTTGAAAAAAGATATTGATGATTACAACGTCCAATTAGTGAGCCAAGAAATTTACATCTGGCTTTTTTGGAGGAAAACAAACAGAATTAATAGCAGATTGAATAAATTTGGCAAATATGTTGTCAGCAACTGTAAAGTTTTTTTTTTAACTAGATGTTTTATTTGAAAATGGAATGAAAATCCTTCAAAATATTGATTATGTATTTTCACCATTATGAAGTTCAACTAAATATGGAACGATTGCATTTTTTTAAAGAAAAAAAAAAAAGGCTAATATTTTGACGACAAATGAAGAAAATGAAAGAAAGTTTATAGAATGAATAATTTTATTGGTTAGCTTATGATTTCTTTTTTGTTTTGAAAAAAATATCCGCAGTTAAGCCTAGTACGCTGCTGATGTGAAACGAAAAATCCCATACAAAAATGACATGACGAAATCATAAACGACAAATTTCGTTGTGTTTTTCGTTTTGCAGTACGCTGTTCGACCAGCGAAACTGATGATTATACCAGATTGTTATGACAACTCTCCACTCTCTTTTCGAACAACATTAATTGACCGGACCATTAATTGTGTGCGGAAAAATGACATTTGGGTTTGTTCGTTCTTTTATTTGTTGTTACTTTCATTACATCACTTCTTTTGTTTGATTTTTTCGTTAAAATTTGTTTAATTTTTGTTGCAATTTATGAAACTCTCAATTAAAATTTGTTCGCTGTTCGTTGGTAAGCATTTCTTTTTGGAGACCACAGAAAAATTTCGGTTCGCATCAGCAGCGTACTAGGCTTTAAGTAGAACTGTGCACATACTAAAATTACAACATCCCTCTTCCCATCACTGGCGATAAAAGTTGAAGAAAAATTCTGCTGCTAGTTTTTGTGCATATTGTTGATGATTGCATATAAGATGCACAATATAGCTAGAGCGTATAAGTTGGTTTTTCCGTGACGTACAAATATTTTTGTTTGATAAACATTAGGGTATCCAATATTTTGCAATATCGGCACGGGCCAATATTCAAAAGAGACCTGAAACTTTTTTAATAATTTTTTTTTTAAAGTTTAGAATATTTAAAGCCCGTATGCGTACCAAAATTGTAAAATTTTTATTATAAAAGACACCCTAATAAGCTACATCTTTTAATTAATTTCGCAAAAACGCCATTTTGAATTTGTTATTTTGTTATTGTTTAGTCTTAAAATGTTTCAGGTAGGTATTTCATTATTTTACCGTTATTTTTATCAACAGTGTTCTACTGAAATGGCAAGTTTCATTCCTCTCCTCAAACAATTCAACATTAATACTCGAATAGTTCTTGAAATGTAAACTGACTTAGCCGTGTTTTTTTTAGCCGCACTACCCGAATGTGAAATGCTTTACCCGTCACTATTTTTAACTGTCTGTTTGATATTCAGAGGTTCAAAACCAATGTGACTTGTTATCTGCTCTTAAATCTTTCCCTCTAACGCTCGCACTTTGTTTAATCGTTTTATGGACAGTAAAAACCCTTTTAGTTGGCGGTTTTTAAGATTTGTACAGATGGTTTCGTTATTTTTGTTTCCAGGAAAAAGTTATTTGTGGGTATTCTAGGAATATGAAGTGTTGTCTGAATCGTTTTCGAGTTTCAAAAAGAAAAAAAAAAAAAAAAAAAAATACTGAGTCGTTTTCGAATAGCTTTTCAAAAAAAACGTACTCAACCGTACTGCAAACTTCCAGAAAAATAATTATGGAGTCGGTTTCGATTAATTATAATGTGGCTTTTTGCGAGTCTATTCAAAAGTCGAATAGACATTAAGTCTACTACCGATATTTTAAAAATCTATTCGTAAATATTTTACTGTCAGCTTACTATGAAATTATATGAATTTTTCTATTTGATAGAAATTTAGATTCGATCAAGAATTATTTCTGATCGACTTAAGTCGAATAGATATAGAATAAGGCCCCATAATAATAATTTTTAATGATTTTTAAAAAAATAAAAAAGGGACTGTGTCGTTTTCGAGTTTTGATTTTTAATGATTTGTTTTAAATTTTAATGATTTTGTAATGATTTTGTAATGACAGGCAAAGCTTTTCAAATAAGAATGAACATATTAAGACTCAGCACCACAAAAATAATTCTGATGATCACGTTGGCACTCGTGAAATAGCTATAACTTCAGCCAAATAACTTCATTCAAAATTTGTAATGATTTTGTTTTCTATTTTTTAATTATATTTGTAAATTTGAAATGATTTTTTTTTTTTTCTTAGATTGTAGTTAATTTTTTTTTAGATTTTTAATTTTGTTTTTTTAATTTTTAATGATTTTTTTTAAACTTTCTTCATATGAAAACAAAACAAAAAAATCAACCGAACCGTTATTGAGGAAAATGAAATACAATAAAGTTGCTCTACCAGAGGTACCTACCATTAATAATAATTTTGCGAAAATTACCCTTTTTCTATATTAATTAGATGATTTTTTTTAATCAAAACTGAAGGAGTCATATAAATCACAAAAAAAAAAAGAACTTGTAGGGGTATTATCCAAGTTTGAAGAAAATCCATCTAGCTGTTTAAGGTGCCAGTTATAGCTATCATTGGAAACCATCATTGAAAAAGTTAGCCGTTGATTTTGAGACCCTTCGAAGAGTTAATCATTAAATATTTTAATGCAGAAAGATAGCTTACGTCTTCAAAATTATTTCTCCTCCAAACAAAACTTCATTTTGACCCATATCTTCCCCATAACGTAACTTTTAATTTTTTCAATGATCATTGGTAAGGTAGTTAAAAGTCATTTTATGAGAAAAAATGTGCCAAATTGAACTTTGTTTTACCTAGAAATAATTATAAAGTCAATTAGCTTTACTTTGGCATCAAAATAATCATTTATTTTTTCTTCAAAATCACTCAAAATTGACAATTAATATTTTCAATTATGGTTTTCAATGATAGCTATAACTGGCCCCTAAGCTGTAGCTGAATGCACGGACAGAATTTGCATTCCCTGTCAAGTTGGATCTTAATGCCTAGTTAAGGCACCTATTATGAATCGCGAGTCGCAAGAAAAATTCGGCGAATCGGACTTTTGGCATTACCGTTTAAGGATCACCTAACGGCTAAAATGTCAAAAATGTGTTGAATTGAGATGTTGTTCTATTCGAAAGTCGCAGTTTGCTATTCTTAAAACCACGACAAAAGTGATTTGAAAAACGTTCGACTCGAGTCGAACATTCGACTCGCGAGTCATAATGGGACCCTTAATCTTTTAACGAATTTATAACTTGCAATAAATGTACCTTATTTATCTATTACGTTAGGTAAAGCATTGTAGTAGCCCGTAGCGTAATGGTTAGTGCGTTCAACTGTCACGCTGGAGGTCTGGGTTCGCTTCCCAGCCTCGTCCACCTAAAAACTAAAAAGTTTTTTTCAGGGCTACTGCCTCTTGCGAGGAATTGACAAATCCTCCAAGAGAATCACTTGTCACGAATAAAATTATAGGTCCCTTCCATTCCTGGTCGATAGGCGCACACAGGAATGGTTGCGAGTTGTTAGTCACTAAGCCCTGGTTCTTCATGAGCCGTTGTGCCACCCGATTTATTTATTTATTTATGTAAAGCATTCCACATTACGAGTTGTGCGGCTAAAGAAGGAATATCTGTACTTGACTGTTCGTCCGAAATTGTGCTCTAGGGTAAAATGATGGTAAAGAAAGTACTTCCAAACAGCCTTGAATATCCTCCTTTTAATAATCGAATAATACAATTTATCATATCCATAATCTCTCTAGATCTGAAATGTCCGTTCCGTAGGTGCATTCTCTTGATCTAACTTACATAAGAAGTAGGTACGGCTGTTATTGCTAAAAGGTCTTCTTAAAGCCCGAAAAGTTTAACTTTGCCTAACCTTTTTTTTGTTATTTACCATGCCATATCCCACACATCTTCTACATACTTTTAACATCCCATTAAACGGATCCGTATCGGAAATCTTCTTTTGTATACTTCCACACAAAAAACACATAAACACACAAAAATCACACACACACACGTAACCACAATTCTAAAAACTAATAATAATTGAGTGCAAAGAACTCTTTGGTGGTGATTAAGATCATTTTTAGTCATTTCGCATGCAGGCTTTGGGAGTTCGCTCAACAGTCATTCAGTGCATTAAACCAACCATGGATATAAACTAACTAGCTCCCTCCCAGCCTAGAGTCACAACCCTGACGCGTTTCACCTCAAATGTTACAAAATAGGTATAATAAAAAAAAGAAGAATAAAGAACCTGATTCTTTACGAAGATTTTCTTTGTGATGTGACCATTTGCACGTCTTCGGTCGCTCGGTCGTTGCTGTTTCTGTTATTAAGCCAGGTGAAGTGATGACCAATCCACCAACTGAAAGAGAGTCACACAAAAATAAATAAAAGTGAATGCATAGTCGAGTGTAAGTATAGAAGATTCTCAAGACTCTGCAACCTGAGCTCAACAAATATATTTATAGTAAATGCGAATGGAGCAATTGAAATTGCGAGTTTGTGTCTTGTTGGTCTTCTTCTTCTTCTTCTTCTACTACTTCTTTATCTTCTCCTTATGGAACAGAACACCAGACTGCTCTTGAGACAAGTCAACCAAGACGATGACTATGACGATGGACGACAAACTAAATAATACACAAAAAAATGAAGATGATGCCAATGAGGACGACAGAGGCGTGCGCGCAGTTGGTTTTCTTTCCAGCAACACTAGCAATAATCTAGTTGTTAACCTTGAGAGAAGTTTTAAAGTTCATCGAGCCTTTAAAGAATCTTCGTGGCATGCTGCTCCTCCAACCTGGACAGACGACACAGCCCAGTCCGTCCGACATCCAGTGTGATAGGAGCCGGTAAATATCGTTCGAGCTTCTGATATCACTAGAGCAAATCCAATTCCTGCCTTTCTCATGTTGGCTTAGACACACTATGATGCTGATGATGATGGTGGACCAAAGTGTGTAAAGTTCATTGGCTATTTGGGTTCTGGAAGTGAATATTTAATAATACTTCTTCTTTTTTTACGAAAGGTTTATTTCTTCTTCTGTGTTTGTGTTTGTGTATATGTGTGTGTGTGTGTTTTTTTTTTTGTTCATGGTTTCACAAGAATTTTTTGGGAGATATAATTCTTAAACATTTTTGAATTTTAACCTGTGCGCGGTTCAAAAGAAAATTATTTAATTATAGCAATAAACTCTAACGCCTGAAGGTTAACCATGTACAGCACGGACGAAGACAACGACGACGCGACTTGAAAAAGGTTCACAAATAATGTCGGAATGAGTGGATATAAAAAACTAAAGAAAAAAAAGATTATCTGAATCAAGTATACCCATACACTTGTTCGTTCAACCTTTTCTGTATAAGTCTACCTGTTTCGGGGACTTATCAGGAGTTTAATTTTGAGATTAACGATAGTTAAACGAGACGAAGGGTCTTTAATCGTTGTTTTGATTTATATAACAAGGAAATCAGTTGAAAGTTTTCTTAGAATTGTTTTGTTTTTTTTCAAAGATTTATCGTTTTTAATTGTTGTTCATGTAAGAACTTTTGGTGTTTAAAATATGTTAAGGTAACATTTTTTTAATAGACAATCTAGAAAATCTAGCAAATTCGAATTTGGATAACAATCATGGAGGAAATTCATGAGGGAAAATGTACTCTTTACACAAATCGTTGTCAAAATATTGAAGAAACATAGTTTAAAATATGCTTGCTCACTTTTCGATGCTGCAAAATTTTGTGAGATTTTAATTTTCCTGGACCTGAAAATGTATTGTACCGATTACATTTGTGTACCTACTTTCTGAAAATTTATATTTATTAGCTGTTATTTACCTAGTAAAGAATTTTGTGGACTCGTTACATATAAATATGTAAAACATATTAATATGTACTACATGTAAATATGAGGTCACATTCAGGAAGCAATTGTGACATTACAGTATGCTATTAATAGTTTCATGTAATGGGCACACCTTCTTGTACTCACTACATATTTGTGATTAGCTTCTATCTTTACTTCGCTGATGCTTGATACTCTTTATTCTGAAAGTAAGACCTAGGAGGTACAAACTTATTTTATTAAAAAAAAAGGCAAAATTTACTTCCTAGGATTTGAAAGCTCTATGAAGTCAAAACTTCAAACTCAATATCTTGGGAGAGGTTTGTTTGCACATCTCTTATGCCCAGGTTTGTCCAACGAAAAAAGTTGTTGGTCCAGAGCCTCACACAGAAAAAATATTATTTTTGTTTATTCTATAGCAACCTTTCGAGCAATCAAAAACATGCCTGCCGCCCCAATTAATAATTAGGAACATTGGGTCAAGTGCGTTCGTTTGTCTACCTCCAAAATTCCATTCTGCAGGGCGTGTATTGAGTACATATTTTACTGTACTGAATACATTTTTTAGTGTACTGAGTACATGTTTTAGTATAAAGCCTAGCCTAGCCTAGCTAAATATTTAGGTGTTATTCTCGACCCCAAATTAAATTGGAAGTTGAACATTGAAGAAAGGGTCAAGAAGGCCTGTATAGCATTCTATGCCTGTAGTAAAAGTTTTGGGGCTTCAGTCGAAGATGATCCTGTGGACGTACACAGCCGTGGTACGATCGATCCTCACATACGGTTCGATTGCATGGTGGCCTGCACTTAACAAAAAATATAACATCGATAGACTTAGGAAGGTTCAAAGAACTGCTAGCATTGGCACGACAGGGGCTATAAGATCCTGCCCGACTGATGCCTTAAGTGTTTTTCTGCACCTTCTACCACTTGATTTACATATTAAATATCTAGTATCTGGCAGCGCTTTAAGACTTAAAGAATCAAACTCTTGGTTTGCCAAGCCCTATAGTCACACCAATATCACAGATTTGATTCCAATGGAAATGTTTTCGACTCCCACTGACTATTGCACCCCTACAATGAGTATCAGTAAGGATTTCAAAGTTAAATTTCCATCCAGGAAGGATTTGAACGATAACGTCGTGACGGAAGATTTCGACACTGATGGCTCAAAGATGGAGTGTGGCGTTGGTGCAGGAATCATCTCTGAGTCTCTAAATGTATCTAGGTCCTTTTGGCTACCTGACCTTGCTAGCGTCTTTCAAGCTGAATTGCTGGCAATCAGGGAAGCTTGCAAGTTACTAAAAGCAGATCCAAACCAAAACCGTAATGCAGTTATTATTACAGACAGTCAAGCGGCTGTTAAAGCCATTAATTCAGCTACAGCATCCTCCAAACTAGTCCAGCAATGCCGGAATGAGCTTGCGGGTCTGAACTCTGACCTCAGTGTCACTCTTATCTGGGTCCCGGGTGATAGTGGCATTGAGGGCAATGAACGGGCTGACGAGCTGGCCAGGCAGGGTTCAGCCCTTCATGGCTCACATGCGGAAAGAGTCAACATTCCGCTTGGAGTTATGAAGGGCAACATTTTCTCAATTTATCTTACTAAAGTAAACCGTAGGTGGAGCAGTTTATCAAACTGTATTAAATCTAGATAGATTTGCCCCACCTATGACAAGAACCGAACAATTGATCTAATACGCAGACCCAGGCAAGACATAGCCAGGGTAGTTGCAACCTGTAGCGGACACTGGCCAATAGGAGAGCATGCAGCGAAGCTGGGCATACCTCACAATACTCACTGTCGGAGCTGTGAGGACCAGCAGGAAAAGGAAACAGTAGTTCATTTCCTCTGCAAATGCCCTGCTCTGACCAAAGCTAGAAAACAGTCACTCGGAAGAGCATTCTTTGACGATATTAACGAACTTTCTGAAATGAAGATCAAAGACCTGATTTCTTTTCTCAACGCGACAAAATGGCTCTAGGACAAATTTCGGCTACTTCTGCATTATACCTTCCGTCGATTCCTTATGATCACAAGATAGTGGACTAGGGTTCTCGTGGGATTTTGTGGTGCACAGCAGCGGCCGGATGATCATCCAATCAGATCAGTGGACGCTCCAGTGCCAGCCAACGAACTGCCTAGTGGGCTAACTGTGGATGGTGCGGGTGCGGGTGCTGATCTAATTGCGTGAGTGATACACTTTCTGATGATTGTGCTAAAAGCTACAACAAAATCCTATTCTAAACTAAATAAAAAGGGACGATATCCTGAGGATATGCCCATATTTTCTCTCTTCAATTCCATCCACAGGTTCAAACGAGTTATGGTATCAAAACGGCGCACTTCAGCGTTAATTGGGCTATGGGCTAGACTGCCCGTGGCCACCATTTCTACCTACCTACCTACCATAAAGCCTGGTACGCTGTTGATGTGAAGCGAAAAATCCCATACAAAAATGACATGATGAAATCATAAACGAAAAATTTCGATCTGCTTTTCGTTGTGGTACGCTCGCTGTTCGACCAACAAAATTGATCATTATACCAGATCGCTTTGACAAGTCTCCACTCTATTTTCGCGCAGAATTAATTGACCGGTCCATTAACTGTGTGCGGAAAAATGACATTTCGGTTTGTTCGTGCTTTTATTTGTTGTTAATTTTATTACTACATTTTCGTTAAATTTTGTTTTATTTATTTGCAAATTTTTGAAACTCTCCATGAATATTTTTCCGCTGTGTTTTCGTAAGCATTTCGTTGTCTTTTTAGAGACCACAGTAAAATTTCGTTTCACATGAGCAGCGTATTAGGCTTCAGTTGAAATGTGCTAAGTACATAACTTCCATTGATTGATTAATTTTTCTATTTAGATGGTGGATTCAAAAATGAAATGGTTGCATACCTATTTCGATGTCTGACACTGGTTTTCGGAACTATTATTCTAAAACCTTGCCTTGGATATAGACTATCCCGAGCCCAACCAGCAACATAATATTCAGACTTTACCCGGGGTTAAGACAAGCGAGTAGAACTAGTAGATTATATGTGTGTTAGTGTATCTGAACACGAGAGAGTCGACTAGCATGTCAAATAGTATAATATTTTTGCCTGCGAGTAGCCTGCCAGTTATCCTGCTAGTGTAGTGTATTGTTTTCATTTATTTGTTTTGTTTCCATAGTTTCCATAATTTTTTGTATATTTTTCTGTATGAAATATTTTTAAAAAATCATACTAGTTGACAAAACGCGCAGAGAGCTACTAGTCACACATACATCCATAAAACTAACACTATGATACAAATGCTACTAGTTCTACTCGCTTGTCTAAACCCCGGGTTAAGGAAATAAATGATAGTATCAAATAGAAATTTATAAAACCCAGTCTCAGGGCCTTATTGCGAGTGTCGTTCAACGTTCGATGCGACAAAAGTCGAAAGTACCAAAAAGTTTGGTGAGTTAAAACTGCTGGCAAAAGCTATTGAAATAGATTTATGTTATTGTGATCCTTAGTAAAAACTAAGCTGCAGCAATCTGATGCAACCATATATTAAGATATTTCGAATTTGCGACGATCCTCTTTCGACAAAAGTCGTTCATCGATAACCAAACGACACTCCCAATAAGGGCATCAGTTATGACCCCGAAAAGCTAGTTTCAAAATAGAATTTCCTTATACCTAGATACTGAAACACATAAAGGCTTCGAAAAACGGCATCAAATTATAAAACTTCGAATAAATCGCACCTTTACATTTCAGGGAGTTAAAATTTATTCGCAATATATTCTTGGTCGTTTTGTCGTAGCTCATAGTGAGGAACATACATAACATAAATAACCAGCCTCTCCAATAAAAGAGTTCATTGCCCTCCATAAAATACCTATACATATACATATTCTCATATGTTAATCTCTAGCCGTATACACATTCTAATAAATACTTGCTTATTCGAATTCCAAACAAATTTTCTGAACTTTGATCTGCATCCATAAACAAAGCTATCTGTAACCATAACCCAGCACTAAAACTTCACAAATCCGTGTCCAACTAATTCGCATGTGTCTATCAAAAGCCAACAAGCGTAACGGAGATTTCTCATGAAACTTCATTTCCAGAATTAGAGACGAACGAACGAACGACCGACCGACGCGACACGATGACGACGACACACGGATGCAAAGACCAAGACTGGCGGAAGACGAAGAACAAGAAGTTTAGGGCCGGTTGGGAGCCCTGTGTGTGCCATCCGGCCCGGCCAACTTCTTCGAACCATTACAAATGGTAATAGTTTAACCTTCTATGTCCACTTTGGCATGTGCAAGTAACTTCAATGTACGTCCATTCCAATGGAACGAAATGAAGGAACAAACCTTCGAACATTCATTCCATTCCTATACATATTCGGTTCTGGTTGGAGGCAATAATTTGTAATTATGCATTATAGCGGTGATTGCATGTTAGAAGGAGGAGTAGCTGTAGCAGCAGGAGCAGCAACAGAAACCCACCAACAGCAGCAATGACTATAATCTCCGCAGTCATATACATGTACCTATAGTCAAAGTCAGAGCCGTAGGGGACCCATGGGAGAACAACAACTGGTTAAATCAGTTTACAGCTGACATATTCTTTTGGCCTTCGCCTTACCCTTTGCCTAATGTCTCGGAGAATTACCGCATAGGGGTAAGCAAGCGGGAAGAGGGACAACCCAAAGATGCTAATCATTCTGATTGAAAATAAAAAGATTGGTGCAGTGCAGGCGGAGATAGATATTGTATTCCTTTTACCTACCTATATAAAATGAGGCATTCATCGTTGGTCACAGAGTGATGATGATTAATCGTACGTCGCATATGCACTTCATGTTCGATTTATCTCTTTTCGATTTGATCTAATACCGAATCGTATTTGGTTAATGAAGGATCATTTTTTTTCTTTTTCTTCTTCCTTCATTTGTTTTGTTTGTCGAATGAAGAAATCCAAATTGGATTGGAATTATGACTGTCAATGATGCGATGGGTTTATTCTTTTCTTAATTTTAATGGGCAATAATTATAAGATATTACTGAGTGCGTTTTATAATAAATATAATTCGATTGTCAAATTACCATGAAGACCATAAGATTTCTCTTGATTGGCAGACTCTTGAAAAATGTATTTTAAAATGTTCGATGTAGTTTAAAGAAAATTGTTTAATGCGAGAATAAGGTATTTGTGGAGACTCGACGAAGATAAAAAACGAATAAAGAAGAAGATAAACAATAACAATAGAAAAATTGTTTTTGTTTTTTGTTAAGTGCACTTTTAGGTGCACTAAGTGCAAGATTTTAACCAAATTCCCCTGGAAATTATATAATTAGCAGCACATCAGTGCAACTTATTTTATAAAAACTGCGGTAGCCATCGACTAAAAACATGTGTCTAAGAAAGGCAACAACAATTCTTACTGAAGAGCTCAATTGTTGTTGTCGGAGCGAAACACATCTGCACTATAGGTCGCAAAAACCTTCCAAATTAATATAAAAAACGAATGTTAGTTAGTTTTTTATTTACCTAATAAAATTAAAATGTTTTTTTTTTGTCATAGTAGGTGTACTGTAAGTACCTTATGGCTTTACAAAAGTGTGTAATAGAAACCAAAAAAATGTGGAATTGAGCATTTGGGGGATATGATTTTTGAAAAGAAATATTTTTTTTTAATATTAAGTTTGTAATATTAATTCTTGAATTGGTCAATATTCGAAATAGTGGGTAAAAAGAGAGGAGGGTCAAAAATAAACTAAAGATGTCTCGAAAAGAAAAGAAAGGATTTGAATTTTGTTTTAATTGAGTTTAAAAGAGAAAATAAAAAATTAAATTGCACAAACCGTAAGACAAAGCGCGCATATGCAACTTTCAGTGACGAAACAGTTTGATTGCTAAAATGAATCCCATGCTCTTATATGAGAGTGCGCGCACATGCAGAAACTATTCAGTCACCGATTGAAGCAACTAAACAGTTTGTGTTTTGACACAAACTAAACGATCACCCCAAATGAGTTGCTCTGCTCGTGTGTTAGATGTTCTTGGCTGCAGACGAGCTTCAGTGAGCAAGCACAGTTTCCGAATTTAAAAAAAAATAATTTTTCAACGGAGTGGCTTCATTCAAAAAATTAAAACTTCGATTATAATGATCAGATCTTCAATGTTAAGGTCTTTAAATAAACATCAAATTCAAGGTCAGGCTACATTCTGTATAAAAATTATTGGGAAGGGGCAACAAAATTCATACTAAAATGGTCTTAAAAGAACTCATCAATTTGATTTACCATTAAATTTTTTCATTAAACCTCGAACAAAAGCCGATTTGGCTACTTTATGAGGCTTATTACTTGAGTTATATTTTTTAGATTAGTGCTCAGATAATGTTAAAATGTCAGGCTACATTTAAGTGTAAAAATATTTGCAAATTTATGCAGTAAATCATACTAAAAAGGTGATTGAGTGAAAAATCAATTCGATTCTTGACATTATAAAATTTTAAAGTTGCTAAAAAAAGTTGCTCATGTGCGCGGTCTTCGATCATCTAGTGATTAAACTATTTAATTTTGGTAAGAGTTGCATGTGCTCACTTAGCCGAAGGTTTAAAAAGGGAAATTAAAAAAAAAAAAAAAAAAATGGATCAAAATGGTAGGAAATGTTCATGGTTGCATGGTTCATTGAATACATAACAAAAATGGTGTAAACGATTTCTCCTTTTTTCAATTACGGGCAAAAAAATATAAAAGTTTCTTAAAATGAGTTTTTAGATTTATGAAAGAAATTATTAATTTTAATTTGTTTTTTATTCTACGAAAAGTTTACTTTAAGTTACAGTATCACAAATTTTTTGAAAATTAATTGAAGTTAATAGTAACAGAATGCGAATTTATTTTAATTATTGCCTTTTTTTATTATTAAATGAAGATTTACATTTGTAACTTATAATTAATAGGGCTGGCCACGAGACGAGAAAAGTCTCGCTCTCGATCTCGGTCTCGCATGACGAGACCGAGACGGAACTGTCTTTTAAGCAACCGACACGAGACAGAGACGAGACCAAGACTGGACCGAAATTTACAGAGAGTCTAATAGATTTAAAGACCGAGACGAGACTTACATAAGTCTCGCAGAGTCTCGTGGCCGGGCCTCATAATTAATTTGTTTTAAGGGACTTATACAATTCCCTAAAAGATTACTAATCACGCCCTATAAGAATTCTGCCATTTTGATCTCACTTCACTCTTTAAAATAGCATTCTTTTAAAAAAATATTGTAGTCCCAAAGGCATACTCTCAGCATATCCTCTGTAAATAATACCTTTCAAACAAACAACAAATCTCTTGCCCTTAAGCCAAAGGTTAAAGTATAGCATTTAAAACAAAAAGAGAATTTATATACATTTTTTATGTTAACCCTTTTTTACACTATTGAACTAAAAGCTTAAATAAAAAATATATTGAGGCTTAGAGCCAACCCCTTCGTCAGTCATAAAAACATAAAGATTTTTAAAATTAACTATAAAATACATAATGTTATTATTTGTGTTTACCCCACTTTACCCTTCCAATGAATAAAATCCATCCTCTAAATATTAGATATTATACAGAAAAACGAAAAATTTTCCCCAAAATCATCCTCCATGTATGTATGTATAACCTTTAATACACAAAAAGAATTTTTAAAAACACATCTACCGTTTTTGTGTGTACCCCATTTTACCCTATAAATCTCATAGCTTAATTCAAATTATATTTAGCCCTAGATCGATCGTCTTAGTACATCTAGTTGAAGAGTAACCTTTCAAACATACAATTTTTAATATACATATATGTAATTATTTGTGTCTATCCCATTTTACCCTATAAATTAATAAGAATTTATCCGTTAATGTTATTATAAAACAAAAAAAAAACGCATAGTTAACCTTTAAAGTCATCCTCCAAGTATAAACTTTAAAACAAAACAAATTACTAAAAAAAAGATATACCTACCTTTTTTGTGTGTACCCCATTTTACCCTATTTATCTTAAAGTTTAATTAAAAAAACAATGTAGCCCTAGAAACAAGCTACTCCATTTAGTTGTAGGTAACCCTTGAAACAAATAAAATTGGATACTATTTTTTGTGTATTTACCCTATTTCACCCTAAAATAGTTTAATTTTTAAGCTATTGAACCCAGAGTTCCATCTTTGTAAGAATAATTTTTAGCTTTATCTGCTTCGACGGCGACGTTTCGAATATGAAAATATACCCGACTTTTTGCAGAACCAAACCACATTGTCCACTAGTCTTTGTGTTGAATCATGGAATTAAAAGTTTTATGTAACATAAACCCAATTTTTTCGATTGATATCGAATTCTAAGTAAAAACAACAGTGCTAATGGCTACACCTTATGCCATCGGCTATGAATTCATAGGTTAACAAAAAACTATTGCATAACTTAACACACCACTATGCAAGTGCTCATGTGTCCCAACATGAATCTTTATCATTCTTTTTTTGTATTCTTGTTGGAAAATTTTAAACTAAAGAAAATTCTTAATCGCCTCGTGCTTTCTCTCTATCCTATTGTTAAATGTCATTATTCAGATAGCGCAGATGACTCACGTGCCCCATCAAAGCCATCATCATCATCATTGTCATCATCTGTCGGAATAATAAAAAAAAGAATCTCTTTCAATTCATACAGATCCTCCTTCCCCCTTTCGATATATACATTCATATAACTATTAGTACTAAATGGACATAGAACGAGACACAGAGATGCATAGATACTCGTATCTCATCTCAAACATCTGAATGCCTTTTGTTAGTTTTGCTTCTTCAAATAAATTGAAAGAAGTAAAACAAAAAAGTCGTCCAAGTACCTACCTACATACTCATATGTATCTCCCACAGGACGGCCCTTGTTCGTTCTTCTTCCATCATACGTAATAACGGCAGCCCATAGCAATCCCTTTAATAAGATCCAATTTGAAATTATCACGTACGAGTGCGAGACACTGCACAACTAGATGACGACAATGACATCCAGAGTGAGCTACAGACACTAAGCAGTAAGCACCGCCAAGCTCACATCAGTACTGAATAGAATACGCAAAAGTTTTCCCCCGTCCTCATCCTACTGCAGAACAGCCATCCAACAATCGCAGGCATCACAACGAACCACACAGTTATGCATTTCAAACGGGCCGACCACGAACGAACCAACTGGCTGACAGTGTTGTTGTTGTGGTGCAATGTAAATACAAGAATCCATCCTCAGCTTCGACTTTGACGTTGCCGTCCCCTGCATGCACCCTGTTCCCGTGTCGTCCCTCCATCCGTTGGCGTTGGCTTAGAAGTGAGAATGGGATTTTCCATTTAACATTCCGCCCATAGTCTCCATTTTGCCTCAATTACCTCCGTCAGCTATCTGGGCCCGACCGACACAGTGAAGGCAATTTTCTGGTAGAACTCCCGAATACGCTGCTTCATGAACGACGCGACGAACGTATGACGGCTCGGTCGTTTCGATGCTCTCAAACTCAAACTGCCTGGTTTGTGTACATTTTCGAGGGTTAGGTTCATGAACCCGTTCCCCCAGATCACACACACACGATTTCTGTTGTTGTTCCGTAGTCAGTTTGTTTTATTTGCCTTGGCCCAGCTGTTTAGTATCGGACAAAAGATGAAACTACCACGTTTTAGATATTATTATGTAGACCTACCTTCAGCAGTAGGGTTCCCGGTTTGGATAATATTTTGATCATATTCTCATCTCTTGTTAGGTTCTGGGTTCTTATCAAATCTATCCTGTCCCACAGGAGGGGAGCCAAAGCAATGTCATTTGGTGACTTAAATTACGGTCTATGCTTCTCCTTCTTAGAATTCAATGACTTGGATGTAGAATTATGCTGCTATCCTCCATCCCACTTGCTGCTGCGACTATGACAACAATGACAGCACGAACATTTGGATTTGGACGTGATCACTTTGAAGTGAATTTTTGTTTACTTAGGTTCCGTCCCGTTCCGTTTGCGTTGTTCAATAACGACTTCCTGTATCTTCGTTTTTTGTCTGTTTTTTTTTTTTGTTTACCTATATTCTTTGATCCTTCTATATCAAATGTTAAACACACTCAACAGTCGTGTTAGCTTGCGTGTCGCCCAAACATTAAGATGTGTAGTTAGTAATTTAAGTTAAAAGATACAACAACAATGATAGGAACGCTTTAAGGTAAAAACAGAGCGTTCACAAAAAAAAAAAAAAAAAATACCAGAAATTAAAAGTCACAATCTTAAAAGTGGATCTGTCTAGTGTTGTGGTGGTGCGGGTTATTGTGGCTTCGTTTAATTCTTCCCGATAAAAAACAAAATTACTTTTTGAAATTAAACGAAAACCTTTAGTAACGAATTAAGTCTTTTAGGTTTTGTTTAACCTTTGATTTAATGAGTTATTAGATCAACTAATGGTTTTTTACACACATAGAAGTTGAGCATGGTCGGGAATATTAAATTTTGGTTTAGAGATTGAGATTATATGATTCAAGTAATTTGGAGTTCATGGGAAAAATGGGACGGTATTAAAACCTCTGTCAATTTAATTGAAAATATTTATAAATTACTCGATAAAGTTTTTATTAAAAATCACTTATTTTGTTCAGGTCGGTCGTTTATTGTTAGCTTTTCATCCTGTTTTTTTTTTTTTTTTATAAAATTTTAAACCATCCATTTTCATAGTAAATCTTATTTCTAACAAAGAGTTTCTTAATTTAAATTCTCAATTTCGGTTTAGTTTTCGAGTTATACCAAAAATAATGAAAAGTGACCATTCTCTAGGAAATGTATGGGTGAATTCGGTCGAATTTTTGTGTCTTTAGAGAAGCATATGTTCCACACAAAAATATTCAACAAAAACCTTCGAACACATTTCTTCCTTACTAAGAAATGAATTCACAAATATCAGGAATTGAAAGAAAATCGAAAAGGCAGGCTAGTATGAATTTTTTTTCAAATAAAGGACTGCAAAATTTGGACCCCAAATTTCTTGAAATACAAAATAAACTGCAAATTTGGAGCCTTACTTCAAGTCTCTAGCATGCTTGGTTCTCGAGATTTACTATGTGACCTGCTAACTTCACTGTGAAGTTAGCAAGTCACTCGATTACACCCACTATTTGGTGAACTGCAAAATCAGGAATAGAAATGCAAAATAAATGCAAAAAACCTGCAAATTACTGCGTTGGTCCCGTTACTCTACGTGAAAGTTGCCCTGCCAACTTCACAGACGCAGTAAACCTTAATCACCGACATTTTTATTGGGACTATGAATTAAAGTTGGTACCCAAGTTTCTTTCAATTTCTTCTAAGATTGCAAAAAAGTCCACTTCCTCTTAAGCATACATTCATAAACAGAATATTGTCGATTTTTACTGTAAAGTACCGGAAGAAGTTCCTGAATCGTTTCTGTCTGAGCCGTAAGCCACGGCAGCTTTCCATATTTTAAGATACCGAGTAAGCTGTCTGGTTATCCAGACCCAGCGCTTTGGCATTCGTGATAACTTGTTCTTTAAAACGGAGGGTCGCTGTTCCATCAGCATCAGCATTTTCCTCTGACTGGAGAATTGTTGCCCATCCTATCGGCACAGCCGAGCCATTATAGGTAATTGACGTGTTTAGGCTTTTTAGATTGCCTACATTGGTACATCTCTCTCCCTCGTACGCACAGAATCAAATATATTTAATGCGTGCATTTATTCGTATTTCGATCAGGTAAGGAGTTATGAACCTAGTTCTTTGGCCAAAAAGAAATAGCATTTGTTTTCTAGGATAACTTTTCTTTGCCGGTTATACTTAACTACTTCGAGCTTTCTCCTATCAAGACTCAAGTTTTGACCTATTCAGCGAACAGATGCTAGTTTAATTGATGATAGCATGTAGTTGGACAAATCTGTTAAAGAAGATGCTTTTCTAAAATATCAGCTTTAGAATAAAACAGAAGAAGTCACATATACTGAACCTCTCCTTGGCAAAACGCTGTTCATGTTTTAATTTTTCGTGAAAAAATATTTCCTAGTTACACTATGCATACAACGTGCTTCTTTTAGCGCTTTGAAATTCCTTGATCTGCTTAAACGTGAAATTTCGGGCCCTTGTAGTCGAACTACTTAGCGATGCTCGGTAGTGTTGTAGAAAGGCCTCACAAATGAGATTTTTTTTGATGGAGCTTATGAACCTGACAGTCATTTTGTCTTCCACCAACGCTTTGTTGATGGTTCCATACCAATACATCATCAATATTCCCCCCGCTTCTCTGTTTCGAAGAGCCTCCGATGCAGTTCAAAAACCAGCAGGCAGTTACTTTTTACAAAATTTTTCATCACTAGACTTTTCGACTTTATTGCGATGTATTTTGAACGATATCTTCTTCCTAGCCGAGACCTTGTTATAAAAATAAAAAATTACAAGCTTACATATTCTTGGAAATGAGCAGGTAAAACTTCTTCTTAAAGTAATTTCTGAACTCAAAATCCGTCATCCGTTAAACGATATCATCTCACGTTTTCCCATTAGAAAATACAAACAACATTTTTGAGGTTATGTATAACGCAAGCTTGCCGCGCTTTTTTTTTTTAAATAAAACTGAAAGTACTGTAGTACTTCAGTAGTTCCTCTCCCAACTTTTCTAAATCCTTCCATTATCTCAATTACTTTTCGAGAAATCCTAAGCTAGTTGTTCTTTGCATAGATAGTCTTTATCTTATGTCTTACCCTACCAAAAAAAAAAGATTATGGTTTTCTATGCCAAACCCATACATTGCAGCAAAAGATTGCTCGTGGAGTGAAATTAGGCTATGGTTATTTCAAGCTATCAAAAATGGAATTTTTTGGTCAAAAAAGGTAATTTTTCCCGTAATAGGTCAACCGTACTTTTAAACTAAACTGAACTATAAACTAAACTAAACTAAACTAAACTAAACTAAACTAAACTAAACTAAACTAAACTAAACTAAACTAAACTAAACTAAACTAAACTAAACTAAACTAAACTAAACTAAACTAAACTAAACTAAACTAAACTAAACTAAACTAAACTAAACTAAACTAAACTAAACTAAACTAAACTAAACTAAACTAAACTAAACTAAACTAAACTAAACTAAACTAAACTAAACTAAACTAAACTAAACTAAACTAAACTAACTGTAATATTTCGAAAATCTGACCTGAAGGTGAATAACGGATTTGTATGTTTGAAAACCCTCTTGTTTTATCGTGTCCAAAACTTAACCAATATTTGGAAACTTATGATGAATTATTCGTAAGAAATACACTGAATTTGTCTTGTTTTGCGCTTTTGTTAAAATTTAAGGTTCTTCATTTTTATGGATTAAATAACACATGATATAGAGAACATTTTTTATTTCTAGAAAAATTAGTTAATAGTGCTGTTTAATGTGGGACAGCCGGTAGCAGATATTTCTAACGTATTCTATACAGGGCACAACTTAAACAAAATGTCCAACAAATGTGTCATCTGTATCTTTTTTCAAAAAAAAAAAAAAAATGAACAATCTCCTTTTCTCTGATAAGATAACATTTGCTTTGACCGCACTCCAACTCAATATGTGTTTGTACATGTACGTTAAGGTTCACTGGAGATAAACTTATATAAATTTGAAATTTCTTCCAAACTGATACCTTGACATGATTGCTTCTTCTCCATTTTAACTTTATTTTTCAAATAAATTTCCCATTCCCTAAGAAATGTTTCAAAAACAAAAACAAAAAAAATAAACTTGCTCTGTTTCTGACACCTATTGACTCAATTTTTCGATTGTCGAAGAAACACGAACCCTTAACCATTCTCCACTCTTGACACATCGATTTTTTTTTTCTACGCACAAATCACAGGAACCTGTTTGTACAACAATCGATGTTTCGATATTACAACATTTATCAATATAATTGGTTCCGCCAGATGCTATGGAACCTTTTCTGTGAGTTGTTGTTGAGCATGTAATAGAACAAAAGTGGAAATCTCCTTTCAATTATTTATTGGTACCTAATTGTATAATAAACCAATCCTCTATTTGGCCAATCAATTGCAAAACAAAAGAACTGAATAAAATGAACAAAACTGTGTATAGCCTAATCATTCTTCCAATTGTGTCAAATGCCATTTTAAAAATCTGTTGCGGTAACCTTGGATCATATTTTTTTTTTGTTTGTCTCTTTCACTCTTTTTTGTTCTGAAAAGTTTATTTATTAAGATTTTCTCAGTTTTCAATTGACTTTTTTGTAATAAATTCTTGTTTTTCTTTCTATCGTTTCAGGTAAGCAAAATGAAAACAACAAATAATGTTATATTTTTGGAAGTATGTATTACAACAAGACGAACAACAAACACCCAACAACAACAAAGAAATTCGAACATTTATTTATCTCTCTCCATCTCCAATATAAAATCCAATTTATCGCTCAAATGGACACCTTAAACTCGAGTGTGGAATGATTGAGTATACATATACGAATAATATGGGCAGAGTAACAACTTCCCCTTGGACTAAAAATTCGTTGGTTTTGCAGAATCGATTCGTATTTCATGAGAAACAACAAAAAATTGCAACTTTTCTAGGCGCTGCGCTATAGGTATACGCCACTCTTGCAGCACATTGAGGAAAGGCAAACTACATACATATACTCGTATCTCTGTGATGTTGACTCTTATTTTTGGATAAACTATACCGATACCGGTATCGGTCATGCTCCAAATAATGCCTGCCCCTATACAATGGCCCCGACCAGTTTTACACGCAGTAGTCGAGTCGCACTCGCATCACGGACCATTTGTCAAAATAAATATTCATCAATCGAGAGTAAAAGAGTTCTCGTTATGTTGTGTTGTTTACTGGTTCTGATCTGACTGCTGGGCACTGTCACTGTCATCTGTCGCCCTGCTGGCTTGGCGTCATCAACGCAGCGCGGCTGGTGGCGATAGTGGAGCCAACAGCGGGCGAAATATTTTGCTTACGGCTTTTAGTGTAAAATTCATAGTTGGAACCTGTGGCCATGTATAGAATTGAGTGCAACATGTTGAAAAACCGCACTGCTGGCTGAGCACAAATCATAATCAATTCGAGGGAAAAATTAATTAAAAATGTAATTTCCTGCATATTTAGGAACATAATGACGGCTGTTGGCGATAGTGCCTTATTCTAGTATATGGGTGAAGAGTGTGAGACGCAAAAATAACTAGAATTTCAAAAAAAAATCGTATTAAGTTGCACAAACAACACCCGCTTAACCGTAATCAGCCAGCAGTAGCTTTACAAAGAGTAAATTAAAGTGACAGCTGCGAGTAATGACACTCCTGGGTTCGATTCGGATTGAGTTGGGATTGGGATCTCTCCTCATATGTGTCTCGTCTGTGAACTGTGAGTCGTTGATGGCAAGCCTTGATATACTTGATAGTGACGTTAAATGCGGTGCTCACACTAGGTGTACATTGTTCGGTTTCGAATTTAAATTCGTATAAACTCAGAGAAAGATGTCTATATAAAGTTAGCTGGCTGCACTTTGAACATGAACACTGAACAGCTGAACACCCGCCACAAAGATTTGCATGTGCATCATTTGTACGATTGTTGAGCACAGTCGACTTCCACTTCGTCGTTGTCGTCATTTGTAGTCATTGTCGTTTGCAATCAGATGCCAAGGTTATTGTTGTTTTGCATATCATCCCAAGAAACACGCGGGATAAACAGCAGTATATAGGTAGTAAGGTGGGGGCGAGGGAAGTATGCAGGTTATATCGTAGGTATGTCATTGTCAAAGCAAAAATATTTTAATCGAAAAAGCATGGGGCGTAGCGCAGCGTGCAGTGTAAGTATGCTATTTTGTGTTTTTAATGATGTGGGCTCGTTACGTGAGTTAGCTAGCTAGCTAGATTTTTAGCTAACTTTGGGTGTGTGTGTGTATTCGTGGCACAAGCAAAAGGTGCATTAGTGAACATGTAAATTATGAACTTTATGTTTATGTATTCTCTTTAAACACAAACAGAATAATTTGTTGAATTGTTTGACAATGCCATAGCTAACTTTTGGTATCACTGAAATAAACTGTAACATAATTTTTGAATTGGCTGCGAAGTGCATGTGGGTTAATATGAAGGTTTATTAAGATTAAGCTTTTTAAGGTCTTTCTCAATGATTTGTGAGTTTTGTCTTATTGGATTGTGAAATTCTATAACTGAATATTGATAAGGAATGCTGAAAAGATGAAAGGATAGTTTAATGAGCATATAATGATAAACTTATGGGACTGGTTGTCAAATATCTAAAGAGTAGATTTTTTTGTACATTTTGCGCGCACTAAAGGAAGTGGCTGTGGCTACCCTTAAAATGATAAACGCTACAGAGCACGAGCGATTATGTAGGTCCTAGTGGACTTAAAAGCAGATGCACATTGGTTTTGAATGTGTGAAGATCACAATATGAGAGGGGATAATTGGGCTGGGTAGAGCTTTTCACATTCGTGTAGTGCGACTAAAAAAGAATATCTGTAGACATACATCTTTGTCTAAAATAATAGAAACACTCAGTATTTTTCTTAAATGATGATGATATAAACCGAAGACCAGGAATTTTAATTGGACACCAATTTCCTAGTTTATTCAACATATAATAATATTCTAGAAAAGAAACAACATATTCCCGCAATATTTCCTAGCTTAAAGAGGGTAATTGTATTATGTGAGGGTAAATAAATGGAATTTGGCAAAAGCAATCCACTTTTGCCTGTTCATCTACTTTTTTAGCAACGGAACTTTTCTTGCTTATCGTGAAGGTAGATCAGCATTCTGTAGTACACGATGGATCGTTCTACAACTCACACTGATTCCAGTTTCCCGCTGCAGATCTTTGGATGAAGGAAATTTAAACTTCTTAATCAATGACAATTTGTATCTACTGGTGATTTTTGTTGGCCACCCTCTGGTTTCCGCGGATGTTTTGAGCTTGATGGCATTAAAAACCATTCTTGCAGAGCGTCCGACAGCTTACGTGATTTCTCGTATTGACTTTCCACTCTTATTCAAAGCTTAAATGGTCTCACGTTGGCTTTCAGTACAGTGTTTGGCCATTCCCGTCACTAGCAATAAATAATGCAAAAACTATACCCAAACAGGGTACAGGAATTACAAAGAAGATCGTAAATTTAAAATTTAACCTCAATTAATCACAGTCCAAAAGAAAAGTAGATGTTTTTTAAATTTTTTGTTTGCGTCCAATTTTGTTGTCATTAATAAACAAAGAGAATTGCGTGCAGATTATTGCAAGACATTGAGAGAAATTCACAAAATTTTACATTAGATGAACAGGTTACTGAAAAACCATTCGCCGATTACGACTTTTTTCGTCACGTGATCGGCTAATCTAAGAACGAGGGACAGTCAAGTTTAAAAGTAATGAGTGTTGCTATTATTTTGGCCATAGTTGTACTAATTTAAGCTTTTCTTCATCAGGAGCCTTGTTTAGTGTATCCAATATGGTATAACGATAATTTATAATTTTCATTCGCATTATATTTTTTGACTGCGCATATTACCCAGTAAAATAAGACTTTGACTTACACAAATTTTGGAAAAGATATATTTTGGTGAAAAGCTTTGCTTTGGCGTCTTAATGACATATCCCATAACCAACTGAATCACAACCACAGTCTTTGATTTTGTTAAAAGGGAAAAAAGGCAGTTATTTTGGAAATATCACGAACATAAAGTTTTTTTCTTGTATTTGTTAACGAAATCCTGAAGCAGAAATTGTAAGTCTTAAAAATCTTCAGTTTTTGTTTGGCTTAGAAAATTATACATAGCTTGTAAAATTTTGCACAAAAAAGAAGGTAACATTTTTTGTCGTAAGAACTAAAGGTTTTGAGATTCGTTATTCATTTAGTAGTATTTTGTTCGAGATATTTTTGAGATATTTTTTCAAATATTTACATATATTTTCCTCTTTTTTACCCTATTTAAACTCAAAAGAAGCATAGTCAGCTTTATCATTTTTTTTTTTGTAGGTTTGGTCCTTTTGTCTAATTTTCCTGAGCGACCATAATTGTTCATTGCCACCCTACCAGTTTCGAATTGCTAAAGGTCAGGGCCTAAACAAATATATTTTTTAAATCTTATCTTTTCAAAAAATATTCGAAATAGCTTGTTCACTTCTCATGCAACTGATGACGCTTTTTCCTCTCCCTATACCTGTTCAGATTTTTATTTACAGGTGAAAATGTGTGAAGAACATTTATTTTTAATGTGCATCAACATAATCTTAAATTCATGTGCGTAAATTCTTCGATGTTCATAATCTTTGAGTTTTATTTGTTTTCTTAATTAATTTTAAAACGGATGTAGACTTGTAGGTGCAATCTATTGCATAATGCGAAAAATGGAGCCAAATACTCAAACGCTTAGAACGCCAACCCAAATATTGGTGTCTTCAATATTGGTGTCAAAAACGTTGAAACGCACTACTGTTTCGCACAGACTTTTACTCTTGTGGTTAAATTTAATATAATTCAATTATTTTATTTTAATATTTAAAGGACAATGGCAATTTTTGTATGGGAGCTGGCCCTCAGACCAATAACGACGTGTCATATATCATTGAAAAGGTATTTTTTCGTAGATCAATTGTTAAATAAGAAGATGAAGAAATTTAAATATTAATACTAAAATTCACAGTATCTTTTTACTGTGATTTTTATAAGAGTCGGTAAACATCGACCAAAATTTGTGTCTTAGTAGGGTTTAACAGCCCACTGTTTTACCTTGGGCGAAACACAATAATTTCTGGAGTTGAGGTCACTTGTACTTTTTAATTGGATCAATTGTTTATATAGCGACAAGTATCAATTTGCTGTGTGAAAAAGTTATGGACATAAAAGTAGAATAGAGTAAGAATAAGTTTGTCATACTTTATAAACGCAGCGAAAGGAGGTTAACAAAGATAGAAGCTTCATTTTTATACTCGATTTTTATAATCGATCAAACGCTAGTTGGCCTTGAACTGTGCAGAATGCATTTCAATTGATCGCGGCTTATTAATCTGGAAAGGTCTAAAGTAATTTAATACGGTTATTTTCTTTTTGTTTGTGATTTAAATGGAAGGGCATTATAATTTGTGTGTTACTTGCCAACATGGGCGTCATAATCGAAGGTATCAACATCAACTTCTTACAGAGATTATTATTCAAGGTCAACCTGCGATGGCTGACTATGTGCGTGAACATGCCATTGAAGAGGTTTGCTAAATCTTATTGCGGGGTACATGTACGAAAAACGAAATGATCTTTACGCAGAAAAAATATTTTAAGAGAATGCCGTTCATATATTAATTATTAGACGGCCATACCAATAAGGCTTAAGAATCTTATATTACAAAATGTTATTATGTAAAGAAATAAAGGAGTCATTAAAACTAACTATATTAACTATTGGCCCCCTAATTGGTTGTTAAGAGGTCGTTCCTATTCACGGCATGTCAGGGGAAGAACATATTTCTGTTGCATAGTTACTTGATAGTGCTCAAAACTCAATTAATGCAATAGTACAAAAATAAGACCGCTTTCACACAAGGAAACTGAGTTGCTGGAAACTAGGTAGTTTGTAGGCGAGAAGGGTGTGAGGGGAGATTTTTTGTCTTCCTTTTACGCCCTTCTCGCCTACAAACTAAAAATCTCCAGCAACTCAGTTTCCTTGTGATGTGAAAGGGGTCTTATGTACTTTTACTAGCCGACGATCTTGAGGGGCTCAGAAGATGCGAACCTTTTAGTGCCCCAGTGGCGTTTCCATTGTCCTTTCTTCATCTTCATTATTGCTAAATTTAATAGTTCAAAAATGTAGGTACATAATATTCAACAAAGAAATTGTAGAAAGGTCAAAAGTACGACTCTATATATTTTTTTTAAATGAAATAAAACGTTAATTTTTTTAAAATTTAGTATTGTTTGAAGCAGCAGATTGTTAAATAATAAAAAAATCGGTGAAGTCATTAAAACACTTTCGAACGACAAATCCTCGCAAGTGACAAATAACAACTTCGCACGACAAGTCCTCGCAAGCAACATCTTGGCAGAGCAATATCAGGTTTGTGTATCCTATCCCCAAATAATTACAACAAAATACAATAAAGAAAATTGTATAATTTCAAATGTCTATTTTAAATTGCATAGTTCTAGCACTTCTTTCACGTTTCGATTTTTACTGCAAATAGCAAACCTTTCTAAGCAAAAGCAAGTAGAGTACGGTAAACATCCAAATCTGCCTGATTTCGATCGATCCTAATTTGCCTGGACTAGTAATTTCATTTTTTTCTCAAAAAGAAATCTTAACGATTTTGATTAAACTCCTTGTCTTAAATTTTTGAAATATTTTTAAGAGTACTGCATTTCAGATTTGTTCTTATTTTTCAAACAAAAAAGAAAAAAAAAATAATTAGACAGAAATAAGGTTTCGACGGTTTTTGATGACATTAAATTATTTTTGGGTTATTTCGGCATGTGAATTTTACTACGTTTCTTATATAAATACATAAATCTATAGTTATATTCATTTTTGGATTGTATTTTAGGTAGGAAAACAAACGATTCTCGTAATTTAATCATTTTTTGTTTAGTAAGAATTTTCCGAACGAAAGGTAAATTTACACAAACAATCAACTCCTCCCCCAACTTCCATGAACTAATTTCCTGGTTTCACGCCTGCTCGTCAGAAACGTATACAAATTAGATTTGTCTTACAGCGCCAGCGGTGGCGATATATAGACAAAACACTGAATTATTAATCAATTGCACACATATTCCAAATGAATCCGGCGGCAATTCACTAAAATGTTTAATAAATACTTGGAACTGTACGCTTGGTGATTTGCAGAGCTCGTCTATACTGATATACTATATATATACATTCTTGATTCTGGAGAAAATTTCTTGTCTTTCTTTGAACTTCATTCTATTCATCCTTTCAATATAAATTTGTTAGCATCCGTGTACTTTGATTGTTTTTCAATGAAAATTTCCCACAATTCATATAAATTTGAATTGAATAAATCAAAACTTAAAGAGCTCGGAAGCTTTGGAAATTTAGGGTGTCCTCTGTTCATACTGGTGTTTAATAAACATATGTTTTGCAGTCCCCCCTTTTTATTATATTAAATATAAACTTGTGCGTCATCTATGTAAAACTCACGGTTAAATAGATCACGCAAATAAACTGCCTCCTTTTTGGCTAGTGTGCATAGTAGGCACATATTCCAAGGCCTTGCTACTTAATTTTAGATAAAATGTATAAATACTATTTTATTTGTTTTAATTTGACTCAATTTTTCTTCATTAATATCCGATAACATCACCCATTCAAATTTCAGTTAATATTGTCGTCGTGATGCAAACACAAATTTAATAATTGAATAAGTCTATTTTCCTAACAGTAAGAACCTAAAGTACATTTACCTATAAACCTTATCTTCATAAAATAATAATTAAGTTAATTAAAAAAATAAACGAAAAAACTCTGAAACAGTTCACTTTAATTAAAATCTTAATATTTATGTCCATGTGAGGAGGTATATAGGTTATTATTTATCATTCATTTTGTAGGTACCTCCTTCACAAAAAAAAATATTTATATTTCTGTGAACGTTCATGACCTACATTTTTTCGAACCAAAAAGGAGACACCAATTTCGTTATCACTCATTACCACCAACAGCAAAACAAAAAAAAAAACACAAAAAAGACACACAATTTGATTGCAATTTAATAACTCAGCCAATTTCGTGTGACACATTTAATAAAATGTCAAATATTTATCTTCCGACATGGAAACCTACAATAAAATCGATAAACTAAGCAATAAAACACATTAAATCATTGATGCCAAAATAAAAAACCAACAAAGTGAAATGAAACACCTTAACATGCTCCCTTAACCCCATTCAACTTAATGAAACAAATAATATACATATAATACCCTCAATTGCCTTAACACGCAATACCACTCGCAGCTTTTCTCAAACATACCTATACGTACAAAATTCTAAAGAAGCTGCTTCAACGCACTATATCGGCAAATTCCTATAAAAATAAATTAATAAGTCAAACAAATAATGACATAACATAATCCAGCGCAGCGCACCGGCGGCCGACGATGGATGTCAAAAATGTCATAATCCGCGCAAACATAAAACACGACACCCTAAAAATAATACAAAAAAATATACCTACACAAAATACCAAACAACAAAAAGTTGACTTGAAACAAAAAAAAAAAAAAAAAAAAAAAAAAAAAAAAAAAAAAAAAAACAACAACGGAGAAATTCGAATAAATGGTGTAGAATCACCGCACCACTTTGTGTGGGGCTTGATTATGGAAGAAAAGCAATACAGAGCAGCACGGTATCCCATGCCTCACGCTTTGAATAATTAGCGTGTCTCTCTGGTGGTTCTTCCTGGCCTAGCATCGGCTTCGGCATGCACTTGGAGCAGTCAGTGGCGGCACGAAAAATATCCAATTAACACCGGCACCGCACCAACTCTACCAAAGGGGACACGGTTGTTCTTGTTCTGGGGGCGGGTGGATGGGGTAAATATGAGTCTGATTATCTGAGCTTACGTAGAGTCTTTTGGTTTTATTATGTGTGTGTTCCTTGTTGTGTTTTTTGTTTGCTTGTGGAGATCTGGGTTCTTGTCGAGTTAAATCCGCATATGGTTGCATGGAGATATCTGAAAAGCGAAAGGGTATCTCACAAATCCCCATTCACATCCCTCTTTTGGGGGAATTTGTTGAAGAAAAATCATTGCACGTAATATAATTAAATGATTAGCATCTCGATTAGTGACGGTGACGCTGGGGCGTGGTGAGTTTGTTTTCCATTTTCTTCGTATTTTAAAACTCTTAAAATTATTAAACAAACAGATCTAATTTTGTGAAAACAAAACAGAAAAGAACAAACTTACCTAGATAGTAGTGGCAATTCAAAGAATTTGAGAAATGTGTTTTGTGTCTGGTGATGGCCTCTCTTGTGGCCTCTCTCTCGTGGCTTTTGACTTTAGTTAAATTTTATCATTAAATAGATAGGTTTTTTCTTTTGTAAGGTAGAATTCAGTGAATTATCTTTGAACTTTTCAATTACTTTTATTCTACGTAATTATTTCTCTGTCATTTTAGGAGTATGCATATCGTTATCAGGTTTTTGACTCTAAATTTACTTATTTCACGTTTGAGACATAATCTTTGTTCTTATAAGAGGGTCATTGCTTTTGAGTGATAGAAATTAGCAAACAAGTTACGAGATCACAAATAAAAAAATGTTTCAACAAACAAATATGTAGGTATGTATCAATTTCATCAGATGATAATCTTTTGTTATAAAACACAAAAGATTGCTACGAAATTATGACCTGAATTTAGGGGTCGGTGGATTTGATTGATTTAATCAAAATAAGAATTGAAGTAGAAGTGCAATGTCCAAATGAGAAGCGAAAATATTTGCGTGTTTTGTATCAACGGCGTAAGTCAACCTATACATCGGGTACGAGCAAGGTATTGTAAAATGTTACATTTACTCTCAATGGCGTACCGTGGGTGCCATCATCATACCATTTTGGAATACTACTTACTGTCACTATTTTAAAAGAATTTGTTTTTAATTTAAACCAAACATTTTTTTTGACACATAATACTATTTAAACTTTTTAGAATATGAAAAAGTCGAAAGTAAAAAAATTAAAAATACATTTCTATGAATGGTAGAAACAAATTTTAATTGAAGTCAATGATTAATAACTTTTATTTATAATTTTTTTTAACAATAGTTTTTAACAATTTATTCATTTTATAACATGGCTTGTGCCGCGCCGTCTGCCGGTATAAAAAAAATTAAACAAAAAATTGTTTAAGTCGTCTGACTTCTGCAAAGTTAAAATTTACATTTTTTTTATAGAGAGAGAGCACCAAAATGCAGATATTCATACATGCTGATTTTAGGAAGTGCCATGATGCAGATACAAAGACGAACATGTTCATTTTCTTGACACGCTTGGTTTTTTGGCAGTCCCGCTCTACTTTTCTTCATATTTGCAGACAAAGATACATGTAAATCCAGCCCAGCATAAGATGCGACATCCAGAACATGTAATCGAGATTTAAAAAAAGTCGTTTGAGATGTCGTATTGGGTCTATTTCCCCCATTTTATGAGGAATGGGCAATTTCAAAAAAAAAAAAAAAAAAAAAATTACCTAGCCATACTTTTCAGTGACAAGTTTAAAGTTAAGATACGAGTTAACTCACCAAATTTGAAGTGATAAATCGAGTTTAACTCCGAAACTCATACAATATCGCACTGAAAAATTGGACCTTAAGATTAAAAAAAAAATATTGAAATCACAACGGCAACACTTGAAATATTATTTTATAAGTGTTTTCAGTAAAATCCATTCTTAAATAACATTTATTAAAATTTTTATATTTATAAATAATTTATTTTTTATTCCAGTTGTTTTCAAAAAAAGTTTCTAAAAAAAAATAATTTTTAAAATTTTGGAAGTTAAAAAAAATTCAAACTCAATTCAAACTCTAAAAACTAAATGGTTCTAAGATTTTTTACTTTTGAAGATAATAAAAAAAAAAATAAATAAACAAAAAAAAATTTAAACTGAGGAAAATTAACCAGCTGCAGAAATATGAGGACGTTTTTTTTATGTTGAATATATTGAAAAGTTAAAGTCCTAGAACCATTAGATGTTTAGTGTAAGATTTAATATTAATAAGCCCACTTATCATAACAAAAGTATTACCAGCTAACATAAAATTTTGAAAAAAAAAAAAAAAAAAAAAATTTGAAAAATATTTTTCAATTTTGTTCTTCCAACATTTTGAGTCAGTTTTTAAAACTTTTCTTACAACACCTTTATTTAAGAATAATAGATTAGAGAATGGATTTCTTGCGTTATAAGTTATAAAATGTTATGTCAAGTGTAGCCGCAATGTTTAAATATTTTGTTTAATATTAAGTGTTGCCGTTATGTTTTCATATTTATTTTTCTTTGTGAATCATTTTTTTTTTTTTATATAAAATTGCCCATCGCAATTATCCCATACATTTTGTGTCATGTCTCAAGCCAACCCACACGCTACAAGTTTTTTTGACGCATCTTATGCGAATCCCCTTGTAATACTGTAGAATTCTATTTAAATTTTAATTTTCAGCTTCTGCGTTAAATATATAGAGTATTGTCAGTTAAACGATGAAAATCAGCTAAAATCATTTTAAAAATATGTCGAAAAAGAACTTAATTTAGTTGAAGTCGAGGTAAAATATGGACCAAAAAAAGATAATTGTCAGGTACAGTTATTATTGGTTAAACAATCTTTGTTGGTTGTTTTCAAAATTTTAAGGAAAATCGAGTGTCGAATAATATTAAATTTGATCAAAAGATTGATTTTTTTTTTAAATTCTAAACTGTCAACTTAGTAAAAAAATTGAATTTTCAATACAAGTTATAATAACATTAAACCAAGTTGGTTTTTATTCCCCCTCCGTATTAAAATCCCACCTACGCCCTTGTTTCAACTTACATCATAAATAGAACTTAGAACTTGATCGTGATAAAATGTTTATTTTATTAATTAATCGTCTTTCAATTTGCTCAGGTGACGTGAATTGAAATAAGCGGCTTGAACGTGTTAAAAAATATCGAAGTCATAAAAACTAGAAACAAAAATGCAAGACTAGTACGCAATTAACATACTTATATGGGTGATTTTTAGAAAACTGTATGCCCCCTTGGGCGATTTAAGCTATTTAGGTACTTTATATTTTTGTTTTTATACAGTCAGATAGATTGTAATATGGATGTATTGATCCTGATTAGCGCCAGAGTGACATAATAGCCTTTTCACACCAAACCCAAAACCCGGTTTTCGCGAAAAATATCGGTTTTGGCTGAAAACCTTAATCGAAAACACAAGTTTTCCCATACATTTTCGCAAAACCACAAGTTTTGATAAAAACACAAGTTTTAAATAAACATTTTGGATTTGCAAGATGAACTAAACAAACACACCTTATGAAAAATTCAGCTCTCAATTAAACGTCATATAAATAGCTGACGGATTGCTGCCACACAAAAGACAGCGAAGCAGTGTCGCGCATTCTTACTACTACGTGAAGTTGATCGGTTAAGAAATAAATTAAATATAACGAATGAGGATTCATTGCATTTCCTTTTTTAACTTCCAATATTAAAAAAATGTCTTTTAATTTCGCATAAAACACTTGGTTTTTTCCCTTTACTGTGGCACTGCAAATATTCGTTCAAGTAAAAAAAAAAATGAAATGTCAAATGAAAACTTGTAAATTTTTGCCGAAAACCGCGTTTTGGGTTTTGGTGTGAAAAGGCTATAAGGTTTAACTGGACTAAAAACGGCTCTTTTTCGAATTTGCTTCATTTTTTATGAAGCGGCAAATCCATGGAAACGGTTTGAGACAAAAAAAATAGTAGTCTATACCACGTTACTCGTTCATTCGAACATCAAATTTATTGTATATAATTTAATTCAACTTCCAATATTCAAAAATTGAACTTATGTCTATCATAGTAGATAGAGTATGCCCATCATAGTAGACAGCGTATATTATATTATTAATTATATTAATCCTATTGGTAGGGGCTATATTTGTTTGAAAGAAAAAAAGTATTCTGTTTGTGAATGCGTATAAATTTCAGTTACTGTTTTTTTTTTGGTCTGGCTCAATGTAAACAATATAGCTATGTGAGAGCAGTAATAATTGTATACAATACCACACTGAGAGAAGGAATCGTTTGCGGCAAACGTAAAAATTGCCCAAACGACTTTTTCGTTTGCCAGCCAGTTTTGACAGTTCGTTTGCAGCAAACTCTTAAATTCGTTTCAGACAAACAATTCATACTGTTGTAGCAAAATTCTATTGTTTGTTTCAAACGAATAGAGCGTTTGCGTCATACGAATGTAGTGTTTCTGCCAGACGAATTATGGTGTTTTGTAAACATATTTACTGTTTGTGGCAAACGAATGGTGCTTTTAGAGTAAATGTTAATACTTTAACGACAAGCGAATGGGTCAATTGTTATAGAAGATCAAAGTGGTTATGACAAATGAATAACACGTTTGTTGCTAATGACTTGTACGTTTGTCAAAATCAATACATATGAGTGTTTTTTATAATACAAATTCTATATACTACTGAAATACATCAGCCAAGTAGAAGACTTAGCATTATTTAATTGGACTTGTTAAAAGCTATATTGAATCAATAATTCAACAAGTCCAATTAAATAATGCTAAGTCTTCTACTTGGCTGATGTATTTCAGTAGTATATAGAATTTGTATTATAAAAAACACTCATATGTTAACAATGCCAGGCCACGGGTAACAAAATTTCCAACAATTCTTGATTAGAAATTCTAATTGGGTTGGATATAGTTCACATTCGATTTTCGCTGTAAAATTGATGGAAGCTGGACTGAACTTAATAAAAATTGCGTCTTGACAAGGCCCTCACTGTCAACTGAAGAGTCCAAGTGAGAACGCCGGGACGAAACGCCAATTTGTATGGACTAAAGGCCGTTAAAAGCTATATTGAATCAAAATCAATACAGTGACTGCTGGTTTTCCACTTAATTCTGAAATTATATTATTTTCTTTTAATTGAAAAAAATGTCAAGCTTCCACTGAGCTAATTTGCAACATAAAATCCTCCGGCAAAATGTTAACCAGTTGAAAACTTCACATATTTTCCTTTTATTTAGCTGAGCAGAGGAAATGTACTGACTAAGAAATGTGGCATAGACAATTTCATGTATTTTAATTATTTTAACTATGATAAATTATTTTAACTATGACGAGGACGACCGAAGTGTTTAAAATATTGGGTCAGTTTTTGTTTTAAACTATTACTACGTAGATGTGCTCCTAGGACTGAATCAAAACTTTTAAGAAAATCGTTTTGTTTAACACAATAATTGTTTTTATGCATTGTAAATTAATTATATATTGCTGGAAACCCAACATGTGCTTTAAGTAAGTATTCAATGTTTATATTTTTATCATTTTAACTTCATTATTACAAAAAAAAAAAAAAAAAAAAAAAAAAAGTTGGCACCAGCAAGGATCGAACCGGCAACCCTAGGGTCTATGCTATACCTGGAGTAAAATTTTCCATTCTCCAGTCATATGGATGCAGTACGATACTAAAAAGATGTGATTTTAACTTAAGTAAAATTTACGGGGAAAGTACGATGCTAAACTCGTTTAAAATTAGCAAAACACAATTTTTAACCTAGGATCATACTTAAATTGATTTAACATCGTACTTAATCATCTAAAATTTTGCACATTGCTTTTCGAAATGAACATCGGAGATGTAGGTAATTTGTATTAATTTTTAAAATTGAACTTTTATTTTGAATGTAATTATTTTAACAATTATTTTTAATGCAAAGATTTTTAAACTAGCATTTATTTTATTTTTTAATGCAAATATTTTCAAATTTTGACTTTGCTATTTTTTAAAGCAACAAATTTTCAATTTTGAATCGCATTCTTTTAAAATGCAACATATTTTCAATTGAAATTTGATTTTTTGTACAAGTAATGCTGAACTTCAGAACAATACCAAATTGATAAAGCAAAACAAGTATTGAAACGTACCCAATACTTGCCCTATAGATTACCTGAAATTGGTTAGATCGAAATTAAACAAATAAAATACTTTTTCCAAATAGGAAATTTATTGCTGCAAGCGAATTTCTTTTAAAGAAACCTAAAATCAAAAATTCTTTCGCCTCAAAAGCATGAAATGTTTACGACAAGCATAAAGTTAATTTGTAAAAATAAGATTTAAAAATATATACCCTGCAATCATTCAATCGTTTGCTACAAACTAGTTTACTTTCTACGAATTAACCATTCGTCCCAAATGTTCGATTCATTAGTTGCAAACAATTGTAATTTATATAGTAAACGTAAAAATTTTTGCAGCAAACTGCATTTCAAAAGCTTAGTTCGCAATCAATTCATTCGTTTGCCATAAACAATTACACTTGCTTGCAAACATCATGTCGTTTGAATTTGGGAAACATTGTCATTTACCGTAATCAACCCAGGCGAATTGAGCTCCGAACGAATGGGTTATTTGTTATATATTTGATGCAATGGAATTACTTTCTGTGGCGACTGTAATACAATTGCTACAAATGAAAACGTTTGCAGGGATTGTATAACATTTCCAGCAAATGTATTACAATTACAGCAAACGAAATTCGTTACTCGCAAACGCAAACAAAAATATTAATTTTCTCAGTGCACAGTCCAATATAACAAAGAGCCCTTAAACTGCCATATGAATGCAAACCACAATCATTAACAATCCATAGGAACTATGCCTATCGTATAAAATTTTGTGCGTTTTATACTAAAGCAATTAAATAATTTATTATGGCTCGGCAAACAACCAATAACAATACCGTGTATATCTACATTTTGACCTTTAATTTGGTATGAAACGCTATTTGTGGAATATATACAATGTACAGTATTACACTACACCAACGGCTACCCTTTATTTGAAGGAATATCTAAATATGTATTCACATTATTTACTAAAAACAATTATATGTATAAGAAATAATAATTGGAGTTTGATTTTATGAATTTGTATTACTTTTGTTAGATCAAAATCAACAACACGCACATTATAGGTGTTTGTAAGTGTTTGGAGGGGGAGACAAGAAAAAAAAAACCCCCAACGCACTCCTTAATTATTATACAAACATCTAATTTTCTTTGCGTGATACTGATAACATACCTTACTATACAGGGTGTCCCGTAAGTAATGGATAACCCTGAAATGCCGCATAGTAGACTTTATGACCGTCCTGAAAACTGATAAAAAAAAGTTCTATCCCAACCACAAGAAAAGTTATATGCATTTTTTTGTTCAGTGCATTATTTTTTTTCTTACTTTACATTTTTGAATACCACGACTACAAGTGAATGAGTTACATCATTTTTTTTTGCAGGAATATTTTACATTACTTGTGCCAACACATAAGTAGAAGAAAATTATTATAACTGTTGGACTTCTTAGAGAAAAAAATTATTTAACATTGAATTTCAATGCAAAATGTGAAAACAAATAATTTTTGAAAAAGTTAAATCATAGCTGGTGTACAAAAAATACATGAATACCTGAGTGGCCAACTATTTTAAAAATATGCGCGTTAAATGCAGATTTCAAAATGGTATTACTTATTATTATATCTAGAGTCAATAGCAAGTAATTGGTAAAAATCTGCAATACTAGAGTAAATTTAGCAAAAACAAAAGTTTTCAAAATTAGCACAGTAAACGTGAAAATAATACCAAGCGTTGAACATAGCAGATCTTTGATTTATTGGCTGTTTCTACGATGTTGTCCTAATGATAAATCCAAGCTTTCAACTTCTAGGGCCGAATGCATTATTGATAAAAATGTCAAAAAAGTGCAAGAAACTGTTACATTTTCGAGCTTGTTTTGAATTTTACCTGTTCTTTTGGGCTTTAACAAACCCATCAAATATTTTGTTGGTTGCTATTTTTTATTTGTTATTTTCTCCAAAAAAAAAGTCTTGTGATTCAATTTTAATTGTGTTTTTTGAATAGTAAATTGTAAGATCCTGAGAAAGTGAGAATGCATAAAATCGTAAGTTTTTTAAATTTTGAATTAAAGTTTTTGTAATTTGATCTTAATTCATAAGATTAAGACCATGACGAACACTTATTTATATCGTTTTTATTGTTCATTCTTCAGAAAAATTAACGGTCTAAATAGCTGTTTTCCTGAACCTGCTTTTTGATAATTAAGACGTTTGATTGAACTTTTTCGATGCCACGTATTCTGTATTCTGCACAAGAATATGCAAACATGCATTTCATTTATGGAGAGTGCAGAGGCAACGCAAACGAAGCTGCGACTCTGTATAGGGAAAGGTACCCGAACGCACGTCACCCGGATTATCGAGTGTTTATTAGAGTCCATAGCTGTTTCTCGGAAGGAAGGCTGCCTGGTAGTGGTGCTGGCGTGGGACGACCCCCTCGAGGAGATACCAAAGACTTAGTGCTTGCGGAACTTGACCGAGATCCTACAGTATCAATCCGAGCAATTGCACGATGCACTGGGATCGGAAAGACGACTGCGCATAATGTGCTAAGTAAATATAAATATCATCCCTTTCACCTAACACGGGTGCAAACTCTCCAGCCGCAAGATTTTGAAACGAGAATGAGTTTTTGTCGACAAATGATAATGAAAATTGAAGAAGATCCGCAGTTTTTTGACAAAATTCTTTGGAGCGATGAGTCGACATTTAAAAGAGATGGCTACACTAATCTCCATACTCTACACTTCTGGGCACTACAAAACCCAAACATCATGAGGGAAGACAGGTCCCAGTACCAATTCAAAATAAACTATTGGACTGGGATTCTCAATGGGAAAATAAATGGACCCCTTGAGTTGCCGGGGATTTTAACTGGCCAAGGTTATTTGGAGTTCCTCCAAAATGATCTCCCAACCTTGCTGGAAGAAGTGCCTCAAGAACTAAAGGAATCCCATTGGCTTCAAAATGATGGTTGTCCAGCACACTATGCTGTGCCTGTGCGGGCATATTTAAATGCCAGATATCCAGGTAGATGGATAGGACGTCTGGGACCAATTTTATGGCCACCCCGTTCACCAGACCTAAGTCCATTTGATTTTTTTTATTGGGGATGCATTAAGGAAATCGTATACAGCAAGCCGATCAGGTCTTTAGAGGAGCTAAGAAATCGTGTGGAGGCAGCTGCATTACAAATTTCTGAGCAAAACCTTGCACGTTCACTTAGACGTTCATTTATTCGGAGGTGCAGAACCTGTATAAGAGTGGGTGGAAAACAGTTTGAGCATTTGCTTTAAATAAAAAAAAAAATTAAAAAAATTATCTATTTTTGATTTTGTTTTCTAACTAAGTGATCATGTAATTAAAAGCTGGCTCAAAAACTTTTTGTTTAGAGAAAATAACAAATAAACTAATAGCAACCAACAAAATATTTGATGGGTTTGTTAAAGCCCAAAAGAACAGGTAAAATTCAAAACAAGCTCGAAAATGTAACAGTTTCTTGCACTTTTTTGACATTTTTATCAATAATGCATTCGGCCCTAGAAGTTGAAAGCTTGGATTTATCATTAGGACAACATCGTAGAAACAGCCAATAAATCAAAGATCTGCTATGTTCAACGCTTGGTATTATTTTCACGTTTACTGTGCTAATTTTGAAAACTTTTGTTTTTGCTAAATTTACTCTAGTATTGCAGATTTTTACCAATTACTTGCTATTGACTCTAGATATAATAATAAGTAATACCATTTTGAAATCTGCATTTAACGCGCATATTTTTAAAATAGTTGGCCACTCAGGTATTCATGTATTTTTTGTACACCAGCTATGATTTAACTTTTTCAAAAATTATTTGTTTTCACATTTTGCATTGAAATTCAATGTTAAATAATTTTTTTCTCTAAGAAGTCCAACAGTTATAATAATTTTCTTCTACTTATGTGTTGGCACAAGTAATGTAAAATATTCCTGCAAAAAAAAATGATGTAACTCATTCACTTGTAGTCGTGGTATTCAAAAATGTAAAGTAAGAAAAAAAATAATGCACTGAACAAAAAAATGCATATAACTTTTCTTGTGGTTGGGATAGAACTTTTTTTTATCAGTTTTCAGGACGGTCATAAAGTCTACTATGCGGCATTTCAGGGTTATCCATTACTTATGGGACACCAGTTTCTTAAACTGTTCAATTAGATTTTCTGGTATATTCTTATATTGAACTTTGGTGATTATGTTCAGAAGTGGCAACACACACAAAAAATAAACAGAAATTTTCCCAATGCAAACCAACGAGTATACAAATAATTTTAAATATTTGCTTCGCACGTAAAATATAAAACACAAACACAAAAAAAAAAATAAACAAAAAAAGTAGATATTAAAACTGAATCAAAATTTCCAGTTAACATTAACCCTTTGTTACAGCCAGAGCCTCGGTGCGCGGCACGGCCCACCGTGTGTCGCCAAAGAACCTTTAAAACCATAATAACATCCTCCTACTCCCACTCAATTGTGCGAATGACAATTTTTTCGGGGAGAAATATGAAACCAACAATGTGTATGTTGAATTTTCGCTTATGTCCAATTTTAAATGAAAATTAAATTCCAACAACCCCCCTTTCGTCAGGTGGAAAGAATAAATTTACATTTGTTTAACCGACTCACGCCCTTCGAACAGTGGAGTATTGCAAATGATAGTCTAGGCTTATTTTCAAGTTAAATAAAAATTTTTTTTATTAGAACAAATTGTCGCTTTAGATTGTGAAGGAAAAATGTTGGTGTAAACTCGGGCGTACTATTTTTTTTTTTTTTTTTGAATTGTGTTTGTTGTAGCCGCATTTTTTAACCAATGTTCAGTTTTGCCTTTCACAGAATATAAATACACTATCCAAAATAAAAAAGCAAGACAAATTAGTTTTGAACAAAATAACGAAATACACCCTCAGGTATAAATACCATCTTGGACAAAATACAGCATGATCAACTTAGCTAGTACTTTCATGTACAAAGAAGATGCCTTGAGAACCTAGTTCAAAAGGCAATATCACAATACGTTCCAACACTATCGCGGATGAAAGGCAGGCGCAAAAACTCCTGGATGAAACAAACGCAACAACACCTGCATTGAGTTGGCCGCAGACATGAAACAATCCAAAACCGGGAGGCCTGTCGACGTTTTCTGAGGTCAACCCGGCGAACCCCACAAGTGGAACCGTAGGTCAAGCAGTTGAGTGAGAGAGTTGTGGTTCCCCTCGAGATCATGACAATCGCCGGTCAAATGGAGAATAAAAAGAAGACACCCTCAGGGTTGCCGTTGTGTTCTTATGAATAATTTTTTTTTTTTTTTTTTTTTTCAAAATTTCTCGAAACTACTTTAACGATTTTGATTGAATTTTGGTGTCAGTAATGCGTTAAGTAATTTGAAGAAAATTGCATTTGAAATTTTGACGAAAAATTCTTCAAAATTGATTGTGGGGTTTTGACGTTAAAAAAAATTGTCTCATTTTAAGTTATTCCAACATATCTCCTAAATGGCTAAAAGATTTTAGTTAAAATTTTTCTCACAGATACTTCAAAAAAGTACTAACCATATTGCATTTCAAAATTTACAAACATACATTTTTTTATAATTAAAAAAAAATAATAAAAAGCAAATATTTCTTTTAGAACTTCCGACTTTTTCCACACTTTTCCATAACAATAAAATTGTAAAATTTAATCCATAGTTAACTCATGAAATTTTGTGGGCTAGCTTCGATTTAGTTCAAGATTTAAAGTTGAAGATAACTTGAGTATAATCTTAGAAGCTCGGGGAAAATCTAACATATAAATTAAGTTCGGAAACTGAATCATTTTTGTCTTGCAAAATTGAATTTTATCCAGCTTTTTAAAACAAATACTCGTCTGTGAAACTGTGTTGTGTGATAATAATTTGTCTACCAATTAAGGGTATGTCGTTTTTATGACAGTTAAGGGGACGAAAGAAAATGCGTGTACATTTACATGCATGCTTAAAAAAAAAACAGTAGTTTGCTTTCCTCATTGTTTTACTGTTGATATTTGTCGTCCTTGTTCACGTTAATAATAATAATTGTCGCTCCAAATCAAAAAAGGAAGAATGGGTAAACCGTGAGAGGATTTTTTTTTTAAATCATTTATTCCAACCACTACACCTTTAACAACAACAATAATCTACAAAAGTTAAGGGATTAAAATAAACTCCAGTTTAAGTGAGAGATTTTATTATATGGGATTTTGGTGAATGGTAGTTTAAAACATTATTATTAAAATTTAAAGCAAGCAAGAACAGAAAAAAAAAAATAAAAATTCACCTCCCCTTTTTCATGATATAATTAATTAAGAGCAACAAGATTAAAGTTAAAAAAATAATGACATGTTTTTTATGTTGAATTTGACAACAATCAACGGGCATTGCTGGAAGGGGTGCTGTTAGTAGGTACAAAATCAATATTTGTTATTAATAATTAATTTTGGTTTATCAGCACAAGTTCTTCAGAAGCAAAGGAATAGAGAACATGACAGTAAAAAGCTAAGGTCTATCTATATAGGGCTGTGTTTGTTTAATGAAATTGGCAATTTTCTAGCACAAAAAGACTTTCGAATCCTGATGACTGGTGACATGGGTTGACTGACTTTATGTCCAACCTCGTTCCATCGCCGCCCCATGTAGCTCGCCTTTGTGGAATGTTAACATTTAGAACAATTAACTTAGGCAAATTGAAAGCCCTTTTACAGTTCATTCCTTAGATGTTATGTAAACCTCGTCCGTTTAAATTTATCACAAGGAAAAAGGTTTTTTTTTTTTAAATCATTTCAAGGGTTTCCTTTCGTCGACGTTTGTTTTGATTTTTTTTTCAGTCCCGAGGACAAACCTGAACGAAAAAAAAATTAAGCAAATAAAAGGTAACAAAAAGAAAATAAAGGAATCATTATTAGTCCAACGCACTCTGATTTTTTATTTTTTTTTTTTGGTTTCGATTTCGAATTTACCTCACTTCAGACAGGCTTCATTGATTTACGTTCTGGTTCTGGCTGGAGAGAACTTCTACAATTCTACATATGAACGTTTGGTATATAGAGCATTATTATGTTAAAGTTAATGCGAGGCCAACAAAAAAGCAAACGGAAGTTGTTGATCATTTAAGTGGAAAATTTATGTCGAAAATTTGGAATTGGTTGGTAGTTAAGTTTGTGGTTATGTTTATATGGGTTGGAAATGGCATCAGGAGTGCATGTTTTTGTTTGTTTTTTTTGTTGACCAGTAGTAATGAAGAAATAAATTGATTGTGGTTCGATTTGAGATCAGTAGACCGAAATGTAATACAAATTATTCGCCTTCACCTTCACCGCCGGCGACCGCACTACGAACGAAAAGTTTATAGTAAAAAGGAAGATAAACTAAACAATAATACAAATTGATCTCCGAATGGTAAAGAGTGGCTTTCAAGAAGAGTAGGACGTAGGTTGTACAGTGAAGAACAAAAAAAACACCATTCAACCGGAAATGACAGGAAGTGGCAGCTTCAAAAATGTTAAATATTTAGTGCGTGGGAGATCTCAAGATATTCACTTTCAAAATATTAACAAAATGATGATCTAAATTCATGAGTGAAAGTAAATCTTTGTTTTTTCATTGACTTTTTTCTTAACTTAATAGAACTAAGGGAACGAAAATAAAGTTACATACTACATTTTCCAGTTTTGTGCATTTTGCGCTGAATATTTGCATCCAAGGTCGAAATAGTATGAGGCTCTATTGAGTGACCCGGGGCTTAGACAAGCGAGTAGAACTAGTAGCATTTGTATCATAGTATTAGTTTTATGGATGTATGTGTGACTAGTAAGCTCTCTGCGCGTTTTGTCAACTAGTATGATTTTTTTTAAATATTTCATACAAAAAAATATACAAATTAGGGAAACTATGGAAACAAAACCAATAAATTAAAACAATACACTACACTAGCAGGATGACTGGCAGGCTACTCGCAGGCAAAAATATTATACTATTTGCCCTGCTAGTCAGATACACTAACACACATACACGCTACTAGTTCTACTCGCTTGTCTAAACCCCGGGTGAGGTAAAATAACATGATCTTATAGTGCACACTTGCCAATTTCGCTTAATTGGCAGCAAATTTAATGATCTCCCATAGTTCTTCGAAGAAATGATCGCTGAGCTTTGTAGGGTAATATTCACCTTTGTGCGTAAAAAGACATCGTGAAAAAATATCAAAGAATATAATTTTGTTACAGCAATTGAGTAGTCCAGGAAAATAAGATATTATTCACTTCGAAAAAATTCCGACCAAGCTGAATTTTGGTGGAGAGCTTCATTTTATTTGTCCTAAACATTTCCCGAAAAGTACCCTAAATTTGGGGTGGAGCTAAAAATTTAAGGGAGGTAAATTGGGGGTAAAATTAACTTTTTTTTCTAAATTACTCGAAAACTACAGTTTCTTTTCAAAAAAGTTGTAGGTAACCATTGTTGCTCATAAAATTCTAAACAGAAAAGATTATAACACTTTTTTTCGTTTAATGGATGACATAGATTTGGAGAAAAACGGTCGAAAACATTTGAGTGCAGTACATTTATAGCCTCTTCACACCAAACCCAAAACCGGGTTTTCGGCAATTGGTTTACGAAAACTTGAAATGCGTTCACACCGAAAATTTACAAGTTTTCATTTGACATTTCATTTGTTTTGCTTGAACACACAATGGTATCGAGGAAGGGCCGCGCCGCTTTGAAATTTTTTAGTGCCATAGTAAAAGGCAAAAATCAAATGTTTTATGCGCAATTAAAAGACAATTTATAAATATTGGAATTTAATAATGGAAATGCAATGAATCCTGATTCGTTATATTTAATTAATTTCTTAACCCATCAATTTCACGTACCTAGTAGTTAGGATGCGCAACACTGCGTCGCGCTCTCTTGTGTTGCAGCTGAAAAATTATTTTTTCCTGGCAGCAACCTGCGTCAGCTATTTACATGACGTTTAATTGAGCGCTGAATGTTTCATAAGGTGTGTTTGTTTGGTTCATCTTGCAAATCTAACATGTTTTCGACAGGTTTTATTTAAAACTTGTGGTTTATCAAAACTTATAGTTAAGCGAAAATGTATGCGAAAACTTGTGTTTTCGATTTAAGTTCTTTTTATTTTATAATTTTATTTTTGGATGGGAATTTTTATGTTATACCACACTTATTTCTATAAATTTCGGAAATTTCAAATAATTAAATAAATGAAAAATTTGACATAAAGAATACCTCACTTTTAACCCATTGAATGAGTGAAAGAGAAAAATATCTATTACTTCTGTAATTTAAAATTCTCTTTTTTTTTCGCTGCACCTTGAGTAAGTGGGGGAGAAACATTCTTTAGTTACACCATGCATGAATGAAAGAAAAATCATTTATTACTTTTGTAATGTATAATCCTCTTTTTTCGCTTGCACATTGAGTGAGTGGTGGGGAAACATATTTGTTACCTACTTCTGTTGTTCGTAATCTTTTTTCTCATTATAAAAAGCCAAAAGCATTTATAAGGTATCACTAGATTGCATGAATGAAAGAAACATATTTATTAATTCTTAAATTTAAAATCTTAGAAGAAAAAATAGAGGAACGGGAAAAAGTGAGGCTGTTTTCAAAATAGTGTGAGTTACACAAACACAAATGCATTCACACAGGTCGGAATACCGTGAGATAGCTAAATTCTGGGGCCCCCAAAAGAATTTTTAGCTGTGTTTTTGAGAGATGTATTTTTGAGATTTAAGTTTAATAGTAAAAAGCTTACAAAACTAAATAAAAAAGTGAAAACAACACATACATATGTATCTATTTAAGAAAATGATAAACAAAAAATTCAAAAAGATTTCTTTCTTACATCAAATATTGTTTACAAAGAGGTTTTGTAAAACTAATATGTTCATATCAATAATAAAAAGAATTTATTTATTTTGTGCAAACATTCTTTTTGAAAATTTAAAGCCTTATTAAATGTGCGAAATTTTCGCACGGGTCTTCTGGTTTCTAAATAATACTCGTACAAATTTTGAATTTTTTATAAACTACCAAGTGGTTTCATTTGCATTTTATTGAGATGTTTTTAATGTCTCGACCCAACCTACATGCTCTAGCCTTTGGTCACTCCTTAGGTATATCACCCTGTATACTTAATCATGAACATATCTATCAAAAAAAAAAACCAAAACAATACATGAATGAATAACTTACGTGAAAAAAAAAACAAGGCTGGTCCGGTCGTAGATCAGTACCTGCTTCAATTTTTGAATTCAAAAATCCTAACTAGTCCGTACTCTCCATCAGAGTCGTTGTAAAATATGTATACAATCTACAGGGTGTCCCGTAAGTAATGGATAACCCTGAAATGCCGCATAGTAGACTTTATGACCGTCCTGAAAACTGATAAAAAAAAGTTCTATCCCAACCACAAGAAAAGTTATATGCATTTTTTTGTTCAGTGCATTATTTTTTTTCTTACTTTACATTTTTGAATACCACGACTACAAGTGAATGAGTTCCATCATTTTTTTTTTGCAGGAATATTTTACATTACTTGTGCCAACACATAAGTAGAATACAATTATTATAACTGTTGGACTTCTTAGAGAAAAAAATTATTTAACATTGAATTTCAATGCAAAATGTGAAAACAAATAATTTTTGAAAAAGTTAAATCATAGCTGGTATAAAAAAAATGCATGAATACCTGAGTGGCCAACTATTTTAAAAATATGCGCGTTAAATGCAGATTTCAAAATGGTATTACTTATTATTATATCTAGAGTCAATAGCAAGTTGTTGGTAAAAATCTGCAATACTAGAGTAAATTTAGCAAAAACAAAAGTTTTCAAAATTAGCACAGTAAACGTGAAAATAATACCAAGCATTGAACATAGCAGATTTTTGATTTATTGGCTGTTTCTACGATGTTGTCCTTATGATAAATCCAAGCTTTCAACTTCTAGGGCCGAATGCATTATTGATAAAAATGTCAAAAAAGTGCAAAAAACGGTTACATTTTCGAGCTTGTTTTGAATTTTACCTGTTCTATTGGGCTTTAACAAACCCATCAAATATTTTGTTGGTTTGCTATTAGTTTATTTGTTATTTTCTCTAAACAAAAAGTTTTTGAGCCAGCTTTTAATCACATGATCACTTAGTTAGAAAACAAAAACAAAAATAGATAATTTTTTAATTTTTTTTTTATTTAAAGCAATTGCTCAAACTGTTTTCTACCCACTCTTATACAGGTTCTGCACCTCCGAATAAATGAACGTCTTAGTGAACGTGCAAGGTTTTGCTCAGAAATTTGTAATGCAGGTGCCTCCACACGATTTCTTAGCTCCTCTAAAGACCTGATCGGCTTGCTGTATACGATTTCCTTAATGCATCCCCAATAAAAAAAATCAAGTGGATTTAGGTCTGGTGAATATAAATATCATCCCTTTCACCTTACACGGGTGCAAACTCTCCAGCCGCAAGATTTTGAAACGAGAATGAGTTTTTGTCGACAAATGATAATGAAAATTGAAGAAGATCCGCAGTTTTTTGACAAAATTCTTTGGACCGATGAGTCGACATTTAAAAGAGATGGCTACACTAATCTCCATAATCTCCACTTCTGGGCACTACAAAACCCAAACATCATGAGGGAAGACAGGTCCCAGTACCAATTCAAAATAAACTATTGGACTGGGACTCTCAATGGGAAAATAATTGGATCCTTTGAGTTGCCGGGGATTTTAACTGGCCAAGGTTATTTGGAGTTCCTCCAAAATGATCTCCCAACCTTGCTGGAAGAAGTGCCTCAAGAACTAAAGGAATCCCATTGGCTTCAAAATGATGGTTGTCCAGCACACTATGCTGTGCCTGTGCGGGCATATTTAAATGCCAGATATCCAGGCAGATGGATAGGACGTCTGGGACCAATTTTATGGCCACCCCGTTCACCAGACCTAAATCCACTTGATTTTTTTTTATTGGGGATGCATTAAGGAAATCGTATACAGCAAGCCGATCAGGTCTTTAGAGGAGCTAAGAAATCGTGTGGAGGCACCTGCATTACAAATTTCTGAGCAAAACCTTGCACGTTCACTAAGACGTTCATTTATTCGGAGGTGCAGAACCTGTATAAGAGTGGTAGAAAACAGTTTGAGCAATTGCTTTAAATAAAAAAAAAATTAAAAAATTATCTATTTTTGTTTTTGTTTTCTAACTAAGTGATCATGTGATTAAAAGCTGGCTCAAAAACTTTTTGTTTAGAGAAAATAACAAATAAGCTAATAGCAACCAACAAAATATTTGATGGGTTTGTTAAAGCCCAATAGAACAGGTAAAATTCAAAACAAGCTCGAAAATGTAACCGTTTTTTGCACTTTTTTGACATTTTTATCAATAATGCATTCGGCCCTAGAAGTTGAAAGTTGGATTTATCATTAGGACAACATCGTAGAAATAGCCAATAAATCAAAAATCTGCTATGCTTGGTATTATTTTCACGTTTACTGTGCTAATTTTGAAAACTTTTGTTTTTGCTAAATTTACTCTAGTATTGTAGATTTTTACCAATAACTTGCTATTGACTCTAGATATAATAATAAGTAATACCATTTTGAAATCTGCATTTAACGCGCATATTTTTAAAATAGTTGGCCACTCAGGTATTCATGCATTTTTTTTATACCAGCTATGATTTAACTTTTTCAAAAATTATTTGTTTTCACATTTTGCATTGAAATTCAATGTTAAATAATTTTTTTCTCTAAGAAGTCCAACAGTTATAATAATTTTCTTCTTCTTATGTGTTGGCACAAGTAATGTTAAATATTCCTGCAATTCCTGCAAAAAAAAAATGATGGAACTCATTCACTTGTAGTCGTGGTATTCAAAAATGTAAAGTAAGAAAAAAAAATAATGCACTGAACAAAAAAATGCATATAAATTTTCTTGTGGTTGGGATAGAACTTTTTTTTATCAGTTTTCAGGACGGTCATAAAGTCAACTATGTGGCATTTCAGGGTTATCCATTACTTACGGGACACCCTGTATATATAAAAGAGCAATGTCGTCCGTGTGTGCGCGCATAACTCGAGAACGGATCGTTCGATTTTCATGATTTTGGGCTTGATAAATTCGTATTGGCCCAAGAAAGGATATAGGATACTGGAGGAAAATCCCGGAAAATTTTCAGGAAAATTTGAAATTCGGGAAGATCCTGTTAAAGCGCATAACTCGAGAACGAATGCTTAGATTTTCACGGTTCTGGCCTTTATGAATTTGTATTGGTCCAAGGAAAGACATAAGATACTGGTGGAAAATCTCGGAAAAAATTTCCAGAAAAACTGTAACGAGAAGATCCTGATTTTCACAATTTTAAGATTGATGGGTTCGTGTTGCCCTATAAGAAAGGAATATTAGGTGTCCTGTTCATTTCGTCATTAAAATTTGAATTGGACTTGGTATTGCGTTCGGTCAGATAAAATAAAATGTAATAATATTTTTTTTTTTAAATTTTCATTGTGTTCAAAGTATGTATTTGGAATAGCGGCTAGGTTGTTGAAAGGCGGTCGAACGCTCATTCTGCTTTGCAATTGCCTGCAAATGGATGAAGAACCTACATGCAACATTTTAAAGAACTCTGCGATGGTGAAACTATTGCAGCACTGTTAGATTGTCATCTGGAACGAGTGCACAATGGCTCACAAACGTGCATTGGAAGCCCTGAATTGTACGTTGAAAGACTTACAAAGTGATAAACGACATGTTGCGGTGCTAGCAATGATTTAGCTGTCAGGCGATTTCCGTCAAACGCTACCTCTCATTCCAAGATCAACTTCAGCAGATAAATTGAGCGCTTGACTGAAGGCATGGCTTTTTGGCATTACGTACAAATTGCAATTGAAAACAAACATGCGAGTTGCTTTACGAAATGATCAGTTCGCTGCAGAGTTCTCTAGGCAATTTTTTGGCGATAGGTGATTCCAATGGTCTAAGTCGCCAGCCGGATTGAATTTCCACCGATTTTTTTTTACATTTTAACAACATTACAGTAAGAACTCATCAAGAATGTTTTGTAGAAAAATTGCATGTATTTTTCGTTGTCAAACTTCTTAAGTTTGTATGCTGTCATTGCAAAGTGTTGGTCTCTATGACGATTAAAAAATAACAAAAAAAAAATATCTAAATTAACAATGTTGATGTGTTTTCAAACCAAAATGATGTGGCGTGTCGGCCAACCTTCCACTTTTGTTTTACTGAAGTGGTTTAAATAACACAACTTTTTTTTGTTTTACTCTTGGGCACGTACACGTACAAAGCGGTAGGTTTGTCGACACGTGAGCACGCCACATACAATGGAACTTGTGAGAAATATGGGAATTCAATATTAATGCCATAAACATCTGACAGAAACCAATGGATATTCAGAACCCTTCTTAATATTAAACTAACTGATGGATGCAAAACAAAAACTCTTCAAATTGAATTCACCGACCCGGCATTCTCTTGGTCCAAAATGACTGTATACTGAGAAACAATCTCATTACAATTGGAGGAAATCAGATGATGATCAGCATGTTAAAATCGTCCTAAATAAGGTTTGGGAACATATCCTCAATTGCCAAACCCAAGAATCTTCACGTATCGCTGGAATCTCTTCCAATATTCAACAACAGTCATCTAGAATGATTAAACCATCTCCAGATTCAACTCTCTGCCTTACAACATCAAGGTCTCTCCAAGGTGAACGCGACACTCTATTCTCCAAAAGCATTCATCACCACTTCGTTAGCTATTTCACTCATCTTCTATCAATGAGCTTTGGAATTATAAGCATGCTCGGAATTATTAATTTCATTACATTAACAAAATTAGGCGGAACGAAGTTCGCCGGGTCAGCTAGTTTCAATATAAACGTAGAAATGTCGTACAAGTCCTTAAGTTTCCATCTCATGGAAGGCTTGAACTATACATCTTTAAAATAGATCCATCATAAAATCTTGGTATTGCAATGTTCTTATATAATTCTTCAAATGTATCTCGAGTTTTGGCCAAATAAAGAATCTATAGGTATATAAATGGCATTTAAAATAATGTTGGTACCATTTGCTCAAAAAGTATTTAACCGGTTTCGATAAATGGTTGGAAAGCCATAGGTGCGGAGATGTGCAGAATATACTTGAGACACGCATTTACACACTGTAGGTAATTTTTGTTTTTGCACTACCGATCACTGTGCATATTTAAAAAAAAAAAAATGAAAACCAAAAAAACAATGTTTTGTGATTTAATTTTCAAACACTCTAGAATTTTCAGACTCTAAGAGTCTGTGAATGTGGGAAGTGGCTGAATGTTGGCCAGTGGGCTTAGTTCGCGGCGGTAAACATCGCTGCTTAAGAATTAAGCTAAAATAAAAACAGTGCTTCCATACACTATTTCCTACGTTTTTCCGATGAATTCTCAACAAATGGCAAAAATTCATCCAAAAATTCATTAATTTGGCAGATGGATCTTGAAGCACGGGTTGACTGATCGTAAAAAAAATGACAGAAAAAAAGGTGAAAACCAAACATTTTTTATTTGTTAAAATATAATTATTAATTTAAAATAAATAAACCAATAAATAAAAGAAAGGCCTGGTCCAGGGAAAAGACGGAACTTTTAATTTATCAAAATTTTAACGATGTTTTGTTTAAATTTTTTTATTGACCAACAGTTGACAGCCAAAATGTCAGAAAATGGCCGCGATCAAGAATCGATGCGATAGCCTATCTAAGATAGTTTCGTATCCGTATAGGTTTCTGAAAGCCAGATAAGTTACCTGAAAGTATTTATTGGCAAAATTCTTCGCTGTATTACAGTAATTTGCATTTTATTATATTATATTATTTTAATTATTTTTCTGAAAAAATCAAAAACACTACTCGACGACGGCAAACAAATCTCAATTTTGCAGTCAGCGGTTTTTGACATCTCGCTTGGTATACAAACGTATACCAAAATTACAACAACACGAACCTTTCCGGATAGCTCTACATAGGTTTTTGATCGCGGCTAATGTCATTGTTATAACAGTGCTGCCAATTTTTTTTCTTAAACAACGATTAGCTTTTTTTGAGCCATTATTTCTTAAGCTAACATAGAGCGCACAAAAAAACACGTCTAATAAGAATCATAAAATCTTGAAATGAAAAACTAATTTCATTAAGTACAGGTAAGAACCTATACCTACCTTTCTTCGCTAAAATTCCCTAAAAAACAAACCAAATTATGAATGTGTAATTTTTAAGTTTTGACAAAAAGAAAACACTGTCAGTGTCTATCTTATTTTAAAATTATTACTTATAATAAATAAAATTAACTTTTTAAGTGGTTAGGTAAAACTTTGTTGTGAATAATTCAAACAAAAACACCAATAAACTTAGGATTTATCTGGTGTATAAAATCTACCTTTATATTCACCTACCAACCTTTACTTATTCTTCGAAAAAATTCCCGAAATTAATCCGAAAACTTTATCAAAACAAACAAAAAACAATAAAGTTGAACCCTTAATATAACTAGGTATAACTTTGAGAAACCTCAAGAGATCACGAGAATAAAATAGGTAGATAAGTGTAGTTTCTTTATATAGATCCATACATATACAAACTTCACCTGCAATATCTACATCTGTCAGTCTGTCAGCTACCTACCTACTCAATTTATTTCCCTGGATGTGTTTTTTTCTGTGTGTTCCTTCATTTGAAACATACCCAGACCTACCTAAATATAATTTTATTCTTTTAATACATAATAGGTACCTACCTGCTAAAGTTTTTGATACATGAAGGTTTGTCATGAGTGTGTTGACTGTAGTCGGTGTGTATAGTGAGTCCGAGAATCCCAGAATTCCTGCTCAATTAGGTTTAACTTCCCTAAAACGGTAAACAGAAAAAAATAAAAATATACCTACGTAGGTACCTATTTAAAGACCACCAGCATTGTATAACGGGAAAAAAAATAACCGCATTTTCTCGCACACGCAAAGCCCCAGAAGCAAACTTTTTAAGAAAAAAAAAAAAACTAAAAAAAAAAAAAACATGAAACACTTTACCTCTCTATATAGCTTCCAACAACTAATAAGGCTGCCTGCTATTGCCACAGTGCCTCTGCTACTATCAACATCGCAGTCAACTTGTGACATTTATGTGTGCAGAAGCAAAGCCGAATGCTACAACTCTACAACAGAACAGATCCATGAAAAAAAAGGACCAAAATCAACGGGCATAACGTCGACAGCGACGACGACGAACGGTGACGACACAACGACGAAAATCCTTTGTGTTACTGTCCTATACAATACTTATTCCTCCTTCTCGTCTCTCATCATCAGTTGAAGCCGAACTCTCAACAGAAAGCACAGAAATTCCAAACAAATGCGAAAAAAGGAGATTTTTTTTTTGTAAGTTTTGTTTTGCCCAGTGAAAGAACTGCTGAAACCGAATCCTGCACCGCAAAACGACAACTACAACGTGGAGGACGATGCGCTGTGCTGTGCTGGTGTTGTGAGCTCGCTGCTGCTGATGATGATGATGAGGACGATGACGATGAAATAGAATCGTTGAATTGACGGCAATGGCAGGCAGTCCTTCATTCTTCATCATCCTTAAAGTCTGAAATATTAAAGAAAAAACAGAAACAACCTAAATGTGTAATATTTGTGCGCTGCGCAGAGAAGACACCACTAAGACTCAACGACTATAGTATTGCTCCTTCTTCGTCGTTCGTCCTTTCTTTCCAGCTGGGTTATCTGAATTTCTGCTGCATAGAAAGGATAAAAGCGAGTAATTTTATGATGTAGAGAGGAAAAATCTAAGGAATATCAGATACCCGTTATTTTCTCGTTTTCCAGGGGTAGCGTTGCGGCACTTTTCTCAAGTATACTTACCGTTCCTACAAACAAATTCGTATCTCTTTTATCTGTAACTTAAAGTATACACATACACATACACAGATATCAGAAATAGGAAGGATATTTCTGCGGGCAGAAATGTTCAATTCCAATGTGTTTGTGTGCGATGAAGCGGGAGCATAATCGACCCTGGGTATAGGTATCTCTGAAGTCTAAAGCTCTTTCTTTGAATTTCTATTTTGCCGAACATACATTTTATGTAGGTACCTATACACCTACACCACCACACCCTTCCCAGGGTACCTAATTTTATTTTTTGAGCTCCCACACACCCCCTCCACCCACAGCCCACTTTATAACGGACGGAAAAGGACATTTTTAGTTCTCTCTTTCTCTCTTTTTAGAGTTTTTCAATGAAATTGTCGCAACAAAAAAAACGAAACTACGATACGACAACGCAACGCAACGGGCCAACAAACACAAAAGGTTGAATGGAATTTTCGTCATAAAAATTATATTTGTCAAAGTGTTACACGCTCTGTCTTTGAGTTGAGATTGAGAGTGGTGGGTGATGGGAATGGGGACTAGAAAGTGTTCTCCTTTGCAACAGAGGGCGCCAATGTTGTGTTTTTTCCTTTCTCAAATTAAATGTCTTTTTTATGAGCGAAATTAATTGGTAGAAAGTCTGTTCTTGGTTGTTATTAATGATTTTAGCTCGTTCTAACTGTATGTGTGTATGTTGGTTCAAATAACGAGCAGCAAGCAAAACGAAAGCGAGCGAGCGTTTGCTGTTCTGATTTATGTTGGCGTAGATTTATGACACACTAACGGGTGATGGTAGCTCTAACTTAGCCCAGAGCAGCATGACATGACAGCGCAGTGCCAGCACCAGCAGCAGTGGCGTGGCAGGGCAGTATCAATAAAAGATTACACAAACTTTTTGATAATTCGTTTTTAAATAAGCCCGACCCATATACATCAAATACCACACACATTCTCGTACATAGTTGCATAAATGTAAATAAAAGATTGTTTTATTTTCTGATTTATTTATATGGGGACAAACTCGTGTGTGTGTGTGTATTGTATTAAATGATAACAGTTCAATGGCATGAATTAGGTAAGCAGATAATGCGGTGACGCGACGGTGTAAGAAAACAATACAAATAAAGTTCGCGTGGTCACAAGAAAGTAAACTTAAAAAAAAAAAAAACTAGGTAGGTGCTTAGCTACTGAAATACAAGTTAACGTTAGCGTTTTTTATATGGGGATGTAGCTCAGATGGTAGAGCGCTCGCTTAGCATGTGAGAGGTACGGGGATCGATGCCCCGCATCTCCAAGGTTTTTTTTTATTTTTTTTTGTATCTAAGGTTTTATTTATTAAGGTTTTTATTTAAATACCTAGTTTAGTTTTGTTTTGAATTTATTCTAGTCATTTTCAATTTATTATAATTTCAGCTTATTTTAAACTGTTGAACTGCAACTACAATTTTTCGTATGCGCAAAAAAAAAATTAATATTCTACAACAATCAATTTACCTACCCGTTTTTGAAATATCGAATTAAAAGAAAAATATTAAGATTTTTTTTTTTATTTTTGATGCGTAACTAATTACGCTGTAAAACAAAAAAAAGTACCTACTTTTTTTTTAACATTTTGTACATTTGATATATTGAATTGATACAAAATGTTAATTAAATCAGTCAAATCGGTAATGAGAAGTGGAAAATAAAATTACTAGATTTATGGAAGTTAAGCACATACAATTATAATTAACTGCGTTCGCTAAAAAAATATTTCTATTTATTAAAAGAACACGCATTGTACTTAATTGAGCCACTTTAAAATGCTGATCAACATTTTTGCCAACGCTTCGAAAAATTAAGATTTAAGAACATAACAAAAACCTTAAAGTATTGAAACGACATTATTAGTAAAAAATACATTTATTTTCATAGGTCCGACTCTCTAAATTGAGCACCTAAGAAGATGGAAGGCAGTGAAATTGCCAAAATCAAATTATTTAAAACTTGTGCTTGGAAGAAAATGTTATATTTAGTCCTTGGACACTTTGTCTATAAAAATCCTTCTTCGCACTTATAGCCGATTTCGGAATACTTAGTTTATTAAAAAAAAAATATTATTTTTAAAAACCAAAAACTGTTATTTAGAAAAAAAAAAAAAAAAAAAAAACTTTTGTTTCTGTCCTTCACATACATATGTATGTAACTTTTTCTCAATTTTTAATTCATAAACACGTTTGTATCCATAGACACGTTTTTTTCCATAAACACGTTTTTTTCATAACAGATTTTTTCATGAACACTATTTTTTATAATTTTTAAATACTAAGTGGGCTTTAGGTTTATGTTGAAAATTGTTGTTTTAAAATAAGACGACATTTCGAACGTGGTTACGTTCTTCTTCAGGTCTATTATCTATTCTTATAAAAAATCTTAAGCAATGGTAATCCTTTTCTATTTCTCTTTTTGTTTGTTTTTTGTTGTAGGTATCAATTATTATTCTTTTAATATATTAAATGTCTTGAAAAAGACGTTTTCATAAATCAAAATCAGAATGAAAAAAAGTAAACACTATTTAACATAAACACGGTTTTTTTCATTAACATATTATTTTCATAAACACGTTTTTTCGTACACAAGTTTTTTTCATAAACATATTTTTTTTTTCATAAACACGTTTTTTCCATAAACACTTTTTTTTTTCTTCATAAACAGATTGTTTTCATAAACACGTTTTCTTCATTAACACGTTTTTTCATAAACACGTGTTTTTCATAAACACGTGTTTTTCATAAACACTAAAAAAACGTGTTTTCATAAAAACGTTTTTTCCATAAACATTTTTTCCATAAACACGTTTTTTTCCATAAAAACTTTTTTCCAATAAACACTTTTTTTTTTCTTCATAAACAGATTGTTTTCATAAAGACGTTTTTTTCACAAACACAATTTTGTATAAACACGTTTTTTTCATAAACACGTTTTTTTCATAAACACGTTTTTTTTCATAAACACGTTTTTTTCATAAACACTTTTTTTCAAAAACAGATTTTTTCATAAACACGTTTTTTTTTATAAATACGTTTTTTTTCATAAACGCGTTTTGTATCAACACGTTTTTTTCATTAACATTTTTTCCATAAACACGTTTTTTTTTTTTTTTTCATAAACACTTTTTTTTTTGTTCATAAACACGTTTTTTTTTCATAAACACTTTTTTTCATAAACAGATTTTTTCATAAACACGTTTTTTTCCATAATCACGTTTTTTTTTCATAAACAGTTTTTTTTCATAGACGCGTTTTTCCATAAACACGTTTTTTTCCATAAACTCGTTTTTTCCATTACTCGTTTCCATAAACTCGTTTTTTCCATAAACACGTTTTTTTTCCATAATCACGTTTTTTTTCATAAACAGTTTTTTTTTCATAGACGAGTTTTTCCATAAACACGTTTTTTCCATAAACTCGTTTTTTCCATTACTCGTTTCCATAAACTCGTTTTTTCATAAACACGTTTTTTTATAAATACGTTTTTTTTCATAAACGCGTTTTGTATCAACACGTTTTTTTCATAAACATTTTTTCCATAAACACGTTTTTTTTTTTTTTTTTTTCATAAACACGTTTTTTTTTTTTTTTTTTTTTTCATAAACACGTTTTTTCCTAAAAACTTTTTTACACGTTTTTAAAACACTTTTTTCCATAAGTTTTTATTGGCGCAAAATTATAGTCACCTCCTATTAACTAGGTTAAGTACATTTTTTAACCTACCTACTACCCTTTAGTTCTACCCCCAGTTAATTCTTGTCGAACAGACCCAAAAAAGAACAGATTGGGAAAGCTTATACAGTTTGAGGAGTATATTTTTTTTTTAAACAAACGAAAGAAGACAGCAGACAGGTCGGGAAAACTTTAATTGTCAACAAAAAAAAAAAATGAATGATAAAAATATATCCAATAAACCACAAACATATGAAGGTATTTGTATTTTTTTTATATGAAGGTAAAGTGAGGTAGACCATACAGAGTGATCTTTTGAAATCAGCATCGAGATTAAATTCTTCTTTAAGCAATTTTTTGATTTCAGAAATCACTTGAAGACATTTTAGAATGCCATGCGACTAACAGATAGGTAATTTGGTTCAACTGAAGATAAAAGGTACTTTCCTCGGTATTAAATTTATCACAAGCCGCTAACGATAAAGTGGGCTTTATTACGACTATAATTGTCAAAATACTAACTTTGATTTTAGTATATACTAAAATCATTTTAAAGTGTACTTTATGTGACTATAATTTTGCGCCATTATTTTCTACACTTAAAATATAACTTTTATACAAAATCTGATCCACCAAACTTATCCCAGTCAAATGAGTTTCAATTTATGGAAACCACTTAAATGGTAATTTTTGTACTTTATTTATTAAATAATTAACTTACATGGTATATCATGAATAAACCACTTTAAAATTAATTAAGTTTAGTTTTTATTTATTAAACATCAACAAAAATCTCCAGGAACCGCATGTGTAGAATTTAAATTAATAAAAAAAAAAACAAAGCAAAAATGTTGAGATTTTAATTTAATAATAAATTATTTAAAAACTTATAATGCGGTAGCTGGAAATTTCAGGTAGGTAATTAATAAATAACTAATAATAAAACCCACCGAAAAATAACACATAAAACAGTATCCAAAATCTACAGACTGACTACCTACCTTTAATTGAGTTTCCATGTTAAAAAACAACGAAATAATTTAATTTAGTAACCTCCCTTTCGTCCTTCATTTTGTATTTCCTTTTTATGTTTGAGTTTATTTTAAAACATATACAAAAAGTATTATTGTGATTAATTCTGCCTTAACTTTAAAAATGGGTAGGTTAAAGAATTCCTTCATTTAATCAAAAGTTTTGTATTTTTGTTAACATCTAAGAGGTTTTATTTAACAAAAGAACATACAAAAAAACCCACAAAAAATTATTCTTTTGATGTTTTTCCAACTTCTCTCTCTTTCAAAAAAAAAAAAAAAAATAAAAAATACTGACAGACAGAAATTACTTTATGACACAAACCCATCTTAGTTTCTTGGCAGCAGCCTGAGCCTGGAGATCTGGACTTTTATTGTGTCCGCCCTCAGCAAAAATTTGATTATCAAATCCCCAACAATTGGTTACAAAAATGAAATCGAAATATTACTCCTTCCTTTGTTATTGTTGCTTCTATAAAGTCAGCAAAGAAACCCCTATCGTCGTCGGTTGCTGTTTTAATACAAGTCTCTCGGTTGGAAATGCTTTAAATGTGCTGGCAAAGTTGCGCTGCATTATTCAACGATTTTTTTTTAATATCTCCCTCGTGCCGTTCCCTTTCATTTTAAATATGAAAAGGAAAATGAAATGCAAAATTTGAATGCAAATCCTTTTTTTTCCGCGTATTTCTCTGGTGTACGAGTCCGTCCTCCCTCGTTTTGCTTGGATATGATATCTTGCAATAGAAATGTCGTCGTCCTCATCGTCTGCTTTTATATTGCTGCACAGCAACAATATCCATTGCTGCAAGTTACAACAGCAGCAGCAGCAACAGAAGTAGCACAATGATATTGCTGCTATATATAACGGCAAAGGATAAATCCAGTGCCAGTGGGTAATACTGTTGGCGGGCGAACATAGTCGTGGTTGTGTGGTGGTTAATTCATTCAAAGCCTCTCTATGCAGCAGCAACATAGAGGGGGAGTACATTATATCTGAGAAGGAACATCTATAGAGGCTTTGGCCAAATGAGTACACTTGTGCTTATTCGTATGGCCCCGCATCACCATTACCATCATCACAATCTACCACACAAATCACAATGTCGAGCTGGCAAAGTGACAGGACGAGGTTCGATGTTCGACAATATTATTGGACTTAAAATGGAAAGGGGGCGTACAACGGAAGGGAAAACTGGCGGGTAAAGGACAAACTTAATAATCTAGTAAATGTATTTGTAGGGTTTCCTCATCAACTACTAGCAACTAAACTCCAACCCATATATATATACACATAGTGACATTGGGTATAGAAATAGGTAGTTCCTTTCGCCATCATTACATTCTGTCTTTCTCTCTCTCTCTTTTGATCCTAATGGTATGGCGTATGGGTGGCTTTTGTGCGTTTCTCAGTTTCAGAATTCATGGATCACATCAAAGTGTAATCCCATGAGGAAACTGGTATGGACTTGGACATTAGATAGTTCTGTTGGCGTGTTTTAGTTTTGTGTTCTTCTTCTTCATTTATCGCTTGAACCAGATAATCTCGAGCAAGGTTACTTCATGGTCAACCACCATATGATGGCAATTGGATAAAAGGTTCAAGATTAATTCCTTTTCTTCTTTTATATTAAAAATACCTCTAGCAAAAATGGTTTGAGAATTAATTTATGGAGATTTGTATGTGTTTCTATCAATTTTTTTAAAAACGAAAAAAAAAAAAACACTTTTAAAAAGCTTCGATATAAAAAAAAATTGTTTGAATCAGTTTATCCAACAATGAGAAAGTTCACCATATGAAGTACTGGTAATGTAATAAGTCTAGGGCTCGGATTATCATGCAAATGCATGTTTTTTCTCACACCATTTAGAAGACTAATGGTCTGCAAAAAAAAAGGGAAGCCAAATACAAAATGTATATTTGTTAGATAGAGAGAAAAGATCAAAATGCATTACAGGAAAGTGCCATAATGCAGATATGAAGACGAAGATGTTCATCTTCTTGATGGCTCTCATTCACTCGCTCGGATTGTTTGTATATATCTGTCCTGCACTTCTTTTCTGCATTATGCAGATGCAGATACATGTAAATCCACCATAAGACCAAAGTGCATATTTTGCACATTTTATGCAAAGTGCATATTTTTATAATAAATTCATATTTTAAGTGCATGTTTGTAATGGGTGATTTTTTAAGAGGTTTAGAACTTTTTTAAAAAAAAAAAAACACAAAAAATTCGAAAAAATGAATGAAATATTTATTTGAGTCGATAGTTTGAACCTTCCAATTTAATGTTTAAAGATAATTTCATGCAAATGTTGACCGCGGCTGCGTCTCAGGTAGCCCATCCGCTGAGTCCAATTTTGGCATACTCTTTCACACATATCGACCGGTATCTCACGAATGAATGCATGGATGTTGGCTTCCAGTGCGTCAATCGAAGCGGGCTTGTCCCTATAGACATTAGCCTTGACATACCCCCACAAAAAATAGTCTAATGGTGTCAAATCGCACGATCTAGGCGGCCAATTGACCGGCCCGAAACGTGAAATTAACTGTTCACCAAACTCGCCTCGCAATTGCGCCATTGTTTCGCGTGCTGTGTGGCATGTGGCACCGTCTTGTTGAAACCACATATCATGCAAGTCAAGAACTTCCATTTCGGGCAAAAAAAAGTTTGTTATCATCGCTCGGTAGCGTTCACCATTGACAGTAACGCTGCGATTCGCATCATCTTTGAAGAAATATGGCCCAATAATGCCGCCGGCCCATAAACCGCACCAAACAGTGGCTTTTTCAAATGCAAATGCGGCAATTTTGCTTATTTACGTACCCATTCAACCAAAAATGAGCCTCATCGCTGAACACAATTTTTCGATAAAAAAGCGGATCCTCGGCCAGCTTTCCAAGAGCCCATTCACCAAAAATTCGGCGTTGTGGTATTTCGGCTGGCTTTAGTTCTTGCACCAGCTGTATCTTAAAAGGCTTTACGCCCAAATCCTTCCGCAAAATTTTCCACGTAGTGCTGTAACAAAGGCCTAACTGCTGGGAACGGCGCCGAATCGACATTTCGCGGTCTTCTGTCACACTAGCTGATACGGCCGCAATATTTTCTTCACTACGCACAGTACGTAAACGTATTGGTGGTTTAATGTCCAACAAAGTAAATTTGGTGCGAAATTTGGTCACAATCTTCCGAATAGACTGCTCAGAAGGTCGAGAATGCCGACCATAAAATGAGAACCGAGCACGAATTTTGATAGTAAAATTCAATAATTTGCAAGCGTTGTTCATTTGTAAGACGATCCATGGTTAAATTGCAAACCAAACTGAAGCTGTTTGACAGTGACACAAGGTACTAAACACACGTCAGCTGTCAAAACCAGTGTTGCCAAAACAAACCAGCTAAAAAATCACCCGTTATATTCGTCGTGGATATTTTTCAATAAACTGTTTTAATCTTCGAAAAGAGTCAAGATGCTAGCGTCACCGTTCAAAATACTACCGGTTCATGAGGTATTGAGCGAGCTTCGGTCCTTTGTAAAAGGACATCGATTTGAAATGAGCTTGAAACGACTCGATTCTGCTCGGAGACCGGAGTGGAGTCAACATTTGTAATGAAAAACCTAAGTCGAGAAGTTGGGTGGATAGATAATGCAAAAACTTAATTAAAATTCTATTTTTTTTTGAAAAAATAAAGTAAAATAATAGTTTTAAGTGTATTTTAATTTGCATATTTTCGATTTTTAAGTTAATGAACATTTTAGCCCAAGTAATAATAATAATAATACAAAAAAAACTTGATTTCGCTATACAGATTGAACTTATTACAGAACACTCAATTTTATTCTGTAAAATTTTTAAAGCCGTTTTTGAGAAAAAATAAGCGGTTTTTAACATTTTTATGGTTGGTACCCTGTTGCATACCGTTATTTTTGGTTCTAAGAACAAGATTTGTGTTACATTATTCTATAAAGTGTTGCGTAATTATTACTTCGTACCAAATTTCGAAAAGTTGACCTAGTTGTTTTTAAAAAAATTTAGTTTTCAAAAAAAAATATTGACTTTTTTATTTTGAAAAAAATCAGTAAATCAGTTTTTTAAATACATAATGAATTAAAAAAGAAAATGTTGACGTTTTTTTTAAATTTTCAAAAAACCGTTTAAAAAAAAAAAAAAATATTGGTTACCTTCAATACAAGACCTTTTAGAACTTCTCTCAATTTCTCTATAAAAAAATTGAAAAAAAAAAAAACAACTGTACCGTTCAAATCATCAAAAAGTGGCCTCTTCTCAAAAGAATAGGATCCTTTTTTGAGAACAATTTTCGTAAGTGGCTCAAAAAACACTGTACAGATACTCACCCACATTCTGAAACTCGTATTTATGACTCGTATTCGACTACAGTCGTATGTTGGTATTCCAAAAGTCGTAAATCCGACTTCACTTCTAAAAATATTGAGAAACGGACAACAACGCATACGACTGTTCATATTTTATCATTATTCCGAGTCTAGTATTAATTCGAATTAAAGTCGTATTTGTGTTGTTTATTCGTCGTGTGAAATCTTTTAAACGAGTTATATATATTTTTTCGGATAAAAAAGGACAAAAACATAGTGCATGCAATATGCATATAGTGTAGATATTTTTATCAATATTCCTGCTATTTGTTTTATCAACCTGCGAGGGTCACTGCAGCTCTTAGACCATCGAAATGCACTTTTAAAATGCACGTACAAAATTAATGATGTAAGAGATCTCTTCTCTGTGGAAACTATATGCAATCAACCTGGCAGTGATAGCGCGACTCTAAGAAAAACTAAAATGCAACACAAAACTGATAGGTGCAAAACAGCTTTATACCGCTCCAAATTTCGTTTACTGATACTTTTATGTATCCGTGTTATTTACAGGAGCTTTGGAGCCGTATAAGGCTCTTTTACATCTATCATTTTTGTATTGCATTTTAGTGGTCTTAGGTCCACGTTGTCATTCTCAGATTAATAGCATGAGTTTTGTTCGGATTTGTGTTATTTTTAATAAATACCATACAAATAAATACATACAATACAATAACATACATTATTTCTTTTATTGCATTTTGACAATGCATTTTAGTGGTCTTAGGTATACGGCATGGTATTGCTTAAATTTGGAGCTGTATAAAACACTTATTTCTTTCCTCCTTTTGTTTGCATTTCGAAAATGCATTTTGGTGGTCTTAGGTCCACGGTATCGTTGCCAGGTTTATGCAATCCTATTTGCATTGATACAAATAACATATCCACCAAATATGAAGCGGTATAAAACAATTTAAGAAAATCGTTGAACAGATCTCGTACTAAACTAATTTGTTTTATGACATTTCAATGATTTTGACAAATATTATACAGGCATCGATATACCTTGTTTTTTAAGCTTCTCGTTTGTTTTGCGCGAAAAATATTCGTGGTGGGCAGTGGTGAGTACAACATTTTTTATCAGGGTTGGTTCACAGCTCAAGCCTTCTCTCTATGAAAGTTGATGGCTGATTTTAACTACTTTCAAAAAGCTGTTGTATTTTATTCTGAGTAATAGTTATCATTGACAACCATCAGTGAAAATTTGAATTGAATATTTTGAGAAATTTTGATATGGAACTTACTTTACTTTTACTTTTGATGGCGCTCACAGCCCAGGATGGGCTTCGGCCTCAACTAACAAGCCTCTCCAGCCAGCTCTGTCCCTAGCTAGCCGCTTCCAGTTGCGCACACCGAGTGCTTTGATGTCGTCATTCACTTGATTGCGCCACCTGTTACGAGTTCTTCCTCTGCTGCGTACCCCATCGGGGTTGGATTCGAAGACTCGTCGGATAGGTGCGTTGCTGTCCATACGTTCCACGTGCCCCAGCCATCTCAACCGCTGTATTTTCAGCTTTTTGACCAGGTCAACGTCGCTGTATAGCCCGTGATATGGGAATGTATGATTATTCTATTTTGATCCTAAGTAGGTAAAACTTATATTACATTTCTGGTAAAAACCCCAACTTTCCATAATTACTTATATGGATTTTTATTTCATTAGGATGAATTTACCTTACCATAGATTATAGACCAAATTTTTTTTAGTTAAATAATAATTAAGGCGTAATCAAAAAATTCAATTAATTTTACATTTAAAAGGTCTAAAAATAAACAATTTTAATTTCAATGATGGTTTCCAATGATAGCTTAGCTATAACTGGCCCCTAAGTAAGTGTCGTAAATCTAGTTCTAGTCACTTTCCATAGCAATCAAAGTGAAATTAGCAACATAAATATTCTTAATATGCACTTTTACAATGTACAGCCCAAAAGTTGTAGATAATTTTCTGTTACAAACAGTTCTGTCCAGCCTCAATAAAGAAGCTATAATTATCTTTTAAACAATTAAACAACGATACTAAACTTTATTTTGAATTAACTATGCACTTAGAACCGCTGAGCTTAAGTGATTCAAAATAATAAAACCTAGTGTGGAAGTGTATGTATTAAAAAGATTTCATTTGCGATCATTGTTATTAAAGCACAATGTCGTAACATTTAATATTGTTGAAGTGAAGTATGTTGGCCGAGGAAGGTTATTAAACTCTCAAGTAGCCAAGTCACAAAACGTTGAACCCATCGGAATTACCCTGCTCTATAATCTCTTATCTAATCAAAGCAGTTCTCTCTTCGAAATATATATTTTTTTTATTGACTTGACTAGCAAAATGAACCGAGAGAAGAACAATGACACCGCTGTGAGGGCATGAGAGTAATATTTGAGATGTTATTGGGAGGGATGAAGGGGGAGGAAGGTAAAGAACATATAAACACTATTTATACAATCTGTGTTTAACTATCTGGCATGTGGCCAGATTATGACAGAGTGCCGATTGAATTTATGTTGCAATTAAAACAATGTCGCCTTTGCTGTATCTTCGCCTATCAGTCAAACAACAACAACAACACTTAAAATTAAAACAAATAATCAAAATTGTTATAAAATAACGCGGAAGGAAGCCTGCCGTTCTGTTCTTGAAATTTATTTGATGTTTTTTTTTTTTTAATTTGTGTTGCAGTCTTCTTCGGTTCTGTATTTTAAATTTAATATTTTTTTTTGAGATAAATAAATTTGTCAAGGAAAATTATTGTTCTGTTGCATGTGGGTTAAGGGGCAACGTTGTCGTCATATTTATTTAAATTTACAATGAAATAGTATTTTGTGGGTATGTTTTTGTTTAGACTTTTGAGTTAATGGTATGGCCGTCCAATTCAGAGCTCGCTTATCTTGAATGATTTTTATTTAAAGACCTGCAGTGTTATTTGGGTTTAGTTATTTTATGTTTGAAAAATGATTGTTTTGTTGAAGATAAAAACCAAGAATTCATTTAGATTTCTCAAGATGTATAACTTTATGGCCAGTTTGTTAAAAGAAACATAATGAAAATGCCACCAGCAGAAATGTTAAGTTATAGTTATGGCAGCTATCAGGGTAATAAATCTATTTCGTAAATTGTGATTAATTGCTATACCTTCCTACATTTATTACTGACTTAAATGAGAAAACTCAAAACCAACAAATTGAGTGTCAATAGAAAGGAACCTACTATAAAAAGAATTTTTCACTTAGAAAGAACGCATTGTAGTAGTTTTTATTATTGTTTTAATTGGAAGACATTTTTAGAATCCGATTTTGAGTGTTCGAGACAGAAATTGATAAGAACATTGAATACAAAAACCAAAATCGGTATTTTCCATTAAATATATCGAGTGAAAAATGCCTTTTATTTTTTTTTTTCGCTAAGGAAAATATTATTTTTTCTCAAAAACGACTCCTAGATAAAAGCCTTTCATAAAAATTGCAGTCAAGGCGCTTTAGAAAACGGATAACATTTTTTTTTTTCGAAAAATTGGAAGAAAATTATAAGTCAATTTAATCAACCTCCGACGAGAATCATTTTCTTGAATTTTGATTTTATTCGAAAACCGTTTACTTGAAAGTTGAAAAAGTATTGTAGGTATACCAACATATTTGAAAAACTGTATTTTGGATTTTTTAAGAGAACGTTCATTTTTATAGTTTTTAAAAAAGTTCAAAGCCAACATATCGAAATCGACTTAATCAGCCCTATCGAGTTATCCGTTCGGAGAAAATTTATTTCCGATCTATTCGAAATCGGAGAATTTTCTACCGAGGTATCCGTTCCGATTGACAGATCGGACAATCTTCCGATAAAATGTAACGACTATCATCGCATAGCGATGAAGTGCGTTCAGTCCAGAATTGTTGACAGTTGTGCTGAAAATAGTTGCGGAATATTTTAAGAAAAGTAAGCAAAAAAATATAAATAAATATAATTTTGTTTCGTTAGTGCAATAAACAACGAAGACGACGCAGCAAGAGAGGTTGGTTGAAATAACAAATAGATGATAAAGCAACACTATCCATTTTTGTTAACCAATTTATAAACTTTTAAACATTACAAAGATTTTCACTTATTGAACTAATCCGGACGAATGTGTCAAATGAATGTGATTGTATGCTTTATCTTTTTTGTTCCGAAGTGGATACCTCGAACAAAATCTAAGTTCCGATCGGAACGGATTATCGTTTCGGAACTGTTTCCCAACGGATACCTCGATAGGGCTGAATAATTTTTTTTCTTGTTGAATTTTGGTTAAGAGTGATTTTTTTTAACAAGTTTTTAGAATACTTAAAAAATTTTGTATCCTAGAACCAAAAATAATAGGAGGTACCTACATATCATACACATTTCGAAAAGCCGTTTTGAAAAATTTGAATTGTCTCGAAAACGGCTTCAATGATTTTGACAAAAAAGTGAAACCTCGATTTTTCAAAAATGGGTTAGTGAAATTGTTTGAAATTAAATTTTTGTGTGCTTATTAATGATTACCTTAACTTTATTTTGGCGTACCAATTTTTTCCTAAAAATGCTTCCAAAATTGTACATACATACATAGGTACCTACATAATATATATGTGTACAGGAATATTTCAAAAAAAAAAAAAAAAAAAAAAAAAAAAACGTTCCAACAATTTTTAAATTTTTTGTGCATGAATTTATGTTTCTTCAAAAAATCAAATGGCATCTTTTTTGCTCAGCACAAGCAGTTTTTTTTTTTTGAAGCCAAAACTTATGTTTTATTAACTTACTGGCTTAGGTCCTCGGACCTATTACGTCCGTGATGTTTCCCTTACGGGACATAGGGCCTCCACTACACCTACGCGCCATCGTGTACGATTTCTTGAAATATATTTCAGCTCTCTCCAACTTTTACCCAGTCGTGCCGATTCCTGTTCGACCGTTCTTCACCATGTACTTCTAGGCCGGCCCACTTGTCTTCCCTCCTGTGTGAGCGGGTTCCACTGCATTGCTTGAGATGCAATGCACCGATCGCCTTTTCGAAGCGTATGGAAAAATCCACTGCCACTTTCTTCTTCGTATAATGAAGTCTATGGGCTCCTGACCCGTTCTCGCATGAAGTTCGGCATTGGAGATACGGTTGGGCCAGAAAATCCTCAAGATGTTTCGTAGACATCTATTAACGAAGGTTTGCAGCTTTCTAGTGACAGTGTCAGTGACTTTCCAAGTGCTGCAGCCGTAAAGCAGAACCCATTCAACATTGGAGCGGAACAGTCGTAGCTTGGTCTTTAAGCTAAAAGAGTTGTTTCTCCATATTTTGGACATCATTCCGAACGCAGCCTTTGCTTTTCTGATTTGGCTGTTTACGTCCAGTTCAGTTCCGCCACCCGTAGAGACAATACTCCCAAGATATTGGAAATCCTCTACCATCTCTACCGGTTGTCCAGAAATATTTACTTGGATTGGTGAGGACGTTCCAAGGCTGATCCTTTTAGTTTGCCGAGTTGATCTTAAGCCCTACGATTTCTGCTTCTCTCTCCACCCTTGTTGTCATTTGATGGAGATCCATGATCCTATGAGAGAGTAAGCATACGTCGGTCGTCCGCGTAGTCCAGATGTTTGAGGTGAGATTGCAGAGTCCACTGAATTCCTCCATTTCCATTTGACAAAGCTGCGTGCAGTACGTCACTTATCACCAACAGGAACCGTATTGGTGACAGTATTCAGCCTTGCCTAACACCACTTTGGATTTCAAACTCCTTTGACAGCCTACCTTTGTGCAAAACGTGACACTTGGATCCATCATATGTAGCCTTGATAATAGCAATCAATTTATCTGGGATGCCCCTCCTGCGCAAAGCAAGCCAAATAAATTCTCTATTGACACTGTCGAACGTCTTTTCAAAATCGATGAACAGCAGGTGAAGTGGTGATCGATATTCAACGCACTGTTCGATGATGATCCGCAAGGTGTTGATGTGATCCACACAGGAAGATCCAGTGCGGAAACCTGCTTGTTCGGCGTCGAGTGTGTCTTCGAGGTGGTCTTTAATTCGGTCCAATACTATCCTTGCTATTATCTTGGCTACTGCAGGCAGAACGCATATTCCTCTCCAGTGTTCGCACTGTGTGAGATCTTCTTTCTTTGGGAGCTTGCCAATCATTCCTTTTTTCCACTCTTCAGGAAAGCTCTCTGTTTCCCAAGCTCTCTTAATAGCTCGCTCGATGTTGTTGGGGCTGCTCCTAAGAGCTATGCAGGAATACCGTGAAGTCCAACTGCTTTGTTGTTCTTCAGTGCTTTGATGGCGGTGATAATTTCTTCTTTACAGGGGGGTACGGTGCGTATTCGGGAAATTGTTACTTCGGGTAGCTCAGTGGGAATAGGGTTCACTTCACTGGCGAAAACTCAGTTTAAAACTGCAGAAAAGTGTTCCCTCCACCTTACGAGCTGGTCCTCATCCGAAATTATCAGGGATCCGTTTGTGTCTTTAACCAGGTGTTGTTTAGAGCTCTGGACACCAGTGAGCTCTTTGGTAATTCTGTAGACGGTCCTACTGTCGCACCTACTAGCGGCTTCTTCTGCTTCTGTAGCCAATGCGTTGATGTAGTTACGCTTATCACGTCGCACACTACGGTGAACTTCCCTCATCTTCATGCGGTACGTAGACTCAAGCTCGTTTCTCCCTGCTGCTGGGGTAGCTGCGATGCGAGCTTTAAGGTGTTTCCTTTCTTCGATCCTTGCCCAAGTTTCGTCGGAAAGTGAAGCACTATTTCTCCCTCGCGCCCGGCCGACTATACTTTCAGCACCGGATACAAACACATTTTTCACAACACACTAATGATTTTCGATGGATGTGGTTACCGTGCTGCTGATTGCGTTCAATCCTTGAGAAAGGTGGTCCCCTAGTTGTTGGCGCACTGCGGGATCCCTTAGTCTATCTGTATTAAACTTGGGCATTCGAGTGTTTCCTTGGGATCTCCGAACTGCAGCTGTACTTCTGTGTTTTATTAAAATCAAATTAAATTAATGTTTTTTGCTTTTGAATATTTTTAAATTCACATTAGAAAAGAAAAATTAAATTAAGTTTTTTAAAAATTTTTCGTTATTATGACAGCTTTTTTGTTCAATGTTCTTGTTAATTTTTTACGAATGGAAAACAGATGATTTTATGAGTTCTATTTTTTTTTTTTTTTAGAATTTTCTTTAATAAACTAATCAAAACAAAATTTCTAAGAAAAATCATTTCTTGTAATTTTAGAATTTCTTAAAGAATAGAAGACATAGAAGCGTCTGTTTTTTTCAATACGAAATAAAATTAAAAAGTGTTCCTATTTCCGTGACATTTATAAATATAATTTGATTCCTAAGTGGAATCAAATTAAAATTAAAAAAAACATTGCTCCAAAAAAGGTATGTTAGTAAACTTTATTAATTATTACATACAATTTAGAAAATATTTCTTCTCCATTTTGTTTAATGAGTTAATTTTTTTTTAAAGCACCATTATCTTAAATAATTTAACTATAAAATATATTTAACGGTTAGGAAGTTATGCACTGCCAAAGTTTTTCTCCCTTTTTTCCCCATAAACTTTATTGGTGCGAAAAAAAAAAACAAAAAATCAACCTCTAAATGTTGAGCCCATTTTCTTCAGATTTTTTTAGAGCCACAAGCAACCAATTTGGTCCACCCTAATAAACGAGCGAACTGAACATAAGAGCAAGTTCCTGCGACCCATCCCGCATTTGATTTTTAAGCACGATAGGTGATGGTTTTTAGATGTGGATTTTCAAAGTCCAAAAACACAAAAATATTCTTTTTGCTTTTCAAAATTATCTTCCTATTAAATGAGCCAAAACTGAAAGAATACCCATAGACATATAATAACTTTGACATCTGCCCATAAAATCTTTCAGCCCTTAATAAACTCGCTCCATTACGCCTTCCCCCAGTGTGAGTACCTACATAAAAAACATCTGCTTATTTGTACAAAAACAAAAAAATTGCTCCCCTTTTAACGGAAAGTTCGATTAAATTGACTGAATAAAAATGAAAAAACGGTAAAATAAAGGAATAATATATAAGGAGAAATAACACGTAGCATGGACAGATGAACTCAGCAAAAAAAAAAATTGAAAAAAAATCGATCTCCAAAAAAAAAACGACAGGTGAGCTGACTATGTGCTTACTTTGATGGTTGCCTTGTATTGATATCAATCTGTATAGAGCCTTCTCCTTTTTGTACCGGGGCACACATGCCCCCATATTGAATGTAATAGCCCGTCACCGCCGCCGCGCGTAGCGCCGTTTTATCAATCAAAAAAGGTTTAAAACACCGCGTGGATATGGTTCAAAAGGAAATTTCATTTCATTCAATTTTATTTGCCCCAATTCGATAGGGGTTGAATAACGAAGAGCTAGATATAATACATACATACATAGACATACAGGGCTTTAAACAAAATCGTATCCAAAAGCAATCACTATTCCGGGAATGCACGATAGTGAAACGTCTAAATTTTCTCGCACTTCCAGGACACAAAAGTCCGGAGGTATACTCGTAGTCCTTTTCGATTGAGTTTTGTTTACCTCGGCTAAGCATGTAACTGAAGGCTTAACGTTTTGCCTCGGAATAGGTAGAATGGGGCGCTTGGTAATCCTTCGTTGCCATTTCATTAGATGCATGAAATGTAATTTCAGATAGAATCGAGGACACATGGCGCTCGAGATAGATGACATGAAGATACAATGTATATGTCCTATTTGTTCCTTTCGGCCTGTCTGTCCGTGAATCTGTTGTGTCTCTGTGTCGTTTCCACACGTTGGACGTGCGGGGGCCACAAAAAAAAGAAACATTTTTTTACCTAAAATATCGGTGGTATCAGCATGAAACGATTTTCGTGCGGTGGCACACCAGAAAAAAAAATATATGTAATATAAATTTTCATGGTAATTTTCGGTGGCGCAGGCACACAATAACTCACGAACGACGAGCGACGTAGGTTTTTTGGGGGTGACTATCTCTATCTCATTGCTGCCATTGCCACGCCATCCATGCCACCCTCATATCGTCATATCGTAGGTAACGTTATTTGGGTTCAGAGTTAGTTTGGCTGATGTTTGTGTTTGGTGAGAGAGAGAGGGAGGGGTCTGTTTCCGGGCCGTGATGGTGGCAAAAACTTATTGCGATAAGCAAAAGCTGTGTGCTTGATGTAAAGTCGTATTTGCTGCAAGAGCAGATTTTCACGACAGAATCCTATTAGGGCGATAAATGACAGTAGCGCCATTTCAGTATATAGCTGCTGTGGTTTGGAGGTAGAAAAAGATACATAATATTCGTTTATTTTTTTTCGAAGGGATTTTATGTGTTCCGATGATGTTACGTTATGGTGAAGTCTAATTTTGTCATAAAATCGTTTCTGTTTTAATGGCATATTTATATATTTTAAGGTACCTTAACTAACCTACGTCAAAGATGATATAACCCTAAGTGTTGAAGATCATAATTTAAATTTGTAAGCATGAAATTTAAAAATACATGTATCTTCCTACCCAACTCCCACATGTACACAAACCTACGAAAATATTTTGAAATAAAACTACGAACAAAATTTGAATTCATTTACTCGTATGTCCTAGGTACTCCTAATTTTTTATTTTATTTACATTATAAATACGAAGACAAACGTAAACGTTGGTTGGACTATGTAAATAAAATTCAATTGAATATTTTTTTTGTGACCTTTAGTACAACTGTTGTTATCTGGGCAAAACGCATTTGGACTAAAGGTCGCAAAAAAAAAAAAAAATCAATCGACATAGATACCTACCTTTAGAAATATTTCATTGATTGGGTGTAAGAAATGGAAAACCAATATTGTTCACAATAAAGTGTAAACTGTGTATATGGGGCGGTAATAAATTTCTATTAACCTATTATTATTTTTGAAATTTCCTGGGTTTAAAACTCAGAAACTTACACACACACATTAAAAAACTTTCACGATTTTAATAACATTGGCGCAAAATTTAAGTCGATTTAGTACGATGTTAAATCATTTTTAGTATAATACTAGATTAAAAAGTGTATTTTGCTAATTTTAAAGGAGTTTAGCATCATACTATCTTCTAACATTTTACTAAATTTAAAATCACCAAATGGCTGTTTTATCTTTTTAGTATCGTACTAAATCCATATGACACTTTGGCGTTTAAAATTGTCAAAATCAGGGGTGTTTATGAATTTATTGCACGAGTTGTCACTTTTTTGGACGTGTTCAGCTGAATTTTATGAAGGAAATTAGTTAAGTATGATACTAGTTAATAAGTATTTAAAATTTAGAAAATTTTAGTAAACTGTTAAAGAATTAGTAAAATGTTAAGTAGTATCATACTAAATCCTTAATAATGGGCTGGTTAAAATTTTGCGCCATTATATTTGTGGTTAATTTACCACGGAACTATGTTAATAAAATTTAACAATTGAAAAAAGTTAATTTTGAAAAAAAAATCATTTTTTCAAAAATAATAAAAATATTTTTATTTGCAAATATGCTCAAACATAAACTAAATATAAAAGAATAGGTTCTTTATAGCTTAAAAATCAGCTGTATACCATCAGCATTATTAAGACGATTAGTAGACCTACTTTCATTTTAATTTTTTTTTTTGTTTGAAACTGATAATGTAGCAATTTAACGGGTTAAGAAAGCGATATACTTTCAACGTGATTCGCATAATATGCGACGAATAGAAAGAGTTCTTTGGTTAAACCAAGAAAAGAAGAAAAACATCGCAGGTATATATGAGGGAGTCTTTTTCCCCTTATTTAGGTGGATGGGGAAATAAAAATTGAATTAAATTTATAAAAAAAAAAAAAAAAAAAAAAAAAAAAAATAGGATCTTTTTTAAAATCAACAGCAATATAAAAATAATAAAGTTATTTTCAAAGCCACAAATCCATTTTATAATTTTTTTTTCTCGAACTCTCGAGACATTTTTTTTTTTTTTTTTTTTTTTTTTTTTTTTTGTATATAGAATTTATAGAAATCTATTCAATTGATCTGCTTCATTCATAAATCACTTTCTTGCTATTATTTTCTTCTTTTTTTTTTTTTTAATAAATACAAAAAAATATTCTTCAAAATAAATTTAAATTTTTTAAGATCAATTTATTTTTCTCTGTAGAAGTAAATCTTCAGTATCGTATTCAGTATCAAGTAGTGTAGGACTCTAATTGCACGAAAACCACCGAGAAACCAGGGCCAATCTATGAAAGATCGACAATAATTTGTTTTCCTAATTTAAAATCACTTTGGGGCAGTTTCAATTTTTTAACTTTTTAATAACTTTTAGACCATCAGCTCATAAGGTTTGGTTCTTCTTAGTTTCCAATAATTGTGCCGCCATTTAAGACCGTGTCTATTCTTGGGTTGGTATGACTGTAGTCGCTGATTATGTTATATAGCCTGTTTTTTTTTTTTTTCAATTTGAAGGTCGCGATGTGTTTCCTACGTAACAAGGGGCATTTTTTATTCCACGAAGGACTTTGTTTTGGAATTTTTTGGTGGGTTCAGCATTTGTTTTCGGGATTAAGCTCTTGCTTGCATAGAATAAGCTGTCTTGTTCTAAAAAAAAAAACAGACCAGATTCTATATTTGTGCGTATTATTTGTATTCGTTTGATATTGAAACAATATTGATGATGAAAAAAAAATATTTATATTTATATTTTATATTTTTTTTTTTTTTTTTTTAAATTGAACAAAATTTTTTATTTTTTTTATTGTAATATGTTCTGTTGAAAAAAAGAAACTAAATACTTTTAGAAATTTATTTATTTTCAAATTAATATTTTTTGAAACCGAAAATAAACGTAGATATTAAATATTTTTTTTTTTGAAATTGAAGAAATGGATACTAATTTTATAGTTTGAAAATAAAAAAATAAATATTTTGGAACTCGATATCAAACAGTTTTCTAATCTTGAAATCAAAAACTTGTACCTTCACCTAGATTCAAAAATAACGGTACTTTCCCCTGTTTGAAAACAGTTTAAACCTTTTTTTATACAAAAATGGCTCCTAAGACTTTGATACGAAAACATTTGGTGTGCTTCAATTATTAGAAGTAGACCTAAACAAAAATAAACTAAGCGCTTTAATTAGTATTCTAACTATAAAGCTATCGTTATAATACAATAACTTATATATAACTTTAAGTGGGCTGTAGGTCAATAATTACAGATGTTATTTAATATGCAACGTTTCGAGCATGTTTATGCTCTTCATCAGGCAAACAATATTCAAAGATTTAATTTAAGAAAATCACTCATTATACACAATATACTCAAGCAACAAAATTGGTGGACAGGAAAAAAAACGTCCATTTCTCTAAACAATCACCTATACTTTATCCTACTACTAAATGGAGTAGTACCATAAAAAAAAAAAAAATTTAAATATTTTCGAAGTCCAAAAAAATGCTAAAAGTGCAAGACAAATTAATAACATTTTATTTGCATTTTTTTTTGCTACTTATCATAGTCTTCATAAATTTCTTAAAGAAATAGCAAAAACATTGTTGGTTTTGCAAAAAGTGTATGACATTCAATTGACTTTACTCCTAAGATTTTGACGTGACTTTTCATTTCTGACAGTGTCATAAAGCCACTTTTACGATGACACCATGAAAAATGGATAGCTAGTGGCTCAAATACGATTCTGTTAAATAAATGGGCTCATAATGTAAGCGTCCCTCATCGCTATTTTGGACTAAAGTGGGAACAAACTTGAAAGTACATACATTCCGAACCATTGAACATGGAAGAAATTGGTTGACGTATATGGGTGATTCTCCACTAAAAGCTCCTTTTCGTGGCCCCGACCAAAAATGGTTCAACAAATTAAAAAAACTTATTTATTTTGAAGTCAATAACATCTCTAACTGGGCCACTTCTAAATTTTAAATATTTGCAGATATGTAATAAAAAAATAATTCTTTTTATGGTCCAAATATCATTTCCGTCGCGTGTCTCCTCCTTGTTTCAGCGCGGAAAAATGGATTTTTTGTTTGTTTTTAAATGTATAAATTATAATTTGACTGAGTTCCAGGATTAAGAATATGTAGTTAAATACAACTTGCCTTAAGATTAAATTTATTTATTTGAAACAATTAACTAACAAACTTTCAAACATGTGTCTCCGTGTATTTGCATCATTTCCGTAAAAAAATGTTAAATGCTTATAAATTCAAATTAACGGCCGTCAATTTATAGGATTTAGACTAAATGAAGAAACTCATTCATGCTTTCTTTGAAATATATTCAATTAAATGGGAGATCAGTTTCGTGTGTTATTTTAAAGCAAGTGGTTGTACCTATTCGTCACGTGTTTCATCAATTTCGTCATTTCCGTAGGTGCATATAATTTTAGTAGGTGATAGTAAACAAAATATTTTGTAACAGTCTTGTGAGGTTATGTTGCAGTTAGTTCTACAAAATTAAAAAAAAAAAATGTACTTTCTATTTTTCTTGTCTAAAATGCTTAAAAACATCTATTTTCGTCATTTCCGCCGCCTTTATTGGGTTACGGCGATGAGAAAATGGTTACGGAAATGACTTTAGATGTGTTTTTTTCTTAAAAAAATCATGAATTAATTGCAAATCATTAAAACTTTTTTGCATGCATTTAAAACCCTCAAAAGGCAATTTCAGACCGTAAAACTGAGATAGGTGTGGAAGCGAAAACGTAAGAAATTATTTATCTTTACTAGTTAAATGTCATTTTCGTACCACACAATCATTTCCGTTAACCGATTTAATTTAGATTTTAATAACTTTAAATAAATTCCTGTAATACCGCAAATCTTTTAAATGCATCCCGAATCACACGGCCCTTGTTACAAGGAATATTTTAAAAGGAACATTTTTGTACTGGTACATTATCATTTCCGTATCGAAGGCGTCATTTTCGTATCAAGCCCAAATTCTCAAAAACGCTTGAAATCAAGTGCCCGCGCTTTAAATCATTAATTTATTCAATAATTTATAACATCACTTTAATGTACATAATTTTTTTCTTAAATTTGGGTAGGGGACATTTTGGGTGCTAAAAAGGAGCTTTTAACAGAGAATCACCCATAAACATATACATAAAAAATAAGCGAAATGCTCAAAAAAAAAAAAAAAAAAAAAAAAAAAATAAAAACATCTTAAGCTTTGAACTAGTGTGTTCAAGGAAATGAGGTCTCGTAAAAAGTGAGTCCAAAACTTTTTTTCTCAGTATTTTGACAGCCAAACTGAGAACTTTTGCTGTTCAGGCAACTTCGATTGCTGAGCTCTATGAAATATCCTTTTTGCTGAACAAGATTTCTGAGCTCTCTGAAATATCCTTTTTGCTGAACAAGATTTCTAAGGCTCTCTGAAATATCCTTTTTGCCGAACATGCCTAATTAATAAAAGCTACCGTTTAGAAGATAATCAGTACTAAGGTATAAATTATAAGGGACCTCGTCAATGTTAGCTGATTTTCTTATATAATTTCTTGCGAGTCACAAGCAACAAATTTTGCATAGTATTATCAAAACCAAAGCTACTTTGTTCAATTTGACCCAACCTCTTTTACTAAACGTGCAACGCTTCGTCGCTATTACTTCAAGGGGGAAACTGAAACTAAAAAAGTAGAATTCATATTTTCATAGATAAACATAAACAACTCTTTAGAAGATCTAGGTACTTATAAGTTCTTAAACTTATAAAACCTTACATCCACTTGAGTGCATTTCATAGGATTAAAGTAAACAATCTATTTTTAGAAATATGTAGGTATAGTAAACACTCTCATTTCAAAAATACCAACAACAAAAAAAAGTTTACTTACTATCTATTTCCATATCCTTATACACTCGAAGTATTAAAACACATATACTTGGGGATTAAAACTTTTGCGTCAGCTATTGATTGGCAAAAACAAAACACACAAAAAATAAGCACACCATAAAATCCCTTGGGGCTGTATGCTGAGCATATTCTCCAAATATTCACCACTATATGCCCATTTTGCAAAAACCCATTGTGCGAATAATGAGCTTTTTTTTAGCTTCTCGTTTTTTTTTTGTATGGAAAATGGAATATAGAAATTTAGACCACATTCTTACTTGAGGCTAATAAATCGAGAAAAAAAAACACCCTTATATTAATATCTACACTCAGTTCTGACGATGTGTAGAGAAGACCAACAGAAACAAAACAAAAAAAAAAATACAAATATAATACGTATGACATATGTTTTTTAACCTAACCCTCCACGTGACAGATAAACTCATCTTATGGCGCCTCCTACTCACACTTTTGTGCGCCTTTAACTGTACCAGATCGTCAACCCACTGTATGAACTACAAACAGTCATTGGGGCGGGGGAGGAGGGGGGGACTGGATGTTAAAGATGTGACCTACATTACATGGTTTTTATACTGAAATAATAATACAAAAAAAATGGTGGGCGTTTTTGTGTTTAGAATTAATTCCTCTCATATTTTAAGATTGTCTCTTAAATAAAAAAAAGAAGCTTCAGGATACAAGCTTTCTGCTTAGCTCATATATGAGACATAAATTGCGCCCCACAGAGAAGGATTGAGGACTCATATTACTTTCCGAGGCACCTTTGGTACAAAACCATCTGTTGTAAGGCGAGGTAAATAATTCAAGGCAACAAAAAATAGATTCGTCCAATTTCTCAGCAACAAACAAAAAATGCAAAAATTAAAGAAAATATTTCAGCACATGTATAGCAGTAGCAGACCGGACTGGCCGGCACATTCCCACTGATAAAATGGTCGCCGACAGTTTTATTACCCTGTGTGTCCTGTCCACCAATCGCCACTACTACCACCTGTCTGTTTTGTTTTGTTTTTTTTCTTATTTTTTTGGTGTTGTTATTTTAAACTTCGGTCTACATTTTTTGCGTCTGTTTTATGTTAGCCGCAGCAGTCGGGAGAATATTTCTGTGGCAGTGTCTGGCAGCTTCCTATCATCATCGCGAGTAGAGGCTGGACCGATTTGATGTGTGTTGCTGCCATCCATTCCTCCTCTTTCTCCTCCTCCTCTGTTCGTCAATACATATGATACTTGAGTTCGGAACTGTGTCCGACATTGAGTGTGACATAGAGCTGGAGTTGACTTAAAATGACTTCCAGCGTTCCATCTAACGTAAGGATTCAAGAGGTGGGGGAATTGTATGGTTACCCCAACCATCACATGTATAGATAGAGAGATACGTTTAGTGAGTCTGAACATAGATTACATTCCATCATGTTGAGTATAGCCATTGGCATCGCACTTCTGATTCAAAAACAAAAACTGTTGTCCAGCTATAAACAATGTGTTCGGATTATTATATTATCGAGAGATGGGTGATGTGATATAAAAAAAAAATAATAATAAAACAAAAAACCATGTATGTTACTGATCGTTACAAAGCGAACAATGTTTACCTACTACATAACTGTGTTTTGTATGTGTTTGGCATGTCAAAAGCTAACTCAAGTGGCTATAAGTTTGTTTCGACACCTATTGTTCTATCAAATATGCCTTGTTGTGGCGGCAAAATCCATTGAGTTGTGCAATAGATTTAGGAGCTGGTCGCAGGGGTATGTTGCAGAATTAAATTGGAAATTTATCATCATCAATTAAGATATCTGTTGGGGCACAAATTAATGGATGGGGGCTTATATGAATGTTATAGTAGTTGTGATATTGAGACTTGTTAGATTTTTGTTTGCACAAATGGACAACAAATACCTTTATAAAGTTTGACAAAATTTTACAAATTAATGATTTATGTGGAGTTAATTTTTTGCGTCGTTTGAGCATCAGATTGTTAGAAGGCTTCATAGAAAAAGGTAAGTTTTTACGGTTCTTAAACAGTTAAAACGTATGTACATACGTATTAAGGGTACTTTGATAAAAAAGCTGAATAACCCCAAATCTGAGAAATTACGAAAAATTAGGGCTTAGGCCTTCGCTCATACAAATTGAGGCTAAAGCTAAAATATTAGTTTGGGACCTCTATTAAGCACATACCTATTTCTATGTTAAGGTATTTCTTGTAAATGTTTTGTATCTATCTTCTTCTTTACATGTCACGAAAATTTAAACAAAAGAAGCTTCATTCGCTACAATTTTGCGGAATTGAGCTGAAATTTTGGCATTTGGACTAGTATCTATTATGATCGAAAACAAATGTACACATTATTTTACATCAACTGATTGCTAGAATAATCATATACTAAAAACTCTTTAAAGTTGTGTTAGGTAGCTAAATTTTGGTATGTGGGACCTCTTGTAACAGTCATCATAGACAAACGCGAACAATTTTTAATATCAGCCCACTGCTTTTCTATATATATTATTTATCTTTCCTCTTAAAAAAAGTATAAGCATAAAAATGCATTAAAATCTCCTTAAGTTTTGAGGTAGAAAGCTGAAATTAAGTATTGGGACCTCTAGTTATAACTAGTTGTAAATACAAGTGTACACAGTTTTTAAATTAACACTTTGATTTTTCGTTCTGTTTACTTGTCCCAAAAGTTGAAAGCAGGAAAGGACCCTAAATTTAGAGGTAAACAGCATAATTGTTGCGATTTTGACCGCTAGTACCAAAAGCAAAAACAAGTGTACATATTTCTTACTTACTCGATTGCCTTAGCTTTTATATTTCTTACATTGTAAATAGTTCTTTTTGAAATATCACAAAAGTTGAAACCAATCGAATATACCTTTAACGTTTCAATAAAAATGTAAAATTTAAAACTTAGACCCAAAAACTGGAAGAAAATTGTTTTTTTTTTTTTTTTTTTTTTTTTTTTTTTTTTTTTTTTTTTTTAAATTAAACGCGCACTAAAGGGGTTCTTACTATCCTTAAAATGATTAAACACAGTGCGAGCGTTAGAAAAATAGGAAAGGATTTAAGAGGATATGTATGAGTTAGTTTTTGCCTACAATTATACTTAAGTGTTCTGCTTCAAAAATAATTCAATTAAATCGCAACCGAAGTTTTAAAATTTTTAGGTACATTTGACATTTGGTATTAGGACCTTAGCCTAAGCACAAACAAGTTTATAATATTTTTTACATCAGTCTATTGCTATATTTACTGTTCATATTATATTTATTTTTGATTTTTTTTTCTTGAAATGTTTCTAAAATGGAAACAAAATATTAGGACCTCTTGAGCCGTAGCGTCATAAACATGTGTGGACATTTTTTTAGTAACCTACTTTTCGAATATATTCAAATTTAATGGTCAAAAATACAAAAATTAAAATGCAGTTCAAATTCAATTTTAAGGTAGAAAGCTTAGGTATATTCCGTATTTGGACCTCAGCAGTAGCTATTTAAGAAATGTAAAAATGTTTGCTTTGCCACATTTAATTTAAGTATAATTGTTCTCTATCTTGAAAATGTCTCTCCTTGAAATATCACGAAAATTTAAGTAATGATTTACAGAGTAAGAGCCCAGGGCCGCCAGACATACGTCATTTTATCAAAGCTAAGATTTTTTCTGCGAACAGATACTATAGTAGCTAAAAACAAATGGATACTATGAATCTTCAATCCGAGTGCAATTAAGAGTTAGCGAGTGTTAAAGTTGCATGCAAATGTTGCAACATTGCGTTATTTTATCAAAGCTGAATTTTTGATATGTCTTAGGGGATGGTGTCATTTACTTTATTGGACACTTGCCAGACATCTCTACAGTGCAGCCTAACGTGAGCCAGACACATAAAATATGTCAAACTAATCGTGCAACTTACATTGTAGTTTTAAACCTAATATTTATATGTTTTATGGGCAATTGTTTAAAAATAATTCCCCATCAGCTATACATCTACAGTGGGGCGTATTCATCAGCCAGACATTTAAAAACAGCTAAAATAAGCGAAAAAATCAAGTTTTAGTAACAAAGAATTATTATTTTGACCGTTTTACGGTGATGTAAGGCCCCAATGTAGGTGTCTTGCTGATAAGAAAATATTGTAGAATATTTGCCCAAAGAAAAAATAAAATCTTGATTTGATTCTGTTATGTAAATGGCACGATGAGTTTTACAGAGTTGAAGTGTCTGGCTCACGTAAGGTCCCACTGTAGATGTCTAGCAAGTGTCAAATAAATTAAATGACACCATCCCCTAACACATATCAAAAATTCAGATTTGATAAAAAAACGCTATGTTGCAACATTTGTATGTAACTTAAACACTCGCTACCTCTGATTGCACCCGTATTGAAGATTCTTAGTATTCATTTGTTCTTAGCTACCATAGTATCTGTTCGCAGAAAAAATCTTAGCTTTGATAAAATGACGTATGTCTGGCGGCCCTGGGCTCTTAGTCTATTAGGACCTCTTGAACCAAGGTGAATATTTTGTATATCAGTCCACTGCCTTTCTTTCTATTATTGAAGTTTCGTCAAAAATATCAAAATAAAAAAAAAACAGCTTAAGTTCAATTATAAGGTAGAATTGTTTAATTAGGTATCAGGAAATAGACACACAAATTTTAAATATTTAATATTATTGCCATATTTTTTTCAACTTTAATACTTGAAATTATATAATCAATAGATTGAAGTTTAACACTTGGTGGAAATTAACCTTTGACATTTTTAAAAAGATATAATAAAACACTTGTTTTTCCACAATTTAAATTATTTTGTTTTTTATTTATTAAAAACTTTGGAAGCCAACGCGTTTCGTCTTAGTTAGGACATCATCAGGGCACTCTCCAGAGTGCGCTGGCTTCCAAAGTTTTTAATAAACAAAAAACAAAATAATTTAAATTGTGGAAAAACAAGTGTTTTATTAAATCTTTTTAAAAATAACTTGAAATATCACGAAAATTAAAAAAAAAAAAAAAAAATAAGAACCTTTAAAGTTGTGATAAAAAGGTGAGATCAAAATTTAGACCTCTTCGACCAGAAACATCATCAATAAGAGTGAACATTTTTAAATCAGCTAACTGCTAACTCTTCTTTTATTCAAATTTTCATAAAAAAAAACAAACATTTTTAAATGCTTAAGTTTAATTTTAAAGAAGAAATTCGGATTGAAACCTTACAAGGAACTTAATATAAATGTTAAAATGTTTACTTTGGTTTGTTAACTCTAAGTTAAATTTTTATTTTCCTTGGAATGTCACACAAATTGAAAAACAACCGAAGGGTCTTTAAAGTTGTTATAGAATTCTAAAATAAAAAATCTAAGACCTCTTTAGCCGAAAACATAATGAAAAGCTAGGTGCACATTTTTACATCTAGTTTTCTAGAATTAATATTTTATATGAAAAACCTAAAATGAAAAAGCTTTTTTAATTTCCTTATTTTAAGATAGGAAGCTGAATTTCACTGCTAGGACCTCTAGAGCAGTAGCATTTATACTACTTATAATTATGTTTTGCGTTTTAAAATATTATAGTAAAAATGCACATGTAATTGTTACAATTTTGATCGAGAATGCTAAAACTTTGTATTTAGACCTCTAGAAGACTAGAAGATGGAAGTACTTAGAATGCTGACACAATTAATTTTCTTATACTTGATTTTTTTTTTTTAAAGTCACGTTACTTGAAATGCGATTAAATGGTCAGCCATGTTTCCGTCGGTTCTATTCAAAAATATATGAAGAGTTTAAAAAAAGTGAACAAAATGGGAATCTGCATTGAGATCAAGTAACAAAATGTCTCTAGAACCGTTAAAAATAAAATAGGAATATTGAATATTAATACTAGAAGCTTATATTCTACAATTGTTTAGGTTTAAGGTTTAATTTGTCTCAAACAAAATTCCACTAAATCCAGCCTCCCCTCTAAAAGGGTACCTTTTCGAAATATAAATCCCTTTTTAATTAAATACAAAATAAAACTATGTCGCCATGTGTTTGAAAGAGTCCATTCAAGAAAAAAAGTCACTTGTCCCACATCCACATTTTCTGCGTCACCTTGTTCGCCTGAACTAAACTTCACCGTATCTTGCAAGCCCCTAACGCCTCGACCTTGTTGGTTTATTTAAAATTTTCGTTGCATTTCAAAGTATTTTTTTCTCATGTCCTATTTATAAATTTAGAATCGTAGCGTCTACTAGATATGTACCTTGTAATCATCTCACAATCTCAAAAAGGCACACGTCTCAATGTATTGTCATCTTGAAAAGAGCTATGCCTTCTCCTTAGTCCCCCCCCTCCCCGCCCTCAATTAGTAAATTTCATTTCATTCTGTATTTCATTCTCAAAGATCCCGTCGATTGACAAACGAGAGATATATTTTTGTGCCGTGAGTTCTACTTTTATGCTTTTATTATAGGTATCAACGGAAGAGGGTGTTGTGAGAGGTGTGGATTTAGGTGGCTCTTCTTCTTTATGTTAAAAAGTCGAAAAGATAAAATTTATGTGAGGTTCATAAAGGTGAAATAAGAAAAATAAATAAATTCCGCACATAAGCTAACCCCTGAGTTTTTTTCTTCCTTTCGGCGGCATATTTTTTTTTTTTATATAACGGCTGTAAGGGTGGAAATGGAGGGTGAAATTTGTGACGATAGGTTTTTCTTCGATCTGTACCCAGCTATTTAAAGGTGGGAGGGGAGACATGTTTACATTTTTTCTTCTAACAAAAAAGAAAGAAAAGGATATACCAAATGATGAATTTATTTTCCACTTGGGCACACTTTGGTTTCTTTTTTAAGATTTTTTCGAAACTTCCATAGGTAGTACGAGTATATTCGGGTGTTTTTGTATGAAATCACACGTGATTATGTGATTTATTAGAATCTATTTTGGCATTGGCGGTGGTTTCAATATGAAATTTAGGGCATATTTTATATTTCGCACACTCTTAAATTTAATGCAAAAAAACAAGTAAAAATAATTTTGATGATACATACTTTCATAAATTTAACTACATACATTAGAAATTTATATTTATTCATTTCCTTTTTTTTATCTTTTCTCTTTGCAGGTAAGCATTCTTTATATGAGAGTATTTTTGATGTCACCCGTGATGTATGTTTATGGCCAGTGGGGAATAAAACGTGATGCTTGTATATGTATGTATGTATATCCCTCGTGTGATGTAAGTGTGTGGGACGTTATGCATACATTTTATATCCATACATATGTACATATATACATTAGGGTGGGTCAAAAAATTATTTTTTGGAATTGAGAGTTCTACTAGCACTAAAAATTGGCCATCTGGTGTCCATAGCACATATGCAAAATATTTTTAAAATCGGTTGACTTTATCTGCCTCCAATTTATCTTTAAAGTTTTGACGTTTGCAACTTATTTACCTTGATTGATTTTTTTATTTTTCAATTTTTTCAAATTTTTAAATGAGGCGGCTTTGATTTTCTGTTGGGCTCATTTCGTTATTTGAACTTTATTAAAAAAAAAAATCAAAGTAGGCCGTTACCCAAATTAAAAAAAAAAACACAGTAACATGGCATTCATTTAAAAGTTTCTTCATCATCAGTGTAGTCGCAAAATTGAAGCTAAGTTTATATTATAGTTGTGATTGTGATTGCTTTAAAAATTTCTTTGAATTAAATCTGTCGTAATGGAACGTACTAGAAAGGCTTTCAAATGTCCTATATTTGGCGAGACTTGTGATTTTAAGACTAATGTACTCCCCACTTACGAAGAGGTAATGAAATGTTATGAATGGAACAGGCACAATTTGAAAATTAATAAAAAGGAACCAACGTTTAAGGAAATAAGTGATATAGTGTGTGAAAAAATCAAATTTCTGCTAACAAATTTTTATTTGACATTTCATCTTGTAAATGCTCTGATTTTTCGAAATGCAACTGTCCAAAAGACAAACAAAGTTTTATTTGACATTTCATCTTGTAAATGCTCTGATTTTTCGAAATGCAACTGTCCAAAAGAGGGAAAGGTACCACTGAATGAAAGAAGTTTTCTGAATGATCAAAGAATGACAAGGAAAATGATACGAAAGCGAAAACGTCTAAAAGTGATTCTGCTTCTGTTCTTAACAATAGTCCAACAGAAGCACCATCGGATTCATGTGAAGATTCAGATAGCGAAGATATTTTTACAGTTGACGACTCCAAAGAAAAGGAAAAAAAATACAGCAAACCGTAACACAGAATTACTCCGCGTTTTCTGAAACCTGCAAACGATATGGGGTATCAGACAGAGCGGCAGCTGCCATTGCTTCTGTAATCTTACAAGAATCTAAATTACCCATTATTGACAAAAATAAACTAAGAAGGGAGCGAAAAAAGGCAAAAGAAAAAGTGTTCAAAATAAAGAATCTGTTTCTAAGATCAGTGCTTTCTATTTCGACGGTCGAAAGGACAAAACTTTAGTCAACCGGAAAAGAAATGGAAAGTATTACCGCGAACAAGTGATCGATCAACATATTTCACTAATAAGCGAACCAGAGTCAAAATACTTAGGTAACATTGCTCCAACATCAGGTACTGCTAAATGTGTTGAACAAGAGTTGTTTGACTATTTCCTGACAGAAAACATATCATTGGAAAATTTAGTAGCTATTGAATGTGATGGTACCAATGTCAATGTTGGGAAATTTGAAGGGATCATGCGCCTGTTGGAAAAAAGATTAAAAAGACCATTACAATGGATAGTTTGCATGTTGCATATGAATGAGCTGCCATTCCGTCATTTATTTGCCCATATTGATGGCGTAACTTCCGGACCAAGAACATTTTCAGGAGTGATTGGAAAGGATCTGGAAAATTGCGAAGAAACGTCTAGACTTAAATTGAAGAGCATTCCAGGAGAGTCGCTGCCGATAATGGACACGAAGAACATTAGCTCTGACCAACTTTATTTATTCAGTATCGTTTCAGCGGTTTTGACCGGCAGTTGTCCCGATGACCTAGCTGATAAATCCCCCGGAAAGATGTCCCATGCTAGATGGCTTACTAAAGCTTATCGCATTCTTTGTCTGTATATCGGAACAGTAACTCCTACGGAAAGTTTGATATTGTTAGTAACTTACGTCGTGAAGGTGTATGCTCCAACTCGGTTCAATTTCAAAAGCCAACCTACCTGCAAAGATGGAGCCAGGCATTTATGGGGTTTAATCTCGAAAAGTCGCTGTCTTTCCGTGGAATATCAAATTGTTATTGATCATGTAATCAAACGATACAGTTTCTTTGCGCATTCAGAAAATGTATTGCTAGCAATGTTAACTGATCCAAGGAAACATATCAGAGAATTGGCTCTGCGCCGTATTTTAAAAGCTCGCACCGAAAAACCTACTCGGTTAAGAGTTTTTGAAGTCCCAAATATAAAATTGGATGCAAAAGTGTACTATGACCTCACCGATTGGCAAAAGGATATTTTTGAACCACCTATATTAAAACATATTTCAAACGATTAACTTCAATACTTCAATACTTCATTGCTCAGGAAGAAAACAACGAAATTGAATTTTTGCGGCTACCATGTCACACCCAGGCCGTTGAGAGGGCAGTTAAGACCGTCATAGAAGCATCAGCTATTTTATGAACAAAAGAAGCACGTGAAGGATTTATACAATCTAACATTGTATCTCGTAAATTGATGCCAAAATTTGACAGTAAGAAAGACTTTTGTGTAAATTGATGTCAATTTAAAATCGGTTTACTAAAAGTTAATTCCTTTTAATAAATCCAATGTGATAAAAAAATAATTTTTGTTGCATTTTGAAGTGAAAATAATGAATTTATAAAGAGATTTTAGAAATGTATTACATTTATTATAATCCTTTTGTTTTATTAAGAATTGGAGGCAGGAGTTGTCTGATCGCAATCAAATTTTTTGTGTTCATTCACAACATCATTTCGCAACTTTTTACCGCTATTAGGATCGAAAACTATGAAAAAAAAAAATTTGCCATACAAATGTGGCCCACCCTAATATACATATGTATAAATATAGCTCGTAAGTGAATTTATGCGTTTAGAGGCGTTGTTTATTTTGAAACATAACTATAAGCAATCGATTAGATAATTTGAAATTCCGTTCCGAGATATTATTGATAAATTGACCATACGTGATGGTTTTGAGAGGAAAGCTTTAGGAATTTATATGTCTTCCGGTTATAATTTATTAATGAAGTGGCTTTAACCAATGAAGGGTGTTTATTTAAACGAGAGGAGTTATATTACCAACCTACCTAACTATAATCATTTTACGAGTCTATCAATTAACATTCTGGATTAGGCAAAGTGAACGTGTATCTATAATATTTGAGTTAATTGGTTAAGTACCTATTTTGTTTTTTTCTGATTAATCATGTGGTATTTGAAAACAAATATCAAATAGGAGATGTTTGAGTGAATTGAATTTATGTAACTGAAATAAGCTTCCAGCATGTCTTAGTATTTTCAAAAAACTCACTTAAGAAAATCATCAATTTAAAAGTCGGTCTCTAATTTTACTAATACGATGTTAAGTACCTTGGACAATAGTATTGCACTAAGAATGGAGGAGGAATTTCAGTTTTGAAGCGTTTTTCTTTGTTTTACCCCAAAATTATATACGAGTTTATGCGTTTTCGCAATATTGATATTTTCAACCTGTCCAATAAAAGGTCATTTGGATTACTTTTAGGAATTATAATTAATATAATTCACATTATTATAATTAAAAGAACTACAAAGATGGAACGAAGTTTTTGCTGGCTTTGGACTGAAAATCACACAAATGCACAGAAAATCACAGAAATTTAAAGTAAAGGAACGGACCTAATTACCCGGACGATTAATTGTGTGCGGAGAAATCACATTTGGGTTTGTTCGTGTTTTTATTTGTTGTTACTTTCACTACAGCATGGCTTTTGTTTGATTTTTTCGTTAAAATTTGTTTTATTTATTTGCAATTTATGAAATTCTTCATGAAAATTTTTCCGCTGTGTTTTCGTAAGCATTTCGTTGTCTTTTTGGATACCCCAGGAAATTTTCGTTTCACATCAGCAGCAGACTAGACTTAAAACAGAAAATGATACTAAGAATTATTGTTATTATTGTACTATTCGTACTAGAATGTCAGCTTATTAGGCTTGACCATTCTTTATTCCGTCAATTTCATTGAATTTTTGAACAACAACAACAACTTAAAGGCGCTACCACCAATTGTTACTAAGAATTTATTAGCAAAAGAAGTGTTTTTGACACATCGTTTTCTAAAAGCTTAAAAAAAATGTTTTTTTTTTTTATTTTTTTTTTTTATTTTTTTTTTTTAGTTTCCTTCGATAAGCATAGTACGCAGCTGAGGCGAAAGTTTTCATACAAAAATTGGCACAACGAAATGATAAACGAAAAATTTTGCTCTCGTTTTGATCAGCAGTACGCAGTTTGATAGCAAAAATTAAAAAAAAAGTCACACAATTTACTGTCCGGAACATTAATGCTGGTGAAAATTCGACGTTGGAAGTTTTTGTTGGTTGCCGTTGTATTAACAAAATGGACGAAAATTATAATATATTCGTTATTCAGTTTTTTTTAAAGAAGAACTAAATTAGAGAATGAGCCACACCATTCTTTAAAACCCTTAACAGAAATGTATAACCACAAATTAAAGGTCAAGAAAGAAAACTAACAAATATTTCCTGTATGAAAAATTTAAAAAGTCTTGCGATTTTGATTTTTTTGACACATCTGATAGAGCTCTCCATAAATATTTTTCGTAGCCTTTTCGTTTATGTTTTCGCTATTGATGCGCAGAGTGCATACATTTTTCGTTTCGCTTTAACTGCGTACTAGGCTATTAACCAAAAAATGTAAATGTAGAGTAGACTCAAAAAGGAATAAGTCCATAATCCGAATTTAAATATGACTGTACTAAGTTCTGTTGCAGAATGCAGCGTTTAGCACCTAAGTTTCTTGTCTGAAAGGACAATTTTTGCTAATTTTCCAGATTCAACCTTATAGGTAAAACCGATTGGAGTGTCGTAAAATATGTCCAAATTATCACAGCTGTTCATTTGCAAACAGTAAGTCTGTTTTTTAACTTTTGATATATTTGGACACACACATTTTATGTGCAGGTTAAAATAAATTTCCGTTTTATTGATTTAATAATTGTATGATCGAAATGATTGTTCATTAATTTTGCAAAACAAGGTCGACATAAAAAAAGTTTAGAATTATTTAAATTCGGGCTTTCGAAACGTTTCAAGTTATAGGTTTTTCTTCAATAGCATTTAACGATACTATTATAGTATCATTTTGATGAGTAGGGCTGGGATTCTCATGCACTTAAAAATCGGAAATATGCGCTTAAAATATGCCCTTTAGAATGGAAAATATGCAGTAAAAAAAAATTATATATATTTAGTTTTTATTATAGGTCCGTTCCTTTACCAAAATTTCTGTGATTTTCTGTGCTTTTGCGCGATTTTCAGTCCGAAGCCGTTCCCGTACTCAAAAATTTGACAGTTTTTGACAAAAGACAACGCTCACGAGAGAGTAAATAACTTCCCTTACCTGTGATTTTCAGTCCGAGAAATTTCTTCGGGCAGAAAATCAAAGCACAGTAAATGTCATTTTGAGAGTAAAAGAGTGAAAGCCAAACATCGTGCCGTACTTGTCTTTACTTTAATCATTGCACCAATAGAACCTTTAAAAGAATCAACTAAATCGATTTGATTTTTCAATATGCTCCTACCCTCAAGATTTGTGATCGTTCCACATAGAAAATTATAGTTTGAGCAAATAAAGGCCACTTTGTTCACAGTGGCTTATATTTAGTATGTGACTTTCATAGGCTTTAATTAACTAACGCTAATCAACCAAAATTGGCTGATTAGTGAAATCCATGATTAGCAACTCATACTTTGATTTTTTTAAACAAAATTTGATCAATAAAAACATTTGAGGATTTCCCAGCTCCACTAATCATGGATTAAAGATAATCAGCTGTGAACAAACTGGCCCTAAATACAATTTCACCACCATCGAACTGGATCTCTTTAAAATGTTTTGCATATTACGTAATTGCTTCCATCCACGTTCCCCACCTAGTATTTATAGGCTATTAAAGCAACTATCCTCAACCTTGGTTTTTTGTCACAAATATAAACTCGACACTTTATTGAAAATTATGAATGAACAATATGAAAATATGCACTCAAAATATGCATTTATTATGAAAATATGCATTTATAATAAAAATATGCATTTTGCATAAAATATGCAAAATATGCACTAACGATTGAATGCCATTCTAAAGGAAATCGTTTGATTCGTAAAGATAATTTGGTCTTAAGCTTCTAAATGTTGTGAGAAAAAAACAAGCATTTGGATGGAAATCCCAGCCCTTGTGATGAGTAATTCCCCATTTAGACGATTGGAAAATTGTCAGTATTTTTGCCACTATACTGGCAAAAGAATAATTTTGCTCAATCTTTTGACAGTATACTGGCAGTATAATGCCAATCTGCCATAATGGTTCAAAACACAAATGTTTCATTCACAAGCTATCGCTGCAGCTGTTAAAAAATGGCTTGCTGCAACTTTTCTGCCAATAAACACTTTTACATATAGAATATATAATTAGGATTTGGACACATTTTTCTTTTCTGGACACTTTATTCTTAAAGCTTTACGCTAAATATTTAATTCAATCAAAATTAAAATTACAACTCCAGAAATGCGTTTCGCCCAGGTAGAATAATGGGCTCATCAGTAAGATGCTGTCATGCAACTTTTAAGACGAAAATTTTGGTCGATTTTTGTCGACTTTTATAACAATCACTGATGCATCAGGCTGATAACATATAAGTGAGCGAAACGTATTTCTGATGTTGAAGTTATCTATGTGATGTTTATTGAATTATACGATGTCTAATAACTGTTATTCGTTGTCGTTTTATATTAACAGTCCTTTGGAAAATGTTATTCTCAAACAATCAGAATCTGCGTAGATATGACTATTATTGCTCTTTTATTCTTAAATTTACCAAAAAAATCCCAGATAAGCCAACTTCTTGTTTTTGTCTCACGAAACAAAATGGTTCTTAATCGCCAATGGCCTTGTTTTAGCCAGAACTAACTCTTAGTAGCCCCCTGTAATAATTTATGTAAGACTCTTTAGTGCCTCGTCGAAATTTACATTAATTTTTCGGGCGGGTATTGTCCTTTTATGTAAATATCCCACATATAAAGCGCTAGTCCGAAAAGGCTTGTAGTAGCCCGTAGCGTAATGGTTAGTGCGTTCGACTGTCACGCTGGAGGTCTGGGATCGCTTCCCAGCCTCGTCCACCTAAAAACTAAAAAGTTTTTTTTTCAGGGCTACTGCCTCTTGCGAGGAATTGACAAATCCTCCAAGAGTATAACTTGTCACGAATAAGTGCTGCTCGTCTAGCCGTTCGGGTTCGGCATAAAAATTGTAGGTCCCTTCCATTCCTGTCGCACACAGGAATGGTTGCGAGTTGTTAGTCACTAGGCCCTGGTTCTTCATGAGCCGTTGTGCCACCCGATTTTATAGTCCGAAAAGGCTTAGGTCAGAAATTGTTAAATTTTTAATTGAAATTTGATATTAAAATTTGAGTTACAGAGTTAAAAACAATGACCTTACATATTGACTCGTTTCTTTCAATAGGAGAAGTACCTGCATAGTTGATTGTTTTGTTCCACCTCAATACAACAAAGCTTTCTCCCGCTTTTCCAAAGGGACAATAAAGCCTTATTTCCAAATTCTCACTTAGTTCTGAAAATGCTGTTCGTATCTGACAAAATACATATATATTTATCTGTACCGTTATACTGTTTTCGTTTAAAGAAAACAAGGCGGTGCAGATTAAAGGACCCAACACATTTTATTAATGCTATGCCAAACTTGGACTTCCAAAAATTAGAACATAGATACCAAAGTCCATGTGAATCGCTCGCTTAAAATAAAAAAAGAATATATACTTACAATTAAATGTACATAGCTAGAAAAACACTATTTGAGGTATATCTTTAAATCTCCTTGAGCTACTACTTAAACTGACACATAAAACCAACCTGAAATTAATTAATTAACAGTTCAAGCTAATCATTTACATAAATCCAAGAATTCAAGTGTCTACCTAATTGCATATACATATGCAAATATGCACGAAATTATGTTCTTTGTGTGCATCAAGCAAAGCATGCAAATGCAAACGCCTTTCAACATATTCCTGTACCTTATACATGTATCAAAACTTAATACGAACTGACCTTTTTTATTATATGAAAAATGTTGTAGCAACTAACAACTTCATCAATCAAGTCAACTAAAATTATTCAGACAATCTACAAATTAAAACACACAATTGGTGCAAAAAATCTTAAATATAACTCCATTCATATGCATAATATGCACTTGTGCAGCCATCAGCAACAGAGGAAATATACATATGTATATCTCAAAACCAAGTCCTCTGTCATATTTCAATTTAAATTTTCACAAAAAACAATTCTCATATGGTCGGCTGATGTTGAATTGCTCTGGGGAGTCTGACAGCCATGTACCTATTCTTTTCTAGGACAGAAGTTCGTTATGACCGACAGACGTCCGAGGAGCAACTTATATATTCTCCCCTATTTACATACCTCTACCTATAGCTTACTAAGTTTTAGCTATAATTTTAGCCCGAAATTTTAAATTTCTTCCTTGTACCTTTTCTATGCGATTATGAATGGGGTTATAGAAACTAAAAACCCAAACCCCTTTTTTTCGTTTGACATTGACATACACAAAACAATATTTCTAACCAGACACACTCTCCCAGCAGCAGTCCAACAACTGACCGCAACCACAAGCCGCTCTTCGCCCATTAAAGAAATTCATTAAAATTCCGTATTTAAGTGAACTTACAATAAAGCCCTCTTCTCTGTGTTCGCCCATATATAATGCGTCTACCACATCCTTCATGGAAAACCTTCCCGTCCCTAGCCGCCCTCTAATTCTCTCCTCTACCACACAACCTTATACATACTAGGTACTATGATATTAAAATCCTACTCCAGATCATAAACAAATGTTAATAACTTTATCCATTCATTCTATTTAGCCTGCGTTCATGTCTTCTCGGAACTTACACGTACAAGATATACCTATGAGCTATATGAATGACCAACCTTTCTTCCTGAATTCCAGAATTCCTGAAAGTTTCCAACCATCAGGCATCAGACACATTCTCTGCTGGACACTCGCAGATTGAACACACAACACACCCATCTATCTTCGGCCTTTCATTCCGATACCGAAAACCACTCATATCAAATTACTGTGACTTGGTGCTGTAAGCTGTAAGGCATTTAAGGTTTCAGCTCAGCATAGCTCAGAACTCCAGCAGAAACACAGTCACGTAATATTTCTCTTTTCCCTTCTTATCATTCACAATAAATAATTCATTATTTCTCCTATATTCTATTCCGCCTTCTTTTTCCGTTTGTGTTGTTTTTGTTTTTGTTACTGTTGTCCTCTGCATCTGTAACTGACGGCATATACTTAATGTAGGTATGCGTTCTGTTTCATTTTCATAATTTATTTTCATTCATTTTATACAAAACAAGTTAGACAAAGTTTCTAGTTTTCTCTGCTGTTTTCATTTCGAAGCTAGGTAAATTGTGTAAAGCAGTGCTGAGGGATCATGGGAAAAGTCTCATTTTGTGAGAATTATATTATGATATCGAAAAGGAACAAAGGGGGAAACTTTCTATGATTTTGTATTAATTTGTGTGTTCTTTGTATACGTGTAACTTTCAATTTAATAATCAAGCCATTTATGGATCGAACAAAGTTGGGCTTATGACAAATAATTAATAAAGTTATTTTTATATTCACACACACCATTTGAGGAATATTTTTAAGTTTTAGTCCTAGTACAGTACTTATGCGAAGCTTAAAAATTCCATATCAGAATGGACATAACAAAATCAAGAATGAAAATAATAAAAAAAAAATTATTGTGAAAAGTCTCCACTTTCTTTTTGCACGGAATTATATGCCTGGACCATAAGCTGTGTGCGGAGAAATGTCATTTTAATGTGTCCGTTTTTTTTTTTGTTTCTTTTATTATACGAGGCTTTCTGTGATTTTCTGTAATTTGTCTTTGTTTGCAAATGGTGAAACTCTCCACAAAATATTTTTTTGTAAAGCATTTCATTGTCTTGTTGACGAACACAGAAACTTTGTCCCAAATCAGCAGCGAAATGTGGCCTGTAGTATACAACACAAAAACGAATGAAAAAGTCAATGAAAATCATCTTGGAGACTTCTATCAATTCCAAAAAAACACCAAAACAAATCACAGAAAGCTCTGATTTAATTAAAAGAAAGCAACAAACGAGAACAAAATTAAATGTTACAAACTATAAACCCTGTCAGAAAAAGAGTGGAGACTTCTCGACTATTCTGCCAAATTTATATTGAATTTTGTATAATGAAAAACGGCTTCTCGGCTTTTTTTGGATATCTATAAAAATCCGCAAAAAATCTAAAGCTCCAAAAAAACTTTTATGTTCCTTATGTGATTTTTTGTTTAAATCCTAGTAACCTTCTGATGCGAAACGAAATTGTTCTGTGGTCTCCAATAAGACAACGAACAGCGGAAAAATATCCATGGAGAGTTTCACAATTGCCAAAATTTAAAGAGAAAATCAAGGAAGGCCAAATGAAAGACACAACAAATAAAAACACGCACAAACCCAAATGCCATGTTCCGCACTCAATTTATGGTCCGGGCAATTAATTCTGTGCGAAAAAAGAGTGGAGACTTCTCAAAACCATTTGGTATAATCATCATTCATTAATTTAGCTGGTCCAACAACGTACCGCGTTGTAGTAGCGTAATGGTTAGTGCGTTCGACTGTCACGCTGGAGGTCTGGGTTCGCTTCCCAGCCTCGTCCACCTAAAAACTAAAAAAAAAGTTTTGTTTAGGGCTACTGCCTCTTGCGAGGAATTGACACAAAAATTCTCGTCTAGCCGTTGGGATTCGGCATACAATTTTAGGTCCCTTCCATTCCTGTCGACAGGCGCACACAGGAATGGTTGCGAGTTGTTAGTCACTAGGCCCTGGTTCTTCACGAGCCATTGTGCTACCCAATTTATTTATTTATTTATAACAGCGTACCGCAAAACGAAAAGCAAAGGACACAAAGTGTAGAAAATAAACACTTATTTGCATGATAAACAGTCGACTTTGTTGCTTTCCGGTGATATTTCGCACTTAAAACTTAAAAAAACGTCAAACAAATATTCGAGTTTAAGTCATTCCATATCTGTCAAGCGACAAATTCTACCAAAGGATTGCTTTAAATCAACACATTTAAATAAGCCGAGCAAATTAAAACTTATCTACATTTTATTATTCTCCCGGTAAAAATTGAAACGAAGAACTCTATAATTATGTCAAAATAGAGTTCGTCTCCATATGTCAAAATATTACTCTAGAAAAATAGATATTAAATGACTTTTGAGTGACGGTTGGAATGAAACACTCTGTTTAGTATATTACATCAAAAGTTCTGTCCGAACTTTTAAGCCACAAACTGTCACATTTCATCGAGTTTTCAATAATTCAATGGATCCAAAATAGCTCTGCAAAAATAAATAAATATTTTTCGTTGCGGAAAATTAAATTTTAGTACTTTCTGGTGACATCTGCCATGCCAGTTTGAACTAAGTTCGATTGGCAAATCTGTTTTTAATTAATAAAAAACATTGCATCCCTTTGTTGTCGGACTAATTGTCATTTTGACCAAATTATCCAATATGCATATTCATAGAAACAAGAATACTTGGCGTTAACAGCCACATAACTGTAAAGTGAATATAAAAGTGAATTTAGCGTTTTATTGGAACTTGTAAGTGCTGCTTTATTATTTTGGTAATTATTATAGCATGTCAAACGTCAATATCTAGGGAAAAATAGATGATCAGATTACACAGTACACACATTATTGTTTTTTTTTAATCGGATGATCGACTTAAAAACGGATCAAGTAAAGAAAGATATCAACATTTTTTAATGCCTAAAAAAAGAAATAATCAAATAAAATTCCCAGCTGTATCTTCCTATCTATACTGTTCATGAGCAAATAAACTACAAGTGTTGTCTGTTTGGTTGACGACAATATTCTCTTTAACATTCTCTTGAATCTTTCGTTTTACCAGTTACTTTCGTATTTTCCTTTCCTTATCGGAATTCCGTTCCATAGATAATGCACAATGTACCTATACATATAGACTACGTGAGAAAATTTACAAATGGGAACTTAGGTAATGATTTTTCTTTTTTTTTTTTTTTTGTGTTTTTCTGATTACATAATGCAAATTTTAAAGAAAAATAGCAGAAACAATAAAGAATATTTGTATCTAAAGGAAAATTGCGATAAAATATAACAAGAAAATAAATTTTGTTAAAAAAAAAATAAATAAATGAAGGTTTCTCAGAAATATGGAAATTAATGTCGCGTGTTTTTATTTTAAAATTTTAAATTTTATCGGCTTAAGTTAGACAATTTGCAAAAGGTATAGGTAGGTATACATTTTTCCGGGATTAAGTTCAGGTATTTTCTTTATGATGGATACTTTTATAAGCCTGTTTATGAACTTGATAAGACAAGGATAAATTGATAGAGGGGATGAGGTTGGGAAAAATGTTGGTGATTTGAGGTGTTTACGTATACAATATACAAAATACACGACTGGGTCTATAATACCAAGTCTATGTATGTTCATTAATAATTCTGTGAGGTGGAACAACACATCGTAAACGAGAAGACAGATTTGTTTCAAATTTGGTTAAAGTCATTTTAATGTGATTATTAATTTTTGTCTGAGCTTACCTAAAACGGTTGTTTTTCTCGAAAAATGCTCTAACGATTTTCGTTGAAACTTTGGCTTTTTAAGAATTTGCATTTGATGTCTATTTGGTTTTGATGTCGAATTAAGCCTAAATTTGACTTTTTCTATGGTTTAAACTCGACTTTAGACTAAATTCGATCCTTAATTGGTTTATTAATCATGGCCATTGTCTTACTTATCTTTTCTTATCACTTTAAGCGGACAGTTCTTCTTAATTTATTTTATATTTTTCAGAAACCACTTTCAAGTATTTTGATACAATTTCCAGGGTTTGTTTTCATTAAATTTAATATAAATTAAGTAAAATTAATTTTAATAAAATCCGCTCACTGCCAAGCCCCTTCCTTTATTTTATGTTTTCTAGGAAAGGATTCAAACGATTTCTTTGAAATTTTCCGAGATTTTTCTACGAAAATAACACGACGAAATCATAAACGAAAAATTTCGTTGTGCTTTTCGTTCTGCGGTACGCTGTTATAAATAAATAAATAAATTGGGTAGCACAACGGCTCGTAAAGAACCAGGGCCTAGTGACTAACAACTCGCAACCATTCCTGTGTGCGCCTGTCGACAGGAATGGAAGGGACCTAAAATTGTATGCCGAATCCGAACGGCTAGACGAGAAGCACTTATTCGTGACAAGTGATACTCTTGGAGGATGTGTCAATTCCTCGCAAGAGGCAGTAGCCCTAAACAAAACTTTTTTTTAGTTTTTAGGTGGACGAGGCTGGGAAGCGAACCCAGACCACCAGAGTGACAGTCGAACGCACTAACCATTACGCTACGGGCTACTACAACGCGGTACGCTGTTGGACCAGCTAAATTAATGAATGATGATTATCTAAATGGTTTTGAGAAGTCTCCACTCTTTTTTCGCACAGAATTAATTGCCCGGACCATAAATTGAGTGCGGAAAAATGACATTTGGGTTTGTTCGTGTTTTTATTTGTTGTGTGGTTTTCATTACAGCATGGCTTTCCTTGATTTTTTTCTTTAAATTTTGGCAATTGTGAAACTCTCCATGGATATTTTTCCGCTGTTCGTTGTCTTATTGGACCCCACAGGAGAATTTCCTTTCGAATCAGCAGCGTCCTAGGCTTTAAGGGGGACTAAAGCAATTTGCATAAATCAACCCAAAAATAACTAAAATTTTCCCTTTTCCACACCCATTTTTCTTATTTACATTAATAAGGATGAAATTTTCGAAATTTATGTTCTTTTGAGCAAATCGAAAATTTAGGATGTGGTTTTAGTAAAATCCGCCCACTGCCACGCTCACGTTTGTTATTTCTTCATTTCTCGGAAACTTGAAGATTACTTACAAATGATTCAAATGATTTGGATGAAAAAAAAAAAATGGTTTTAGTAATATCCGTGCTCTGCCACGCCCACCTTTGTTATTTGGTGGTTTTTCAGAAACGACTTACAATTAAGATGCATTTTACAGGGCTGACAAAAACTTTATAAATTGGTGTAAGTAAAATTTTCCCATTGCCACTCCCATTTTTATTTTTACTTGCGATATACTTAGTATAGGGCAAGTTTCGGATTCGTGCAGAAAAAAAATTCGAGATAATAATTTTCCCTAACATAACGATTTTAGAGAACGCGAAAAAAGTGGGTCTCACAAATCTGTCCGTCTGTCTGTCTGACTGTCTGTCTGTCTGTACCTCAACCTGCAGGCTAAATGGCTGAACCGATTTTCTTCAAACTTTGGACTTAAGCTTCTTATGATGTGATTCCCTAGAGGGGAAATTTAATTTTTTTTTTTAAACTCAAAAAATAACGGTACCTGTCATACAACCAATATACAAAAATTGATTTATTTTAAAAACGGCTCTAACGATTTTCAAAAAAAATTACGAGCTACTAAAATTACAAAACCAAATATTTTGGTAGAAAAAAAAAGTCATACAACTGATTTTTTGGTTTTCAAATTTCTAGTTAACTACAAAACCGATTTCAACCAAAATTTTTATACAAAAGGTCGCTTGCTTTAAACAATTTTGCATATAAAAATTTTCGAAAAAATGTTTTTTGGCTTTTTAAAAAAATAGTGAAATATTTTTTTTTGAAAATTCAATATCTTGAAAACGGGCCAATGATTTTTTTTTTTAATTTTGTGAAAAAATGTATTTTATTAAATACTAAAAATTGGCATTATAAATTTTATTTTAGAAAATTTTCAAGAATTTTTATATATACAAAATTTATTTAAAAAAAAACCGCTCTAACGATTTTTGAATTTTTTTTTTTTCATAAATTCATATTTATTAAACAAATCAGATGGCATACTTTTTTTTGAGCTCTATCTGTTTTAGCTATTAAAATAATTAATTTATAATAATTCATAGTACCTAATCATTAAAATTGTTTTTAAAACTTTTTTTTGTAATGATATCATAATGTTATGGAACCAATAAATATGTACATGGTCTATTTCAAGCTACGTTAAAAATGTTAGCTACGAGAGCAAGCTTTGTGCGATCCAGTCGTGCCCATTTTTTCTTAATGTCTCGAAAACGGCACTATTTTTCGAAAACTATTCAAAAGATTTGGATGAACTTTTCAAAATTTGCTCGTTTTAGCGAGGTTTAAGTGAAACCCGCCCACTACCTTGCTCATTTTTATTATTTCTTGGATTCACGGAAACAGCCCTAACGATTTTGATGAAATTTTCAGAGTGTGTTGCCACAGAAAAAAAAATCACTTCTTAAATTTACCTAGATGTTTGTCAACTAAGCCCCTAGCTAGGAGGTGCCAATGAAAGCTGAGTGACCAAACGATTATGGTTATGATTTGGATGCAAGTTAATGTACCTAAGGTCAAATTTTACTTTCCATCGAACTCAAGATTTCTATCAAAATTGATATTAGCCGTGTTTTGTTTGTGCCTTTATATCGCATTCTATGCTCGCTTAAAATAATTTAGAACAATTGGGAGCCTGCGATCCAGTGATGCATTAAATTTGATTCTAAAAAAAATAAAGTTTGACTATTAGGTAGAAACGTATCATTAAGAAAAATAAGCCAAATTGGTCGAGCATTTGTACATATGTACGTGCAGCGGTGGTGATCCAGTTTTCCTCTTTATTTTTTTTTTTATTTTTGTCTTCTAATTCCTAGTTTTCCATATTTGGTCTTATAATTCCAGCAATTTCTATGTCTAAAAGTAATCTAACCAAACAATTTAAAGTTGCTTTCGTATAGTATTTCATATTCATGGAAACTTTCACATCAAACAAAAAAATATTCTTTAAAATTTGACCTCTCAATAGTTACTAAACCAAGCAATTTATGCCTTAATTTTTATAAATTATTTAAATTTATACAACAGCTTCTTAGAATAATTGCATAACTATACCTACCTTTTTATTTAAATACAATTAACTTGCAAATCTACATTTCCAACTTGAAAAAAAAAAAAATCATAAAAATAAATTTGCTAACCTCTTAGAGATTATCCCATATTTTCAGCTGTCCACTGGCTGCTTCGACAGCAGAAAGGCTCCTACACATACTAAAAATAAAACTCTTCTATAAAACACAAATAGAAATTAAATACCCCACATTACCAGGCAACATGATTTTTCAAATTTCTTACTGGGTTTCCGTTCCAATTTGTCCGGTTCAGGGATAAAATACAAAAGAACACGCAAGCTTTTTTTTTTTTTTTTTTTTTTTTTGCTATCCGCTAATTGAAAACGCCCTAGACTACACTCTAATGTGGCTCTGGTCTTCGGTAGGTCGACGCGTCGTCGGCGCGTCGGTCGTGTCGATGGAGAGAAAAAGTTTGAAGAAAATTTATTAACGACAGGTCCTCCGATGAAGCGGAAAACCACTTTTCCACGTCAAAAACCCGATGAATAAGCGATTTATTTTTCGGTAGGTATATACCATACACATATATATAGGTAATGTATTATACTTCTGCAGTATTATTTTAAGGTACATGCTTATGATGAAGAATTTAAGAGGGTGGTGGTTTAGGATTTTCTCGAGTGGAGGGCCATACCTACCATACCATTTCCTTTAGTTTAAGGAAAATGATTATAGGTAAAATTTTGCGTTTTTGTTGATCACTGGTGTAAGTATCAGATTTTTTGGGCCAAACAGTTAAGCTATTTTAATCAATTTGTGTACCTATCGGAATTTTGTAAGTCATTTTGTTGAAGTAGTTTTGGAATGAGTAAATATTAATTAAAGAACCATGAGCCTTAGGATAGGACAAGCGTAGCGATAGCGGCACGTGTTGGTAAACTTGAATAATTTTATATTGTTTAATAAGATATTAAGGTAACTTGAATAAAGGATTCATTATTAAGCATGACAACAACTCTTATGCTATAGGGTTTTCCAATAAGAGGTTTCATTTTGATATTTAAAAAAAACGAGTATATTCTTAAGAGAAATCATTGGATGTTTATTTGATTGTTAAGAGGAAGGTATGTATGCCATTGACAATGGAAAACGATATCAACCAAACGGCCGCCACGGCTACGGTTGCAGCACCCACATCCTTTTCACGAAATTTTCCATGACCAATTCGCACATTTACGGAGGTATGTCCTCGATAACTTCACGAATTGCATCTTTAAGGTTTTGAATGGATTTTATTTCACGTGGCCCGAAAGAAAAAAATTCTAAACGTGTTAAATCACAAGATCTCGGTGGCCAATTGTGATCACCTCTTTTAGAAATAACACGGTCAGGAAACTTTTCTAGCTAAATTTCGATTGTGTCGTTGCTTGAGTGGCACGTATAGCCGGCCGTCTTGTTGAAAATAAACGTCACCCACATCAATATCTTCCAATTCCGGCCATAAAAAAATAATAAACCTGAGCTCGGCAGCGCAATCCATTCACCTTAACTTTTTCACCAGGCTCATTTTCGAATAAGTAACATCCAATCATACCGCCAGCATAGAAACCGCACGAAGCAGTGACGCGTTGAGGATGTAGTGGCTTTTCAACAATCATTCCTAGATTTTCCGAGCCCCAAATGCAACACTTCTACTTATTAACGTACCTTCCGAGCTGAAAATGGGTCTCATCACCGAAGATGATTTTTCGATGAAAATCCGGATCAATTTGATGCATTTCAAGGACCCAATCAGCGAAGATACGATGTTGCTGGTGATCGACCGGCTTGAGTTCTTGTGTGAACTGAACTCAAAAAGCCTTAAAACCTAAGTCTTTATGCAAATACGGTTTAATGTAGTTTGTGAAATGCCTAATACCAAAGATCGACGAGAAATCGGCAAACGTGGGGTTACATCAACACAACGGGCTACAGCAGCAATATTCTCAGTTGTTCTTAAGCGAAGCACACGGTTTCGATTCTTCACACCAATTACTTGTCCCAGCAGCTGAAATTTGTCCACCAGTTTCACTATATTGCCGGCCGAAATGTGCTTGACGACGACCCAAAAGTGCTCTAGTTTTGCGAACTGTTACTGCAAAATGTTCACTATTTCTGTAGTGAATTTTAACAATTTAAATGCGTTGTTAAAGCGTGTATCGTTCCATTTTTATTAATGACGTAGTTTTTACTTGTCAAATGTCAAAATATGTCATCTTCAAAAGTATGACAGCTGCCCAAATACCGGGCTATTCAAAATGAAACCTCTTATTGGAAAACCCTTTATAATGTGAAATTAAAGTAAAAGCAAAACTTTTTTCGAGTTCTAGGTAGGTATAGGAATTGCAGATACAAATATTTCAAAATCACGAATTAACTTGTAGTGGCCTTTACCGGTTGTATGTGTTTCTTCTTTATGTCAATTAATATTTATTTAATAAAACGTTAAACCACACAATGAGCCCATCAAGTCCTACCGCCAATCAGCTTTCTATAATAGTGGGTTAGGTACCGTACCTAACCTATGGTTTGTATAAACATAATCCGCCTTTGAAATCATTTGAGACCTATATAACCATCTAGCTTCCAATTAATGAGAGAATACGAAACCACACAATTCTCGAATCTTGTCACACACATCACATCACATCGAAATCCCCAAGATCCCTTTGCATTTTATTTTCTTTGTATGTAATTTCCTTCACATATACATAAGTTTTCTCTCTGATATTCATATGTATGTTCGATTGACTAAAAGATTTGATTTGAAATCGAAGAATTCCCATCAGAAAAAGGATCCTTACTTGCATCAAATCTCCGATTTTGTTTGTGTCCATCACTCACTTCAATTTCCCACATCCTTGCTGAGTGACTTTTTAATCAAAGTTGGCAGTATACGAGTACAACAAAAAAATAGAACACGAAACCTTTATATTGGCATAGAAATACAAATTTCCTGAGAATATTCCTAGATCGTATATACACCGCACCACACATCAAAGAGTGTTTGTGTCAATTTATGGGTGATAGCAATCCCTTTTCACCTCTGGCACAATGGCACTGCATTGCAGGACACTGCAATTTTGTCAATTAATTCGAAAGTGATGTTCATTTCATTTTTGTCTTCTTCTGTGTGTCAAAGCACCAGTATGTATGTATGTATACATTGGACTTAAATCTAGTGCTGGTCGGAGGTTATTCAATTAAAATCTGGTTTGAGGTCCTCTGATACAATCATCGGGAATAAAAAAATATAATTTAATTTTAGCTTTTCAATAGGTTCTAGCACACAAAAATGTCAAACAAAATACAAACAAAACACAGTACTTTAACTGGCACTTTGAAATATTTTCAAATTTATGTCTTTCTATAAATAGAACACCGTGTTAAGTAAAAAAATTAATTTAACAACTGTTGAAAAAAAAACATGCCAGGCCAACAGAATTTTTAACTTTTTTTTTTTTGTCGAAACATGGGCTTATCTTTTCGTTGTTATTTGAGTTCCATCAACATAATCTAAAAAATTTCTTCCTACGGCTCTTGAGAAATTCCTGAATACAATTTTTTTCTTTAATGCTTTCTCGAAAATTGCTCAACCGAATTTGTTTAATTTTTTGAATTAAAAGATTATTTTTTTTTCAAAAACTTAAATACACTTATTAAGTGTCTACTTTGAAAATCTTTTATTTATTAAATAAAAAAAACACGTTAAAAATCTCCACTTTCAAATAAAATTTTATTTTGTCTATGAAAGCTCCCGGTTTTAGTATAAAAGTTAAATATCAAATTCAAAGTTAGTGTTTTTTTTTTAATTATATACTGTTTACATAAAACACTCAACGCAGTAATGCTACTTCTGTTTCAAGTCGAGTATGGTTTTATTTATCATATCATGCATCAATGACAGAATATCTTGTGTATTAAAAAAATTAGAATTATATTTATCATGATGAAAATGATGATGGTCGTGATGAAGACACCATTGGCAGATCCTTTTATAGTGAGTTTTGTTACTTCCCCGGTCTTCCATGAATATGAATTCTATTTTAGTTAATTTATGTATTGGTATATTTTATATATTCTAATGTATGTACATAATATCTATGCAAAAAACTTTTCCTCACAAAACGTTTGATCTTATATAGCTTTGTGTGGACTAGTTTAATGGTTGTGTAGCCAAAGACGAAATGTCAATATCCGAAAACTCGTATACTTGGGTATTCATTAGTAGGCGACAGTTTTGTCGAAATCGCTATTATTAGGGTTCCTATTAGGGTGACTATAAAAAAAACACTTGTTTTAAAAATCTTCCCGTTAGTACTTTGCCATAATTATGAAGCTTAGTTCAAACCTTTAATATAGAGACAAAAATAATAGAAAATAGGTCGCTACCAAAATTTTTGATTGTTGTATCGAAAAAATATCAACAAATTTTATTTTATGAATTAAAAAATTGAATTTTTCACTGATAGTATGGTAAAATTGTGTGTTTTAACAAAAAAAAAAAAGTTGTGAGTGCGATTTTATTTTCAGGTACAATATGGCTCGTGAGAAGGAACCGAAAAAAAAAACCGTAAAACGAATCATTCTTTATGAAAAGATCTATGATGGAATTGTTTTATTTTGATAAATATTAGGTGAGTTCAGGAAAGGAAGATTTCGGAGGACCTCAGCAATCTCAATTGTCTGAACAGGATTCCTCAGAAAATAATATCAGTTTGGCAGTCAAAATATTGAGGAAACAAAAAATTGAATTCAGCTTTTGACGGATCAAAAGCTTCGATGTATCTATTTTCTGAACGTGCCCATTGATTCTTATTTTTCAAATACTGACGTATAGACTCTTGTGAGAAAAAAAAATGAAAGGAAAAGTAACTGTAAAATTTGAATTACATTTAAATGAAATGTATTTTAATGACTCCGACGGTAAATCAGCAAGAAGAATGGGTTTGGGGTTTTAGCTGTTAAACAAAAGTAAATTAGTTTTGATTGGAAGAAAATTGATTTTTCAAGTATCCAAAGAAAACAATAAATAATGTTTTAATAGTGAAAATTAATTTAAATTTATTCAAACTAGTATCGCGTACATTACCTCACATTGACAAACTGTCCCACAGTGTGTAAGTGCGTGTCACCAGGTATATTCTGCACATCTCCGCAACTATGGCTTCCCAACCATCTAAAATATATCGAAATCGGTTGAATACTTTTTGAGAAAATGGCGAATTATATATACATTATATTATATAAATATCTTGGTTATGGAATTTAAAATAAAGCACAAATTCGTTTATTTGAATCAATATTTTTTTAATCAATTGTGAAAACAAAATATTTCTAAATGGTTCTTCAATGGTTCCCGTACGATTAGTTCGAGAGCGAATCATTTTTTTCTTATCCCAGCACATTTGATTCGGAACTAAAAAATATAAGTTATGCTCGAATCAAAAATAAAACTCCCTTTTGAATAGTTAGCAAGAAAATGAATCGAATTCTATCTTTGATTTGTTTTGATTTTAAGTACTAACAGGTAAAACTGTAGTAATGGTCTACTGAGGAATATTATCAAATATGTTGTCATCAGAATGAATAATGAAGATGTCAACCATTGATCGTAATTAGCAACGATAAATCCGTTCAATGAAAACCAGAATCGAAAACTGACAAAATTGTTAAAATGTGAAACGAAGGTAAAACTAGAGAATTACCTCTTAAGTTTTTCGACTTCAAATAAACTCAGGAACCCAAAATTTCTTAAAAACTATGATTAGGTAGTCTTTGTTATTTGAAGAGGTACCAACATAACAAAAGCAATTTTAAAGAGACAATATGTAAATTTAAATAATGCGAAACATATATGGGGCATTTCACGTGAAGCGGACAACAAAAAAAGTGGTGTGTCTTGAAATTGGTTAATTTGTGTGTTATTTATACTTCTTTTGGTTCTTAGCCTAAATGCGGAAGGAATTTGAATTTTGAGGTCTGGTGCGGGTGTTATGGTCTTTTAAAGTTTAGGCATGCTATGTGCAAGGGTTCTTTACAAAAATGTTGATAAATTAAATGAAGCAATTGAAAAATAATTTTAATAGTGGAATATATTGTAAATTAGGTGTTCTTTTTATTTATGAAATTTAAACCGGAAATAGATTTTTTGTTCTTATAGAAAACCGGAAGTTAACATTTCAAATGAGATTTTAGCCAATTTAGCCACTTTTTATATTTTTTCTGTTGGTCTCATTTTTAAGCTTATACACTAGGGATACTACGTGCAAAGTTTGAGAGTGGGATCTTCATTCGTCTAAAAGATACACATTTTTGTGTCCGTTGCTTTAGTCCAAAAAAAAAAACGATTTTTGTATAGAAAACCGGATGATAGCAATTTAATTAAAATTTTAAGAACTCTAGGCCATTTATATTTAAGGCCATTTATATTTTAGGCCATTTATATTTTTTTTGTTCTAAATGTTCCTTATATAAGAGAGATACCAAATAACAAGTTTGAAGATGGGATCTTGATTAGTTTAGATGTAACATATTTTTTAGTGTGGAGGTGGGAAAAGAATCCCACTTGGTCTCGCGAAGAGACGCCATCTTTTATTATTATAAACTACTTCAATGATAGAAATAGATCAATTTAATATGATGCCACGTGACAAAATTTTGTGTGGCCGTTACGCCTTCGATTTTACTTGATGTTTGGCTACTTGTATAATCAAATAAAACCGAATGCTTTTCAAATAAAATTATTTTCCTGCAGGAATCACACGCGTAAGAACTTTCAGTAACACCCACTTCTGTGAAAGATTCTTAGGGCCAGTTTTTCAGTGCATGGTTAAAGTTAAGCTCAAGTTAACTCACCAAATTTGATGAGTTTACATTAGATTAACTCGAAAAATGTTTATGATATTTTATCTACCGCGTTTTTTAAGGCATTCTGCATTCATCATCAATTAAAAAACAGCTTCCTGACGTAACTGTAGACAGATCTATTTTTTGAGTAAAATAACTCGGGCTTAACACAACACTGAAAAACTGGGCCTTAGAAATCTTTCTTAAATTTAAAGGGGTTAAAGCAACGATCACCGTGCGTTGGCATGGTTAATGATTTATTATTCAATTAAAAGTCCAGAGGGAACTTAATAAAAGTTTAGTGTTCAATTAGAGCAAGAAATTAATGAATCAAAAATAACGGTGACACAAAACGTTGTCACTTGGCCTCATATTATATTGATCTATTTCTATCATTGAAGTAGTTTACAATAATAAAAGATGGCGTCTCTTCGCGAGAAAGCGAGAAGGCTAGACCAAGTGGGACTATTCGCACGACACGAAGTTCCCACCTCAACACTTCTAAACTAATCAAGATCCCATCTTCAAACTTGTTATTTGGTATCTCTATTATATAAGGAACATGAAGAAAAAATAAAGAAAAAATATAAAAATGGCCTAGAGTTCTTAAAATTTTAATTAAATTGCTATCATCCGGTTTTCTATACAAAAATCGTTTTTTTTTTTGTACTAAAGCAACGCACAAAAAAATGTGTATCTTCGAAACGAATGAAGATCCCACTCTTAAACTTTGCACGTAGTATCCCTAGTGTATAAGCTTAAAAATGAGACCAACAGAAAAAATATAAAAAGTGGCTAAATTGGCTAAAATCTCATTTGAAATGTTAACTTCCGGTTTTCTATAAGAACAAAAAATCTATTTCCGGTTTAAATTTCATAAATAAAAAGAACACCTAATTTACAATATATTCCACTATTAAAATTATTTTTCTATTGCTTCATTTAATTTATCAACATTTTTGTAAAGAACCCATGCACATAGCATGCCTAAACTTTAAAAGACCATAACACCCGCACCAGACCTCAAAATTCAAATTCCTTCGGAATTTAGGTTAAGAACCAAAAGAAGTATAAATAACACAAACATTAACCAATTTCAAGACCCACCACTTTTTTTGTTGTCCGCTTCACGTGAAATCCCCCATATTTAAAACAAAAATTACTTCAAGGTGTTGTGACGAAAATTGAAAAAAAAATCCAAATTATATAGCCCTGACCTTCAAGAGAAAGGTTATGAGATCCATGCAGTCTTGTATTTTATTAAAATTTGTTTTTCTTTCTTACTTCTTAGGTACCTATATCTATGTATAGGTAAATTCAACCTTTTTGGTACAATCCAATTTCATCGAAATAATTCGTTTCCCCTTCAAAAAACATACATAGTTATTTAACTAAAAATTCTGAAATATCAAAAAATCACATACAAAATTTTAAAACCAAATTAAAAAAATTCCAAAAACATAGTAGGTACCATGTGCCACACTTGACGACTCTTAAGAATGTGATATATCTACCTGCAAGAGTAATTCATTTAAATGCAATTTTGGTTTTAAAAAATACCACCAGGGGCCTGTACCATAAAACTACAAGTTTACAATTCTACAATCATTTGTTAACAATCCAGATTTTACAAGTTACAATCAATTCTGTACCACAAAGAAACTTGTAAAACCTGCTAAAATATTCAAATTTCCCTTTTTTGTACAATACATTTGTACAAGTAAGTTGTCACGACATGACGATTTGCACCTGCATTCTTGTACAAGTCTTGTACAAGAAGCGATTTTAAACAAAAAAGGTATTAATTGTTTACCACAAAGCTACAAGTAAACATCAAATTTTACAAAGGGAAAAAGCGTGCTGTAACAAGTGGGAAATTTGAAATTTTTCCGATTCTGTACCACAAAGCTTCAAGTGCTTGTAATTGTTAACAATTCATTGTAAAATAGTTTGAAAAATTCTACCTACGAATTGAAAATTGTTAAGTAGTTACACGTAGAATTTTAAGAGATTTATTAAATAAGTTTCAATATTTTGCATTTACACGTCGTTATCAGTGCTTATTTTGGAAATAATTGTGAACAAATTTTCAGATTAGAGTTTGATTCTCTTTTTAAAATTAAAGATTGAAAGAGAGATGAAAGGACAATGCGCACTTTTGTATGGATTGCGTCCTATGGATGTAACACATTGTCATATCATTTAAAAGGTCTCGATGATTACTATCTTTTATTGTATGGGCAAAAGTTTGTATCGCGTGCAGGGAAGGTGTTATTGACGTTAATGTCATCGTTAATGCATCTTTTATTTATCGTGTGACTTCGGAACGACGTAACCAATTGAAGTCATATTTACACAATATGTTTGTGGTTTGATAATAGTTTTTAGTTATGAACGGATCCGGTAGGTTGCGCTGTTGTCAAGTTATTGACAAAAATTCTATATTTATTAAGCAAAATCGCTCATATTCAAATGTAATATTGGTTAATTGCATGAAAAAAAATCACAAAACATGGACCCGATAGGTTGCGCTGAATTATTGGAGTTATAAAAGGAGAATGGATGTTCCGTTTCTTGTATATGTTCTTGTTCTTTTTCATTTTCAACATGTCTAGCTTCATAACGACTATCAGCTACCCAGCATCGATGACAAATTAATTGAAGATTGTTGCAATGTGCCTGATAGTATTGTTTAAAGAATAACGGACATTATTCCATGAGTTCCATTAAAAAATCAACCATACGTTCACACTACCTATAAAATCTCCTTATTTCGGGATTGACTATATTTTATATACAATTATTTATCACATTAAACGTACCTGTTCTATTCTCATATGCTCTAAAATGTAAACTAAAATGTGGTCTTGCTTCTAAGGTGGCTCTAGAAACTTCATGTCGAACTCGCTGTTTATTTTAAGAGCGAGCACAGGTCAAACACAAATGTTCCATATTTCACACAGATTAAGGAAAAAAATCAAAATTGCTAAAAAACCGCTGAATCTGTCAAAACGTTTTAACTGCTTATTCGATGTGTGTTGATTCATAAGAAACTGTATTTTTTTTTTCAAATGCAGAGACAAATATTTTAACTGATCCAGTGTTTTTCCAGTCGAAAACGCGACTATTTAAGAAAATAATAATAGGTATTAAAAATATCGAATGAAAGCGACCATTAGATGAAGCACGGCATCTATCTTAAGTCAAAGCCACCTACCAGTCCATATTTTGTGATTTTGTTTTGCAATAGTTAAACGAATATATGATATAAGTGAGAATGAACAACTTTGCGTTATAATAAAGCATTTGCTAATAACTTCACTACTGCGTCACATATCAGATCTATATTTTGTGATTTTATTTTCTTGCAATAAACCAATGTTACATTTGAATATGAGCGATTATGCTTAATAAACAGAGCATTTTTTTCAATAACTTGACAAGAACGCCACCTACCGGATCCACCAACCGGATCCATTCATAATTATAAACTTTTATCTAACAACATTTAACATATTATGTGAATATGACTTCAATTAGTCAAGTGTCGTTCCGAAATTACACGATAAATAAAAGATGCATTAACGATTACATTAACGTCCATAACACCTTCCCTGCACTTGATACAAACTTTTGCCCATACAATAAAAGATAGTACTCACCGAGACCTTTAAAATGATATAGGTCACAATGTGTTACATCGATAGGCCAAAATGCCTATTGTCCTTTATTGTTCTAAAGTTAAGTTGACAATTTCTTTATCATGTTTTCTCTGTTTAACTAATATTAACGATTGACAGAAAACATATATAAACAGGGTAGACAAAAAAAGTGTTATACAAAAATTACATAACTAATGTGAAAATAATCTAAACTGTTATAATGCAGAAGACATTTCACATAAATTTGTTGGCCATACGTACGTTAGCTCGGTATCTAATTGAACCTATTTGCGAAGTTATGTTACTTATAAAAACAATGGCGCAAAATTTTAAACAACCTGTTGTTAAGTGCTTATCAATTTACTAGTAAGTAATTTTCTAAATATTTAGCAATTAACTTACTATTTCAAAATTTTTAACTTTTTTTTTCTATTTACCAACTAGTAAATTGCTAATTGGGAAATGTCAGTCAAAGTCACATTTGTTTTTTTTTTATGATTTTAATTTTGTTTTACTCTCTGAAGAAGATTTTTTTTTTAATTAGTTTATAGAAAATTAATCTATTGAAAGTGAAAAAAGATATTAAAAAAGTCGCATTCACCCAAGAGCTCTACAATGTCGGATCAATTGTGTGGGGTGACATTAAAAGTATGCGGCAAAGTTATATTAAAGAAATCTTATGTTGTTGGAATAACTAAAAACGGCTCGACCTTCCATACTACTGCATTCTGCATCATCGAAAGCTGAAACTGGTGAATGGTGTACATCTCTTTCGAATGGAAAATTCTCTCATGAACATAGTTAATATTCTCACAGTTGAGAGCGACTATTGTGGGAGAGCCTAAGTGCTTGCCTGATGCTCCTTAATAGTGTACTACTGGTGCTGAAGCAACTAAGTTGAGTTTTGATTCAGTTGGACAGCCTACGGGACAAAAACAAATGGTCAAAACTAAAAGAGAGTTTAGTTTTAAATTAAAAATAAAACTAAATCACATTATTTAATTTCTGGAGTAAAATTCTCCATCGTCGAGCTCTCCAAAAGGATGTGCTCGGGATTTAAAACTTGGCACTTTTTTGTACAACGCTGAATCTTCAAATACATCGAAACCTTCGTCTTCCGAAAACATTTAGTACTATTTTATTTACTTTAAAAAACAATTATAGCTCACGAATCATACAAAAAAGTACAATTCACTTTTCCAATTAAAATGGGTAAGACATTTTTTTCGAGGAAAATGACAGATGTCGTATGGATTTAGCAAATTGCTAAAAGTTAAAGTAACCATTTTGTGATTTTAACTTTAGTAAATTGTTGTAAGTAAGATGTTAAAATCGTTTAAAATTAGCAAAATCTTCTTTGTAACTTAGTAACTTAATAAAATGGCTTTAACAATTTACTAAATCGTTTAAAATTTTGCGCCAATGTTTTTTGATTCGGATGAGGGTGATGAAGCTGAATTACATCATCCCGTTGTTAAAGTTTGTAGACCTCGCAATAATTTCAAAATCCACAAGGCAACTGAGTTGCCGGCGATTTTAAGTTTTTTTTTGTTGAGAAGGGCGTAAAAGGAAGACAAAAAATCTCCGCTCACACCCTTCTCGCCTACAAACTAGCTAGTTTCTGGGAATTCAGTTTCCTTGTGTGAAAGCGGTCATATTGATCAATCAAGATGAACGCATATATCATCATATTGAAAGGAGACCACAATAATATTTTATAAAATCATCGCTAGTGATGCTTTATTAATTCATTATTACTTTTATATTACATTACACTTGTTAAAAGCAATATAAATATGTGTAAAGATTCAATTTTGACGAAAACTATCTTCAACTACGTGCAATTGATCACACATACAAACAATATTTTGTTTATTAATTAAAACATTTTTGTTAAAATTTATTAAATCAAAAAAGAACTATATCGATATTTTTTTTCATGAAAGCATCAATCGTTATTGCTGTTATGCTTTGACTTTATCCAACAAGAAATCTACAAGTGAATTGTACAAAAAAGGGAAATTTTCATAATTTACAATTGTTGCAAAAATCTTTGTGGTACAGAAATGATAGTTACTTGTAAAATATTCTTCTTAAGTTAATGTTTGTAGAATTGTAAGCTTGTAGTTTCTTGGTACAGAACTGAAATGCGTCTAGTTTACCGAACATTTTAACAAATATTTTGTACACTTGTAAGTTTGTGGTACACAATGAGAAAAAGACTTGTAATTTCCATAGTGTTTAATTTTTGTACAATAGTAAAGTTTGAAATTTACTTGTAGCTTTGTGGTACATAATAAATTGTAATTTGTTAAAAATCACGTCTTGTACAAGACTTGTAGTTTCTTGGTACAGACCCCAGGTATTTTCAGTTTTTATCATTCAGTTCTAAGGAAAAATATAGTTATGTACCATGTACACCAAATGTATGTATGTATACCTACTTATCTAGAGATAAATCAGATAATAAATAATATGAAAATGTGCAAAATTTACTTTGTGAGGATGAATTTGTTTTCAAATGAAAAATTGAGTGATTATTTTTGAAGAAAATACCTATAGTTCTGATAAATAACCACAAAACAACGATTTCAATAGTTAAATATAGTCCTTTGACTTGTTCACATGATTAAAAAAAAAAACCTTTATCTTGATACGCGTGAACAAAGATGTATTTTTGAATGTTATGTATTTTGAGTGTTATATTAAAGCGTTTTCAGATAAGGACGGGTAGATGTTGAAATGGAATAAAACCAGCTGTATGTGAGGTATTAATAAAAACCTCCTTTTATTTAAAAGGACCATGTATGACATTGTGTATGGAATATGACATCGTGGCACAGATCCGAGTAATACAATTTTCAATGAATTTGAGCGATGGCCTGTGCTATGTTCACCTTCAGGGAATCGGTCGATTATGGTTTATTCGCATAGACCGGCAACTTTAAAGAAACCCCAAAAGAAAAAGTCTAGCGGGGACAAATCGCATGACCTTGGTTGCGTCACGTCACATCTTGCGAGAGACAATCTTACTCTTAAATCTTTAATGCAGAATGTCAATCGTAGGTCGTGGCATACGATGTGTATCACATATCGCCTTTTTGCTGGAATTACATGTCATCTAGGTCAATGTGGTTCAATTTGAAAAACGGCCTTTCACCACAGGTATTTTTGGGGACCCTTTTGATTCTTGTTAAACATGCCAAATGAAACCTGTTTACCAAATTTCATTAAAATACTATTATTTTAAAAGGTTTTCGGTAATATTTTACTTATTGTACCTACTAAAAAAAAAGTCATCATTCCATAAAAAGGACCTTAACTTTCTACAGGATACACGTTTTGGTCTCTTCCAGGCTGATTCTAGCGTTGAAAAGCAACATAAAAACATGTGGCATATGGTAAGATTGTATTATAATACATTTTTCAGCTTGTTAAACTCTCGCATCCCCCCCCCCCCCTCTCCACCTCTTTAAATGCATTTATACAAAAAGCCAATGAAAGGGCATTTTGGGACACTTTGGATATGTTGTACAGGATGAAATTCTGCGTCGATACGAACCACCAATAAAATTTCATGAATTAATTTGTTCCCGGTCAGATCATTTCTTTCTTAGACTATTGGCTATATCTAAAATTTCTTATTTGTTTTTAAATATCCCGTAAATTAGTTAAATACTTTTTTAGATTGCCCTGGACCCCTGTTCTGTAACTACCGCGTCGATAAATTTGGTCGAGAAACGGTGAAAAATTACAATTTGTTCCAATTCCCATCGTTTTTCGCCAATTTGTATCGACGCGATAGTTACAGAACAGGTGTCCTGGAAGAAAAAAAAAGTTTGACCTTTATATAATAGATTTGAATTCGGAAAAGTGAAAAACCAATGTGATTCGGTATCTCTTTTTGAACTCTTCCTTATTTTTCTAACACTCACACTCAGTTGAAACATTTTAAAGGTTGTCAAAATCCCTTACTGTGTACACAATTAAAACAAAACACAGTTTCTACCTCATTACTGATTAATAATTTTAAAACTAAAACTATAAACATCAATATGATTATTGCTGCCAAAAACATTTCTTCACAAATGCCATTAAACTAAAAACCTAAACAAAGTGTCGTATATGTCAGCTTGACAAGATAGAAAACCACAACTTAAATCGATAATGATTAAGGATTCAAAACAGCTTATTCTATCAAATTTTTGAGCATGTCAAACATTTACCCTAAAATCCAATAAGGAAAAACTTTTCCCATGTGGATATGGGAAGAATTTACTTTTAATTAAAATTATTTAATTGTTTTCATTATAAAGAACACATGTAACCATCAAAACATACATTTCCCTTCCTCAAACTTTCTAAACTTTTCTTAAAGTAAAGGAATAGGTAATCCCCTCTGCTCCAATACCTATATTTTTTAAATTGTATTTAAAATCCTTCTCACATTATTTACCTTATAAAAGCTCTTTCGCACTTTCAATTCACTTTTGTAATTAAAATCAAAATTTAAACCCTAACTTCCTCGTCGCAGCCGCAACGTTCGTCGTCCTCGATAAAATTATCATCATTGTCGTCGGTGTTGCGTCGCGTCTTGTCGTTTAAATGTCAGTTATTCTTTGCTTCAAAAAAAAAAAAAAAATTAAAAGAAAACAACCCCAAAAAGTGCCAACATCAATATCTCCATCAACATCCGTCTTTTCGACGCCTGTCAGATATCTTAAGGTTCTTTCTGTCTGCCTAATAGCAAATTATGAGGGCTTTTCTTTATGCTTTACCCAGAATTTGATTCCTCCGATATACTCCCTCTCCTCTTATATGATATTCGTCCTATAGGTACATCTACCATTGACGTCACTCAGGAACGACAAAGCAGATCGGAGTACCTATACACAATACCTTCATACCCATACCTTTAATATCTTAAGAAATCTCATTTACCCAACCAAATTCCATCACCCAAAGAAATTCAAACCAAGGATATCAGAATAAATTGAGGTGAACAAAATTGAAGTAAAATGACTCCTCTCGCCTTCCGCCCTAAATGTAAGTCATAAATTAAATATGGAGCATGAGCATGACTTTGGAAGTGGATTAATTTAAATAGCACTTTCATTCTAATGAGATCTCGATAAAATGAAATAAAAAAATAAAAAGGACAACGATGAATGTTGTGTGTCAAAATAACACACAAGAGCTGTTAAATAAAAAGGATTAACCGACCGACAATAACGGTCGACTTAGTGGCGGATCAACTAAGGATCAATAAAGAGAGGAGAAAATACAAAATAAAAACAAAATGACAAACAAAACAAAAAAAAAAAAGGCAAAAAGAGAGAGCGAATGTGAGAATGAGAGAGAAAACTAGTTGAAAATGTAGCCCTTTTGTCAATAATCCTTGCACCACTTCGAGGTAACTCTGTACTCTATTTTTCTTGTCGTTTTTTTCGTGGTTGTATTTTTTGGCGGAAAAACTGCGGCTGTGGCTACAAAAAAAACACAGTTTTCCTTTCTTACAGCTCCGCCAAAATGAACATCGACAGTTGTTTTTTTTTTCCTCCTACAATTGGTGTGGGATAATCAATAAACAGATTGTATCTCGAATGGGAATTGCCCAACCGGATCGTTCGTTCGTATATACAGTCCTTGTCGTCGTCGTCACCCGGAAAAAAATCTGCTTGCCTGGCAGGCATAAAGTACGATTTTGCACCCTTTTCAAGCTTAATTCTCGGATACATAGCACTCTCTCGCTTGCTCTTGCTATTCTGTAAATCAGTAGTGGCAGGATTCCCACTTTTTTTTTTGTTTCCTAGTACCCAGGTTCGTCCAGCCAACCAGCCAGCCACACCCTTGTAACAGACGACGACGACGATGACTATAGCAAAACGCCAACTATACATACGACACGATGATGCTATAAGGACGTTAAGAACGACTTCTATATGAATATAAGAATTTTTCGCCTTCCAGTAAGGATGGCAAAACGATATTAACTGCTGGCACTGCTGCTGCTGTTTTTAGAGCACTAACCTGGATAAGGGGGAGGTGGGTTGGTTGTGGGAGTCTAACCAAAGGAAGCGTGACTAGTTGAGTAAGTAGAGGATGGCATAATACGATATAAGGTAGATATTGTGTGGAGATGTGTGTGCTCCAGGGAATTCCCTAACACTCCGTGTTTGGCCAGAGCCACCAATATTTTGGCCGACATTGGTTGGTGTGGCTGTGTGTATACAAAACTCGGTGTATTTATCTATACTTTGCATCCCTGGAAGGCCATTGGGCAGCGTTGCCAACACAGTTTTGTTGTTATCACAATTAAAGTTTTTTTTTTGTTAAGCAATAAAATGAACAACTTAACCATATTATGTACAACTTACAATTTTTTTTTTGTATCCACAAATCGGCAGTTATATAAGATTTACATATATGCACAAGAACTCTGGTAGTTCCGACTATACCAAGCTAAAATATACCAAAAATATATATTTGAACATCATCAAACACACATTTTTACCTCACAAAATGTCATAATATGGATTATAATATATATCAAAAACCAAATGAGGATTCATAATTGATCCCTGTGGTAGATCACTTTTTGGTTAGAGAAAAATTTATCAGTTGTGAGTTCGAAGAAACCATAGCATGATTCTTAAAGGAATTGAAATTAAATATGGGTAAGTTTCACAGCTGGTATAAAATGAAAACAAAAAATAAATCTGGACAAATTTAGCTCGTGCGCTTAATTTTGGCAAAAAGTAGGTAATGCATCACATAGTGTGAAACAAAAATTCTATTGTTTAGGCTCGGCTAAAAGACGACTTAAAGTTTAGCTTTACTTGATTTTAGATAATTTAGTATTGGAGCGAAAAGTTGGCGCAATTTTCGTAAGGCATGATGAAAATTTAAAAACATTTAATTCCAGAATTCTTAAATCTTAAGAAAATTATTATTGTTACCTAGTCTTCCAAAGTCTACAGATCTTAGTTGGGATTACTTTGGAACCTTTAGTAAGAACCCTTTGTTTGATTATCTTGAAAACAGTTCAGTTTCAATTCTTAAATTAAAAAGGTTCAAAGTTTTTAATCAGCCCAATTCTTAATAAAATTTCCCGGGGCTTCCCTTTTCCCTACTCTCCAATTCTAAACTATAAACTCCCGGGAATTTTTGTCCCTTTTCCTTAATTTAAGCAAACTTCGAATATGAGAAATAATACTACGAGAAAGAAGCTGGCTGCTGGCATTAAATGTCCAAAAAAATTCAAAATGGAAATATATTTGATGTGAGGAGTTTTTTTTTTTTACCGGGGAATATTTAGAAATCGTTTAAAATTAATCGTTTCGGGATGAAACGAAAAGCGTTTTGGAAATTTGTTTTCCTAGTTTATAGAATTATTTTTTTTTTTAACCATCATTGTGCAACAATATTTTTTTTTTCTAGGCCTTTATTTCCTTGGAAATTTTCTTTAAGTCAATCAAATGAATTAATTTTTTTTCCAACTAAATATTTCATTTATTGAGAATTTACAGGAATAATGGAAGTCCGTTTGTTAAAAAAAAACTCATTCTAGTAATTTATGAAAAAACAAAAAAGTAGTTTTTTTCACTTTTTTTAAACTAAAAGTAAGGACCAAAAAAGTAGTCTTAATAATGTTTTCATAGGATCTTTTAATAAATTTATTCCAGTTTTTAAAAAAATTGTTTGTGGTGTCTTTATTTGCTGAGAAATGAGTGGTCAAATCTAAAACTATTCTTGTTCTCAAAAAAAAAAAAAAAAAAAAAAAAAATCTATGAACGAAAAACAAAAAAAAAAATTACTTTAGCTGAAAAAAAAACTTATTATTTTAATTGACTCAAACTAAAATTTCCTAGAAAATGAAGCCCATAAAAAAAAAATTAAAATTTGTTATGGTTGCGCAATTACAGTATATGTATAAAAAAAATAATTTTCTAAGTAGTCTCTAAAATAGAAAAATAAATCCCTTTCCATTCCAATACGACCACTTTTCACAAAAATACAGCTCTTCCATAAAGTATTCAAAAAAACTGAAAAACAGTTTGATCCTTTAATTCTTTTGGCGAGTTTTTTATTTGGAAAACGGTTTAATCAGTATTTTAAATAGGTATCAAGTGATTCTTAGAACTTTCTAGAGTATTTAAAAAAAAACTTGTTCCTTGAACCAAAAACAACAGTTCTAACCATACAAATGTTAAAATCCGCTAAGAGCAATTTTTATTTTGCTCGAAAATTGGTCCTAAGTTTATGGAAAAACAAAATATATTTGTGTGTCTATTAATAATACGTTCCAATTTTTAATAAACAACAATTTTACTTTCATACCAAAATTTAAAAAAAAAAAAATGTTTTTTTTTTTATTTAAAACAGTTTTTTTTTTCAAATTAAAGCAATTAATTTCAAACTTTTGAACATTGTTTTTTATATCCATGTACATTGTGGGTACTCGCAGACAATGTTTAAAATTCTAGCCACTTAATCATAGAAGTAACACTAGGTCAAGTCGTGCTTGCGCTTTTTAGTTTAGGAGACTGTAACTTTAAATATTTTTGGTGTTAATCAGAGTTTATAACGAAAGTTCTTCGTTTTAAAGAAACCATTCATAAATCTTATGAGCGGTTTGAAACATTAACTTTAATAGACTCGTTAAAAGCTTTAAGGGCCAATTTCTTCACAGTCCATTAAATACTTAATGTTGTTTTGTTTTACCTAAAATTTATTTTAATATAATAATGAAATTCCGTACACTTCATTAACTCCTTCATTCATTCACTCACCTTTATTTAAATGGCTCGCTGAAATGGCTTAAATGCTTTTTTTTTAGCATATCCTTCAGATTTGTTTCTTTATCGTGACTGATGAACTGTCTTCTTAGAACTAAATAAGGTTTAAAAGATCGTCTGTTTATTCACGTTAGCGTTGACAATAAGTTTTTTGTTTGCTTATTTTTTGTAATCTGAAAGTGCAATATGAATAGCGAAAAAGCCCACAAAGTTGAAAATGGGTACGTTCAGATGACTAAGGGGACTTGCAGGTAAGGCAATTTCTTATTCTGTGATTGGGCACCTTTAAAAAAATTGGCGCGAAATTTTATTCGATTTAGTACGATGATAAATCGTTTTTAGTATAATACTAGGTTAAAAGTGTATTTTGCTAATTTTAAACGAGTTTAGCATCATACTATCTCCTAACATTTTACTAAATTTAAAATCACCAAATGGCTATTTTATCTTTTTAGTATCGTACTAAATTCATATGACACTTTGACGTTTAAAATTGTCAAAATCAGGGGTGTTTGTGAATTTTTTGCACGAGCTGTCACTTTCTTGGGCGTGTTCAGCTGAATTTTATGAAGGAAATTAGTTTAGTATGATACTAGTTAAAAAGTATTTAAAATTAAGAAAGTTTTAGTAAACTGTTAAAGAATTAGTAAAATGTTATGTAGTATCATACTAAACCCTTAATAATAGGCTGTTTAAAATTTTGCGCCATTGACTTAAAATGAAGGAAACTTTTATTGGAAATTAACTGGAAAGGCAGTCAAGAAATATCTGCCTTAGTTTTAAATCAAGAGTGTTCTTAACAAAATAGTCATTTTTGAATTAAAAAATCTGTTAAACTTTTTATAAATTATTTGTGCGGTCGCGTTAATTAAATTCAAAAAGAAATTGTCCGTACATTACGACGGAATTTTCTATACATGTCGAGGATTATCTTTTTTCTAAACAAACTTGAGGTAAAGTATTGAAGAAAGTAATAAGTTTGATACGACATGTCAAAAAAAGTTAGTTTTTGTAGACAAATTTACGTTTATTGGATGTACATAGTTGACTGCATATGAAGTCCCTTATGTCTCCTGAACGTACCCAATATGTTCTGAAAAAAAAAACAAACAAAATATACTTTTTAGAATACTTTTGGTGCAAATTTATAAAATTTGTATGAACATTTGAAATAAAAAATTCCCACCTGATGCCAGGAAGTGCAAATTTATAAAATTTGTATGAACATTTGAAAAAAAAATTCCCATCTGATGCAATGACGATTTTTAGTTAAATTAGAATTTAATAAGTTGGGCATAAGTGTCATTAGGAACTAACAATTCGTTCTCTCCAAACATAGTTTATTTGATTCAGATTAACGCGAATTTAAAAACATAACTACACATGAACATGCAAGCCTATTATCACATAATTATTTTATAAATAATTAAAATCTAAACTTTTACCTGGCATCTATTTTTCATCGGAAAATTATATCGAGTCCTTTAGTGTTGGGGAGAATATTATCCAAGCCGTTTTATTTCTTCTTCTCTTGGTTGTTTTTATTATTTAAGTTCTTCTTCTGCCTTGAAGCAATTCATTGTTTCATTTTTGTTTTCATCGACTTCGTCTTCCTTATTTTTTTTTCCAACGCAAGAAAAAGGAACCACAATTTAGCGCTATCGAACTCGAACGTATAGGATACCTAACTAAAGGTATAGCTACCTTGTATGGTTGAGTGGGGTTGGGAGGGTGGTTAGGTGATAGAGGTTGAGTGTTTTTACATTAAGCGGTTTTACTATACGTTAACAATCTTCCCAGGAAGTGTTATCCTATACTCACACATAGATACCACGTTCGCTCTTTGGAGTTGTTGTTCTTCTTCCTCCTCTTTTTTTTTTGTTTGTTGAGAAAAGTATTTAACGGTGGAGGAACACACAATATAAGGTTAAGTGTTTGGCTGGGTGTATATTTATCTAAGGGTACTTTTTATTGTATGTATGTGTGTACGGAAAAAGATAGAGAAAAGCTCTAAAAAACTTTAGGACACCTTCATGGCATCCCTATAATTATGTGAAGTTAAGATTTTGGTCCTTGCCAAGCGCATAAACGTACCTAAAGATAAAGTGTGTGGCAGTTATTTTATTTTATTTTTATTTATTTATTTATTTTTTTTTTTTGTTGTCCTTGCCGTTTTTAATGAGTTCTAATTTTGTTACAAAATTTAAGTCATGTGTAAACTTTTCGATTAGTTAAATACATTAAGGTAGGTACCTATATAAAATAAAACTTTGGTCAAATGACGTTAGGGTTAATGGAATTAATTGTTATAGACAAAGTTGACGTCAACATTGTGGTCAAGGATTGTTAATGAGGTATAATTCTAATTAAATGTTTTTTTTTGTTGGTAATTTGGGAAATAATGAAAGGTGAAAGGAAGTTGGAAAAGTATAGGAGAAGAACAATCATTAATACTGTTTTTTTTTTTTTTAATCATAATGTGAACTCCTTTGTTTGTATCTTATCGTGATGTTATAATAAGCTAAGCTTAGATATAACCTACATTTCAACCAATTAAATACATTTATAATATTCTGTCATTCAAATTTTCCACTTCTGCAATGCTAACTTCAAATGAACAAGTTGGATAGTCGTAACAAAATCAATTCTTAACAGTTTTACTTTAACTATTCTTCAGTTCTTAGGTGGAATAATATCTTTCCCGCAGCCGATACAAGTCGGTCTTCTAAGTTATGTGTTAGTGAATAATGGTCGAACTCTCATTCACCAAATTTCATCAACAATGATACATGTTAGCCACATACTCCTGATACGTCAAATTCAAGTAAGAATTACAAAAAAAAAAACTAGAAGCAGAAAAAAAGTAGAAGAAAAAATAGGCGAGGAAGAAGAAGAAGAAGTAGTAGAAATAAAAATCAGAAAGTAGAAGAAGCAGTAACACTGGAAGAAGTAGAAGAAGAAGCCGAAGAAGAAGAAGGAGAACTAGAAGTCGAGGAAGTAAAAGTAGAAGAAGTAGAAAACGTAGAAGTAGAAGAAGTAGAAGAAGAAGAAAAGGGCAAAATATTCTTGAACACCATTTTTGTTTCAACATTTCTAACTTTGTAGTTAAAAGTTATTTTTGGAAAACTGCCTATATTTTTGAGCTGTAAATTGTTCTCTATCTTCATCAAAACAATGAAAACTTACACCCTTATCATAAAGAAAAAATAGTTACTTTAGCTCCCGTGTTAAGGAAAACTATACCATGGAATAAGAATGTTGCGGACTCAAATGAAGCAGTAAGCAATTGCTTTTAGTTTGAGCCCAGAAATTTCTTATTCCATGGTGTAGTTTTCCTAAACACGGGAGCTAAAATAACTATTTTTCTTTATGAAAACGGGTTTAAATGATTTTAATTTCAAAATAGAAAAAATTGCGGTTTCCAAAGAAGAAAACTTCAACGCATTATTTCATTGAAGTGTATTTAACTGCACACTTTGATTCCGGTATATGTTTGTTATAGACATTCATAAGTTTTTCGAAAAACCCTACCAAACTAATTTTGAGTCGACATAGCTTTTGAATAATAAATTAAAAAAAAAAAATCCTGTCTAACTTTTAAACACAGCGAAAATAAGAATTAATACCCACCAACTTTAAAGTTCTTGTATTAATTTATAGAAAACCCACTTCATTTTATACATGATTAAGCCGACAACAGAGAGAAGACCCAATTAACATAATTACATGCAACAAAGAGTAGGTTAAAAGTAAAATCTATACATACACTCCGCTCCACTTGAATAGAAACTAACTTTTTTTTTACTATCAGAGCGTGTAGCGCTTTGGTAAATTTATGAATTCAAATTTTAGTTCCTAAAAGAGGAATCTATTGCGAATAAAACTGCAGGGACAAAATAGTTGAGGAAAATACCATTAGGTTATTTTGTACCACTTTTCTATAATTACTTTAATTAAAACAATGTTTTTTTTTCTGCGCCACTTGAATAGAAACAGAGTGCGTTTTGTCTCTATAAATTACGGTAAGAAAAAAAAATTGCTCTTATAATATAAGTGTAGATTAAAAATAATAATTGTTTTATCAAAGAAAAGATGGGCCGCGGAAAACCATTAAACTCTGCAGAAAAGGCCAAAATAGAAGTACACGCGGAAAACAAGCTTCCCCTACGCACAATTACCAAACAAAATTAGTGGAAGTGTGAAAATTGTTCGCTCGAACCTTAGAAATAAAGAAAATTATGGAAAAAATGTGTAATGTAGGCAATCAAGAGACACAACAGAACTTACTTACTTTACTTTTGATGGCGCTCACAGCCCAGGATGGGCTTCGGCCTCAACTAACAAGCCTCTCCAGCCAGCTCTGTCCCTAGCTAGCCGCTTCCAGTTGCGCACACCGAGTGCTTTGATGTCGTCATTCACTTGATTGCGCCACCTGTTACGGGTTCTTTCTCTGCTGCGTACCCCATCGGGGTTGGATTCGAAGACTCGTCGGGCAGGTGCGTTGCTGCCCATACGCTCCACGTGCCCCAGCCATCTCAACCGCTGTATTTTCAGCTTTTTGACCAGGTCAACGTCGCTGTATAGCCCGTATAGCTCGTCGTTGAATCTTCTTCTCCATACTCCTTCGATACACACCGGACCGAAAATCACACGAAGAATCTTCCTCTCAAAGCACCCTAGCAGATTTTTATCCGAATCTTTCAGTGTCCATGCTTCTTACCCATAAAGCAGGACCGGGATGATTAGGGTCTTGTATAAAGTCTCCTTGGTTCTCTGAGGGAGGGCCTTACTACTTAAATGCCTTCTTAGACCGAAGAAACACCGGTTGGCAAGAGTAATTCTTCGCTTGATCTCTGCACTGATGTCATTCTGCGATGTAATAGTGGAGCCCAGGTAGACAAAGTCCTTGACAACTTCGAAGTTATATCTTTCCATCGTGATATTTTGCCCGAGTCGACGATGTTGAGATTCCTCTCTCGATGACAGCATATACTTCGTCTTGTCCTCATTAACCGCCAATCCCATTCTAGCCACCTCCGATTCAATGCTCGCAAATGCCCCTGCCACAGCTCGCTTCGTTCTGCCGACAATGTCTATGTCATCCGCATATGCAAGCAATTGAACGGACTTTTGATAGATTGCACCGCTGGTGTTGACATGTGCGTTGCGAACAATGGCTTCAAGAACGATGTTGAATAGGTTGCATGATAACGCGTCGCCTTGCCTCAATCCTTTCTCAACAACAAAGGAATCGGTGGTGTTCTTACCAATTTTGACGGAGCAGCGAGATTTCTCCATCGTCATCCTGCACAGGCGGACGAGTTTGGCAGGGATGCCGAGACTCGACATGGCTCTGTATAATTCGTCCCTTTTCACGCTATCATACGCGACTTTAAAATCGATAAAAAGGTGGTGTGTATCGATCTGGAATTCCCGGGATTTTTCTTAAATCTGTCGGAGTGTGAACATTTGATCGACGGTTGACTTGCCTGGCCTAAAACCTCACTGATAGGGGCCGATCAGATCGTTGACAAAAGGTTTAAAGCGGTCACACAGGATGGCCGACAAGATTTTATAAGCGACGTTTAGGAGACTAATTCCTCTGTAGTTGGTACATTTCAGAACATCTCCCTTTTTATGACACAACAGAAGCAGACCGAAAAAAAGATATTTACATTGGCTTCAAATTCAAGCGACTCTGCTGCTAAAATCAAAGCGAATAGTGGTATTACAGCGAGTTTTAACACTATAAGACGTGTTGTTCGTGGGTCACAAAATTTAAAGCGCCTAAAATTGAAGAAAAAAACACCGTTCAATCCAATACGAAAACACAATACAATAGATTTTTGCAGGAAGAATATGACGTGGAAGGAAGAGTGGCTAAAAGTGGTATTTTCTGACGAAATTTCGATTGCCCGTACGGATATAAATACTATTTTTATGTTATGACAAGGAAGGAACCTATGTTTCCGGAGCGCCACCATAGCCAAGAAGCCGGTGTAATGGTGTGGGGTGCGATTTTCTGGTTTTGAACAATTGATCTGGACTTTCCCACATCGAAAATGACGGCAAACTCCTACAAGGGAATATTGCAAGAAGATTTCCCTAAGCTTACCGATGTCTTTGGACCAATACCATGGACAATTCAGCAAGAAAACTTGCCAATCCTCAACGCAAATCATTAAAAGTTGGATATCCGAGAAAAATGGTACCTTACTTCAATGGCCACCATCCGGACCTAAATATTATTGAAAACGTATGGGATGGATGGTTCGTAAAGTTTACGATTCTGACCGACAATATGAGGACAAATAATCACTTACTGCTTCAATCAAAGAAGCATGAAGTGCAATTTCTTTTAATTATATAAAATAACTGCACGAATCAGTCTCCAAGTGGGTTTTTCAAGTTATTTCAAATAAAGGTGGTAGCACAAATTATTAAAATATGATTTAAAATAGAAAACTACCCGCTTTTACTGCACCTTTTCAATTTGTTTCCTTATTGAAGAGAATGTTTCTATTCAAGTGGCGCAAAAAAAAACAACATTGTTTTAAATGAAGTAATTATAAAAGTGGTATAAAATAACCTAATGGTCCTGAATTATTCTGTCTCTGCAGTTTTATTCGCAATAGATCCCTCTTATATATATAAACCAAAAGGTGAATTTATAAATTTGCCAAAGCACTATAAACTCAGATAGTAAACAAAAAGTTTGTTTCTATTCAAGTAGAGCGGAGTGTACCTACCTTCATTTATAAAAAAGAAGATTTCGTTTTGCATAATTTTAGCTAAAATAAATGAAACTGTCACTCCAAATCTCTGTCAAACCAGAGAGTTAGTCACAAACACAAACGACGTCAACGTCAGGATATTATATTTTTGGCCAATATACCTCTAAATTGTCTTTCCAAAATGATTGATGTGTATGTGTGTGTGTGTGAGAGAGAGAGTATCAAGTATCTGAAAATAGTCTCCTTGGGCATATAATCCATCAAATCAAAATTATGTAAATTGTAAACGACCTTGACTGTCATCTCTCTATATTAGACACAAGTTGACTGAATTTAACTTAAATACCACTCTTCTCTTACTGCCATATCATGCCGATGCCACCCTTAAAACATCAAAACATAAAAATCGTTTGTCCTTTTGAATGTTGTCTCTGATGATGATAATTGTAGGTTCAAGGTTTTGCCATCAAGCAGTGTGATGATGCCTTCGAATTATTAATTTGATTAAAATAGAGTGATTTTAACCATCTCAATAAATACATCTGTTGGTATACGAAGATGATTTTGTATTTAATTGGATAGGAATGATTTTTCCATCAGGGATTTCACCTTTCACTTGAAATATATTAAAATTAAAGTACTATTATGGAAGACCTTTGAATTCTACCAATTTATTGTTGCCTTTATTTTGTTGTTGTTTATTTTTTGTACAATTCACAATCCATGAATGGCACTCCATTAATATTCCAAAAATATTATTCCTCTGAATAAAAAGGACACAAAACAGAACAAAAAAAAAAAAAAAAACGAAACAAAGGGAAATAAAAATAATTTTTTCTCCCCATCCCATCTTACTCTCCCCGCATGAGCTTCATTTATCCTTCTGTCCGTCTTTTTTATTTTGTTATTTTTTTTATTTTTGTCCTGAAAAAAATGACAGGACTTGGAATAAAGTAGAAAACAAGAGAATATTTCAACACAAGTACTTGATATTTTATAGCACAAAAAATCGCTTAAAAGTATAACACACTCGTTTTCATACAAATAAATATACCAAACCCACACAATATATACTCGACGACGACGGCGAAGTAACAAAAAAAAATATGTCGAAATAACACACATACGCCACAGTGCACCATCAGAAAAACAACAAAAAAATGAGGACGACAACGATTTGCTGCTTAGCATAAATGCCTTTAAATTGTGGAAATTTGTTTGTGTTATCCTAAGGACGTACACAATAATTTTTGAGAGGTTTTGGTTAAATTTTCAAAAAGTTAAGCCTAAAATAGAATCCCAGGGAAAATCGCTTTACTGTAAAATACCTACGTACATAATGGTAAGCTGGGTTTTGTGGCCTCGCAGAAAATGCTTAATGATTTTCAAGTGCGTTGTTGTTTTGATTAAGTTGAATGTTTTTATGGGTGTGTTTTGATAAAAGAATCGTTTTGACGCCTGTTTTTTAGGAAGTTTTTTCATGCAATTATTGTTTAAGTGACATCACAAAAAATAAATTCGAGTTTTTGATCTAAATCTATACTAATGGTTATGGAGAGCTCTATTAAAGTGGTTTTCGTCTACCGTATTTCGCCGTGCGCGGGTCTGTTTTCTTGTGCTGAAGTTTCCAAACAATCGATTAAAGTAGGGGTTAAAAGACTTCTAATATTTGGATTAACTTTTCTAATCTTAAGAAACACATTTTTAGGTAGATAATGAAAAAATAATAATAGAGTTTTAGAAAAGTTTTTTAGCTGGTACACTGTATAGGAGGGGATGAAAACAGTGAATCATAGGCTGGTACTCAGTGAACTAACAGTGCTTTTTTTTTTAATATTATTCATACATTAAATGATATCCAAAATGAATAGGAGGATTAATGTTTAAATTTTTATTCATACCAGCCAATGGTTGGTACGAATAAAACGGAGCATATGCTCCGGCTTTGCGAAGCCGATTTAGTATGATTTATTTATTATGATAAAAATTCTTTAAAAAATACCATTTAAAAATAGCACGTGGTCAGTTTTTTATATAAAGCGCCTGCTCTGAGCAAATGCTCCGTTTTTATTTATATCACACATTTATTAATGTTCTATAAAACTTTAAACTATTAAAAAGGAACAGTAAGAAAACATAGGGCTGACCACGAGACGAGACTTTGCGAGACTTTTGTAAGTCTCGTCTCGGTCTTGTGTAGGTCTCGTATAATTAAGTCTCGTCCCGGTCTCGTCTCCGAAAAATACGATTTCCAGACAACCAGTTGATTATTGGAACGAAATATTTTCGACTATATTTTGAATATGTGCAGAAAAAAATAAATATTCAACTGAAATTGGATTTTTTAATTTACGAGACTCTCTGTAAAGTTCGGTCTAAATATACAGTCTCGTCTCGTGGCCAGCCCTAAGAAAACATTAATAAAAGATATTCATTAACTCCTCATGGCTTGTTTTTTTCACGTGAAATAAAAGAAAATGGTTAATAATAACCAAAATAAATAATAGAAGACTTTTATGAAATAATTCACTGCTGGACATATTGGGGCATATTCATAGTCGCAGATAGAACCAGGTTTAACTAAACTACAGTTTAAGACAATTTTGGCTCAATGAATACAGACCGATTTTAATTACAAATTGTGGGTTTTATGTTTTTATAATATAATTAACTTGGTATACTACACAAAAAGCTTCAAATATTTTTAAATGAAAACCTTAAAAAAATAGAATCAACGTCCGAAAATTCAACCAAAGCTATGTTAAACTTAGACCCAGCTCTAAAATGACTATGAATATGCCCCATTGACTTTTCGGAGAAAATTATAATTAATGCATATATTATTTTTTATGATTTTTACTCAAAATCTTGTTATGGTTAACTGTGGGACGTACATGCCTACTTGACCGATTAACCCAGTGTTAACCTTTCCAAAATCCACATATACCCCTGGCCCTAGGTTAAGATTTAGGGCTTAAGGTTTAGGTTAAGGTTTAAGCTGACAGTCTATCTTGTTACCGTCACATATTGACTGGCCATATCATTTTATGTAGATACCTGAACAGTTTTTAGGATCAAAAATATGAAACCCATAGAAAATAAGTGTAACAGTAAGTTAATTTTCAAATCGTATAATGCAGTTAATGAAACTCAAACAAGAATTATTTTCATGTTGAACAGTAAATATGTATTTTTCTTTTTTTCAAAATTTGCCTCTAATAAACTTTGAAAGTACGTAGTTCAAAGCTGAATTGGTTGGGAATGAGATTTATGTTTCGCTTTCAAATATGCATAAAATACAAAAGGGAAACGTTCATCGTGGACAGCAACAAATTTTAAGTATTCCTGCGAACATTGTTGTGTACGCACCTGTGGTGCGTAATTCATATTTGTCGTTGAGTGTCATTGAGTGAAGTGAAGTGAAGTTTGTAACAAACATCCTGGGTATGTTCAGAAATATATCTTTTTGGGTGGAAACATAGAAGCGTAGATATTTAAGATAGACGTGTAATGAAGCATAATTTAAAATGCCCCCTATAACTCCAAATTGCTCCCTTGTGGGGCGAGAGCCCCACGTTGGGAACACTGCCACTGGTTTAACCAGTAACCCTACATCGAGCTGCAACTTAAAGGGATGGAAGGGTTTTTCCTATAGGGATATCCGAATGCTTGTTTGTTTAGCTTCCAACAAAGCTTTCGATTTTTTTTTTAATTTTCTCGAAAACGCACTTAACGATTTTTTTTTTTTTTTTTTTTATTTTCGTATTTAGATTTACATGTGGTAAGCTACCGCACAGTTTACATACAGAGATTTGATATACTATACATTTTTAATATCTTTCTACTGAATAATTATATAATTTTATATTGAATTTACATATTGCTTAGAAACAACATTTTTGAAGGAAAATATAAACAAAAACCTCCAATACAAAATGAAAAGGGCAGGTACATTTTGACTCGAGAAAAAAAAAATAAAATTTCAAAACTTTTTAAAGCTATGAAGTAAATAAAAGTTAGTACAATTTGAGTTAGTGAATAAGAATAAATAAATATATGTTGGTATATAAGTAGTTGATTAGTAAAGATAGATTAATAAGTCAAGAAAAAAATAACAAAGTTAAAATTAGATAATAAATAATTAAATAAATAAATAAATAAATATATAATAGAAATAAATAAATATTGAAATATATAAATCAATAAATAATAAATAATAAATAATAAATAATAAATAATAAATAATAAATAATAAATAATAAATAATAAATAATAAATAATAAATAATAAATAATAAATAATAAATAATAAATAATAAATAATAAATAATAAATAATAAATAATAAATAATAAATAATAAATAATAAATAATAAATAATAAATAATAAATAATAAATAATAAATAATAAATAATAAATAATAAATAATAAATAATAAATAATAAATAATAAATAATAAATAATAAATAATAAATAATAAATAATAAATAATAAATAATAAATAAATAAATAAATAAATAAATAAATAAATGAATAATAAATAAATATATGTATATAAATAAGAAAAATAAATAATAAATAAACAAATATATAAATTAATAAATAAATAACAAAGTTAATAAATAAATATATATATATGAATACAAAAAATAAATAAATAATGAATATACGCAAAATAGATAGGTAAATAAATAAATTATAAAAAATAACAATTAAAAAATAAGATACATAAGATAACATCAGAAAAACGGCTAAAAAAACAATTGCTTAGTTAAAGGATTGTCAGAGGTGATGCAATTTTGTGCAAAGGAATTGTTTAGTTAATTTATTCTTGCAGAAATCAATTCAACATTTGCCCTCTCGTGTAAGTCTGAGGTGGAATGATATTGAGGAAGGTTAAGCATCATTTTGAATAATTTGTTCTGCGATACTTGCAATTTTTTAAGGTGACATTATGCACAATTTCCCCAAACCTGGCACCCATATAACAGGATTGGCTGAAAAACTACTTTTTGGATTATCGTTTTATTTTCGTTGCTAAGGTGTGACTTCCTATTAATAAAAGGGTAGAGTATATTTATAGCTTTGCTTACTTTTTGGAGAGTCTTAGAAACATGCTCCTTAAAGGTCAGTCTTTGGTCTAGATAAATCCCAAGATATTTCACACTTAAGTCCCATTTAACGTTTACACCAATAACATTAAGCTGGTTGCTCGGAAGATAACAAGATTTTCTTTTTCTACTAAAAAGATGGCTTGTAATTTGTCAGCATTTAACTTAATTTTCCACTTTGTATAATACTGAGTCATCAGTTCAATTGCATTTTTTAAATTTGTCTCAATGTTGAGACTAAAGTCTTGCGATGAAAAGATGCCAGTATCATCCGCGAATATCGCTATCTGACATTCCGGTAACCTGGGAATATCAGGTGTATAAATGTTCTATAAAAAGGGTCCCAGTACTGATCCTTGTGGTACACCATGTTTTACATGATAACAATTTGACAGACTATTATTAACAAATACACTAAAACAACGGTTTGACAAAAAACTTTGAATTATTTTGACCAGATATATTGGAAATCCAAAACATACCATCTTGTGCACAATCCCATCATGCCATACTGAATCAAATGCCTTTTCTATATCGAGAAGAATTAGACCAATCGATTTACCAAGAGAACGATTTTTTCTTACATGTTCACAGACTCTTAAAACTTTGTGAGAAGTGCTGTGATGCATTCTGAATCCAAAGTGCTCATTTGGAAAAATATTTAGCTCATCAATGATTCGTTATATTTTACGTTTAAGAACTTTTTCTAATATTTTGCTAATACAGCTAAGTAAACTTATTGGTCGATAACTGGTAGGGAGTTTTGAAGCCTTTTCAGGTTTTGGAATCGGTATTACTTTAGCCTTTTTCCAACTTGTTGGAAAATACTGCGTTTTGAGACAAGCGTTTATCAAAAAGGCAAGAAACTCAATCCTGGCCTTTGGGGCCAGTTATAGCTATCATTGAAAACCATCATTGAAAAAGTTAGCTGTTGATTTTGAGACCCTTCGAAAGTTCAAACACTGAATATTTTAATGCAGTAATATAGCTTACGACTTCAAAATTATTTCTCCTTCGAAAAAAATTCATTTTGACCAATATCTTCCCCATAACGTAACTTTTAATTTTTCAATGATCATTGGTAAGGTAGTTCATCATTAAAAAATAAAAAGTCATTTCATGAGAAAAGTTGTGCCAAATTGAATTTTGTTTTACCTAGAAATAATTATTAAGTCAATTAGCTTTACTTAAGCGTCAAAATAATCATTTATTTTTTCTTCAAAATCTCTCAAAATTGACAGTTAGTATTTTCAATGATGGTTTTCAATGATAGCTATAACTGGCCCCTTTGGAAGATTTTTTACATAAATATTTTTAATATTATCAAGTTCATCTGACTTTCTTGTTTTTAAGTTGGAAACAATATATTTCACTTCCCGTCTAGTTATAAACTGATCCCTAGGCGTTTCAATGTTTTGAGAGTTTACTGTGTTCAACGTTGTACATTGTGCATTTTTTAAAGTAATGAATGAAAAACAATAGAATGTGATTATGCAGGTAATAATTGAGTTATAAATGCGCTAGGTTAAAAAAAATATTTAATTTAGGTACACATAATTTAATATATCAAGATTTGCACTGCTTTTCTGAAGCATATATGCTCTACAACTACAACTTTAAACTATTTGTATTATTTTTTTTTTTTTTTTTGATAATTTTTCTATTAGATTCAATTTACAAAAAAGTCAAAACATTATTTTTTTTTTTTAATATATGTAAGTATACATTATTGAATATAGATCTTTTTTTTTACATTTTGTATCAACAAATTGCTTTCCACATGCAAACAAGGAATTTAGTAATTTCAAAAGAAATCCACAGCTTAAAAACGAAATTAAGTATGAGAGTTTTATTATATTTAGCTACTTTAATTATAAGAGCAAGTATGTGCGACCCAATCGTTAATTTAGTTTGTCCTAAATTTCCGTCGATGTTGTGTGTATTCTGTGGCCTTATATTATATTATACCCATTGTTCCGCTTGTATGGAGTTCGCCACTTTAACAACCTCAGAAACTTATAGCTCATGATAAGCACACTAAAACTATACAACTATGAATTACTCTAAAATCTCAAAATGAATTTCCTTGAACTCATTATATATCCTTAATTCATTTTAAATAGCAAATTCCATCTTCGCTTCTTCTGCGGATTACTTTGAAAAATCCCTCTTTATTTTTTTTTTTGAATTTTCATTCATCTATTAACTGTAAAATGGTCCTTCAAACCGGAGAATTACTATCCATTATGTCTACTTCAGCGATTTCTTTTGCATATCTAATTTTCACAAGAATTGTTATCGTAATCCTATAAAACTATAGTTTTCCATGCGCTATACCCCCTTAACTCAACTATTGTTATGTATGTAGTAGGTACCTACTCAGAATACGTATCAGCAAAACCCCAGAGCCCTTTTGTCCTAATCCGCAAAGTCTCTTTTGTTACCAAGATTTATGCTTGGTTGTCAACTTATTCTTCGACCATTTTCTCTTTCTCACTTTTCCAAAAAGAGGAAACAACCAAAACAAAAAAAAAAAAAAAAAAAACAAAAAACATACAAAAATAAAACGAATTTATAAGTCATTTTTAATTAAAACTCCAACCTTCCTTCGGAATAAAACTTGTTATATATTTTCATTTTCCATTTAAACTAACTTTTAACATCTTTTCCATAGATGTTCATATTCAAATGTCGAGAGAGAGAGAGCAATGTGTGTAGGGTAGGGATGTGTATCTATTTTATACGAGTTCCCTTTGTCCTTGATCTCTTCTCAGTATTCAGTGATCCTTGAGACTCGACAAGACAATGGACTATTATATTTTAAGTCCTCTTAATCACACAAATAAATTGACATTGAAGAAGTCGTCCTTTCATTAGATGGGTGGATAGGATATCCTCGTTTATTCATTTGACTTAAAAAAATAAATCACACACATACACAATCAGGATATCGTTCTTTGAAGAAATAAAAAAATCCTTAAAACTATATGCAAAAAAGAATATGTACGCATTTTCACTTCAAAGACCAAACTTTTAGACCAAAACAATGAGTATCTAGATGATGATGCCAGGATATGCCATCACAGGACAAACAAAGACCATTTTTTGTTGTTGTATTGCTTAAAAGATTTTCACAGAGTTCAGATTCGTAGGGTGCAAAATGCAAAACCATGTGTCTATATAACTAACAGGGCGCTGCTCCTGTTTCTCTTGTTAACGTTGAAAATGTATCGTCCTGGGGGGTATTTTTTGGTCAACAACATATACATATATATATCTACCTATACCTATAGTAACGGCCAGACATCAGACATATAACAAATAATGTGAATAATGTATATAAGGTTTTTTTTTGGTCTGGTTTTTTGGCGCCCCCTTTTTGTTTTTCATTTTTATCGACTGGGGTTGTGCTATGAAAAAATTTTTGGAATTAAAATTGATGACATTTTTATGTGATACGAGTTGAGGGGTTTGTTTAAGAAGAAATCAAAAAAATCAACCGAGTATTTTGATTTAAATCAGTATGAAAGGTGAAACACCAAAAAATCTCTAGGGTTATCCTTGAAGAATTTGACCTCCTTCAGATTTACCTACTTTTTTTTTATCCAATTCTTTATTTCTTTTTAGGCACCTTTTTGAATATCAATCTTGTTGTGTATTTATTTTATCACGACCATAGCCTTTAGGCAAGGTCACCAACCACCACTATAAAAGTCTGATTTACTGGCAAGAACAAAAAAAAAAATTGGGAATCCAAAGAAGGACACACAAAAAAAGGATATTATTTTATTTTGTTTTCTCTTTTGGCGAAAATCGTGGGATAGGTACACATTTTTATGTATTTTATTTGTTTCGTTTGTTTGATTTTTCGGAGTATACACATTTTGGTTTTTCGTTCTTATTTCTTAAGCTAGAAAATTCGAAGAAAAGGACATAAAATATGGAATTATATCCAATCGAATCCTTGTGACTTTTTTGTGTGTTGTGGGTTAGTTAAGTTACTCATAGGCTCTTTTTTTCTATATCATCGATTTCATGACGAGTTTGTGTGTAATAGTTAGAGAGGGAGTAGAGATTTTGTGTCCTTCAACTTCAACCCAATTGAAGGAGCTTATCTTCGTTTTTTTTTGTGAGGGGTTTCGCTTCATCTTGAGCTTGAGCAATTTCCTTCTGCTGACTGAGAAAAATGGTTGTTAAGCTGTGAGGGGTTTCATTTTATTTAATTTATTTTTTTTTTTACTTCGTCATTTTTTTGGTTTGTGGTTCTTTTCTTTTATTTCTATTTTTTTCTTTGAGATATCAAATTTTTGGGAAAAATTGAAATATTATATCTTAAGGAGATTTTATTTTTTAGCCAGCAGTAAATAGGGCTATGATTTGTCGATTTGGTAGAAGAAAAAAATAAAAGAAGAAAAATACAATAAATTTAATGGTTTTGAAATGGGAGTGAGTGTAAATTGCTGTAAAGCGTAGGTCATAAAAAAAAGAACACTTTCATATAATATAAATACGACAGATTATAATTTTAGGCATTTTAAAGTAGGTAATACATTATGGTTTGAACATAATTTATAAATGTATTTCAATTTAATTAAATTTGTGTAGATTACAATCATTAAATATTAAACCTTTTTTTGAATCTTTAATATTAATATTAATTTTATTTTTTTCTTTCTTTTCAGGTAAGCATTTATGAATGGTTTTATAAAAAAAACATTAATCACACTTGGGTAGGTACAAAAAGGAACGAACATTTTTGGCAGTATAACATAAGGGTTATTTTAATATGCAATTTATTTTCTATTTAAGAAAAAAAAAATCTTAAAAAATTCTTCACACCCTTTAAAGAGAGAATTGACTTTTCTCTATGATTTCTTGTAGCATTACTGACCCTGTGATCATACATATTATTTCTGTTGTCAAACTCCTTTTTTCTCATTTATAAAATAGTCAAATCCACTAAAATAGGTATCACTGAATAGGAAATTACACATACTCATGACATTGCACAAAAACTTTATGTTATACCACACTATTTTCTATAAATTTCGGAAATTTCAAACAATTCAATAAATGAGTAATTTGACATAAAGAATACATCACTTTTAACCAGTGTTGTCGCTTCAAAATTTAAAAACGTGGTAGATTGAGCTACGAAATGTGGTAGATTCAGATTTTTCGGGGTAGATTTTAAAATTTTAATTTCTGCAGCTTTTATTTTGTTAGTATTATAAACCAAGGTATTTAAAAAAAAATAATCGAAATTAGCGGCAATTGAACTACATACAATTTTATACGAATACGATCTGAACTTATAGTTCCGTCGAGTGTTGTCTTAAAGATTGAAGTACGAAGACGTACGTGTTAAATGGTACATGAAAACAAAATAAATCCCTACGGCATACACGAAAAATCCCTACTTTATGAATTTTATCCCTACACCTAACAAAATAACATAAACATAGTTAAGGAAACAAAAATAAGATATTTTTTTAATGTTTGTTTAAAAAACTCTTTTGAAGGATTATAATAGTTTATGATTTAAGCTTAAAATGCTTAGCTAGATTTGACAAGACCTCATAAAGTTTTGAATATTATTCATTTTATTCCAAAATTGCGCAACTTCTAACAGCTAAGTTGTTCTTTTATTTTTCCAAAAAGTTAAATTCGTTTGTCCTATGCTCTTGCAAAAGTGCATATTGATATCTTAGGAAGTTTCTCGGACAGAAGCTTAAAACGGAACTCAGTTCTGTCCCCATCCCCATTAACACAACCTTAGGATTTAAAACACCGAACTGAAAATATTTGAATTCTTACTAGGTAGTCTTTGTTGAAACTCTTCTTACTAATAATATAAGAAGTATAAGTATTAAAATTCCAGGGTAAGTGATTAAAAAAAAAATATAATAAAATTCGGAAAATCCCTACGCTTTCATTGAAAATTCTGATATTTCAAAAATCTGTCCCTTTTCCCCTACGGTATCTTTTTCAAGGCAAAAATTCCTACGTGTAGGGAGTTTTCCCTACGTGTACTATCACTAGCTTGAAACAAATTGTGATAATTTTGTGCAAATCCAGAACGCCATTAAAATCTATAAGTGGAATACTGAGACGGGTGGAGGAAAGAAGTGCAAGTAGAACAAACTATGAATTTATGCAAACTACAAAACAAATATAGTTTAAGAGGACATTAATACTAAGTTTTCATTAGAGAAATTAGATGATTTGGAACGTCAAATTTGTCTAGGAAATGACGTTTCAAATGAGCTTATTCGAAATTACCTCATTTCGGCTCTAATGAAAACGTAGTATAAAGCCTGATCCACATCTGTGTCGTGTGTTGTGTTGTGGAGTCGTGTGTCGCTGTCATTCCATATATTTTATGCGCCATACTGCAACAAATCACTCGAGACAAATATGGTTCTACACATATGAAATACATTGTAGCGATAACGACACACGACACACGACTCCACAACACAACACACGATACAGATGTGGATCAGGCTTAAGGTACAATAGTGACACAGAAACTCAATAAATAATCATCTATAAATTATTTCGACAATACAAAATAAGATTTGCATTTTATAAACAATTGTTTTGGTATAGTTGTTTTTTTGTTTCAATTCAGCTGATTTCTGTTACATTTTCTCCACACAAATTTAGCTAGGATGTTAGGCAATGTTTGGGGAGAGTAGTGCTAGCTAAAATTTAGCGCGATCTGCATACTTGGCTTAAAGAAAAAGGTGTTTTAAGATTTCCTCAGTAATTTGTATGCATTTAAAGAATTCCTTGATTTTTATATGGCTGATAAAAAGTGGTAGAATTTTTGATTATCGTGGTAGAAGTGGTAGATTTGAAAATTGCTCAAAAAAAGTGGAAGATCTTCCACAATTGTGGTAAAGTGACAACACTGCTTTAACCCATTGAATGAGTGAAAGAGAAAAATATGTATTACTTCCGTAATTTAAAATTCTCTTTTTTTTCGCTACACCTTGAGTGAGTAGGGGAGCAACATTCTTTAGTTACGCCATGCCTGAATGAAAGAAACATATTTATTAATTTTGTAATGTATAATCCTTTTTTTTCGCTTGCACATTGAGTGAGAGGTGGAGAATCATATTTGTTACCTACTCCTGTTGTTTGTAATCCTTTTTCTCATTATAAAAAGCCGAATGCATTTATTAGGTATCACTAGATTGCATGAATGAAAGAAACATATTTATTAATTCCTTAATTTAAAATCTTAGAAGAAGAAATAGAGGAACTAGCATATTGAGGAAAGAGTGAGGCTTTTTTCAAAATAGTGTGAGTTACAAAAACAAAAATGCATTCACACAGGGTCGGAATGCAGTGAGATAGCTAAATGCTGGAGCCCCCAAAAGAATTTTTTATTGTGTTTTTGAGAGATGTATTTTTGAGATTTAAGTTTAAATAGTAAAGTAAGCTTATTAAACTAAATAAAAAAGTGAAATAAATGTAAATATAGTGAATACATACAATACTTCATTCAAAAAAAAAAAAAAATATATATGTGACATATGCGTTGCTGCATTAAATCCTGTAAAAACATTATGTGGAATATGAGGTACAATCAGCCCGTGAGATGCAAACATTTTAAACTCCTTATTATAGGTGTTTTTACACGATTTAACGCATATTTTCTTAAATAAAGTATTGCAAATATTCACTATGTTAACTTTTATTTCACTTTTTCATATAGTGTTTTCACTATTTTAACGTTTTGAAATTTCTAAACACTTTCCTCTAGCTCAGACTATTGTTGTTGTGTCAAAAAAATTTAAAATGTCATTGTTAAAATTGTTACACTGTGTAACATTTCGTTTTGGAACGATCAATGTTAAAAATGTTGTCAATCGAAAGGGGCTGAAAAAAAAATCGAAACACATTTAGAATGAAAATAATCAAAGAAATTTTTTGATTGCATCAAATTTTATTAGAAAAAATATTATGATCACTTAAATGCATATCTATAATATTTATAAAAATAATAAAAATAATATAAAAAGAATTTATTTATTTTGTTCAAACATTCTATTTGAAATTTAAAGCCTTATTGAATGTGCGAACTTTTCGCAAAGGTCTTCTGGTCATCCATTAAAGTAGTTTCGTTTTCGCAAAATTGGTCCTTCAACATCCATTCATAAATCTCTTAAATAAATTTAAAAAAAAGGTAGCTACCATTTCAAAAACTAACCATCGAGTTTGTCAAGTCATCTTACTTAAAGAAATATTTGAATAAATAGGATTCTATAAACCCATATGCTCCTGATGTGAAATCAAACCTTTTCAACATTAACTTTCCACCACCTACTTAGTCTACTGATATATGGTTGTGTTAAATCTTCCGGTCTATTGAATCTTTTGTAAATTTAGATGTAAGGAATTGCTTTTGATTTGATATTTTTAGATGCGGATCCTTTCAATGTCATTTTAATTGTTTAAACAAAAAAAAACAATTATTTCCTAATCTTTAATGGATTCTTTTGATAGAGAATTTTACTTTTTGGATTAACAAGTCACACTCGTTAAAAGGAATCTTTTGACGGATTGCGGATTGAAGTAAAATATTTTGTATGAAGCATAAATAAACAAAAATTTGGCACGATAGCTCGTGGAAAATCTTCGCCTAGTGACTTACACTACAAACCATTTTTTTGTGTCGTGCTTGTACCTACTTGGTAGGTGTGGGGGAGACAAATTATTTTATTCAATTTCGAGCGGCTATGATGAGAGGCATTTTTTCATGACAAGAGATACTCTTTAAGAATGTATGACACCCTCAAAATGCAGTATCCAAAAAAAAAAGACTTTTTGGAGGAATCGACTGGACTGCCAGCGTAATAGTCCGACGCACTCATTATTGTCCCAACATGTACTATAAGGCTGCGAAGTATAATTAATTAATACTGAAAACTTTAAAATGGTTTGCAGAAGATGCGCCAAAAAACTTGAGTTCAAACAGATTGTATAGCAGGGAGGGTTATTTCCCTCCACTGTCGTGGGAGGGGTAATAATCTGTTTTCTTTTATTTTGAACAATATGAATTGAAATCAGTGTTTGGGTTTTTTTTTTTTTTTTTTTGAATAAGACGAATGGGCGAACTCTGGTTTTCAGGATTTGACTAAAAATAAATTAAAACACCGAATAGACAATCAAAAACAAAACTCTAAGAAAGACAGCACAAGTGGTTCTTGGGTCGTGTTCTTAGAGTGTTTTTCTTTTAATGTTTTAAAATTAAAACTATCGTTTGTTACAAAATTATCAAAAAATGTTTATTTCCTCATAAATACTCTTCAAAATTGCACATTAATTATAATTAATGATTACAAATATTTTATAATTTTGCCTGACACAGAGTCAAGGGGACAAAGATGGAGTCCGACAGATAAAACACATTTAAAAATTCATATTTGTCAAAAAATTCTTAGTTCAAAAATAAAGGTACCTTAGTATAGTTTTGAAATAGACAATAGGCCTCGAGATTCTCGTTAGATATAAAGGGTTTTCCATTAAAGGCGGGTCGATTTTGAAATTGAATAAAACAAGTTGTAATGAGATATCAATGAGGTTTTATCTTTACTTGAGAGCCCTATCAATGACATAATGTGTGAAATATAACATGGTTCAAATGACCGCCACGGCTTCGCTGGGTGGCGCGGATTCGAAAGGTGCAGTTTTCGATGGTTTTGGAGCATAAATTAGGCTGAATTTCACCGATGGCATCGATTATGTTGTCTTTGAGGGCCGCGGTGGTTTGCGGCTTATTCGCTTAGACATGCGACTTAAGAATGCCCCACAAGAAAAAGTCCATAGAGGTCAAATTCACGTCGCCTCGGCGCGAGCTCAACATGCCATAAAACCGCTCGCTGTGTGGCACGTAGCGCGATCCTGTTGAAACCATATGTCTTCAGTGTCCATATCATCCAATTCAGGACACAAGAAGTTGGTGATCATCAACCTATAGCGATCGCTGTTGACGGTGATTGCCTGGCCAGCATCATTTTCGAAGAAGTACGGACCGATGACGACTCCAACCCAAAATCCACAGCAAACAGTAACTTTATTTGGATGCATTGGCAACTCGCGAATCTCGCGTGGTTTGGTGTCGTCCCAAATCCGACAATTTTGCTTATTCACGTATCCATTCATCCAAAAATGGGCTTAATGTCTAAAGATGATTTTTCGACAATATTCGGATCAACAGAACACCCATTTTGATAATAAAGTTTTATCATTTGCACGTGTTGCTCGACGCTGTAACTTACCATGATTTGTCTTTAGTAACTGATTAAAAACGATATTTTGACAGAAAGTAAAAGAAACGATATGATTGGAATAATTTTACTGAAGTTACTCTCATTCTAATTTCTTTCTGCCGAGAAAAGCGGTCGCTCTCTTACTCTCCCTCTATCTCACATACTCCTTCTCCCTCACACACTCCCTCTCTCTTACACACTCCTTTTCTCACACACTGCCTCTCTCCCAAAAACTCCCTCTCTCTCACACACTACCTCTCTCTCACACACTCAATTTCTCTCGCCCACACTCCCTCTCTCTGACACTCACCTTTTCTGATCTCTCTCACACACTTCCTCTCTCTCCCACACTGTCTCTCCCACACTCTCCTTCTCACACTCTCTCTCTCTCTCTCTCTCTCTCTCTCTCTCTCTTTCTCTCTCTCTCTCTCCAACACTCTGTTTCCTACACTCTGTTTCCTACACTCTCCTTCTCACACTCTCCTTCTCACACTCTCACTCTCTCTCTCTCTCTCTCTCTCTCTCTCTCTCACTCTCTCTCTCTCTCTCTCTCTCTCTCTCTCTCTCTCTTTCTCTCTCTCTCTATTAAATATTAATAATTAAAAAAACTCAGTAATTTGTATCTTATAAGAATAACAGATATGAAGCACGTTCAGTCTGTTTTTTTTTTAATTCTTTTAAATACCCAGAATGATTTAAAATAGAGTTCCTCAAAATACTTATGTATCTTGACAATTATCCGCTTAAGCTTTCTTTTTTTTTCTAAGAAGTATTACAATCCTGTTCGTTTGTCTTCGACTTGATTCCTTTGAAGTATCCATAAAATTTACTTCCTCCCATTTGGCTGGAAAAAATATTAAAAAAAAAACAACCAGAAAAATAAATTTCAAAACAGAAATTTTATAATGAAATTACAATCAGTTAACTTTCTTTTCTTAGTAAAAGAAAGCACTATTCGTTCAAAGCATACAATTGTATGTATAGGCTCGATACTATCATGAAGTCAAAATTTAGCAAGAATTATTTTTGAACTGAGTAACGATGGAAATGTAACAAAAGATACTTCTCTTACTTATCTTACTATTTCGACGCAATAAACGAAATAATGAGCAATAAAGTATATAGGTATTGATTTCGAGATTGAAATAAAAACCTACTCCCGCGCCGGAAATAATGTGACTCTTCCCTAAATGAAGTTGTTGTAACTCAATAATGCGACTAGTATTTTTTGTATAAAATCCAATTATTTTATTATACGAATATACGAGTATATGACCAATCGGAGTTGATTAAATTAAATTTGAAAATTCTGATAAATTTGTTCATTCGACCGAAATGAAAAACAGAAGAGGCACTTTAGCTTTCTTTGATGTGTACGTAGTAATGAAGTTGAGAAAAATAATAATAATATTACCATTAGGATGAAATGAAAAAATACTATGAGTAATTGGTCAAACATCTGAGAAAAGCTTTTATCTTGAAATTGTTATTTTTTTATTTTTTTGAAAATTTATACTTTGAAGAGGTTTTCTTTATTGATTTATTTATTTTTATTACAATCAATTGTGTTGTGGTTCCCTTTTCGAATTGAATACATAAAGTTCAATCAGAGATAACTGGTTGGCTGTCAATATTTGTTTCCAAATGCATCCTTTAAAGGATAAATCCTTAGAGAGGGACAGAGAGAGTTAAAGATAAAGTAAATATGTATAAAGAAAATTCAATTCATATGGAAATCATCAAATTCAAACTAATTTTGGAAGACAAAACAATGAAATTCCGTATAAGCAAATCAGTGAATTTCCATATTAACATAACATACTTGAAATAGAATTTGAAATCGTTCGCATAACAAAATATGTATAGTCGTTGTTCTATAAAGACAAAGGAAAACTTCAACCATTTTATTGTGGTTGATGGAATTGTTAAAGATATGTATTGAAAACCAATCTCAACTTCTTTAAAGTTTTAAAGATATTTGAATGTGTATGTAAACTATGAAAAGGAGCACAATACAAAAGTGAAAGAAGAAATGCTGAGGAAAAGTTTTGTGGAGTTTTTGCGGTTTTTTACCCCAGCAGCATCAAGGCTGCTGCGGAAGAAAACTGAAGTTAACACCGTTAGAACTTTGAATTTATGATAGTTGACAGAAAAAGGACAGGATTTATGAGTTTAAGCCCTGTTAATAAATTAATTAATTAATCATATAGATATCAAGTTTTCTTGTAGACCCACCAGTCAGGATTAATATACAGGTTGGGTCTTTAATTACACTGGTCAACAAAATTTAAGTTTTGTCGTGCCACACGAACTTTTTTTATTGTTTTTTTTTTTTTTTTTTCAATGTATTTCTCGTAAGTGTTGTGAATAAAAATACGCAGTTATTTTTTTGTATCCCGCATGAATTTTATTTGGTTAACGAACATAAATTATTAAGGAAACATTCAATTTTTCTCCAGAAACACGTACAAAATGTGGTTTTTAAATAAAACAGCTACGGTTTTCTGAAATATTTTGGCTTTAGGTCCCTTTTAATCGCCCAGCAGTAGTCAGCCATCATCCTTGGACTCCATTAACCCAGATTAACCATCTTTGAAATGATCTAATGAAACCTTTCTCCATGTTCATCAGTTAAAGCCCCAAATTCTGAAGAAAAAAAATTCCAGATGTGAGTGAAGAAAATGGAGTTTAAGCGACATATTGCCCCACAATTTTGCAAAGCTAAATGGCCTTATGCCCATTATGTCACTTTCAAATTATTCTTTTGCCAGGAGCACGCGCTAATTTAAACAAAAAACTTGTAAAAATTTTAGTTCCCCGAACATTTTAAAAAATACTTTACAAAAAATTTCAAAAACAAAATTAAAATTTTTCAAAACAACTTTTTAAAAACGGTTACAAGTATTTTTTTACGCGTGAATTTTTTTTAAAAATATTTGTATATGTTTTCAAAAAGTTGTTTTGAAAAATTTTGATTTTGTTCTTAAAGAACATTTTAAAAAATAATTTACATAAAATTTCCATTTAGCACATCAGGGTGGGTCAAAGGTCTACAATTTATTTATTGAGTTTTGACCCAAATAAGTGGGTATTCGAGCATTAAACCGTATGCCCAAAAGTCACAAAGAAATATGTCCAAATGACACTTTGAAAATGGCCATGTTTTCGAATATGCCCATTTGACACTTGCACAATGTGTCATATGGCCATATTTTGAAATATGGCCATGTGATACATTGTGAGAGCGTTGAATGTCCATATTCCAAAATTTGTCGCTTTCAAATTATTCTTTTGCCAAAATTAAGTTGTTTAGAAAAATTTTAGTTTCCTGAGCATTTTAAAAATTGCTTGACATAAAATTTAAAAAAATTCGTGCGAATTTAAAAAAAAAATTGTTGTATACGTTTTCAAAAAGTTGTTTGGAAAAATTTAAATTTTGTTTTTGAAATTTTTTGTAAAGTATTTTTTATAATGTTCTGGGAACTATCTTTAAAACAAAATTAAAATTTTTCAAAATAAACTTTTTGAAAACGTGTATATGTATTTTTTAAAAATTCGCGCATGGCTAAATGACACGGCACCATTAATATACAGGAAAATGCTACTTTTTGGTTATTTTTTTTTTCCGAAAAATTATAATTTTTGGTAATGGTACCAAAATGTTGAAAATGTTGCACTAGATTCTTTTTTATGGAGAAGCTTCATTAAAGTGTGACTATCTATACGATTTATTACTTTTTTTTTTAAATTAACCAAAACGTCAATTTATTTTTTTTTAATGACGGACGTGGTGATTTTTTAAAAACTTGGTATAAATTTACTTTTAACACTTTCTACAGTGCTTACTTGACAAAATTGCCTCCCTAAATCGAAAAACAACTGTACCTACCATACAAAATTAGAAAAATTAAAAAAAAAAATTGATTGCTCTTGTTTTTTTTTTTTGAAAATGGTTCCATCGATTTTGACTAAACCATTATCGACCAAGACTCCAAAAAAGAAATAAATTATTTGAAATACCAGGATATTATCATCCACTTAAACTTAAATTATAGTTAAACAAAAATTATAAATACTTTTGTAACTTTTGGAGAAAAAGGCGTAGTACACAACTTAAAATAATTGTTTCCCTTAAAGTATTTTTCATTCAAAAGAGTAGTTTAGACTTTTTTTTTAGAGTTTTTGAATACGAAAGTACTAGATCAAAGACGTTTTTCTGAAATGGAAGTATATTTTACCTTTTAGGTTTTATTTTTGATTTCAAAACTAATTCTTAGTCAAACACTGAAAACCGGATAATTCTAGGACTTTTACTTTTCAAGATATTATAACGTAAATGAAGCAACTTCTTACAAAAAATAAGTGAAAACGAGGTTGATGATAAAGCAATCGATTGCAGAAATGATAAGTTAGCCGGATTCTTCTTAGTTTTATGAAAAAGCTGTTTCCTTTATATTTTAATATTTTATTAAGTAAAATCATCTGGTTTTCAGTATTTGACTAAAAATTAATAAGCGCTTTGAATTTTGAAAGCTAAAATAGTTACGTAAATTTAAAAAAAAAAAAATAGTTTTTAAATTTTGGTAAGTATATATTTTTTTTGTTTTATTTTGAGTTTGAAAATTAAATTTTCAAAAACTGTTCAATAAAAGAACTTTATTTAAAAAATATAATAAAAGAAGGGATTTTTGTCGTTACAAAAAAAAAATATAACAGGGCATTATAGGTTTTACCGTTGTTTTTTTAGAAAATTTTCTCTCCTGCCTAAAAGGGGGAAAAGACCCTCCCCCTTCTCATACGATTCGCTTATTGCTACACCTTAGGGCTATTCAAAATCCTTTTAATATTTTTTCTTTTATTTAAAAACAAAAATATATATTTTTTTAATTCGATTTTTCCAAAGGTGGCAAAATTATGTTTATGTACATTAAATTGGCTTTCTAATTTTTGTTTTCCTACAAATTTTTTAAATATTTATTTATAAAAAAATTAAAAATGGTTAAACTATTTTTAATATTTTTTTCATAATTCGTATCAGTTCAAGAAATCTATTACCATCTTTTTTTTTCACTTTTTAATTGTATGTGTGTTTATTTATGAATTAATTAATTAATTTATTAATCTTGATGAGATTATGACAAAAGACATTATGACAAATTTCAAATTAAACAGACAGATAGTCAAGAAATTGAAAACATACATAATGGTTATTCTTTGTGCTATGAATGTTATGAAGGTATGTTTTCAGTCAAATTCAATTAATAAAGACCAACTCATCATGAACAAGGTTCAACATTAATATACCAAATATATAATATTATTTCGACAAAAACAAAGAAACTCATTACAAAGAGTATTTTCTTTCGAAATGAACATATATTCGAGCACTCAACAAGACCTGTCAGAAAAAGCGTGAAAATAATTTCCATTATTTATGTATTTACATACATTTTTTTTTGTTTATTCAATTTTGTAACAAAAATAAAAATATTATACACACTTTCAGAAAGAAAGCTCACAAAATTAAGAAACACGTTTCCGACAACAACGTCGAGGACGACTACGACAACGAAGAAGAAGAATATTATTTAGCAACGAAAAGTTTATCCTCTTCTAAAAGGTCTTTTTTTGTTTGTTTGCCCTCGTCCTGGTTTTCGTCATCGTCGTCGTGTCGTTGTCCTTAGGCTTTCAAAAACTTTATTTTTCTCAGAGTAGGTATATTTGTTTGTTTTTTTCAGCATACGAATAATTTTTATAAAAAAAAAAAAAACAAAACAAAAAATATCTATGTATACAATACTTTCTTCCTTTGCTTAAATTTTCATTTCTTCAAAAGGGAATACATCAGGAGACAAGAAAGTGTCAGGATGGGTATTTTTTCTCACAACAAAAAAGTTTACTTTTGGCGTTTTTCCTCAGAAGATAAAGATCGTATTACTTGTGAGAGTCGAGTATTCCGTATTCATTTATTCGACGTGTGATATGTACTGCATATTTAATGCAACACAAAAACAAAGTTAAAGTAAAAGAAAAACTTTTCAGTAAAATTCACTGTTTTTCACGACAATAAAAAAGGGAAATACGTACATGTATGTAAATATGTATGTACGAAGAAAACTGAATGTAACATGCGTCAGTAGCAGAAGATAGCAATTAGGGGATGCATTTTTCCGAAAGACAAACTTTTCTGCTTTCCGTAACCCAAAGCTATAAAAACACGTTCGAAAGTTCTTTAAAAAAAAAAAACAAAGTTTACGATTAAATTGTCGCGGAAAGTATTAAAAGCATGTTTGACATTATGATTTATTGTGCTGATGGAGAATAAGGAAAATTTGGCCAGAGCATTCAGAAAGTTACTTTTTGCTAAAGAAAGAATGAAATGAATGATATTTTTTTGTTAAATTTTTTTAAAATAAAATTAGTTTATGCGGTGAAACATTTTCCAACTGAAGGCTGAACGAGATTTTGTTTAAAATAGTAAAATTATATTTTCCTGATTAAACATTTTACACGAAGTAAGTGCGGCTTTGTTTTTAAGTCTTCCTGCGAAATTAATCTCAACAATAAACGAGTCTAATGATGGAGTTGTTTTAGAAAGGGACAGCAATTAGATATTATTTCCCTGGAGCAGGGATTGTTTTAAGAAGAAATCTGTATCAAAAACCTTAAATAATAAAAAATAAAATTAAACATAAAATTTGTATTAAAAAAAATTCTTCTCGCAGAAATCATTATACCTACTGAAACTTAAGTGATCTCAAAAACATACCGTTTGTAATTGAAATGTTCATTTTTTCTACAAGAAATTATAAATAATGAGACTGACTCCAAATAATGAGACTGATTTGTTTGTATTCTCTTACCCTATTATTTTTTTTTTCAAATTTCAATGTTACTTTTGGAAAATTTTGATATGCAATATTAATACATTCAGCCCTATCGGGAATTCCTTGGGAAATAATTTTCCCACGGAATTTTATAGTTCCCGGGAACGCCTTCCTCCTATCGAGAATTCCCCTTACTTACTTACTTACTTTTGATGGCGCTCACAGCCCAGGATGGGCTTCGGCCTCAAATAACAAGCCCCTCCAGACAGCTCTGTCCCTAGCTAGCCGCTTCCAGTTGCGCACACCGAGTCCTTTGATGTCGCCATTCACTTGATTGCGCCACCTGTTACGGGTTCTTCGTCTGCTGCGTACCCCATCGGGGTTGGATTCGAAGACTCGGCGGGCAGGTGCGTTGCTGTCCATACGCTCCACGTGCCCCAGCCATCTCAGCCGCTGTATTTTCAGCTTTTTGACCAGGTCAACGTCGCTGTATAGCCCGTATAGCTCGTGTTGAATCTTCTCCTCCACACTCCTTCGATACACACCGGACCGAAAATCACACGAAGAATCTTCCTCTCAAAGCACCCTAGCAGATTTTTATCCGAATTTAGTGTCCATGGGATGATTAGGGTCTTGTATAAAGTCTCCTTGGTTCTCTTAGAGAGGGCCTTACTACTTAAATGCCTTCTTAGACCGAAGAAACAGCGGTTGGCAAGAGTAACTCTTCGCTTGATCTCTGCACTGATGTCATTCTGCGATGTAATAGTGGAGCCCAGGTAGACAAAGTCCTTGACAACTTCGAAGTTATATCTGTCCATCGTGATATTTTGCCCGAGTCGACGATGTTGAGATTCCTCTCTCGATGACAGCATATACTTCGTCTTGTCCTCATTAACCGCCAATCCCATTCTAGCCGCCTCCGATTCAATGCTCGCAAATGCCCCTGCCACAGCTCGCTGCGTTCTGCCGACAATGTCTATGTCATCCGCATATGCAAGCAATTGAACGGACTTTTGATAGATTGTACCGCTGGTGTTGACATGTGCGTTGCGTACAATGGCTTCAAGAACGATGTTGAATAGGTTGCATGATAACGCGTCGCCTCGCCTCAATCCTTTCTCAACATCAAAGGAACGCTTCACCAGGAATCTTGCGTTGAAGTCACCGAGAATGATCTTCACGTCGTACTTCGGGCACATATCATACGTTGTCTCCAGGAGATCGTAGAATGCTTCTTTGGTTGAGTCCTCTCTCCTTTCATAGGGGCGTGAACACAGATCAGCGAAATGTTCTTAAATTTGCCTTTGATGCGGATTGTGACCAGGCGCTCGCTTACACTTCGGAAGCCCAAGACTTCTTGCCTAAGTCTTCCCCTTATCACAAAACCACAACCAAAGAGCCGCTGACCCTGTTCCTTCAAGCACCCGCCGTAGAAGATGTCACACGATTTCAGTCTCCGCATGCCCTCTCCATCCCATCGCACTTCCTGGATGGCTGTTACGTCAGCCTTTAGCCTGTCCAGGTTCTCCACTAATTGTTCGGCTGCACGTGTTCTGTATAAGGACAGGACGTTCCACGTGCAGATCCGAAATTCATTGTCCTTGTTTCGTTTGCTGGGGTCGTCAACTTTAAAATCATCCATATCCGAGGCTTGTTGTTGTTTCGGCACAACAGGGAAAAGAATTCGCCACGGAATGCTTTTCCCTGGGAACAACTTTTACCAACATGAAAATGAAAACAAAAAAAAAATATTCGAATATTGTTTTCGAAGAATTCGACATTTGATTTTGCAGTAAATGAAAATAAAAGTTTATTTATTCTGTGCAGTGTTTAAATTATAAACAAATTGATAGATAATGCAAAGAATATGGTGTTTATTATTAAGTGACGAAATAGAGCAAAGAGGACGAAATGAACAGAGAACAATAAGGCGGGGTTAAAGGGATCATTCAAATCCTTTAGAGCTACCAGAACCACTGTAAACTGAATCATTTTATTGACTCATTCAATTTTAATATCGTTTTGATCTACAGATTCCATCGTTATTATAGAGTTAACAAGCCATTGCTTAAACATTTGATTGATACCCTGTACGATCTTAGGCCTTGCGTTTTTTTTTGCAGAAGGTGGGTATCAGACAGGAGTGGGAAAAGACCATGATGTTGGGTTGGCTTAATCTTCTTTTTCAGAAGTCTTTTCAAATGTATTGGATTTCTTTGAGAACAAAATTTGCCCGCTATGGATCAAGATGCAAATGACCAAATAAACCAAAAGTAGAAGCATTTGGAAATCCTTGCACTGATTAGCCCATTGCACAAATCCTAATGAGCTTCCAATGAGCTGAACTTAAAGTCTTATACTCTTTGCGAAGGCCTCCGCCAGTCGCTTTTTTGATTATTAAATTTGCTGACATATTTTTCCTCACATTTTTTTTTTATCAAGCTATACCTTAAATTATTTTTTTTAGTGCAAAACTCTATTAAAATAATTAAACACTTTTTTCCACTCGCCAACTGATTTTACTGGAAAGCCAATGGAGTTGAGATCACTTTCAACGTTTTACCAACAAATTTTGACATTTTTCTTCGGTCTATTTGTAGTAAATCCATTGGCAATATCGCTTTTTTCCATTAAGTAAATTAAAACTTCTATTTGCTTCAAATTTGAAGAAATTGATCTTAAAAAAATTCTTTTTTTTTTAGTTTTATTAATTTTAGTCTCGAGAATTGTTTTGAATTCCCACGTTAAAAGAATATTCCGAGGGAAAAAGCAAAAAATTTCCCATAAAAATAATGTTCACGATAGGTAGTTTTTTCTCTCGGAATTTTTACCTAATTTCGATAGATACCTATTTTTCGAATATGGGAAAAATTTCATGGGAATCACAATTCCCGATAGCCCTAATTGTTAAAATACTTTTTTAAAATAAGAAGTGTTAAATAATAAAATGTTACTTACGCTTTTCCAATTGCGGTCCATGTTTTGACGGGCAAGTTCCAATATTTTTTCTTTGTGGGCTGTTGTCAGATTTGCAGCTGGCGCAATTTTGCCCCAAAAATCACTCCACTGCTTCTTAAGGTACTGTCGAAACTGAAATGCCTAACTCCAATTTGTCACGAATTTCCCGCAAAAAATCCATCGAATTAGATGCAACATTGATTGTGAGGCTATTATCGCGACCCCCGGGTCTTATTTTCGTTCCATAATATTCTGGATCTTGTATGGAATTACGGAAAATGACCCGATCCCGAAATTTTCTTTCGAATAGCCCCAAATCTTAGGCCACTTGACCAAAATTCTTGAATTTTGGCCTTTTCCGTATCACTTAAATGTGTACCACGCGGCTTTGTTGTTTGTCATCTCGAAGCGCATGATTGAATGAAGCTTTAACGAGATTTGCATGGTGCGTTTATACTTCTGCAATACGAACAAATCGGTTTTTATTTTCTAAACAACGCAAGGGAAAAAAACGGGACTTTTTTTTTGCTCAATTCACTTGTTTACTGATGCCATTAAATAAAAAAATAGTAAGGTATCGCTTCAATTTCCAGTTTTCTATAAAATGCATTTTTCCAGGTGCGTTTAAAATTATGTAAACACTGCCCGGTGCAGTGCATTAACGCCCACGGAATTATCCCCCGCGGGTGTTAATTCCTTTTTAAAATGGAATTAACACCCGCGGGGGATAATTCCTTTTTCTGACGGGTTTTAATTCCCTTTTAAAATGGTAATAAACCCCATCTGGCAGATTATGGTATAAGTCGGTCTGCTTTCAAAGTTTTTGTACTAAAAAGTACTTTGGGCGGCCCGCTTCGCGGGTTCAAGGATTTGAACTCCCTTTTCGGTTCGTCTGTCCCGCTCACGCGACTCCGTCAGTCGCTCCGCTTAGTTAGGGTATGCTCAGTCGCCTGGCAGGAGCCTATGTTGTCAGTCGGTCTGCTTTCAAAGTGTTTGTAGTAAACAATGATTTGGGTAAAAGTATTTAAGAATCATGTGTGTATGAAGTTTGGGTCCTAATGCCAATTCCAAAAGGCAAAATAACCCGCGGGTCTTAGTTCTTTTTTGTGGTGGGCCTTATTACCAATTTAAAAAATAATTTACACCCGCGGGGGTCAATGCTCTTTTTTTTTTGGGAATTAACACCCGCGGGGGATAATTGCGTGGGCGTAAATGCACTGCACCACACTGCCCGTCACATGATTGAGGCCATTCTTTTCGACAATATTTTTTTGTTACGTTATTTTTCTCGGAAAAGTTTAAAAGATGTGATTAAGCACACATTTTTCTAAAACAATGACATCAAATTTAAGGGTTAACCAGGAGACTCCAAAAGACAAAACACTTTTGTTCGTAACTCCAAACGGAAATTATCCCTGGAAAAATTCATTTACAGTCTCTTATGTTCTTGGCTTAGAATTTGTTTCTTTAACATTTTTAAATGGTGATGTTATAAATATTCTAGTCGTTGTAAAACTAACTAAAAAAAATTACAATAACTTCCAATGGGAAGTTGTAAAAATTAACCAATTATCCGGTTATTATTTTCCAACTCAGTTAAATTTTTTAACAAGGTATACGATTTGACGTCCTTCTTGCTAAATCAAATCAACACAAGTTAAATATACAAATCTATATGAAACCTTGTAAGCTTTACAGAGAAACGTGTCATCCAGTTGTGTAATTTAGTTTTTTTTTTCCTTAATTTTAGACTATCTGGTAACATAAAAAAAGTTATCCCAGTAATCTAAAAATCTATACAAAGTGGTAAATCTAAGATTACGTCCCTTCGCAGAAATAGATTAGTAAAATAAATCTCTATTCTTTGTCTTCTTTATTTTCAAAGTCTGTGCATAGTCTTTCGACGACGCGTCGTCAACTTCAACGTCGCGATGTTTCGTACTTCATGGAATTATGGCTATTTCTTATATAAAAGAAAATATTACGAAGGTTTTATTTTGAATTTCATTGCAATGTTGGCCACAAGCCACAGTATGGGTCCACCATCTATATCTGTCAATTGCACAGACAACAAAAATAAAAAAAAAATAACCTCAAGGATCTGCTTTGAATTTGAACATCTTCCTCTTCTGTATATTATATATCTTCTGTAACCTTTTTTTTTTTAACTCCTCTCTTTATGTTAGCTCCTGGTAAGGTTTAAAAATGTATAACAGTGGGTGGGGGTTGGGTGTAGGTTGGTATAATGTTGATGTTGATGAAAATGATTTATTTTATTTTTCTTTTGTTTTTACATATTGATTTTCTTCAATTTTTATTCGTCCTTAATTGTGATAATGGAATTATTGAGAATTGTCCTTGTGTGTATGAGAGCTTGTGTGTAGGAGCTGGCTATTGTTTTTTTGTCTCTATTTCTGTAAAATAACAAAGGAAAGTGCCACTGAGTAGGTATACGTAAGGAATGAAGAAAAACGACGGGGAGGAGGGAGGGAGGCTGAAAAAATATGATTTGAAATTCAATTATTTCATTTTTCCAGAAGTGCTGAATAGATGAAGAAGAAGAACAAAAATAAGAGAATAATGAAGCAATGAAAAGGGTGTGTGTTTTTTGTTGTATTCTTTTCTTCTTTTATGATGTCACCTTTTCTTAATGTCTGGTGATGCTGATGCGACGATGTTGGAGACTATATAAGTTGTCCTTTACCACCCTCACTCTTTATCGATTGTAAAACACACAATCGGGATTGTTATGGAAGAAGACTTATGGTGGTAAATGTGTGTGTATAAGTTTCTACATATATAGATATATTTTCTTTGTTTTAAAAACACACAAGAAGCTTTTGTGATGGGGGTGGTTGGCTTGACTTTGAGGTGGGGTGAGGTGGGGTTTTTGGAGAACTGATGCAATCAGTAAATTTAAAAATGTCAACCGGTGAAAGATTTATGCATACTACATTTTTACATACGTATATTGTATATTTGTCTAGATATACATATATACGGTTACAAGAACGTTATAGAGGTTGATGGAAGAATGAGGTCAATTTATTTTCTCTTCAAGTCTTTGATGTGAGATGTCAAGGGGATGAAAATACGGAAAATTTGCTTAAATTATGGACGACAACAACAAAAACTATGAGAGAGAAATTAAATTCAAAGGTTTTTGCTCCCTTGAGCGCTCTGACGCTACTTCCTATACAATATATCTTCCGAACAGAAACTAGTTATACCATCAGCATGAGGTGTGTGAGATTAATTTATCGAGTATAAATCTTCAAGATGTCTCAAGATATATATCGTAAGTTATAGTAGAAGAGAATAATGTTTCAATTGTCTTGAATGCTGGGAAGGAAGTAAATTGATAAAGAAATTATAGGGTTGGTTTATGGAGGCAATTCGTTTTTTTTTGTACTTTGTACGATTTGATTTAATATGTGTACTTAATTAACAACAATTTAAGCTTTGATACTAAATGTGGATTAGAAAAAGACGGAGGAAGGTACCTAACAATATTCACATGTTTTGGATGAATAAATCAATTTATTGTATCATAAAGAAAGCTCGTAACTATGAGTGGTTTAAATTTTTATAATGATCTGACACTGACAGTCAGCAACAAGATTGTTAAGTAATTGTACCCTCGCATTATGCAATCGAATAAAGAGAAAAAACAAACATGTTTTTCTCGTGTGAAATCTTGCGGTCAGATATTCTTTGTCATTCCCTCAAAGAAACAAAGGAACACTTCTGAATTTCTTTCACCTGTGCTTAAATTTGACTCTTAATTTAAATCCTTTTATATCTGGAAGTTCCTTTTTTTCAGTTGTGAGTTAAAACAGAGTTAGTTTACTCTATAAACAGGTTTTTTCTACACAGTTATGTCAAGAAGTAGGTCATAAGTGGGGAAGGATGCAGCAAACTTAACTTAAAATATGAAAAGTATTTTTTGAGTTAATCTAGTTAACATGGGTTTAACTTTAACCCCACATTGAAAAACTGGCACTTAATGAATTAAAAATATGAGCTCTTATCCGATGGAAACTGTTGAAAAAATGTCAATAAACTTCTTTCAGAAATGAACGATCGTTGGCTGAAATTTGTGTATGAATGCTTTTTTGAACTCGACAAAGAAATAATTGCGACAATTTCTTCGTTCATAAATTTGAACTAAATTAAATGCAATATAGAAAAAAAAGTAACAACTAAAATCTAGATTATTATTGTTATTATTGAACTATTCGTACTAGAATGTCAGCTTATAAGGCTTAACCATTCTTTATTCCGTCAATTTCATTGAATTTTTGAACAACAACAACAACTTAACTTTCTAGAAATTTAGATACTACTCTACCTTTTCTTCTATTCGGTGACCTCTGGGGGTTAAGGATTAGAAATTGCATCGCTTGAAAACCAATGAAGGTACGTTTTAATTTCGAATGAAGTGTTAATAGTTTTTGAGAGCATATTAGCCAATACTTCACATTCACCATTGTGAACGTGTCATTTCTGCCAATAATAATTGACTGAATACTGCTTCACGTTATTATTTGAGCATTATAACATAGACATATCTTTATATTTATTTCAATATGCAGCGATTATTTGAATAAAAAAAAACAAAGACGTCAACATGAGCGCAAGGCTCAACAGCATCAAATTTTCTTGGTATTTCCGTCAAACAGAAGAAAGAATAGAATGCATGACTGAATCACACTAACTTGCTCTTGTAGCTAACAACATTTTTGTATATCGTTATATTTTTGATTTAATACAAAAACTGTGGAAAAGGTAAAGTGAATTTTATTTTATTTATTGACATTTTCTCTAAAATTTGAGGGTTTCGATGTTTGTATGGGAGAGCGGAAAAAACCTGTAACATCTGAACTGTTTAACGGATTAAGAAGAAATTTGATTCGCATTTTAAAATTAGTCTTATACACATTTTGTCAAAATTTGGCTAAGAAAAAATCATTAGTAAAAAAGTTATTGACTTTTTTTTCTAAAATTTGAGTGTTTTGATGTTTGTATGGGAGAGTGGGAAAAAGTCTGTTAAATCTGAACTGTTGAACGAATTTTAATGAAATTTGACACACATGTTAAGATTAGTCTTATACATGCTTGTTCAAAATTTGGTCAAGAAAAAATTATTAGAAAAAAAGTTATTGACATTTTTATAAAATTTGAGGGTTTTGATGTTATATTTAAATAAAAGTTTTTTTTTTAGTAAAATCTTAACTTTTTATTTTGAATAAAATATTATTATTAACTATGTATATTATAACATTAAATAAATAAATAGATAAATACATACAAAAATAAATAAAAAACAATGATCAAGTAGTAATTTTATAATGCTAAAATGAGGTTTTTAGCATCTGCGCTGATTGGAAGTATTTTCTTTTTTGCCTGTGAGCCCTAAGCTTTTTGCCCTTTGAGCCCTTCACTACACAACACCGAATAGGAATTTCGATTGAATCCATTTTATATTATTGGATTCACTATATATGTTTGTTATTATATTTCACTTCACTTTCACTTATTGGTTGATCAATGAGTTAAAACTTTTCTTACACACCTTGCACAAATGCTCAATAACTCAATACTGACTTTTTTTCATTAATCCTTAATATATATAAATTTAAGTAAGAGATTTCATTCTAATAAGCCATTACTAATCCTTACAGGTAATACAAAATTACGCAATACACAACAAAAACAAAGCAATAAAACTTTAAAAAACTTTAGAGAAAAATTAAAAAAAATTAAAGGATTATCCCTAATCCTTTTCTTTATTTTGTACTAAGCTCTATCATATAATTTAAAATATCATAAAGCTATATTATTTTTCGTGCGTTGTTTTCAAGAAAATTGAGTTGAAAGTTGAAAAATTTTCCAGGCAGAAATAAATAGTTTCAGACCTGAGTCAATGTATTAATTTTGTTTTATTTTTAAAATAAAGTTTAACATTTTTTCTTAAAATAATGGGCTTAACCAGTTCATTCTGACAATTAGTACCTACCGAAGAAATCAAACTTTTTGGTAAACACCACCGTCAAGACGGAGTTTTTTGAAATCCGATTCAGTGAGACTTTTTTGAACATAACTTCCACATCTGCACGTATCTGCAGCTGATTTTTTCTGTGCTTTAACATGAATATATGGAGCATATGCTGGCATACTTACTTTCTTGGTATCTTTTGGCGCTTTTTTAATCAAAGAGTTTAAAAAACAGCATTTTTTCTTAGTACTAAAGCTTCAGGATACTTTTAGAAGGTATCTTTTATAAATAATCAATATTTTTTTCATTTTTAGATAATCGAAAATAGACCAATTAAATTATTCAAGAAGCTGGGGAATTTATTTAAAGGAACTTCGGAAAAAAAACATCTCAAAATTTGTTGAAAATACGGTTTGCGATTTGAGTAAAATTAGTTTTCACGATTTGAGTAAAATTATTTTTCAACTTTGAGGGCTTATAAATCAGAACATACAATATATATCTTAAAAAATACTTTTAAATCATACGATTGGGTTATTTTAGAGTACTTAAACATAAAGTTTAAAAGGATAGATATGACTTTTTCAAGAGACTTTTTTCCGCTCTCGCACCACTGTGCGCTGTGCCCCTCCGTATATGTGCGTGACCTGTATTAAAATTTTAAAACTCTAAATGGGCTTTGTTCTTTGATTTAATTTTTTTTGAAAAGAAAATTATTCATACAAATTTTTTGACTAACTTAGAAGTACCGAATTGCAAAATAATGACAAAATCAAACGAGACAATCACAAGATATTCGGGAATATCACAAAAGAAGGCAATTTGATCAAAAAAAAAAAACTTTATTTCCCTTATTCGAGTTTATGTTTGTTGGTAAAAACCCGGTATAAATTAAAACTGTTCAAGAGCTAACATGTTCAAAGTTTAATCAAACTCGTTGCAGCCATTTTTGAGAAAACTTGATAAAACCGAAATATTTGTATGGGAGCTATGCGTTCTAAATCAGCAAAGACAACAAATTGAATTTTGCTCCATCATCGTAATGTTAATATTGATTGAAACCTCGAAATTTTATTTGACATAAAACTAATACTTGCCCTATAGAGCAAGAAAAATAAATAAAATGCACCAAAGACGAGGAAAATGGAGAGGTCCTGGCTGCGTCTAGGATATATTAATTCAACCGTTAATTCATCATTTTAATTGCCACATTTTGATCCTAAGTTTGAATTTATTTAAAAAAATGTGTAATTCAAAAAATTACCACTGGAACAAATTTTCTGCAGTTCTTAATTTCCCCTAAAACAGACCCTATATGTAGCTGCATTCCAGTTGTTTACTAGTTGTAGCACGTACATTTTTGTGTGAGTGATGCTTTATCGATTTCCTTTCAAAACATCACCCAGAACTGAAAGTGCCCATGAGCGAGATGTTCCTAAAATCATGTAAGAAATTTCCATCGAAAGTAACATTTTGCTTCAAATTTTATACCACATACTCGTAAAGTATAAATTTTCAAAACTAAACATAGATATTCATTTTATTGCAAAATAATAAAAATCCTTTTAGCAAATCTAAGTCATGACGATCCTTTGCACGAACGTACCAATATTTCATTGCATCTAAAACACACAAAAATACACTAAATCACATATAGAATACATACGTGATGAAATGCATTACACGAAATGCACATTCCTCCATTTACGATCTTAAATTTTACGATGTTTTTCAATAGTGAAACAAAAAAAAAAAAAATCAAATACCACTAACATAGATGCATACAAAATTTCAAATCAAGACGACTATATAAATTTTAATTCTTTGTTCTTGAAAAAAATAATAATAAAAAAAAACAATACGTACAAATTGTCATAAAAATTCCACTCGATAAAATAGAAAAAACAAATCTCTAATTTATTCCAATGACCAAGGATTTTTTGTGCAAAAAAAAAAATAAAGAAGCATCGCCCACATTTTTTGACGATATTGCATGCACTTGCATAAATATACCTAGTGTTGTTATTGTGTTTTGAGTATTTTATCCTCTTTCTTCGACTATATTTTATCAACGTCCAAATAATTTTCAAATGAATGTACATGACATAAAATACGTAATAGAGGATGTCAAGAGCTCAATCCGTAACCTCATTTTCTGTTATTAGCTCATTTATGACAAAACAACACGCAACAAGGACACACTTAAATACAAAAAAAAAAAATGTCCTTTTAGTTAAGTACTATGTATCGTGTAAATACGCATAGATTTTGCTGAATCGCTGAAATTCAATATAGCGGTCCATATTATAAATATAAAAAAAAAATTATTATTGCCAACGAAAAAACACCCTTAACCTACGTAAGTTTATTTTAACACGAAAATAAAAATCGGGGTCATACAATAAAAACATCACCCACACAAAGAAACAAAAGGTACAAATTCTGAATACAGATGGATTGCGGAACTGACCTTAAAAAAAGCCATGCTCTGTGGATTTTCTTTACTGTTTTAATTTTTGTTTTGTTTTCATTTTTATAGGTTTTTCGGTCAGGAGGGCAAAAGTTTGCATTATGCCTTAAGGATATGCACCGTGGAATGTAAAAATGAGATTTAGAAATTTAAAGTGGGTTGAAAAACTAGTTGATGATGTGCAGTAGTTATGCACATGCAGTTAAATGAATAATTTGACCTTTATAGATTGGCCTCGATTTGTGTGGGCGCATTAAAATGAAAATGTTGGATATAAGCATTATTTGTTTTAAAAGTCAAAGCTCTTTCTACGTGGGGAAATGAAGCTCATAGTCAATTTTTATAAAAAAAATAAATCGGGTAGCACAACGGCTCATGAAGAACCAGGGCCTAGTGACTAACAACTCGCAACCATTCCTGTGTGCGCCTATCGACAGGAATGGAAGGGACCTACAATTTTATGCCGAATCCGAACGGTTAGACGAGAAGCACTTATTTGTGACAAGTGATACTCTTGGAGGATTTGTCAATTCCTCGCAAGAGGCAGTAGCCCTGAAAAAAAACTTTTAAGTTTTTTAGGTGGACGAGGCTGGGAAGCGATCCCAGACCTCCAGCGTGACAGTCGAACGCACTAACCATTACGCTACGGGCTACTACAGTCAATTTTTATAGGTATCCATAATTTATTTTAAGATAAACATATTATTTCCGTGTCTTTTTTTTTAATACAGTTAATCCCCACGACACAGAGCAAACAAGTTAATAAATTTACTAATTATCATGATAACAAGCTGACATGACGGCTCGCGGCGGCTTGGCTTATGAAATTATTTCATAACACTAAATTCTCACAAGAAACCAGCAACAACTATGTATGCATGTATACTTGTATACCTCCAGTTTGAGTGACACTTCCATCATCATCCGCATACAATTTGAGAAATTGAACGAAAAAAAAATTGATTGCAACGTAATGCAGTTCCCATCATCCATCGGGTTGAGTGTAGGTATGGTGAATCGACCACTACTTCACCAAGAAGCCAGAAAGGATGCATTAATTAAATTCCTTAACCACGTCAGGCCAGTCAATAATGCTATCTACATCCTATGCTGAACAAGAATACAAACCAGGTGACAGAGATTATAACGATGACAATGGCAACTAGAACAATATCCAATTGGGGTATTGGCGACAGCTGATAAACGTACAATCTGGATGTGATTATTATTGAGCATATTATATTTGGAGATATACGGCCGGCGATTAAAATCAATATTTCTTGTTCTTTCAGAAAAAATTCTGCCGAAATACTACTAGAAACGTACTCGTGCCTTTTGGGGGTATTTTCAATTATAATATATATATATATATATAGCAACAAACGCCCATAGGAAGAGGGGAGAAAGGCCCCTCCCGCCCCAAGAGATTGTTTCACTTTATTAGCTTAATACAAGCAAAAACTTACATACTAACTTAAAGATTAACATTTAAAACTTACACTAACTTAAAGATTATGGCCAGGAGGGGTGCGAGGAACGGTAAAGGGAGGTTTTGAGGCTGTCTTTGGTTAGATGGAAGTTGAATAGGTTGTGCACGCTGTTAGAGGTACGTAGCATACGTTGCTACCGTTATTGGTTCGGTGAAACTTGATTTGGAACAGAGGTATGGATAGGAGATAATTGGAATTTGTTTGCAGGGAGATTTTTTGAAGAAGAGCTGGACAATCGATATTGCCAGCTAAGAGCTGATGGGTGAAGACAATATCAGCCACTCGTTGGCGAAATTCGAGGGAGTCCATATTAATTAACTTTAGACGATGTTGGTAGGGAGGCAGGTTATGTGCATCAGACCAGGGAAGGCCGCGGAGGGCAAAACGAAGGAATCTCCGTTGAACAGCTTCAATTCGCTGAGTGTGATTAAGGTAAAAAGGTGACCAGACTTGACTTGCATATTCGAGGAGTGGCCTAACAAATGTGGTATAGAGAGATTTAGTGACATAAGGGTCGGAGAATTCCTTTGACCATCGTTTCACAAAGCCCAGTGCGGAGTTAGCTCTCTTGATGGATTTATCAATGTGAGAACGAAAATTCAATTCTCTATCGCAGATAATTCCTAGATCGCACAGTGAATCAACCGAGGGGACTGGCACATTGTCGATAAAATACGTCCTAGGAGGGAGTAGAAAGCGCTTACGGGAGAAGGTGATAGCTTGACATTTGTTAACATTGAGCTCAAGAAAGTTTTTAAGGCACCAGGTTGAAAATCGGTTAAGGTCATTTTGTAGTAGAATAGAGTCGGCAGGGGATGTTATGCACCTGAAGATTTTCTTATCATCGGCGTAAACTGATATAAAAGGGTCTTTTATTATACAGTCGACGTCGTTAATAGTCAAGATGAAAATCAGTGGGCCAAGGTGGCTTCCCTGCGGGACGCCAGAAGTTGCAAGGATGGGATCAGATTCAGAGGATCTAAAGATTACTTTATACTGCCGATCTTTTAAGTATGACTGAACCCATGAAAGGAAGATGGGTTGAAATCCTTGGGCATTCAACTTGAAAAGGATCAAAGAATGGGAAATTTTGTCAAAGGCTTTGCTAAGATCGGTTGCAATAACATCGACCTCATTACCGTTTTCAAGAAAGCATAAGTTTCCTGAAACAAATTCTAACAAGTTAGTAGTAGTAGACCTGCCCTTGACGAAACCGTGTTGGTTTGGGGAGACTATATGCTTGCAGTGGAACAGCATTGTATCATAGACGATACTTCCAAAAAGCTTAGGGATGCATGATAACTTAGCAATAGGGCGGTAGTTGGAAATTTCTTTCTTGGGTCCTTTTTTCTGGATAGGGATTATAAAAGAGTTTTTCCAAAGAGCAGGAAAAACTCCAAGCGAGAGTGAAAGTTGAAAAAGAGCAGTCAGGGGTTTAACTAAGTGTAAGCAGCACTTTTTCAAGATTATGGCTGGGACCCCATCAGGACCAGCAGAATAATCGTCTTTTAGATTATTAATCTTGCTTTCAACAACTTCTGATGAAATGGTAATGGAGTTTAAGAAAGTTTGGTTGCAAGATTTTAAGTAGGAGAAGTATTCTAAGTCAGGCTGAAGGTCGGTATCTGAGAAAGATTGTCGGAAGAATTGGGCAAATAAATTGGCGACTATTTTGGGACCATCGGAGCTAGAGTTCATATAAGTTAAGGTAGACGGGTAGCTATCAGATTTTCTTTTAGAATTGATAAAATGAAAGAATCTTTTGGGGTCAGTTATAATACAAGATTGCATTCGATTCAGGTAATCCAGGTAAAGAGAATCACAAAGTTCAGAGAAAAGAGAGTTGGCGTTCTGATAATTTGAGAGATCGACGACGGAGTGAGATGTTAGGTAAATCCGCCAGAGTTTATTTCTTTTATTTCTCAAAGACCACAAGTCACTATTGTACCAGGGAGGAGATGAATTTGCGCTTTTTTGTTGAACCACAGGGACAGAAGAAGAAAGGCAGTTAAAAACAATAGAGTAGAAATTGCAGAGGGCGATGTCGATGTCAGCGGTGAGTGTGATGCTATTATTGAAGTCAATAGATCTAAGCAAGCCGTTGAGTTTAGGGATGTTAGCTTTCCGAAAATTGAATGTCAGTGGATGTTCAGACAGATTGGGTTTTTGGGAAAACTCGTTAGAAAAAGAAAGGAAAAGAGGAGGATGGTACGAGTCTAATTTAGAGAGTAGATGATCACAAGCGGATACCACACAATTGTCAGCATCAGAGGAAAATATGAGTTCGAGTTGGCGACCTAAATTATTTTTAACACCACCTAATTGGTAAAGACCTAAGTCTGACAGGCAATCGGTAAATAGAATTTCTTTGTCGGATGTGGGATTTAGGGCTATGTAGTAAGATTCTTCATCAGAGTGGACCCATTGAAGATTGGGAAAGTTGAAGTCACCAACAATTATGACGATGTCGGAAGGTTGAGCAGCATCAAAAATGGAATCGAAGGCATCAACAGCTAGCTGATAGCATTGAATAGGCTGGGAAGGTCGGATATAACAGCAAATGGTGAAGAGTGAGGTTTTTGAAATATTTGATTTGACACAAACAAACTCAAAAGAGGTAGAAAGGGAGGTTTTAAATAGTGTTTAATGATAACGATTGTGAATTGCCAGTAAGATACCACGGCCACAAGTCTCAGTATCATCTGAGGAACCATCGACACGAAAGATATTGAAATGTGATGGAAAAAGCTCGTTATCGTTTATATCAGCAGACATTTTGGTAATATAGAGACATGCATTTCGGAGGATGATATTGGGGTAAAAGAAGTCTATTTGAAGGGATAGGAGCGAAAATAGGAATTAGGTTAGGGTCGATAATATTTTTTCAGGGTGTTGCGGGTACTTTGAAGGTGAGAAACGCGTTTAGAGCCAATATGGGAAGCATAAGCAGCAAGATGCTTAGAGACTATAGCAGGAGAAATATCGAAGCCTTCATGGAAGCGGGTGTAGATCTTATGAAGGCTGGTCGGATCTGTTGGCAGGCCTTCTTTTTGAATTGATACAATCAGGTTGGTTTTAGTTTTGCCTTCAATGCAAACAGAATCAGGTTTCTAGTATAAGTACGCAAGGTAAAGACGAACGTTATCGAAAAGTTTATTATCTCGTAAACGAGACATCATATAACGTCCATCTAAAACATTTGAAGTAGGTGGAAGGTCGGCAAGTCGAGAGGTAAGTTTCACAGAAGGGGGAATCATTGGGTCAAAGATTGTGGGAGAAGAGCTATAAAAACGATAAGCGAACAAAATATAACGGAAACATTTGAATCTTTTGAACATCGCCGCAGTATTTGATTACTTCCATTATTTTACAGATATTTTTATAAGCAGTGTTTTTGTAAGATAGTGTGTTGCATTCACCCCTTCAAACAATTCACTCGTAATATTCGTGCTCTTAGAAATACCTTACACTTGAGCTTCGGCCGTACTGTTAAGTACAGAGATCCTTTCTTTAGTCGCACTACACGAATGTGAAATGCTCTACCAGGTTCAATTTACCCCTCCCATTGCGATTTACAGACATTCAAAACCAATCATCTGAATCGGTATCTCTTTTTAAATCCTCTCCAACCTCCTACTAATCACTTGCGCTGCGCAAAATATATTAAGCTTAGTTACAAACCCTTGAGTGGGCGCTAAATAAAATAAATTTTTGAAAAAAAAAAAAAAAACGGGAAGAAAAAACCCCCTACCATACGGTTTTTGTAGTTCTTCTACCCAAACAATACGCTCTAGCTTTTATACTAAATTTATGAGACCTTCTTTATCAAAGTTCCTTGGCGGCATTGGACTTTCTCGGAAATATTTAATCAAGAATTAATTGGCTATGCACCATTTATGAAAATTAATAAAAATCCTCACAAATTGAACTGTTATTCATATTCAAAATTCCTTTGATCACACACAAATAGCTCCACAATAAACGAAATCACGTGTTCGTCCAATAAAAATAGCACATAAAATCCTCCCAATTTTAATTTGTAACAAATCTGTCCCCCAAAATAAAAATTAACAAAAAAAAAACTCATAAAAACTCAGACAATTACCACTGTCGACTTTAATGGTCTTTAATTTAATTTGCTTTTCTAGTATTGTGTGTTTGAAAAGGGACAACAAGTTCATGGGAAAGATATGCACCTATAAATATATCCAACAAATGGGTCGTAAAATCCTTCCCAGTTTATAGTAATCTTTCTCTCTGATTGCTATTGATCGCCTAACTATGTCTTAAGTCGTAAAAAACTATAAAAAAAAGTATTTGTATTTTTCGTGCTATATTATACTTATACCACCAAAATGGGAGTTTCGTCAAAAAATTTCAAACGAATTATTGTGATTGGGATTTTCAATTAAAAATAAAGAAGAACTATGCAAGAAAAAAAAACGAAAATATTATACATACAACATCAAATGCGTCACTGATAGATAAAATACAAATTTCGGCATAATAAGAGTATAGCACAATGAAAAAACTTCATGTTATATGTATTTTATTAACTTAAATTTTGTTGTATTGTTTTGGTTTTTTTCTTCTGATGTTGCTATAATAGGTTGTATAAACTCAAGACTGTTGGCTGTGCGTCTATTACTTTGAAAAGAATCCTCATTATACGATGGAGATCTTTATTGTCGATAAAAATTGTTCCTTTTTCTTCTAATCATGAAATAGTCTGAGCTGCAATGTTGCAAATATACAATAGTTAAAATTATAATACGCACCTAGGTAATATACTTCTACAAATACCGATTTTTCACTTTTGTCAATTTTCTTAAGTGAGAGGAAAACAATAAATTTGTTTGCATCCATTTGTTTTGACTAAAATTTTCTTAAAACTTCGTTAAAATGTCCTTAAATATTTCCTTAAATTTGACATAAAAATGTATAACCTGGTATTAAGCCCCAAATAATTCAGTTCCCATTAAAATTAAAATCTCAATTTAAAATGGGATATTTTTTACATTTTTAGACAAATTTTACAAAAAGCAAATAAATAGGGACTTAATTATCTAAAGATGGACTTAAAAGAAAAGGTGATTTAAGGCCTAATGTATTCAATCTCCTATTAAATTTAAAGTAGCTATTAGATAAGAGATTCTGTGAGATTGTATTAATTTTACCATAATGGTGAAATTAAATACAATTGAGAGGGACAAAATTAGGGATAAATATAAAATATAATGAAATAAGTCATGAAGCTCTCAGACAACACATTTTCTGGGGAGAGTACGATAACTTGGGCGCCGAAAATTGATAACGGATTTTTGTAGAAGGGTCGAATACAATCATTTTTACTAGGAGAGGGGGGGGGGGTCTTTCTCGCCCCGTTTAGGAGGTAGGGGCGATTTACAATAAAAACGACTTAAATGGAAAAATAAATATTAAAAAGCAACGACAATACTAAAAATGCCAAACAATAAAGGTTTTAAAAGCCAGAAGTCTGATCTTTAATCCTATATTTAAATTAAATTATTCGTTTTAATAGTTTTCAAAAAATTTGCATTCAAACTCAAAATTTTGATACAAAAACCCAAAAAGAAATGATTGGATCAATTTTGCTCAAAGTTATGAAATGGAAAACTAAATTTTCTTTTTGAAGTCAATGATCATAACAATTCTGAATCGAACACAAAAAACCGAAAGCTTTTGTCCTCTCGTTTTTGAGAAAATTGAAAATTACTAGAAGTACTTTTTTATTTTTTCATACATTTACATTCATCATATATGTAGCTGTTCACATTGGAAACAGAGAACACATTCAAAGTTTCTTTAATGCAAACGAAACTTGGCATACACGGAACTTCGCACATACCCCAAATCCTATAGTGAGCCCAAGCAGGGGGGTTGCAGGGGGCAGCATGCCCCCAAAACAACTCTCACTGTTTATGCACCGTAAGGCTGGGTGTTGGGAAAGTATGATAATTTAGAGTCAATTTGTGTACGAATTAATTATATTCTATTTTTACTACCAAAACAAGACCAAAATACTCAAGCAAAAAAAAAATTAAATTAAAAAAGTAATTTTGGTAGTTTTAATTTTCCCGAAAACTAGAAGACATAAAATCATTTTGTTTTCGGTTTCTGATTAAGAATTAACGCAACGAGCAACGATTTCTAAGAAAAAAAATATATTTTGAAAAAATTACACTCTAAACATTTTTGTATGTTTTTTTTCCCAAATTTTGAGTTTGAAAATAGTTTTTTCAAAAACTATGGACAGATTTGACTTAATTTAAAAAACTGGCTAATAAAACAGAGTATTGGCTTTCAAAAAAGATATAGGCACCTATTGTGAATCGCGAGTCGCAAGAAATGTTAAATCTGACTTTTGGCACTACCGTTTATGGCTCACCTAACTGTATTCGGCTAAAAAGTCAAAAATGTGTTGAAATGAGATGTTGCTCTATATGAACGTCGCAGTTTGCTATTCTTAAATCCACGACATATGTGATTTTAAAAACGTTCAACTTGAGTCGAACGTTCGACTCGCGAGTCATAATAGGGCCCATAATACCATATTGTTGGTATTACCGTTATTTTTTAATGATTTTTTTTCCATTTTTAGTACTTTTTTCATTAATTTGCCCCTCCCTCCCAAACGGGGGGAGATAGACCCCCACCCATTGTAAAAAATGTTTGTCTTTGACCCCTCTAAAAAATCCGTTATCAATTGTCGGCGCCCAAGTTATCGTACTCGTGCCCATTTTTTAAATTTAAAATTCTTTAAACCACAATCAAATATAACATTCTATTTTTTTTTTTTTTTATTTATTCCTTGAAAACGAAGATGTCTGCCATCACTATTCGTAAGGTAAAAAAAAAAACTATCATCTAAAATGTATATCTAAATGCCAGACTATTTTATGAAGACGAGAATTATCTTGCGAAAACATAAAAGGTACTACACACGTACCTTGTGTCCATTCGACCAACCGTTTGTCGTTGTCGGATATCTTTTCATTTCGACTTTGTCTAGGTTTTTATTGCAGGAGCTTCAGAAGCCTGAATTGAACTTAGTGAGTAGGTATGGTGTGTTGCAAGAAGTGGGTGCTTGCGTTGTTGGTGATAAATGGTTTTCTGCCGTGAAGGGTTTTTGTGTTCGAATCGTAGGATCTTCAAAAGTTCATTGAATTTTCTGTTTGTCCACATGTTCAGTTCATACATACATCTATTTTATCGTTCAAAAGATACAACCGACAGATATCTACAGAAACAAATTCTGATGAAATGTTCGGGTGACGATGAACGAATTGATAGATGGCCGTAAAGATGACACAGGACGTAACGTAGGTATACATCTTCAGAGAAAAGAGAACACCGAACAGTTTTTTTTGTTTGTTCACTTTTCATTTAAAATAGTGCTTCAATGGAGGTTTGATTTTTTTATTTTGTTCGAGGCGGAGAACGATGAGGTGTGGAGGTGCATGTCTCATGCATGTCTTCTCCGCATGAAATTAATTTAATTTTCGCTTCGATTTGATATATTATTCTCTTTATCGAAATTATACACACACTGGGAAAGGTCCGCTTTTAAACACGAGTGATTAATGTTTTGAAAGACAAAAAAAAAAAAAAAAAAAAAAAAACAGAAGAGGACAACGAATAGGTTTATACGATGTCATAGATTGAAAATCTCCCAACCCACCCCCTCAGCAACTGACATACACACATTTATTAGTTGCACGTGATGCGCTTTAGTTTCCAAACCCTCACCACTACCAACTATTGGATTGCTGCCTATAAATGAATACCTCTATACCTACAAAGAAGCAAAGCAAAATTTCTGTGAATGATTAATGAGTCGGACGTTTTGAGGTGTTTTTTTGGTTGTTTATTGTTTTTTATTTTTTGTTTGGTGGTTCCCCGAGGGGAAATGGAAATATGTATTAGAATTGCAGATACAAAAAGTTATATTGTGATAATTCTGGGATCTAAAATGGCTAACCTATTGGGAGTCTTACATAGGGTTTTTTTGTTTGTTAAATCACATGAAACAGCCGTGTTAGAAAGTGTGAGATGAAAAACTTTATGTAAAGAATTATTCGAATGAAAATGATGTGGGTTTTGATTTTCATATTGGGGTATGATTTCAACTTTCTTTATTTCTGTTGTATCTGTTTTTTTTTTGTAGGACCAAGAACACAGTTTCTAATAGTGCCGTGCAAAATATTTAAGCCTTTAAGAAAAGTCCAATTTTTCAAAATCGGCTCCTTGGATTCATCAAACAAGTATGCTTTCGTTGTGGGACATTTTCCGACCCGTGGTCGTTTTTGTGTAAACAAAGTTATTTTTAAAAAATTCAAAATTTTCAAGAAATTTTATCTGATAGGCGTTTAAGCTTTCTTAAAATGAAGTTGTTTTCGATGATTACAATTGCTTACACCGTTTTGGACACGAGCAAGAAAATTCGTTTAAAGTGCAATTTCTGTGCTGAGCGCAAATACCTTCCTGTCAGGCACGAACTGAGAGGGAGGGGGGGGAGGGTTTTACGTCCAAAATCGAGGTTTTATTAAATCTAATTTAACGATGATGGAGAAGCCCGAAAATACTGTTGTTCGTCATGTGCGTCGCTGCGTCTACTGTTCATCGAATTAGAGCTCACACGCGTTGACCGATTTGCTCCAAATTCAATATTTATACGTAGCTTGATCTAAAAACAGTTTTTAAGATTTCTAATTAACTTTGCCCCTGTTAAGATTAAAAACAATTAAGATTTTACCAGATAAATTTGACTTAATCGAAAAAAGGACTCTTACTTTTTTTCTGGTTGTCGTACCGTCTTAGTTTAAGTATCATTAGATTCACCAGTTAAAATTACCTTGAAACCATGTGCCATATGCATAATTTGTACCAAAGTAAGTTTTTTTCATTTGATGCACAAACCTTCCCTATAAGATATTTTTATAGACCCTTTTGATTCTGCATTCTTATAGTAAATGTAACGTTTTCACCAACTTTTATTAGGGTAGGAATTTTTTCGATCTTATTTTATTATTTTAATTTTTTTTTTTGTTTAATTTTGAAAATGCATTTTGAAGGTGTTTGGTCCGCGGTATCGCTGCCAGACCCATGTATTGTAGTATAGGTACAAGCATAAGTGGCAAAAATTTGTAGTTGTAAAAAGTTATTTTGGGTGAGTTCATTTTTGTGTCGCATTTTGAAAGTGCTTTTTTAAGGTGTTGGAGCCGCGACACCGCTTCCAGACCACTGATACAAAAGACATGTCCACAAAATTTGGAGCGGCATAAAACACTTTCAGTAAATGATCACCCGCTTTCGGATTAAAAAGTATAATAATTAATTACCTACTAAACATTTTGAAAAAAAAAAAAAATTATTAGAAATTTATTAGGAATTGATTTTTCCAAACAATGCTGACTAAAACAACCTTATGCTCAAAATTAAATGCAAGCTGGGATTTTTGGCTTTACAAAGAGGTACCTATGTTTAATATGGCATTGCAAGTGTTACCGTTGTTTTTTGACATAGTTTTTTTTCTGTTTAAAGTCAATTTAAAAAAAAAAATTGCCCTCGCACCCAAAACGTGTAGATAGACTCCATTCTGATACCGATTCTATTTTTTTCTTTTTCAAATTTTCAAGTCCCATGAAATTCACGCAACACGGATTCATGCCTTTTAATTGAATTTTCAAGCCCTTCTAGCAATATACAGATACCAATATATATGTATATAAATCTACCTATATGAAATTCAATCAAAATTAGTTATATTTATTCAAAATCTCTGTTTCAGCCATATCCCAAAATAAATTATGTAGTTTTTTTTTGTATCTTAAATATTTAAATCCAATCAATACTTAATCAAAATAAATAGCCTTGCAAAACGAACTTAATTAATAAAAATAAAAAAAAAAAATATTTTCATAAACTCTAAATTGCTCACTGCCAACTCAAGTTATCATACAACAACGAAAAATGTATCTGTTTATTGATCATATAACACAACAAAAAAAAAACCCTAGCTTTATTTCCTTTTAATCTGTAAAATTCTATTTCCGATTACCTAAACCCTGTCTGTTGGCAAAATATAAAAAAATATATAAAAAGAAACTTTTTTGCGTTTGAGCTAGGTATCTGGTATATGTAAATATTTGAAAAAGTTTTGTCTGAATAAGCGTTTGGATTTTTAACTTTTGCCATTCTGTTTTTTTTTTGAAATCGTATATTTAGGTACTCAGGCAATATGGGGCTATTTCGGAAGTGGTTTTGCTCTTGTAAAGTTCCCAAATTAGTCCGCAAAAAGAAAGAAAAATATTACATTTTTACAATTCAAAAAATAAAGTTGATTCCTTTGAAAAGTTTACTGCAATTTATTTCTCAACCGCACCATCACTCGTAAACTCTCCCGCCCAACTTGCCGGCTGGTCGCTATATACCCCCTTTCATTGCAAAAAGAAAGCTGACTGTCCATTTTAAAAGACTTAATGCAATGTAAACTTTCAATTAAAATGAATTTTCTCTCTCCTCCACACACTTCACTCCAATTTCTCACTCTCTGACAGTTTGTCCATTTTAATTACACCATAAATGTATTTACATCTAACTAATGTCCATTTGGAAAATTCCGGACAGAATTTGACCCACCATCACACCCCCTATACCTACCAACCTATTCGCAGGACGACTTTGTGAATTTCTAAATTGTATGTGTACCATACCCGTTTTATCGATAAACAAATTCACATAAATAACAACCCTATAGGGTTGTTGGTTCTAGAATCTAGAGCGTTGTGCTTCATCGTTTTGTGTCTGTCTGTTCGTTTTCGTCCGTTTTTTTGAATGACTGCATCTCTCTATATATGGAAAGGTAACATCAATTTTGTTCAACATATCTACCCTATTGCCATCTGTCTGTCTATAAATATATCCTTATGCAGGAAGACACACCATTACACACTTGGAAAGAAGGAACGTTTTCCAGAACCAGCAGCAGCCCCAAGGAACAATTATTTCCTTATACCCAATTTCGATCGCAATAATGATGGCCCGTTGCATTGCAGACTACAGACATTTAATTTACACCCGATGTGTACCTCTATCCTGCCAAGTACCTATACATCAGACACTTAAGCCCCTTTGCCCCTTTCATTTCACCTGACCACATTTAAGGATTACTGTGTATACGAAAGGGTAGGTAGATGGGTTTGTCGAATTTGCAAAGAGACTGAGCAAGCACACGAAACTCTAGGAAAAGGACGAGACGAAATTTTCGATAAAAAGGACTATAGGATATGGCAGCAGCAGCCAGCAGGACATAGCATTACTCCTGAAAAGTAATGGAGAACCATAAAAACTTACACCATCCAATACCCAATCCCCTACTAATACCTCTTAATGTTTGTATAGGTATGTAGTAGGTAGGTATGTTTCGACATAGAGATGTGCAATTTTCAATTTATACATTTTATCTATCATATGGAGGAGTTTCATTTTGTTGGGGTTGTTCTTCAATTTTTTTATTTTTCTTCATTTCGATTTTCATTTTATCCTCCCTCAATTTCCGTTAAACTAAATAGTATCAACTCTGCTGCTGCTGCTACTGTCGTTGTCATATATTCGTCGATGTCGTCTATCAAGTTAAACGCAAAACCGACACTTCGACTGTCGAACGAACGAAGAAGAAGGAGGAAGATATTTCTCCACTTTACTGAACTGATGGATAAAACTGAATTAATTTCAGGCTAGACATGCCTTTCCTTCGAGGAATTTTTCTTCTTTTTGATTAAATATTTAATGGGAAATTTTTAATTTCAATCACTTGATAACTTAAAGTGGCAGAACAAGGATTTTAGATTTTTCTTTTTTTTTTATTGCAAACTTGGATTGGAAACTATGAAAAGAGGGACGTATTATGAAAATTGGAATTCAACCAATAATGAAGAAAGGGATGATGTGTAGAGGAGTGGAAGGGAGGAAGGGTTTATAATGGTAGCATTGATTATGTAAAAAAAAAAAATGATTGAATTTGGAGTTAGGGAAATTAATTTGAGGGCGAATACAAAAAAAAATATTATTGCAAAAGGAGAATGGGCAATTTGTATGAAAAGTGGGTGCGAGCGGCCAAGAATGGTTTTATTATTTTTGGATGTGGTTTGATCGTTAAAGTACAGTGTAGAAGTTTTTTCGTTTTGGTGTACTTCAAACTAGGATAAAATGCATTTTTGTGTTTAACACTTTAACAGAGTTTTAGTCAGTATTGTGGCTAATGTGAATGGAAAAATAGAAAAGAAAAGTGGAATAACAATTATAGACATCAGTCTCAAAGATTTTTATTATAAACAAAGCACATAAATCATTAAATATTAGTACAGTACTACAATTACTATACTTTGTATAATATTCTATGTTAAAAAAATGATTTTTTAAAAATGAGCAGGCGCTACTCATCCTTCTTGCCCAGCCTAAATACTAAACTACGCACATAATATGCGCTCAGCATCCGACTGTGGTTGCGCGCTGCAACCAAATGTCTTGCTTTTCGGTACATTGCGGAAGATGTCTTACTTTTTGTCCTCGGTACACTTCAATATTATACAAGCCCTGTACCGCGGGCTATCTTAACTTGGTATGTACCCAGAGCAAATATAAAAAAATCATCCTCAATAGATTTGGAAAATCGTCAAAATTGGGATGGACTTTAGTGATGCTTCGGAAAGTTGGGCTTTGCCTATTCACATTAGTACGAGAAACATGTGTTCTTAGAGATTCAAAAAAGGCCCAACCTTCTTAGCCCGGAGCCTGTTTGAGCCTTACATTCGTATAAAGAGGGCAATCTTGCTTGGAAATCCCTTGTTAAAGAGGTATACTTAGACCAAAATGCAAAAGGAAAAGTGCATTTTCCCACCGAAACAGCCTGAATAAGCTTATCTGACCACCGCCACCGGTTTTGTTGACGATTGTACTAAAAGTATCGGTTGGTACCCTCGTTTTAAAAAGCTGCGATGAAATAGATAATCTTATACTGTTGGCTTTTGAACTCGTATAAGGAGCTTAGTAAAATTACCGGGGGGCTATATCTTGACCTGGTACTTATTGTGTCATTAGAATTTTGAAATCAGGATAAGTAAAAGTGAAAGTGAAAACGCCACCTGCCGCAAAAAATGTATTTAAAAATGCATTTGAAAAAGTCTTCATATCTCTTTTCCTAAATGCACTGCAACAAAACGCATATATTGAAAGTTACTCCCTAGTAGCAGACCTTTCATTTGTGGCCGCTCACACCCAAAAATGCCCATTCTCCTTATACGAAGTGATAAGAGGGCTAGATGTAATTTGTATATTTGTAGATGGATGGAGCGGCGGCCCGAAAAAACTGTATAAAAAAAATCCTATATTTGGTTCCATAAAACGATTGTTTTTTTGCTAATTTTCCTGTACTAATAGTATTTGATCCTCTGATAGTTTAAATGCTGATTGAAAAATCGGCTCTTAGAAGAAATAAATTCAATTTTAAATAAATAATTTTTAGTTTAGCCCTTTTATTTATTTATTTATTTATTTATTTAATTATTTATTTATTTATTTATTTAATTAAAATTTATTTATTTATTTATTTGACTATTTATTTATTTATTATTTATTAATTAATTAATTTATTTATTATCTATTTATTAATTTAATTATTTATTCACATATTTATATATTTGTTTTATTAGATTTTTGTTAAATTATTGCATATTTTTTTGTTTATTTATTTAATTCAATTTAATTTCTGATTCTTATTGATTATTATCATCAACTCTACATATATTTTGTAAATCTATATTTCATATTTTGTAACTTCATTCTTAAGTTATTGATTTATAAAATGTTTGTGAAACTTTAAGCTTGGTTTGAATAATTCATTTCACCGCCCACCCTTCTACTCATTAAACTCTACCAGTTTCTTTTTAATGAAGGTTTTTATGTAGCTTTTCCTTCAAAATATATTGTTGCTTACTAGATCTCTTTATAAAAAAATATTAAAATTGTCAGTAGTAAGGTAGATTTATACCAAAACTCTGTAAATTGTGCAATATAGTTTAAGAAAATAATGTATTAATATTCTGCTACAATAAAATATCAAATATTAAATTTTAAAACAATATTTATTTCAATTTTGTTTTATTTAAAAATAATATACATAAATATGTACATATATTATACACATACACACGCATGTATGATCCTTAACAAACTTGGTATGAGGATGTTAAGAAAGTGGGTCTTGCACTGCTGCCTGTCCCCGCGACTACAGCCTAAATGGCTGGATGGTTTTTCTTCAAACTTTGTACCCACGTGTTTAAGGGTCAACTGCAACGGTACTAACCAAACAGTTTTTTTTTAACCAATGAGGAAAATATTAAGGGTATTTATGCAACGTCGTAACTTTACAAATTGTGTTAAATGAAAAGTTTACACAAAAGTTTGCGTGAATGACCTTTTTATTCATTTGGTTAATTGAATCAGCTATTCGTTTATTTGACAGATTTGGTGTGTGACACATAATACGTGTTTATATTTCGAAGTTATTTTTCAATACAGAACCTTTCCCGACCCAACGCGAAATCGGAGCCGAATGTCTTCGAACGAAGTAAGATACACGATGGAACTACAATTAGTCGTAGGCTCACGGTAGTTGTCGGACGAATATGAGCGAATACAAAAAAATCATATACCAAATGCGCCTATAATGATGGTTCCTTGATTTGCGTTAATTATTGCTTTCGCTTGTGAAGAGCGCCCCCAGTGCACCTTTTGGAATTGAAACTAACATTTGTTGAAGCAGTAACGAATAAAGAAATACGGTCAATTATGGCTCAACTCTGATTTTGATTCTTCAGAAAGCTACTTTTCATTGGTTAATGACATCTGCTTCTGACAGCTTCCAGCTATTGAGGATCACCCAAACCAATGCAAATCATTCGTTGAAGAAGAAGAAAACAACAATAAAAACACGTTGTTGATGTAGTTTCGTCATCGTCAACGAATGGTTCGCATTGGTTGGGGAGATATATAATTCTAACTTAATAGATTACTAAAAGTAGCTTTCCTAACAGTAAATGAAAACGTCCTAATTATTTTTTTCTTGCATAAACAACGTTTGAAGTCATTTTTATCGCCAACTAATCGCGATTTGATATAGTTACGGAACACGGTCAGAGTTTTCTTAAGTTCTCTGAGTGAGATATCATATTATATGTAAATCATATTTCTGAACGCTCCTAATTCTAAAAGTCACAATGACGTTTGGATAAGTTAAACCAAATAAATTTTGTTACTTTTCCCCATCAAAATCCTTGGATGTTGAAAATGTTAACAAATATTTCAAAATTAAATATCAAAATTACATATTTCGAAAATTTGATATTTCAAAAATGGGCTTATGAAATTTTCTTAATATTAATGATTACTTATATTTATTATTCCAAAAAATATGTAAACAAAATTTATATTAAAAAAATTATTTCTTTTTTTTTTAAACCGTTCCAAGGTTTTTCAAAATTTTGTTTGCCTTTTTGTTTAAGAAATCAATTGAAATTTTTTTTGGTAGCCATTTGAACGTATACTAGTCGTGTATTTCGTGTATTTGATTTGTATTAAATCAAAAATAATTAATTGTTATTTTAACTTATTTTTAAGATTTTCTGAAACATATTTTTGAAACACCTACATATATTTAGTTATTTTTTTTATATGACTTAAAAACATTTCAAATCTTTTTGCATAAAATTGATGCTCGTGAATATTTTTATTTTTAAAAAAATTGAGTTTAAAAACTATTTCCATAACAACCTGATATAAAAATAAAATAATCTTTCTTTGTTTTTTAAAATGGTTGTAGCATAATATTGCAAGTGTTGCCGTTGTTGTTTTAAATATATTTTAATTTTATTTTAAGTCAATTAAAAAAAATGGACCTCATGCCTGAACGGGAAAAAATTAAATACTTTTCTTGGTCCAATATACACGCTCTTATCTTTTGTCGTATCAAACACGAATCACCCTTTATAGAGACGAAACAATTATTTTGTTTGTCACGCATATTCTCAAAAAGTATTTAACTTATTTACATGAAACAAATTTTATAAAATTCTTTCTTCTTATAAGATGGTTTAAGGATATTATTTGTTTGTTTAATTTGTTTTGATAAATATGAATATTGATTTTCTTTATTATTGTACCAACATTTTTCTTTCAGAAAAAGAAAAAAAAATGAATTGCCCATTTTAAATTATGAAATATTTATCAATTTGTTTAATAAATTTTATTATTTTATTTCTAATAAGAGTTATTTTATTAATAAATTCATTTTATTTTTTAATAAATGAAATTACGTATTTTTTAGAATGAGAATTAGTTTTATTAAATTCTATAAGAATTATTATAACATTGATTGACTCATATATGTATATTTATGTGTATGAAACTTGTCTAGTATCTATTAAAACAAAATGAGAATTTGTTGTTTCCACCTAAATTAAAAGCCCTTTATACTTTCTTGATTACAATACCAAAGCTGAGAAATGAAGCTTTACTTTACTTTGAACTTCTATCGTCTAACCTTGGAACGCCCGTTGTCATTATTAGGACACCCATCGGTTACTTATATAAAACAAGAACACAGCTTGGGTTCTAGGTCACTACCTTGATTAACCGAGAACAAGGAGAAGTCGAACAATAATATGTGTCTCAAATCATCGTTTTGCCTTGACAAGTTCGAATCAAATCTTTTCTTAAGACCTGTATGACCAGCATGTAAGAATATAATCGCGTTGACTTCTTTATTATTTTATGATCCGATCTTTATCTATTCTTCTTCAACGTTTTGTTGCTGAATCGGTACTAATAGCGCGCCATGAGGCGGTCTGCTCTTGTTATTGTGGTTTATATTTTTTTCAAAAATGTACGTTACTTATGTAAAGGTCAAACATTTTTTTTTTTTTTTTTTTTTTTTCTTCAAAAAATATAAAAAAAGAAACAATCATATTTATGTAGCTTGATGAGAAAATCATCCTCATTTCCTCATTAAAAATTTTTTTGCATGATACAAGTGGAAGCTGAAAGGACCAAAGTAACCACAACCATATACTAGGCACATTCGTTTTCCTTTGTTTGTCATCACGAATTTTCGTATCTTGATCCTCAGTCGACTGCAGCTTCCACAGCAGCTATCGTGCGAAGTCTTTTGTCTTCCTGGTGGTTATTTATTTTTGCTTTAATGTTGATATCTGTCCTCCGTGTTGTGGTTAATACTTACCAAACCAATAATAATCTTCCTCCTTGATTCGTCTGCATGCGATGCCAAAAAATGATCGATGAGTTTAAACTTTTTTGTAAGTGTCTATAAAAAAAAAACTCCTTTTGTGATGAAGAAAGGATACAAAATAATAACACAAAACAAAAAATTATATAAATTAGCTTGTCACTGATGGTCCATTCGTCGTATAGCAATAAAGTTTATTGACACTTTTGTGCTCATTCGGTTAAGCGTTGTCGTTTCCATCGTAAATGTAGGTATACACATACACATAGTCGAAGAGTTTCTGAGGAATAAAGAAGTGTGTTTTTTTTTTTATTTGATATATTTTTTGTATGTTGTTTGTTCAAGTTGAAGTTGACGTGGGTTGCATTATGAATGCAGTTCGAGGAAATTTCCTTGAGCGATAATTTTGACTCGATTAAAGTTTGGGCTATAGCAGAAACAGTCTTCACTATTATGCTGCTTTTTTTTTTGTTAATGTGAATGGACACTTGTGAGTTTGTAATTTGGAATTAATTTTTAATCCATTGATTCGGGGTTATGACAAATTGGTTGTCCTAAAATTCGCACCATCATTGATGAAGCATATATACATCATGACTTTTTATAAAATTTTAATTTATTCATGTTCGCTTACTTTCGATCAAGAAATTTTTATGTGTCTAATTTTACATTTTCTAAAAAAAATCAAAGTAGGTATTTGTTTGTTCAAATGTCCACAGATGATTTTAAGTAATGGCAAACTTTTAAGACCTTAATTTTTGAAGACAATATTCTTAGGTACAATTCTGTCAAACAAATGTGGAGAGTGTGTATTATATTTGTTTTCTGAAACAAAAACAAGAAAGTATCCACATTATTATTAAAAGAGAATTTCAAACATCACAAATATCCTTTCATTTCGACAAAGACAAAAATGAGAGAAGAGCAACCATTTATTAGAAAGACAAAAAAAGCTAAAAACTAAAAACTAAAGCAAATTAATCAAAACATCATCACTCATCATCAACACATCCTCATCATCACACAAAGAGACTCAAAACAATCCCTTTCCTACTCACAATACAAAAAAGGAAACTTTTGCTTCTGCACAACAACAACAAAAAAAAAAGGATAAAATAACTACAATACAAAACACATAAGCTCATGTTCCTAATGCCTTGAGGGTCTCCATTCTCTCTGTACCCTTGCTCCATTAAATGAAGTAGATTTTAACATTCATTATATTGTATAAGGTAGGTTATATGATTTGCAAATGTTCAGCAACAGAAGCTGCAATTACCAAACATAAAAATACCCCTATATGAAACTTGATTAATTAATGAAGTCAAAAAGAAACCATCGCAGAGAGTGAATAGGTAAACATCTATAGAACCTTTTTTTTTTTTAGGGGGGGAGAGGGTTATTATTTCAGAGATCAGACGGACTTTCCAACAGACCATTGTTATGGCCAAGCATAAATGTGCTTAAATAACCTTTATGAATGCAAAGTTAACATTTTTGTTAATTACATACCTTAATCTGAAGTGTTATATATGGATGTTCCCACATTGCTTTTTTTTTGTTTTTGTATTGTATATGCGGCTTTCATTGTGATTCATGTAAATTGCGGGTAATTTGTTGAAACTAGAAAGAAGTAATTGAGCCAAAGTCAGTGATTGCGTTTATAATCCAGAAATATTTCGTGGTGAGCAAAAAATTAAAAGAAAAATGTATATTTCAGAGCTTAGTTTACTTAGCTTAGTTGGAGACGAAATCTCGAGTGTCAAAATTTCGAACGGTAAGAAAATCTCGAGTCCCAAAAACCGACGAAAGACGTTGTTCGTTCTCTCGTGTTGGTTTCATCACGGCTAAACCCTTAACGGCTGGATATATTTTCTTCAAAATTGGTACCTAGTGTTTTCAGGGTACTTAAGCCCACATATTTTTTTTTTAATTTGGTTTTAGGACGAACAAAAAAATATAATGAAAATATTATTTTTCTCAAACAAGGTTTTTGTTAAAAAAAAATCAGTTTATTACTTACACTAACTGATTCACCCAAAGTGAGATAATAAGCTAAAGCCTGAAGGTTGGGATGAGACAAAAAAAATTGTATCGAAGGGGGGGGGAGGTGTTCTATTCTCCCCTGGAATTTTCTAAAAAATTGACTTAAAACGAAATAAAATCATTTATTGTTTTAACAACTTGAAAAGTATAAGTCTTAGAACCATCCAGTTTTGAGTGTTTTTTTTTTTTTAATTATTTTAAAAACAAAAATAATATTTAACTACTTAAAATTTTGAAAAAAAAAATAGTTTAAAATTTTATTTTTTAATTTTTATTTCCAAAATTGAGTTTGAAAATTATTTTTTCAAAAACTGTTCATTAAAAAAAAAAACATATTTAAAGAAAATAAAAGAAAGTATGCCTAGCTTTACGAAAAGGTATAACAGAACATTTCAAATGATTGCCCCTCCCTCCTAAGAGGGACCCCCTCTCCAACACGACTTTCTTCTTGTCTCAACCCACTCTAAACGCTTAAGCTTTTTGTCACACCTTAGGTGAATAACCCTATATGTTTGTATAATTGTATACAGAGGTAAAGTTTTGACATTTTTTTTTTCGAAAAATGGTAATTATGTATTGGTATACCTCAAATAGAACGACTCTTGGTTCAGTTGTTTTTGTTCAATTTATTATTTCACGAAAAAGCCTCTAAAAAGTAGGTAGGCTTACCAACATTTTTGAAAATTTGTTTTCTTTTTTTTTTGAAATAAATAAAAGGATCAAAATGTTTTTTTTTTTTTTTTGGAAAACTCAATATATCGAAAACGTTTAACAATTTTTTGAAACTTGATATTAAGTGATTTTTTATAACCTAATTGAATACTTGAAAAAATCTTGTTCGTAGAAACAAAAATAACAGTAGGAACCTACCATATAAATATTGAAAACTCGTTGAAAACAATCTTATTTTTCTCGAGAACAGCCTCAACGATTTTTATAGAATATACTTTAAAAAAAAAATCCCTTGCATTGTTATTAACAGTATTTCCCATAAAAACATTTTACATATTATGTTCGATTTTCGCATATGTGGAAAAATCTATTTATTTTTTTTTTTTAATACAGAAGCTTCTTAAAAGCTTAAATACTTTTAAATAAGAAAATTTTCAAAAAAAAAAAAATGTTTTTTGATTAACAATTTTTTGTTTTTTGAAAATTTGATATTTCAAAAAGTGGTTTACAAAATTTTAAACTGCTTCAACGATTAATTTCTTTTTTTTTTTGGATAAGTTCATATTTGTTAAAGAAATCAAATTGCATCTTGAAGAGTGGAAAGTCGATACGAAAAATCGCGAAAGCTGTCGGATGCTCTGCAAGAATGGTTTTTAATGCCATCTAGCTCAAAAAATCCGCGGAAACCAGAGGGTGGCCAACAAAATCACCAGAAGATACAATTTGTCATTGATTAGTAAGTGTAAATCAGGTCCTTTTCCTGCAGCAGCAGGAAACTGGGATCAGTGTGAATTGCAGAACGGTCCATCGTATGCTGATCTACCTTCGCGATCGGCAATAATAGTTCCGTTGCTCAAAAAGTACACAGGCAAAAGTGGATTAAATAAATCGGGTGGCACAACGGCTCATGAAGAACCAGGGCCTAGTGACTAACAACTCGCAACCATTCCTGTGTGCGCCTATCGACAGGAATGGAAGGGACCTACAATTTTATGCCGAATCCGAAATGCTAGACGAGAAGCACTTATTCGTGACAAGTGATACTCTTGGAGGATTTGTCAATTCCTCTCAAGAGACAGTAGTTTTTAGGTGGACGAGGCTGGGGAGCGAACCCAGACCTCCAGCGTGACAGTTGAACGCACTAACCATTAAGCTACGGGCTACTACGGCAAAAGTGGATTGCTTTTGCCAAATTACATCAAATTCACAATTACCCTCTTTAAGCTGGGAAATATTGGAGGAATATGTTGTTTCTTTTTTAGAATTATTATTTATGTTGATTTAACCAGGAAAATGGTGTCGAATTAAAATTCATGGTTTCGGTTTATATCTATGCCTTAGGTTATTTCTACATATACAAAATAAAAGAAAAATACCGAGTGTTGCTATTAATTTGGCCATATCTGTACATACATACAAATTTTGACCTTTTACATAAATAACTTTTACATAAGTAACTTGATCATAAGGAACTTGCGGTCCAATCGTGTATTTTATTTAAATTTAAAACAACATTGTAAATAAGTACTACAAGTAATTAAAAATAAAAATATTTTTTTTTTTATTATTTCCAGGGCCGTCACAGATCCAAGAGATGGACGACGAGTTGCACTCAAAAAATTACCAAACGTTTTCCAATCATTGGTATCATCAAAAAGAGTTTTCAGAGAACTTAAAATGCTTTGTTTCTTTAAACATGAAAATGTAAGTATGGAAACAATTAAAAAAAAAGAAATATTATTATCAAAGTATTATTACACATACAAGAATACCCTATTTTCTTCTTTATCTATGAACTTCTGTCTATGTAGTTTAAAAGAAAATTTCAAGTGCCTGGATTCTTAAGTATACCACTTTTGTTAATAGAGATGAACTTTAAACTAAATCTCCAACAATTATAATTCATAGAACAAAAGGAAGTGCAGGTTTTTATATTTATCGACGTGACTGCGAAGCAGTGCAACGTCTTTAAAAAATAATTTCATTGAATCAATTTTTTTTTTTTTTTTGTTCATAGCTCGTATTATAGCATATCTACCTACTATTCATTAAGGGCAAAGCTTTTCATATTTTATATACATAGGTTTTCATTCTTAATTTTTGGAGTGGTGTTTTTTAACTACATGGAATATTACCACACTATAGAAAAACTTTTCCAGTATCTATTTATATGGTTGGATTTGATAGGGGCCTTACTTTAATACATTTTAACTTCAAACTTTTTCATGAGTAATTACATGAAAATGAAAAGTATTTGTATGCTTGGGAGTTCATATATAGGGATTTGTGGTTTGATATTTTGTTAAAACTTTTATCTATAGGAAAACTTTAGAGTACTCGAATAGTAAGAGTGATAACCGTTGAAAAAGATACATACCATGTAGGAATGTAATGCATACACAGAAGAGGATTTCTATATGGGAATATAATGTTTGTCATAATAATCATTATAAAAACAAAACTTTTTGAATGTATCTTGGGTTTTTATACGAATTCATAAATGGAAAAAATTAATAAATCTACACAAAATTCTGGCTGATGAATACGCCCCACTGTAGATGTATATAGCTGATGGGGAATTATTTTTAAACAGTTGCCCGTAAAACATATAAATATTAGCTTTAAAACTACAACGTAAATGGCACGATTAGTTTGACATATTTTAAGTGTCTGGCTCACGTTAGGCCCCACTGTAGATGTCTGGCAAGTGTCCAATAAAGTAAATGATACCATCCCCTAATACATATCAAAAATTCAGCTTTGATTAAATAACGCAATGTGTCATCATTTGTATGCAACTTTAACACTCGTAACCTCTTAATTGCACCCGCATTGAAGATTCTTAGTATCCATTTGTTCTTAGCTACCATAGTATCTGTTCGCAGAAAAAATCTTAGCTTTGATAAAATGACGTATGTCTGGCGGCCCTGGGCTCTTACTCTATGAGGTTTTGTGACATTTATTTTTACTGAAACTGAGAGGCTAGTTGAATCCATTAGGAACGTATCACTTTCTTGCACTCAGAAACTTTGGGGCCTTAAAAACTTTGGGGTTTAAATATTAAAAATGCATACAAAGTGCTTTTGGTCCAATGTTCCCCATCGCTGGGGCACATGTTTGGTAACAAGTATTTCCCGAATATAAGATTCCACAAACCACCAGTAAAATCACTGTTTCCGATACACATACCTTACCTACAAATTTCAAAAATTATTGCAAAGTCTTAGAATAGTAAACACGCCCACTTTTATATGTAACTTTTTTTATAAGCTTATCTTAAAAAAAAAAATTGTATTTTATTCAACTGGAGAGCATTGGTGCCCACGATAGATAATAACCAACTGTGGGCGCCTTTATAACAACAATTAAATTTTTGGGAAAATATAAAAAAATAAAAATATAAATATTTATCGTTTAAAACAGAAAATCCTCTGTGCCCCGGTAGTCATATATGTGACCCATCCTCCCCTACATTTATGTACATTTCTTGAAACTCTAAACCTATACCATAAAAGCAAGTTTGTGCGACCCGGGCTTGCAATTTATTTTCAAACATTTAACCACAATAGAATTTCTAATAAATTTCATAATAATTATGCTTTAGATCTTTAGAGACTTGCTTTGTTGTGAACTTCTTTTGATTCTAGGCTTTGTCTTATCTGTCTAACTATTTCTGATAAACTTGTTGATTTTCCGGGACTTCCTACTTTGAAACCTTACATTATCATTGTAAAGCCTTTTATAGACCGAGAGCTGCTCGAATAATGACTGACTGCGATTTTTCTCCTTAGAAAATACCTAGAAGACAACCATTATTTTTCTTACAATATCATTTTAAATATTTCGTTTAAAAAAACTACTTAAACGATAAACTTTTCAAAGGCTATTAATTAAGTAGTGGAACACGTTTCCGTCACATCAAAATCAGTTTTAAAATACAATTAATTTTAGTTTATTTGCATGAACAAACAAATCAGCAACAAAATTGCATAAATATAAATAAATCATCATTATCAACTGACCTTTACAAAAAAAAAAAACATAAACACAAAAATTCCCACAAACTTCAAATCACATTATACTCGACGCATAAATGTATACCTAACTACCCAATACAAAAAATCACATTTAATTTGTTGTGAGACATTAATTTGCTTTTATTTGCTTGCAAAAATATAAATTAGTTAAATGCCAAACAGTTTGCATAAGTAATTTAATGCGAATTCCATTCGATAAATTCTCCGAATTCCAATAGTTCACATTGACTCTGACCAAGAGCCATTTGTTGCAAACAACCGCCACCAATATGAACTCCTACTCCCAAAATCTCAACGTAGATACTATACACACAATACACTGACCTCCAAAACGAAAATTCATCACATTTATCAAAGTACCAAAAATAAAGTATATCTCCTGACAATACCCCAACGACAACAAGTCTTTTTTATTTTAATTTATTTTTCAATAAAAAAAAAAACACAAACAAAAAATACAACAAATTCATTGAACGTGCCTAAAATTTCAAAATTTCAGCATGAACTTACCTCGATAAAGAACAAATTTATACATTTAAGTTCACTTCAGGTGGGACGAAGACGCAACGATGCGACGGACGTCAGCGACGTTTTTGATTTATTTACATTTTTTTTGTTTGAATGAAGGAAGAGAGGGCGTGTACCCGCCAAAATAAATTCAATGAACTTTTAAATCCAAAAGTAATTGCTCACATCAGAGCACCACCGTCCACCATCAATAGTGCGGATGGTCACAAAATGATGAATTTCAGGAAAGAATTTTAAAGTTATTGCACCCCCACTACTACACTACCGTGTTTCGATAACGATTACGTCGTCTTTCATCAGGAAAGCCGTAATTCCCTTCCTTTTCGCTTTCCCTCCCCCATATCATGTCTCATCACGGGGTACACAATTCGTTCCTCATTGTCTCGTCGTCGTCGTCGTCGTCAGTTGGTCTTGGGTTTCGTATCTTTTTTTTTGTTTGTGTGAAAATAAACATTCCATCAACAAAATCCATTAAACTCTTCTCTATACTTTGACTTGGCTACTTGGCTAGTGGGGCTGGGGATTTCTGAATATAATAACTCCAAGGCATCAGGAAGCCAGCATGGGCTATGGTTAAAGACAAAATAAAAATAAACAACAACAACAAAAAGAAATACAAAATTCAACACCAGTATCGCCATCAGGCAGTGAGAGAGAGCAGCGTCAGCGAGCGTGTAGAAAAGTTTTATTATTTTGTTTTTTAATTTTATTTTATTTAACAAAATAAAAAGTTCCCATGCAAGTTCGGTCGCTCTCTGCCTGGGGTCAGGACAACAGGAAGACCGAAGAACCCCATGAGGAGGAGCCCAACTCCAATGAATGGCAGATCTCAGACGGTAAATTATTTGTATGCAGCAATGCAGTATATTGCAACTGTGAGTTGTGTGTTTTTATGAGAAAAATGCGTAAATATTTATTACACTCAGGTGCAGAATAATACATCCAAGTGAAAGTTTTTTTTTTTTTTAAACACAACTGGTTAGATAATATTGTTTATCCGGACTAAATTCAAATGTTATGGATTAGTTTTGTTTGGGGTGAACAAAATTCAAAATTTTATGTGAATCCATAAATTCTTCTTTCGTTCGAATGCTGGACTTCGAGAATCACCTAAAAGATAGGGGAAAATTGACCTGAACCCAAAAATTTCGGTATATACAAAATGTTTTGATGGTACCTATATGCAAGGAAAAAGAGTGCTGACTCTGAATATTCCAGGTATACCTCTGGCAACCTCGAAAATTTTTAAATACGACGTTTTGAAGGGGAAGAGGTACTTTGGTACAATCTATGCAAATATCACATGATTTCAAGGTACTTTTCAATGGAAAACCTAATGACATTAAAACTAAGACGACACGAATACCTAAACAAAAGTTACAGTACTTTATATGTAAGTGTGACTATATTTTTTTTTTTAGTACAATATGTAAATATTGCGGAAACCTTTAACTAAACCGTTAACGAAACTTGGTATAACTGTTGCATTCCTCATGTATACCAAGAATAAGAATATTTGATAAAAATATCTATCGTAAAAAGGTGCTCTTCAGTCCAAAATCACGCATTTTCTTTAACCTAAAAAAAAACACCCTTCCTTCCTAAATATTTTTATAGACTCTTTTGATTCTTGATTCCGGTGACACTTTTAAGATTTGCACCAAGTTTCATGAGGATAGCATTTTTTGTCACAAGTGTTTTGGTATAGTCCAATACCTTTTTCTACCTGTCAAAAAAGCATATATTTTTATCGTATATTCTTGTTCTCGGTTTGCATAAGAAATGCAACCAAGTTTCATCAACGGACCAATATTTCCAAAGGGTTTCCGCAATACTTACTTATCGTACTGAAAATAAAGTCACACTTACATAAAAAGGACTGTAACTTTTGTTTGGGTAGTCCTATCGTTTTAATGTCATTAGGTTCTCCATTAAAAAGTACCTTGAAATCATGTGCCATATGCATAGATTGTACCAAAGTATTTTTTTCCGATTGATGCACAACAACCTCTTTCCCTTTAAAACGTCATATATAAAAATCCTCAAGGTTGCCAGAGGTATACCCGGCATATTCAGATTCAGCACTCTTTTTTCATGCGGATTTTTGGGTTCGGCCCAAAAAGGCCACTTTTTCCCTAGACTATTATGAGAAAAATTAAATGAATGCAAAACTCAACAAAATCATGAATCGGTTTCGTTTTCAGAAAATGCTAAAATTTTGGACACAAAATCATAATGGAACCTTTTTACCTTTAATCGAAAATGTTCCTCCGGCCATAGATTTGGTGTATGAGTTCTGCATCTATGGTTTCAATATTGAATTTTTAGCTGGTACTATTTATTATTTTAGTATAAACTCTTTTTTATTTATGCTTTTAAATATTTTAATCGTCCCCTTCTTATTCCTAATAATAAAACAAAAGGGTATGTAAAATGTGAATGTTCATAATATGACATAATTTTTTGAAATACAAAACAAAGTTTATTTGGCAACTGAGTGTATATAAAATCCATGCCGATAAAGCTGATCAATATATAATTATATAGCAAAACAAAAAAATACATATTTAAATAGAAGCGCATATAACCTACATAGGTAGGCAGGCCTATCAGTAGCTCGCTGTGCCTAGTGCAACAAAATATAGTTCTGCAACTGAAAAAATGCACAAATAAAGTGCATAGAGATAGAAAGATACATAATTTTGTATCTCCTATATGATCGATCGAACAAAAAACAATGCAATTTACATTAAAATGAGAGAATTTAGACATACAAGGCATCATAGCATCGTTTCGCCCGTAGTCCGTTTGTCGAGTCGATGAAGCATTTGACGTTTACATTTACATCGACTTGTCGTTGGATTTTAAGTGAACATCACATTGTCGGATAAACGTTGTTACTATATTGGGCCAAGTGTGGGGACGCGTGAATAAGCTTTGCGTGTGTCTGCCGCATCATTGGTCGTTGTGTTTGATGCATACTGATGATTCTGTTTTGTGTTTTTATTATTTTTTTTTGCTGTTGTGTCAATTTAATTTTGTGTTTTGATCTCCTCTCGATTGAGCTCTTTGCGTGTGCCATAGCTTTAGAGCCACACAAATAACAAATATATGCCTTTTGTCTGCTCTTGAATTTTGGTTAGAGATAGGATATCAAATTATTGATGTTATTTTTTAATCAGAGACTTTTGATTTGATTGCAAATGGTTTTAGTTGGTTCAGCAACAACAAAAACAATATCAGCAGCATTAGCATCAACAGCACGTGTACCTTATCCCATTTATCATCATTTTTATTTGGAAAATGTTGATTTTAGTTAAAATAAAATAAATGTAACGTTTTTAGGAACTAAGGTAATAATGGATACCACGACTACGAGGCATGGATGGGTTCGCGGTGTTCTGTTGACTGTGTGGTAAATTCCCAAATTGGAATTAATTGATCAGTTCAGAGGATAGAAAGGACAATATTCCGTTGCTATACGAGTATTGTGTACTTAAATTGTAGGTGTTTTTTTAATTGCCCCTATATATTATCGATTGAAAATAACCTGGAAGTGAAAATGTTAACTTAACAATGATGATTGGTTTGAAGAGGTGACAAATGGGAAAATCATATGATAAACGTTTAAATATTTCCATAATAGGTAGCATCCAAATAATTTTATACCTAGTTAAAAAAAAAAACCTGCAGTACCTGAGAAATATCGTGACCCATTTTGACGTTTTAAGTAGATAATAATACGATGCAAAACTCATTTACAATAAGCTTTTGTATGCATTGGAAATACATATTAAGCATGAAGTTCAATTACAAAATGGGTAAGTACTTACTTACTTAGATCCTTGACCCCTCTAAGGGGCACAGGGCGTCAACTACCGCTACACGCCATCTCGTTCGGTTTCTGGAAATGTATTTTAGCTCTCCCCAACTTTTACCGAGCTTTTGTGATTCCTTGTCGACTGTTCTGCGCCAAGATTTTCTCTGGCCTCCAGGTCTTCTGCCATCTTGGATGAGTGGATCCCACTCCCACTTTCTTTTCCTAATAACGATGTCAATAGGACTTTGGCCCGTGCTCCGAAGGATGGTGTTCGGCCAAAAAATCCTTAGGATGTTTCGGAGACATCTATTTTCGAAAGTTTGTAGCTTCCTTCTAACAGAGGCGGTCACTTTCCATGTACTACACCCATATAGTAGTACTGACTCTACGTTCGACCGGAACAGTCGCAGCTTGGTCTTCGTACTGTAGACGTTGCTCCTCCAAACTTAAGACAGCATGCCGAAAGCAGCTTTAGCTTTGCCGATTCGGCAGTTAACATCTTCATCCGTACCACCGCCGTCTTTTGAGACAACACTACCGAGGTACAGGAAGTTGTCCACCTCTTCAACCTGCTGTCCCGCAACGACAACTTGAGAAGAAGATTCAGAAATGTTGAGGATTTTTGTTTTACCGGTGTTGATCCTCAAACCGACTTTGTTTGCCTCGCATTCCAGATTAGTTACCATATGGTGAAGATCTATAATGTTGTGCGAGAGCAAACAAATATCGTCAGCGTAATCAAGATGTTGCAGGAACGAAAACATCGTCCATCGAATTCCACGCGCTTGCTCGGATAGAGCTGCATGAAGGACATCCCCTATAACCACCAGGAAAAGTAGTGGAGACAGCAAACATCCTTGACGAACTCCGCTATGGATATCGAAGTCCTCTGATACCTTTCCGTTGTATAAGACTTGACACGATGCACCCTCGTAGGTAGCCTTTATAATGGCGATAATCTTCTCGGGTACTCCTCTCCTACGTAAAGCTGACCAAATGAAATCTCGATTCAAACAATCGAAAGCCTTTTCGAAGTCGATGAAAGAAGAGGGGAACGGAACTCCACGCATTGTTCTATTATGATCCTCATGGTGTTGATGTGATCAATGCAGGATGAGCCTGCACGAAATCCCGCTTGCTCTTTGTCGAGAGTAGAATCGAGATGCTCTTTGATTCATTCCAAGATTATTTTCGCCATTATCTTTGCCACCGCGGGGAGGACACAGATCCCTCTCCAGTTTCCGCAATCCGTAAGATTTCCCTTTTTTGGTAGTTTGACGAATGGGTAAGTAGGTACCTACCGAACGTTGCAAAATATAATTTTTGGAATTCTTTTTAAAAATCCGAAAGATTTAAAAAAAAACAACTGTTTTATTACAAAAATTTTAGCTAAATAAATATTTTTTTGATCGAAAACAGTTCCAAAACTAGAAAATATAATCTCATCAACTCGAATAATTTTACAAACCGAATTTCAAAAAAAAAAAAAAAAATATATATTTATTTTACCCGGGGTTTAGACAAGCGAGTAGAACTAGTAGCGTTTATGTGTGATAGTGTATCTGAACAGGAGAGAGTCAACTAGTAGCACAAATAGTATAATATTTTTGCCTGCGAGACGCCTGCCAGTTATCCTGCTAGTGTAGTGTATTGTTTTCATTTATTAATATTTTTAGAAAATCATACTAGTTGAAAAAACGCGCAGAGAGCTACTAGTCACACATACATCCATAAAACTAACACTATGATGCAAATGCTACTAGTTCTACTCGCTTGTCAAAAATCCGGGTATGGAAACAAAACATGTATGTATCTTTGTAAATCAAAAAAATATTTTTTTGAAAATTTTAACATCCAATATTACTTACTTTATTTTCTAGAATCTTCTGTATAAAAAATAATTTCAATTGGTTAATCCAATAATGAGAAATTCTAAAATATAAAAAATGGTTTTAATGGAAGTCCTACTCTTATTAACAATGGCAATGTAAAATTGCTATTTTCTTAAAATTTGATTGCATGATAATTAAAAAAAAAAAAAAAAACAAAACTGGTTTTCAACATATGTTTATGGTTATTACTTTTTTAGAAAACGGTTAAAAAATTATTGAGTTTGCAAAACAAAAAATGATTAAAAAAATTGCTTCTTAAAAAATTCAAACTTCTTAGAAGCTTCTTCATAAATAAATTAATTAAAAAAAAAAATCACCAAAAAGTAGACCTTTTTATAAGTTATGTTATATCAAATACGTAGGAACCGTTTTAAAAAAATAAAAAACAACAAAATTCCTCAGTGGCTAAGAGATTTTTATGACTGGAAACACTTTTTTGGTCTTACAAAAATATAAAAAAAAAAACACTAGGTACCAAGTCTGAAGAAAATGCCTCAAGTAGGCTTTAGCCACGAGGAACGAAAAACAGGCACAGAATTGAGAGACCCACTTTCATTTCTACTTAGGATATAGGTAGGTACTACATGGCAAGTTTTGGATTCATAAAAAAATACCGAACTCGATATAATAATTTTCTCTAACATTACGCTGGTAGAGAACACGAAAAAAGTTGTCCTGCAATTCTGTGTCTGTCCGTCTGTTGGTCTGTACCCCGACCGGGAGCCTAAACTACTGAAGTGATTTTCTTCAAACTATGAACTTGGATTCCAAAAATAACAGTACCTACTTGTCATACAGCCAATATACAAAATACGATTCGTCTTAAAACGGCTATAACGATTTCAATTAAAAAATTACATGGGATCCACTCGGGCATTTAATTTGTTTACGAATCCAGAATTTGCAATGTTGTATGTGTATCGCAAGTAAAAAGTTTTCGACAAGGCACTAGAAAGTTTTATATAGATTCTGAAAGGGGCTAGCAACGGTTAGCACAGGCTAGAACAAGGGCCTAAGCGATTATGAACTCTTTGTCTTGTCAGGAAAAAAGTCGGCTTCTGTGGGGGACTTCATCCGGCAGTCTTCTGCTTGTCAGAACTTTATGCGCTTCCCACAGGGCTAACCGTTAACCAGAAATTCAATGTCGAAAGTGAATAAGTTTCATACTTTAATTTTTCATGCCATTATTGCATAACCAATACAATAATATACAGATGTCTCACAAAAAAAGTGTGATTTTAAAAAGAAAGAGAGAAAAACTGAAATTGCATGGTGCTCATAAAATTTTTGTTTTTTTTTTTTTTTTTTTTTGTGTATAAGAGACATTCCTGAAACATGTCTAAAAAGTTTTTACTAGGGAGGGCCTCACGAGTGTTTGAAAAGTTTCCCTTGTCTTAAGTATTTGACAGGTTTTCCTCGACTAGATTTTCCCTACCGGAAACTTACTAAAGCCTTGACCAAACTAGACAGAAACATGACATTTTTCCAGCCGGGAGTGTGTATGATAATACTATACTCTTGAAGATTTCTTTTTAATCCTAAAACCCATACTCACTCTGGATGTAAAGAAATTTTAAATTAAATAAATGGCAAAGGTTGTGCTAAAATTTCGTGTGTACGAATCAAATGGAGGAAGAACTCATTGTTTATGCATTCATTTGCATCCTGTTGCATAATCACATTCGTTACAAAACAATTAAATTTTTAATTAGATCGAAAAAGTTTAAATTTTCCTCAAAACTATAAACTACTGTGTGTGCTGTGTAGAAATATAATGTTATTCCTATGGAAGTTATCTTGTTTCTATCTGCATTGGATGGATACTAAATTACTTTGAAAATACTATATAACAACGCTCGTCTTTGTCTAAACACACACCAAACCAAACACACATCCCACTATACTCGCACATTTATCCTACACTCTATCAAAATTAGTGCAATTACAAGGAATTTACTTCATTTATTAACAATCCAACTATTTTCATTCATATAATAATTGTTTGTGATGAGTTTCTCTTTCTCTCTGTTAAAATTATCAAATTCAATAAAATTCCTCATAATATCGATTCCTCCACTTCTCTAAAGACGAATTATTTCAAACAATTCACTATGAATTAAGAAAATTCTATATTTCAAAATAAATCCTTTTTATTGTATTTTATTGAATTTTGCACTCGTGTGTAATATGGGCAATTTATGTATGTATGTAGATGATTTTTGTTTTCTGTTTGTGTTTTCGTAATAGGAAATACATAGTTGAATTAACAATTTAAAGTTTTGAAATGATGGCTTTTGGTTCTTGGGGTTTTCTTGGAAAACTGAAGCATTTTAAGGATTTGATTTATGATGAAATGACCTTTGAGCTCTTAGCTCAAAGAAATCGATTTGTTTACTGAATAATAATACGTTCACTTGATGTATAGTGTTGACGCATGTACGTACATTGTACCTTCATGGAATTCAATGGAATATAAAATTGTATATAGATAAAATTAAACTTGTTCAACGTGAGTTCTTAAAGAATTCGGATTATTAAGGTCAGTTTCAGTATAATGTGGTAGTAGCCCGTAGCGTAATGGTTAGTGCGTTCGACTGTCACGCTGGAGATCTGGGATCGCTTCCCAGCCTCGTCCACCTAAAAACTAAAAAGTTATTTTTCAGGGCTACTGCCTCTTGCGAGGAATTGACAAATCCTCCAAGAGTATCACTTGTCACGAATAAGTGCCTCTCGTCTAGCCGTTCGGATTCGTCGTAAAATTGTAGGTCCCTTCCATTTCTGTCGCAAGGCGCACACAGGAATGGTTGCGAGTTGTTAGTCACTAGACCCTGGTTCTTCATGAGCCGTTGTGCCACCCGATTTATTTATTTTATTCAGTGTAATGTGTCACAGAAGTGGCACTTAAATAAGTTGCCATGTTGATCACTTAAGTGACACTAACTTAGACTTCAAAAATAACCATTAGGTACCAATACGGAAAACTTAAGTGCAACTTTTTCGAATAAGTTTGAAATATAAAACTGGTCCTTAATCCAGTATATTTGGATTTTCCCTCACATTTTTTCTTTGAGTTCGACAAACCTCTACCATGAAGCCGCTATTTTGAATTAAATTCCAAATAATTGCGAAATTATATTCACTATATCTGATTTATTTGTTATCATTTACAGAATTTTGTAACAACTGAATTTTGGAATTTCTACATTCAGACACAGTTTTTTGTAGACTAAGATTTCAGTAGTCGAAATAAGCTTATGTGTTTTTCCAAGTTCACAGAAAAAGGTGTTTTCAACTAAAGTTTACTAATTGTTTTGATAGTTCCTTCTTGTTCAGTTTCTCTTATTATTCAAATTTTCCATCAAAATTGATTTAATTTATTTGTGCTTGTTTTTTTTTTTCAAATAATTTCTAACGTTTTTGTTTCCAAATCTGCTTTGAAATTTATCATTTCGAAATTTGTACTCGAATGAGCAAAGAGATATTTGAATAATTTGGAAATATTGAACAAAACTACATTAAGGTATCTTATTTGCCTTAACAAAGAGTTCGTAAAATTTGATTCTTACTAAACATTTCAGGACCTTGAAGTACCATCGTCCATTCATAGGCAGTCTAAGTTTTGGGAACACTCAGCGAAAACCTTTCCAATGATAATATTTTATCAGTAAGTCGAAGACCTCCATGGTAGTACTCATAGAAGATATTCGCTTGACAATAAACATTATTTCCTTGGAATATTTTTTTTTGTTCATGATGAAATCTTGCCCAGGTGCATCTTTTTTATCCGACTTAAATTTTATTTCTTGCATCAAAACTTAAAAATACCAAGCAGTTGTTGGATTTTTTATTTTATTACCAAAACTCCCTTCCTCAAGGATTTCATAAAAAAATTATATTTCTTGTCAGAAATATCGTCCAACAGAACAGAAGGTAATATGTAGGTATGAAGGTGCCCTCATCTAGTTGCTTCCTGTGTTGGCTATGCTATGATGATGACCATTTAAGAAGAAATATTCCATCCTCTCATTAATGATGATGATGATGTGGAATGCCTTTGCATCTCATGTCATCACCATCAGAGAAAAAGATAATGATCGACAGAGAGTGTAGCATCATAATTTGTGTTCTATCCTAGGGGCCATTAATTATTAGAATACTTTGCACCTCATTGGTAAGCGATGCCATTAGCGCCGTCACCGCTGTTGCTGAATAAATTTGTATGGAGTGCTCCTTGTCTCTGTTTTCATTCGTGAACAAGTTTAATACATACAGATACCTAAAAGACAAACGGCGACACTTCCAAGAATAAAAACAGGAGGAACAAAAGAAAAAAAAAAAAGACACCTTAAAAAATTGTAAGGGCAGTCACTACGAAGCAAGTAAAAACCAAGAAAAAAGTAAAGAAACGCAATTACAATCGCATTAACGTCACAGCTCTGTTTCGTACGTACATAGTACCTGAGCTGATAGCTTTTAAAGAAAGCGCCATTATTACATGCCACCAGAATAAGACAGCAGAGACCATCGACATCACCATCAGAATCACTGAAAGACGCCGCTCCGCACCGATAAAATGCGTTCGCTTTCATTTTTCTTGATCGGTGGCGGTGCCGTCGCATTTATGCTCGCGCTACATAACTTACACCGATTAGGGCAACAAGGTTGGCTGCAGTTGCCAGAAACTCATGGGCAAAACGATTTCTCAGATACAAATGTATATATGTAGGTGCATTATAGGTACATTTTTGTATATACCAAGGTTTTTCTTCGCCGCAATTTTCCGCCGGACTTTTCTTGAAGTTATGCACAGCAAAGGGAACTTTTTTATTAGTGTGCATTGTATGCTGGCACGACTAATGCTCCAAACCTCCAAAGGGGAATAAATGAGTGAATACATCGCCATCGGAGGGACTTCTATCAGACAGCAAAATAAAACACAGCTGCATGAAGGACGACATCACTATACGAAAAAGTTTTTCTGCCTTTCTGTTGTATATAAGTTTCAGGGCTGTAGTCAACAAAAAGTGAGTGGAGTATAATAAAGTAGACCATTCCACATTATCGTGTATTGTGGATAAAGAAAGAATATCTGCTCCTACTTACTTAATCACCAGAACACCCCCTCCCTAATTTCCATAAGGTGTGACCGCCATATTGCGTTTCGTCCATTTTTAGAGTTAATTAAATTATCTCGGTAAATATTGGTTTTAGCGAGAAAAAAGTCAAGATAAAAAATGTTCAGTAGAAGATTTCCAACAACTTTTATTAAATACTATTTTTCGAAATCTAGAATATTTTAAAAAACATAGGCTCTAAATAAATGTTTTCGTCAGATTTTAAGTTTCACCATTAATATGTATTTGAAAGAGTTTAATTATTCTAGATTCCGCAAAAATGTATTTAACATAAGTTGTAGCTAATCGCATGCTGAAAAATGTGTGTCTTAACTTATTTTTCTCTAAAACCAATATATCCCGAGATAATAAACGCAAACATTCTTTTTTCCTACGATTTAACTGGACTCATTATTTGATTTAGTTTATAATTCAGAAGAATAATTGGAAAAATACATAAAGTGGTTCTGAGCCCCGTCATCGTTGATGCCTTATGTCTACGGCCTTGATTTTGTTTGAACTTTGTTGGTTGTGTTTTTCAGTTTTGATCATTGCGCAAGGAAATGCGAATTTTCTTAAAAATAAAAAAAGAAAATTATTTACTTGCAACAAACATTTGGCATCACACAGCTGGCTAAAAAGTGCTATGAGATTTTAAGACTTAATACCTATAGCTTTTTGTATCTTTTTTTTATTCTGTTTCGCATTTGCATCTTTGTCTTTGAATTTCAACTGCTGACCTTCTGTGTCTTTATAGGCTTTGTGTCTTTTTGTGTATTTTTTTTTTTTTATTGTCTCTGGCTGCCTGTTGCATGTGAATTTAATGTCTGCGAAACAAAGATATTCACATATGGAACAAAGGAATCTGGTGCGTTATTTTCATACTGACATGGCTGAGCGGCACGGCGGCGGCGACCGGCGCGGTGGCGATATCGATATACCTACCTATAGTGTGAATATCCTTTGTGTGGCCCGTTTTTCTAAAGTTGATAAAAGCAATAGAATGGTTTATTTCAAATTGCAACAACAACAATATATGACTTTATAAGAGGTGAAAGAAAACCGATTTTGAACAAAGCAAGTTTTTTGTTTGTATCCGAAGCCCTCTTGCCAGTCGTTTCCCCATGGCTACTTTTTCCTTCGCCATCACCTGCACCCTCACAGCTTTATTGGAAGCACAGCAATTAACAGTGATTTATGGAAGCTTTTTTCTCCATCAAGGCTGGTTGGCATGGACCATTAAAAAAAAATCTATTGTTATTGAAGAACAAGGAGTTAACAACTATTACTCAGCAGGGGGCCTGATAACATGTTGATGGTGGTGTTGTTTCTGGCGGTGCATAAGCATTGGTAGGTACTGCAACAATATGGCTTTAAAAATGTCTATTGCATGTGAGTTTAAGGTTATTATTATGTACATCATACAATTGCCATCATAATCGGTGCCAAATACTCGTAAAAGCAGTGACATCAATTCAATGGACAAAGGCGCATTTAGAAAAGTTGCATTATAAAGGAATGCACACATCACCAAGTTAAATCTTTACCCAGAACAAAAATAATGGGTGATTTTTTAAGAGGTTTAGAACTTAAAAAAAAAAAAACACAAAAATGAATGAAATATTTATTTGAATCGATAGTTAGAACCTTGCAATTAAATGTTTAAAGATAATTTCATGCAAATGTTGACCGCGGCTGCGTCTCAGGTAGCCCATCCGCTGAGTCCAATTTTGGCATACTCTTTCACACATATCGGCCGGTATCTCACGAATGAATGCATGGATGTTGGCTTCCAGTGCGTCAATCGAAGCGGGCTTGTCCCTATAGACATTAGCCTTGACATAACCCCACAAAAAATAGTCTAATGGTGTCAAATCGCACGATCTAGGCGACCAATTGACCGGCCCGAAACGTGAAATTAACTGTTCACCAAACTCGCCTCGCAATTGCGCCATTGTTTCGCGTGCTGTGTGGCATGTGGCACCGTCTTGTTGAAACCACATATCATGCAAGTCAAGAACTTCCATTTCGGGCAAAAAAAAGTTTGTTATCATCGCTCGGTAGCGTTCACCATTGACAGTAACGCTGCGATTCGCATCATCTTTGAAGAAATATGGCCCAATAATGCCGCCGGCCCATAAACCGCACCAAACAGTGGCTTTTTCGGGATGCATTGGTAGCTGTTGCAATGCTTCTGGCTGATCTTCACTCCAAATGCGGCAATTTTAATAATTTGCAAGCGTTGTTCATTTGTAAGACGATCCATCGTTAAATTGCAAACCAAACTGAAGCTGTTTGACAGTGACACAAGGTACTAAACACACGTCAGCTGTCAAAACCAGTGTTGCCAAAACAAACCAGCTAAAAAATCACCCGTTAGCTTAAGTCAAGAAAATTATGGTTTTATTTGTTAATGACATTGGCTCGGCAAGTAATAAATTTAAATTTTGTTTAGAAACTTAAAATCTAAAATGAAATAATGGAAATTTGATACACAAATAAGAAACATATACATTTTTTGTTTACCGTCTTATTCCAAATTTGTTTGACCGAAAACCGCTATCTTCATTTTAAGAGTGCACTTAATTTTTGATATTTTTTTTTTAAAGTGGAGAAAGAAGAATAATTTGTTGTACGTTCGATAGATAGTTATATTATATCCCGCGCAGAAAAACAATCTAGTTTTCGAGTTTTACATAGAACCTGACAAGGGGTTAGCAAGGGTTAGCAAAGGCTAGAGCAAGGGCATTGGCGATTATGAACCCTTGACTTGACCCCGCGATCTTCTGCTTGTCCAATGCACTATCCACTTACTCAACAAAAATTCAATGTAGAAAGTGAGTAAGCTTCATACTCTAATATTTCATACCATATTGCATAACAAATACATACTTACAGGATAGAACAGGATTTTATGTGCTTGGTTTTTAAGGTAGAACAACTTAGAGCAGGTTTTTACACATGTCTCACATACATAGTAAACTGTGTGATACGAAAAAGAAGACAAAGGAGAAGAGAAAACGTGTCGTATGATACTGAAATTGCATGGTGCTTATAAAATTTAGTTTTTGGTGTACAAGAGACATTCCTTATTGGATTGGGTACTGTTTACGTTCAGCAAATTTTCACTATGGGAGGGCCTCACGAGTGTTTGAAAAGTGTCCCACGTCTTAATGTTTAGTACTGAAATCCAGCAAGAACTTGCCAAGTATCTAACAAGTTTTCCTCGTCTATATTTTCCCCACTGAAAACTTAGTAGGACCTTGACCAAACTAGACAGAAACTTGGCATTTTTGCAGCCGGGATCGTTAACCAGAAAATAATAAAAAATATTTGTGTCAGCTACCCGATATAGATGCGCTAAAACAAAAATTCGAACTTCTCCTCTAGGGAATCAAACAAAAATACTCGATGTACATCAGGACGTACAAACGCACATACGCATAGACAAACAGGCTGGACGGACGACGCACGTCTTGACCAAAAACACTTTTTCGGAGTTCTCTTATCGAAGAGTTAATGATAACTCGCCGCTAGCTCCGTTTATTAATATGGGGGTTAGAGTTTTAAAAACTCAATTTTTTGTATAAAATCACTGGTTTCAATACTGAATAATGTTAACAATAAAATTTTGCTTATAAAATTCAAAAAATATATTTAGAAAGCAGGTTCAAATTCAAATATCTCAGTTTAATCTATACATATGATCATTGCGTTATTATTTCAGCTCTAAATATTTATTTGTTCGACCTTTCACTTCCTAAGCATTCCCACCAATTTCATCTGAAAATCGATTGAAAAAAAAAAATAAACAAATAAAATAAACCATCAGATTTTAAAATAAATCTCTCCAACTGTATTACTCTCAAGTTTCAACCGAAAATAAAAAAAAAAAACAACAACAAATATTTGCAATTCTGCAGAGAGCACTTCACATTCCACACTTATCCGCTACTCATACAGAGTAGCTGCTGCAATCCTTGTTATCCGCAACAGGATTACAATTAAATCCTGCAACACAATCAAATCAACACCTAATCCATTTTTATCTATTTTGTATATCTTTCTACTGCTAGTGAAGTGCTTTTTATATACTATAACTATTGCATATATGCAAAAAAAGCATCCTTATTTTATAGTGTTTTGTTTAATTGGTCTATAAGTGCGCACTCCAGGCAACCAGAAAAAAATAAAAAAACACAAAACTCCTTAAAATAATAATAAAAAAAAAAAAAAACATTGAAATCGATTAAAAAACATTTGGAACGTAAATTGCAAACAAAAATGTAAAAAATAGAAAATTTATTCTTCACCAGAGTCCGGTTCAAATTTGTATCTATTTTCCTATGTCGCTCTCTTCTTCTCTTTCCTAAATGGCTCTCTAAAAAGGATATACTTTTTAGCTTTAGGATAGATATATTGTTATTCTATTTAAGGAATATACTTTTTTTCTAGTCATAAACTATACCTAGAGGGAGAAAAAAAAATAAAAAAAAAATAATGTCAAACATTCGCGATAAATGGCAATAAATTGGATGATTCAATTCTAAAAATAAAATGACAGGATTTTTATCTTATTTATCAAATCCTTGGGATGATATTGTTTATATAGAAAAATATTATGGGTAGAAGGAAAACAAATAATACAATAATCTCCTATGAGGAGCATTATTAATATATATAGATTTATTTATTTAGTTGTGTAAAACTACACGAGTCGAGTACCTACAATAACAAACAATCTATAAAGCCTTCGAACCTACATAGAAAGTGAATAACTTTTATACGGGATCTCCTTCATGATGGAAAAGTTATTCAGTCCTCCGATGAAAACTTTGGCCTACATAATGTATCTGTAAAAGATATCTACTGTTTGGATAAAAAAAAAAGTTTTTATATCCTTTAAAGTATCTATGTACTTGGGAAAGTTTGTATATATTTTTTTTTCTTCTTCTGTGGTTTACCTTTAGCACAGAAGAAGTATTCATTTAATATTGATTTATTTTTATATTTCATATTAGAAAATTAAAGATGTGCGGAGCTGTTGCCGAATACGATACTACGAAACACAACAAAAATTTAACTGACCAGTTCAGAAATTTGGATTGTGGCTAGAAGGATTATAAATTTAAAATTAAAAAAAAAAATCGACTTAAAATCATGAAGTTCGGCTTAAGTGAAATATAGGAAAAACTCAATTTGCAAACTTTGAAGAAAGACATTTCAGGATTCTTATATAGAGTCGAATGAGGATTCAGCTCCGACCGACACTCACTAAAATTTATTGGTGTACATTTTGTGAAATTTGGGATTATACATCTACTACGGCTCCTACTAAGGTTGTGAAATATCAATAAACGATATTTGACGTTTATTAACAAACTTAACTCGCCACGAGATGGCGCGGCAGCATTTCAAATTCTATGTTTATGTCCCAAAAATAATTCATTTTCACAATAAAACATATTGGTTTAGTGCCAGAGGTCAAAATCGATAAATCTAGACCTGATAGGTGGCGCTGTAGTCGATGTATTAATATTTAAATTATGTATAAGGAAGTTCTGTATGTTTTTATTAAGTAGATAGTATTGCATCTAAACGAATGGACCAATTGAGGTCATGATAATGCGTTGTATATATTTGTTTTGTCGATATATGGTTAATTTATAGTTATTCTAATATCCGGTAGATGGCAATGTAGTCAATTTGCTTATAGGTACATTTTATATTTCCCAAATAGCTCATAATCACAATAATTCTGGTTAGATACAAGAACAAAAAAATCACACAATTTGGAACCGGTAGACGGCGCTTTGATCGAGTTGTTTATGTTTTCAATCGTATGCGTCTGCTTGTTATCGTGCAACGACTTGACCGAAATATGTCATATTCACACGATATCATTTCTTATTTATTACTTTAACCGAGCACTTTCTTTTTTACACGATAAAGCCTAGTACGCAGCTTAAGGGGAACGGTCACAGGTGAATGGTCACAGTGCTAGCGTTAGAAAAATATATAACGGTATATTCAATTGTTTTTCCCGAAACGGCTCTCAGACTTTGGATGAAATTTTCAGGGTTTATGAACGAGAAACAAAATGAGTTAAATAAGTCTGCCTACGGCCACACGCACTTTTCTTACTTCTTATTCATCTCTTCTCTATTTCTTGGAAACGATTCAATTGATTTAGATGAAATTTTCAGAGTTTGTTTGTTCTTATAAATGAGAAAAACGTTTAAGAATGTTTGTTATTTCTAATAATATGAAGGAAATTTTCAGACTTTGTTTTTTTTTCTTACAAACAAGAACAAAATTTAGAAATCAATTTTTAATAAAATCCGCCTACTGCCACGCCCACTTTTATAATTTGTTGGTGTCTCGGAAACGGCTCCAACAATTTTTGTGAAATATTAAGGGTTTGATCTTATAAACGGGAACAAAAATTAAAAATTAGATTTAGTAAATCTGCCCAAGACCACTTTTTGATTTCTTTGTTTTTGGGAATGGCTCCCAAACTATGTATGAAATTTGTATGTAGATTATGTAGGTGCTATCCAGCACCATCACCAGGGCGCGGCGGCGGCCCAACAGCATTGATGCTTTGGTTTAAATTTTGTATTGAGATAGTATACATTAGACTGATTCAAAAATAAAAAGAAGTCTCCGATTTCCAATGCCACTAGCTTATTATTTAGAGTTGAGCAAAATAATAAGCCTGTTAAAAATTCAGATTTTTAAATTAATATTTAGAGGTCGCTCACCGCTATTTTCTATTTTCCTACGATTTGTATGGGATAAAACACATTTTTGTACTTGAAAATTTATAACATTATAATAGTAAGTATTTAAATGAGTAGCATCACTTTTTTTTAGAAAATTGAACGCTCTACAAAAATGTCTTCACTTTTGATCTAATAAATGTACTCCTTCCAAAGTTATTAAAGGTCAAAGCGGAACTAATGGTTAATTTCACAGTTTTTTGTATTCCCTATTGAGAATTCCAGCTTTTATACAGATTGATTCACCAAAGGTGTTACAAAAAGCTTAAGCATGTAGGTCTATTCGAGAAAAGAAAAAAATCTTGTGGAAGAGGGGAGCTACTCCCCTCGTTTAGGTGGGAGGGGCACTTTTCTAAAAAAAATTACTTAAAACAGAAAAAAAAATATTAAAAAAACAACGGCAACACTTACAACGCTCTGTTATACCTTTTTGCAAACCTAGAAACCCCTTCTTTTTGTTTCCTTTGCAAATAAAGTTCATTTAGTGAGCAGTTTTTAAAAAAAAATAATTTCCAAACTCAAAACTCTGAAAAAAATAAATTAAAACAAAAATTCAAACGATAGTTTCTCAAAATTGTATGTAATTAAGTATTATTTTTGTTTTCAAAACTCAATGCTCTTATTAATTTCTAGTCCAACACTCAAAACTGGATGTTTCTAGAACTTTTATTTTTCAAGATATTAAAAAATTAAGAAACCAATTTCTTAGTAAAAGCAAGAAGTTGGTGATAAATGATAAATCTGCTGAAATGATATAATTTAGTGGGATTCTTTTTAGTTTTATGAGAAAGTTGGTTCATTTCTCAATATCTTCTTATGATTAGGATGCAATTTTGTGTTGAAGTAACATTTTACTTTTCAAATTTATGTTTTTACTCCCGATTCGGAGGTATTAAACGAACGACTCTGTAAATATATATTGGTAATGTATACGTATGTTAATTCATTATTGGAATTTAAGCATATTTTCCTATACGGGATGTTAATAATGCTCACCACAAAGTCGAAAGATAACGAGCATTGCTCGGTCTCCAAGTTAGTATTTGCTTATAGCTATCCCATAATCCGATAGGTGAGAATGTAGTAAAGTTTTGGAAAAAGTATATGCATGTAACAAGTGCCATTTTCAATTTTTCATTCGAAAGATTGTTATTTGAGGGACTTCCTTCCCATTTCAAGACCCTTTTCTGCTTCTCGTTAAAAAAGCATTAGAAACTAAAAGTTAGTAAAACATTAGATTTTCTAATGTTTTTTAACACTTATTCCAAGTTCATGTCTTTTGTCATTTTTGTCAAAATTTTGGGTTGAAATCATTTACAAAAATACTCTAAATTAGATGTTATGAGCACTTAAATTGCGCAAGCAGACACATTTTGTGTCCCGCTATATTAACCTATCCAACTTGTCCCCGTAACGACATCCCATAAACTTAAATTGAGTATTTAACAATTTCTTGCCATCAAAATCCATCATGTCATTCCACATGAGCGCGCACACTTCATGCCTTAGTACACATAATGTCAACTTCATCATCCAACTTACATGATGGAATATAGAAACCCTCTTGACTTAGGTGCCTACAACTGGAAGAAAATATTGTGACATGAGTGCTCTTCCTCCATTATTTGTACCCCCCCCCCACTCCCCGTTCCATGACGATTACGCGTAACAGAGGTTGCGCCTTAATTACTTTTGAATCATAATTAAGTTCCAACAGCCTTTTTTACTCAATTAACCCATCCTAATGGTCCATCATATCCTAAGATGTCTCTGTTTGTTTCTTTTTCTCTCTCATGCACTTTGTGATGGTGCTGTTTCTAATACAATTTTTTTGTTTGTTTATGTTGTGTTATGCTTTTGCGGCCAATCACTCGGGGTCTAAAGTTGAAGGCTTTTCTTTTTGCTCGTATCTCTTGCTTGCGTCTTCTGTGCTGCTGCCTATTTATGTAGAGTTTTTTATTTTTAACGTCTGTTTTTGCTTTTTGTGTGTGTGTGTGTGTTGCTGTTGTTAAGTTGCTTTTGTCGGAATTCTTCGGTAATTAAAAGCATGGCTTCAGTTTAATGGAGGGTGGCATCAGCAATGGCATCATTCCTTGATTATTTCCCTCATTAAATGGAAAAAAGGTAAGAGGAATATGCTCGTTTTTCTATCCTTTCCATACCTCGCGGTCTTAAACCTACCTTTGTTGTAAGTAGGTACATAAAGATTCAAGAATGTTTTTTTTCATAGATAAAACAAACGACTTATTGCTGGTAAATTTTCAAAAAAAAAAAAAAAAAAAAAAAAAAACAATCTTTACAAAAAAATTGCACCTTTGTCATCAAAAATGTAATTTTTGTTTCTTTCTTTTCTTTACAGGTACTCTCAGCATTGGACATATTACAACCACCTCATTTGGATTTCTTCCAGGAAATGTATCCTTTTTTAGAAATATATATAAAAAAAAGAGTAGCATTAGTGGGAATTTAACTATACACAGTAGATACATAATTACATAAAATGATAAGAAGGGGAGGTAGGGAGGGTAGAAAATGAAATTCCTGTTTACCGAAACTTCTTTAAAAAGAATGCAAATTAGAATACAAATATTTTGCTTGACATTCCCTTTTACAATACAAAGCTGACTTACTTGCTGACTGGGATGGGCGAGGGCGCAAAGTCGATTTGATTTCTGTTTGGGTTGGTTGAACCTAACTTTATGATTTAGAAAAAAAGCTTAAGCTATCAACCTTTTGTTTGAGTCTGTGTGGGTTCTTTAATCAATCAATATTTACTATTTCTTGTGCTTTTAATTAAAACGACGGATTTGAGTTTTTGAATTAAAGTAACTTTTTAATTTTGGTTCATTTTTCTCTTTCTAACACTATATGGGGTTGGACTTTTATCAGAACCGCGTACATTAAGTCTTATATTTAGTATTGTTTCAAGAAGGTACTTAGGTCTTAGGTAAGGGCGGATGCAGCGAAAGGAGGTGGAGGGGTGACGGAGGTCACGACAAAAATTTGAATTATAAAGTAGATAATAAAGTTTATAATAGTCAAAGGGTCAATTTGGCAATTCGATTTTCAAGTTGAGTACCACCTGGCTTAGAAGTTGGATTCACCCTTAATGTTAACTTGGCTTTATGCAGGTTATTTTACAGATGGTGTGACAGAAGGTTAAAAACAAAAAACTCCAAAATAACGAAATGTTAGGAAATATCTCCCATACTAAATTCTTATGAATATTTGTATTGAAACCACACGGTTTAGAAAATGCCATGAAATAAAGGTAAATGCAATCCCAATTTTAGAGTTCATAGAACTTTAATAAGAGTGCAAAAAAGTCCAAAACGTTTTAGATTTGATTACATTCGTCTATATCTGAAAAAATACTGAATACCAAAAATCAATTCTTAACTTTTGTAAGTCAAATTGTCTTGGAAAATAATTTTCGATGAATTAATAAATTGGTAAAAGCATTGAATATTGAAAACGAATATATACATACATAACGTTTCATTTTGAGAAAAATCTTTTTAAAAAATTGCTTAAATTTTTTCTAAAAGTTTTAATTTTTCAAAAAATAATGAAAATAAAAAAAAAAAAATAATTAATTAATATTGCAATTTTGCTTCTTATATTTTTCGTCTGTAAAAGCAGCCGTTAGAAATATATTCATCAAAAATTGTTTTGAGGGTCTTTGACCCCTTTTGCTTTTACAGTTATAAGAAAACCAAATTGTTTTGAAAAGTCTCAACTCTCTTTTCGCACAGAATTAATTGCCTGGACAAATAATTGTGTGCGGAAAAAGGATATTTGGGTTTGTTTGTGTTTTTTTTTATATGTTGTTAATTTCAATAGATACAGCATGGCTTTTGTTTGATTTTTTCGTTAAATTTTGTTTTATTTATTTGCAATTTGTTAAACTCTCCATGATTATTTTTCCGCTATGTTTTTGTAAGCATTTCGTTGTTTTTTTGGAGATCACAGGAAAATTTCGTTTCGCATCAGCAGCGTACTAGGCTTATCGGTGCAAAATTATATTGAAATTAACTCCCAAACTAAATCCATTTAAGTGTGATTTTCACTAGGTAAAATTGATGTTTTTATAAATTATAGACGATTTTAAGTTAAATGTACTTTATATTATTTAAAAACTTGCATTGGCTTCAAGTTTGAATTTGAATTTTTTTTTAATGTCTGTGCATTGAGTGTCCAAAACAATCCAAAGTTCTGTCAATTTAAATGAACTATGACAGAATTCTGTTTTGTGAGTAAACGAACAGACCTTAATGTCGTTAGCCGTTTTCCTTTGGAGACGGCAAAGTACTTGTGAGTGGATGAATAAATCCAGTTCTTGCATTTTAGACTTATAGCCCAGGGCCGCCAGACATACGTCATTTTATCAAAGCTGAGATTTTTTTTGCGAACAGATACTATGGTAGCTAAGAACAAATGGATACTAAGAATCTTCAATCCGGGTGCAAATAAGAGGTAGCGAGTGTTAAAGTTGCATACAAATGTTGCAACATTGCGTTACTTTATCAAAGCTGAATTTTTGATATGTGTTAAGGGATGGTATCATTTAATTTATTTGACACTTTCCAGACATCTACAGTGGGACCTAACGTGAGCCAGATTTACATAACAGAATCAAATCAAGATTTTATGTTTTCTGTGCGCAAATATTCTACAATATTTTCTAATCAGCAAGAGACATACAGCGGGGCCTTACTTCACCTTAAAACTGTCAAAATAAAAAATCTTTGTTACTAAAACGCGATTTTGTCGCTTATTTTAGCTGTTTTTAACTGTCTGGCTGATGAATACGCCCCACTGTAGATGTATAGCTGATGAGGAATTATTTTTAAACAGTTGCCCATAACACATATAAATATTAGGTTTAAAACTACAACGATTAGTTTGATATATTTTAAGTGTCTGGCTAACGTTAGGCCCCACTGTAGATGTCTGGCAAGTGTCCAATAAAGCAAATGACACCATCCCTAAAGACATTTCAAAAATTCAGCTTTGATAAAATAACGCAATGTTGCATCATTTGTATGCAACTTCAACACTCGCAACCTCTTAATTGCACCCGGATTGAAAATTCTTAGTATCCATTTGTTCTTAGCTACCATAGTTTCTGTTAGCAGAAACAATCTTAGCTTTGATGAAATGACGTATGTTGGGCGGCCTTGGGCCCTTACTCTATTTACTCAGTCTTTCATCTGCGAAAAGGTGAGCAGATTAGTTACTCATCAACCATCATTTTTAATCTATCTTGTAGAACATTTTTTTGAGCGTTACATTGTATGGCTACCAAATTTTGGAGTTATACGAGTCAAAAAAGCGTAACTCGGAACCCTCAATCAAAAATGACATCTGTCATATTTTTCCACAAGAAATATTTTTTAGTTCAAATTAAGTTGTTCAATTAAATTGTGTAAGTGCGGCACTGGTGTCAGTATACATTAAAAAGTAAACCTAATTATAATTCAGTATAAGTTGGACAACTACATTAGGTTCAAAAATAGTTGAATCAAAATTTCTCTGCAACCAGAGCCCAAAAAATGCTCTAGTTTTCAGCAATGGATAGCTCTCCAAAAACTGATTAAGCGGTTAATAAACCGCAAGGCCTTCCGAGCCTTATTTGTGGAACTGTAGACATCCAAAGTCATGCAAACTTTCAAAACTCAAAAAAATCGATTTTAATGGATTTACTTTGAATTAAGATATCTCCGCAACCAGACCTCCTAGAATGTTCTAGTTTTCAGCTATGGATAGCTCTTGAAAAACTAATTAAGCGTTTTGCAAGCGAAAATGACGTCATAGCCTTATTTGCGGAACTGTAGGCATCCAAAGTCATACAAGCCTTCATAACTCAAAAAAATAACTTCGAATGCAAATATCTCGAAAACTAGACATTATAAAAGGGTTTGCTTTGGATGTGCTGCTTGCATTTGACAAAACCTTTCTATATATGTACGTTTCAATGGGTTCCAGAGACTTTCGTAAAAAAATTAATTTTTAGTGATAAGGGGGTCCATAGGGGAGTCCATGCTTTTTTTCGAAAATCGATTGGAAAAAAAAAAGTTGAGTTTTGAACGGCAATGCAAAGACCTGACCGTTTTCTGTTCAACAACGCTAACCGCAACCTCTTACGAGCCTTATTTTGGAAGTTATGGCCATATTAAGATTTTTAGTTTTTGGGTTGAAACAAGAAATATTAACTTTGAATCAAAATTTCTCTGCAACCAGAGCCCCAAAAATGCTCTAGTTTTCAGCAATGGATAGCTCTCCAAAAACTGATTAAGCGGTTAATAAACCGCAAGGCCTTCCGAGCCTTATTTGTGGAACTGTAGACATCCAAAGTCATGCAAACTTTCAAAACTATATATATTCATGTTTAAACTGAAATTCAAAAATTTTAAAATCTTGCTGACCTAGTTGCTCGTCCCATTAGGTACTACTACTGCTATTTATTCTCTACTAAAGACTTATTTGTACCAATGTTCAAAATCCTTCCTAAAATAATTGATATCGTTTTAAAATGATATCCTTTGGAAGCAACTGAATTCCAGGAAAACATAACAAATTTTCCTATTCCATCTGACGGCTGCTAATGGCTTATTTTTATTCTTTAGAATTTGTTATAATGTGTTTTAGTTTTTTTAATAACCAAATTATCTCTGAATAAGCAAGCTGCAGTAGGTAGATATAGGTACTTTCACTGAAAACACTTAAAACCTTATTTAATAATAAGAGCTCTAGTTATAGTTGTTGGTATTCAAGTTCTTTATCTCATTTTAATTGAAAAACTTCATCTGCAAGTGGCGGCACTATGCCACTATATTCTTGAACTATATATGTATATACAGCAAAGCCATCATCCATGTTCATCAAAAACGTTAACCCATTTAGAACTTTTCGTTTTGTGGGGGAAGGGCGGTGATTTTAGAGGGAACCTCACAAAAGTTATTGAAATCGAATAGCAATGCCATCAGCATCATCATCACTAACATAATAGTAACTATTGACGTCAAAAATGATAATCAAATTTACACACACAAAAATAGAATATAGGTTTTTTGTTTTTACTTTTGTGATATTCTTATATATCCAGTAGGTATTTTATAGAAGGAGTAGATTGTTTTAATAGGTTATGGAATAAAAAAGAACAGTTCAATGTGGATATTAGTTCTTGAATCGAAAAGTTAATTAGTAAAGTGTCTTCAATGGCCCTTTCAATGACATACATACAAAAAAAAATATTTTCCCTAACCAAAGATTTCATTTAGATATGTGATAACTGAACTCCTACAGTCAGATCTGCACAAGATCATCGTATCGCCACAACACCTCTTAGCCGATCACATAAAAGTATTTTTGTATCAGATACTGCGTGGCCTAAAATATCTACACTCGGCCCGAATTCTACACAGAGACATCAAGCCGGGCAATTTATTAGTAAATAGCAATTGTGTGCTGAAGATTTGCGATTTTGGGTTGGCACGTGTCGAAGAACCAGATCAATCGAAACACATGACACAAGAAGTCGTTACACAATACTATCGTGCCCCAGAGATCCTCATGGGTGCCCGTCACTATTCGGCTGCTGTTGATGTCTGGTCGGTTGGATGTATTTTTGGAGAATTATTGGGTCGTCGTATTTTGTTCCAGGCACAAAATCCTGTGCAGCAGCTGGAGCTCATTACAGAGCTCTTGGGCACACCATCGATGGAGGATATGCGGCATGCGTGTGAAGGTGCCAGAACGCACATGTTGCGGAGAGCTCCAAAGGCTCCATCGTTTTCGGCATTGTATACATTGAGTTCACATGCGACACATGAAGCAGTGCATTTACTTTGCCAGATGTTGGTATTCGATCCTGTAAGTAGCTTTTGAAGTTTTTTATGGAAAAACATTTAATAATTTTTTTTTTTTTGTTTAAAGGATAAGAGAATATCAGTGACAGATGCTTTGGGTCATTCATATTTAGACGAAGGACGTCTGCGATATCATTCGTGTATGTGTAAATGCTGTTTTAATACCTCATCTGGTATGCGGCAATATACGGGAGATTTTGAACCATCAGCTGGACAGCCATTTGATGATCTTTGGGAGAGGAAATTAACGTCTGTGCAACAAGTTAAAGGTATTTAAGTGAAAGTTGAATCACAATGAAAGTTGTTTACAAACTAGAAATATGTATGTCTTATCTTCGGTTTGATGGTGACTTGAATTATTCTCATCATGAAATCATGATTTTTGATCCCCCTTCTAATCTGAACCTTAACAACAACCTATGTTTCCATCTTGTTTTGTGAGCCATCGAGACAATACTGATTCTTTATGAGAAAACAAAAAGAACCAAAACACAAATACTTCCCCGTAATTTGTTTTCAAGTCTTCCATTGCGTCATGTAGAAGTGAAAATGGACCAACAATCAACTTTTTCAAAGAATGAAAATGGACCCTTAGTTTATTTTCAGATAAAATATTAATTCAAAGGTGTTTTCTCATGATAACACTTGCAGTTAGGCTGCATAGGTTTCACTCCGTCATATTTACATTGAAGGTTTTGAATGAACAACAACCACTTGTGTTGGCTACCACCAAGTACCTATTACTATAGGCTGGAATTATTGCAATTTCATGGCTGCCACACCAATCATCAGATTCCTTTAGTGGTGCTTAGTCTATAGTTACAATTTTAATTATTCGATTGTTAATTATTCATTATTATTTAAAAAAAAACCTTTTTGTCCTTGAAAAATTTCACCATTATCACAAATGGAAACACAATCACAAGTAGAAAATTTCATGTGTCGAAAAATTGTTCCGTAGCCCCCTGGCAGTGGTAACAAAAATCATTTATTTCTACCTTAGGAGGTCTTAAATCTTTTCAACCTTAAAATGTCCACCTAGTCTATCCTTGAAATGCAAGTAAACTGTAAATGCCTGTCGAGGTCTCATTGGCCTGGAACTCTAGGGGAAAGTTGATTTGGCAACTTAACATTGGGTACATTTCTTTTTTAGCTCAGAATAAAGCTCTGAACAGAACGTGTTTTGACCGCCCTGATTTATTTTTGAAACACACATCTATTTCTTCTCTAAGGCATGTGCAAATACAAAAGTTACTGGAACATAATATTCTCCAATAATAATCAGCCTTATCGTCAATTCCGGGGGGTGAATTTCGCCCTAGGATTTTATTGTTATCCAGGAGTCAGTTGCCCCCTCCGACTTAATTAGAGCAATTTTTTCTCCAGGAACAAACGTAATATATTTACATTTTACTTAATAGTTATTGATTGATAAATGTCATAACTGTGGGAAAAAATCCTTATTATTCCCAATAAGGCTGATTTAATTAATTAATCATTTACCTAAATGTTGAAAACAGCAATTTTCCAATTTATTTTGAAAGAGGTATTACCACTTCAATAAATTTAAAAAATATATGCCGCACGGCTCTGTCATTTTCTTTAAGTCAAGACTTCATAATCTTGGCAATCCCACCAATAGAACTCAAGATGTTAGTTTTTTAAGCGAACCTCAATCGATTTTTTTTGGAGACTTTGTTTTGTTGATTTTTGTGTTTGATAATTCTTCAAGAAAAAGACGATAATGTCCTCTTAAAAAGCTTATATCTTGAGTTCTATTGGAGGAATTTCCAAGATTATGGCGTTTTGACTTAAAGAAAATGACAGAGCATCTCGACATATATTTTATAAATTTATTGAAGTGGTAATAGGTACCTCTGGCAAAATAAATTGGAAATCGCTGTTTTCAAACCCCCACGCCCGCCAATGGTTGAAAAAGAAACCTGCCAGACGATTGTGTCATACTCATATGTTGGTTATCAATCCACTCCCAAAATTTGATGTGGGCTCTAAGACTATTAGAACAGGTTTTTCATCATTGAACAATCCTATACAGATATGTCTCACACCCAGAGCAAAAAGATTGATACGAAAAAGAAGACAAAGAGAAAAAGAGAGAAAAAAGTGTCGTATGATGCTGAAATTGCAAAGTGCTTATAAAATTATGTTTTTGCTGTACAAGAGACATTCCTGATGGGGTACCGATACACGTCCAACAAATTTTTACTAGGGAGGGCCTCACGAGTGTTTGAAAAGTTTGGCTCGTCTAAATTGTTGGTACTGACATCAAGCAAGGGCTTGCCAAGTATCTGACAAGTTTCCCCTGTCTAGATTTTCCCTTATGAAAACTTAGTAGGACCATGCCTAAACTAGACAGAAACTTGACATTTTTCCAGCCGGGTAGAAGGTTGTTAAATGCACTTGGTAGAATTCGTTGAAGTAAAAAAATAAAATTATTCCTGTAAATGATATTAGCTTTGCAAGTAAAATATTCAAAATAACCCACCATATTGAATTAAATTAGAAAAACTTATCGTTGTGTCCAGTTGTGCTTTTTTAAGCAGCCGCGAAGTTAGATATTATCTTCAAACAAAGCGCTGAAAATACTAAACTAATAATTCCACTGCCGTTTTTGAAATTAATTAGTTATTATTTGAATACAATATGGTTGTTATTCACAAATGTACCTCTAAGTTCCGTATTGAGTTAATATATTGCAACCAGAAGACCCGTGCGAAAATTTCGCACATTCAATAAGGCTTTAAATTTTCAAATAGAATGTTTGAACAAAATAAATAAATTCTTTTTACTATTGATATGAACATATTAGAAGAATTTAATTTAAATATTATAGATATGCATTTAATTGATCATAATATTTTTTCTAATAAAAGTTGTTTCGATTTTTTTTGTCAACCCCTTTCGATTGACATACCAACAATATTTTTGACATTGATCGTTCCTAAACAAAATGTTACATAGTGTTACACTTTTAATAATGACATTTGAATTTTTATTTTTGGCACAACAACAATAGTTAACATTTTATATAAAATAAAGCACCATTGTCATTCTTCCGAGCTAGAAGAAAGTGTTTAGAGATTTCAAAACGTTAAAATAGTTAAAACACTAAATAAAAAAGTGAAATAAAATTTAACATATTGAATATTTGGAATACTTTATTTAAAAAAATATGCGTTAAATCGTGTAAAAACACCTATAATATGGAGTTTAAAATTTTTGCATCTCACGGGCTGATTGTCTCCCATGTTCCACATGATGTTTTTACAGGATTTAACGCAGCACCGCATATGTTATATATTTTTTTTGTCAATGAAGTATTGCATGTATTCACTATATTTACATTTATTTCACTTTTTTATTTAGTTTAATAAGCTTTAAATCTCAAAAATACATCTCTCAAAAACACAGCTAAAAATTCTTTTGTGAGCCCCAGCATTTAGCTATCTCACTGCATTCCGACCCTGTGTGAATCTATTTGTGTTTTTGTAACTCACACTATTTTGAAAAAAAGCCTCACTTTTTCCTCGATATGCCCGTTCGTCTATTTCTTCTTCTAAGATTTTAAATTAAAGAATTAATAAATATATTTCTTTCATTCATGCAATCTAGTGATACCTAATAAATGCATTTGGCTTTTTATAATGAGTAAAAAGATTACAAACAACAGAAGTAGGTAACAAATATGTTTCTCCACCACTCACTCAATGTGCAAGCGAAAAAAGAGGATTATACATTACAAAAGTAATAAATGATTTTTCTTTCATTCATGCATGGTGTAACTAAAAAATGTTTCTCCCCCACTTACTCAAGGTGCAGCGAAAAATAAAAAGAGAATTTTAAATTACAGAAGTAATAGATATTTTTCTCTTTCACTCATTCAATGGGTTAAAAGTGAGGTATTCTTTATCTCAAATTTTTCATTTATTGAATTATTTGAAATTTCCGAAATTTATAGAAAATAGTGTGGTATAACATAAAGTTTGTGTGCAATGTCATGAGTATGTGTAAATTCCTATTCAGTGATACCTATTTAAGTGGATTTGACTATTTTATAAATAAGAAAAAAGGAGTTTGACAACAGAAAAAAATATATAAATGATTACACGCTTACGAATAAGGCTGTTAATTAATTTTTGTCAGTCACTCTAACATGTACAACTAAATTTTAAACTATGAGACGAATTAAGCTCTTAAACGTGTCGATGTTGATTTTCTTTCTTCTACATAATGTTCAATGCAGACACATGTTTATTGTGTCATCATCAACAATTGATTTCTTGCACTAATGGTTTTAAATAGATCTCCATATTATTGAATAGAATTTTCCTGGAAAGTAATATTTTCAAACTTTTTCGTGACATACAAAACAAAAAACATTCTATTTTTCCTTCAACGTCTTTTACATAGAGAAACATTTTGTAAACATTTTTATTACGGTATCATTTCTACTTTCGCTATATTTTGTCAAATATTTTTGAATTTGTTTTGTATTGATACATTTTTTAAATACACTTTACAGAGGAAATGCACAAATTCATAGCGGAGCAACTACAAACCGGACGTGTTCCACTTTGTATTAATCCTCAAAGTGCTGCATTCAAAAGTTTTGCAAGGTAAGTGTTGATTATTTATTTATTTAAATATTTTTCTTAAATATTCAATATCATTGCACACTTCTTTTATACCTAAAGTTTATATTTTTTCTTTCTATTCTTTTTACTCCTTTTAAAATATTTTCTATTTATCTATCTATCATTTTTCTTTTTTTTACAAAAAAAAAAAAAAAAAAAAAAAATAAAATATTTTAAATCCTATGTGCTGTGTTTTCTTGCAAACAAAAATAAATTGGTATTTTTTCAATTCTGTTGGTTAAATGTTGGTATATGTAATATTTTCTGTTTTGTAATCATTTATTTGTCTATCAATTATTAAAATTGTATTCTTGTTGCATACAACAACATAAAAACAACAATATTGCATTAAATAAAAAATTTAATAAAAATTTATTAAAAACAAACTTGTATTACAACTTAAATAGCCAATGAGATAATCTACTAGTACCACTGCTGCTGTTGATGTTGATGCTGAAATTTTAATTCTTTAAATAAATGAAATAAACAAAAACTTACATAAATGTCTGTAGTCAACGTAAATAATAATAAACATAACAAAATATAACTATTCAAAACAAGAAAAAAAATCAATTTTTTACTGCACAATGTTAAAAATATATCAAAATATGAATATTAATGTCCGCTGCCATCTTTAAATTGCAAATTTCTACCAATGGTTATCAACAGTCAAGTTCAGTCTAATTAAAATTATATAAAAAAAAAAAGTTACTGTCTCTCTCTGTCTCACGAGTCATCGTCATCAATAAAACAAATATAAATTATTTCATCCACGCGCAATGGGCTTTCAAATTAAAAATAGGTGTGTACGTGTAGACATATTATATTATATATATTTTTTTTTTCTTAAATTAATGTATTTTACAATTATTTTTATTAAAACATTTATTATAATTGCCATTCTAGTTTCTTTTTTAATAACGCAAAATAATAATAATAATATTAAAAAAAGAGAAAGCACAAACAACAAAGAATAAATATTTTATCAATTTATTTTCTCCCCATATCTCTCACTCACTTAACTTGGTGTTAAAAAATAAAATAATTTATATACATAATTATAATCCAAAAAATAATGATGTGTGCATGTAACAAATAAAAATTGTAACATAACATTTCCTTATATTTTTCTTATATACATATATGTCTATGCAGTGAATATAATATTTGTGTTTATATTTTGTTTAATGCTTTATGAAAAACTGATTCTTAAAAAAAAGTGTTTGTATACATAAATATCTAAATTTAAAATTTAAAAAAAAATGGTTAAGGCGAAAAGTGACCAACTAAAGTTACAAAAAGTTATTTAAGTAAAATTGTCATATTTCGCCTAGTGTTCAAGTTATTTATTATACCCAATATAAATAATAAAAATAAGTGACCAGTGTAACTAATTTCTCTGAACTTTAAAGCCCACAAAAAAATATATTTATGTTAAATATCAAAATCTCGTGAACGTAATTGTTCCTTACTGCTGCTCATTTTCGGTTGTTTTCAATAACCAAGCCATTTTGATTAAACTTTGTTTGTGTTATGTCTAAAACTATTGTAATAATACTGCATTTCAGGTGTTTTGAAAAAAAAAAAAAAAAATCCTTATATTTTTTTTTCACCGTATGTCCTTTTTAAAGACTGGACTGATTTTTGTATTGTTTCACAAATACTAACTTGATTTCCGACACATTCCACTCAACATTTTCATAAATACAACAAAGATGGTGATAAAGTTGTGTATTATAAAACTGACAATTACGGCGTTTTACTTGAGGATAGTTGAGATAGATAGAGTCAAGTATTTTTAAAGCCACAGAATTATTAGATATAAATTCGCTGACATTCACATTATTTTAGCGTAGATTTTTGGCAAATTGTGAACAATGTTTTTTTACTTCTGAAATTTTGAAACATTTTTAATTTAAAGCTTGTTTTTATTATGAAAATTCAGTTATTACACCTAGGCTGTAACCACGTTACTAATAAAGTTCCCAATTTGGATCAGTCGATTGTTTTTGTTTTCATTTAATCAATTTTGGAACTGACTGTTGTACTCGACCCCTGCGTTCCCTATTATATTTTCTGTTGACATTTTTGTTGATGAACATTGGGGAAAAAGTTGTCAGTAAAATGATTTTCGAAGTTTTTTAAATAATTGTTCGTCAACTTAGTATAAATTATAAAGGCTCATAAATGCTATTTGCATCCCTTAAATATGATTTTTCCAAGCGCTTTTTAGACCTTTATGGTGTAACCCTCAGAAAAATTGTACAATGTTGAAATTAAGCATCATCTTTGGATTTTTCTGTATAATCTTATTTAATTCTTTGTTGTATACTTTGTGGGATAAAATGCTACTGTTTGCAGGGAAGATTATTTATAATGGGCCCTACCAATAATTAAATTAAGTAACGACTTAAACAATTAAGGAAAGTAGACATAAAGGTATAGACTATAAAAAATTAACCATACATGCTATGTTATATTTTTTAGAGTCCATACTATGAAATATTCACTATTTAGCGGCCACCTAAATATTTAAGTCATACCATGGTTGGTTTATTATTTAGAGCCCATACAATTATGGCCCATTTTTCTAAAACATTTAAGTTGTTACTAAATTTGATTTTTGGTAGGGCCCAATGAGATTTCTATTGAAATGTTTTATATGAAGGGTGGAGGTTACGCAACTTTTTTTCAAGCTGTGCGAAAGTGCTTGGTTTTATTAATATGTCTACAAATCAATAGCAGATGCCTGCTATGGTACATTTTAGACCATAGCAGGCATCTGCTTTTATAGAAATCGAAAAATACAAATACTCTTTGTTTTTCTTATTAATCCCATTATACTGTATCATACTGATTTATCATTTTAATTTATTTTTTACGATTTTTAATATAGAAAAATTCCAAAAGCACATCCCCAAACAATTTTTTGTGTTACCCTTCTCCGCCCCCCTAAGTGCCGCCTTTGACTCGTAAACCACATTAATATTAATTGTATATACAAATTTACTAACATAAATACTATATAATCGGCATTGATATATACAATACATACATAATATATTAAAGTTAAAATAAATAATTTTTTTGTTCCTCCCCAACAACCACCAACAAAAAATGTACTAAAAATTACAATAGAACAAATTAAATTTGGATTATTTTGTCTGAGTAACAAAACAAAAGAAAAAACTAAAAGGAATACAAAAATAATGAAAGCAGCAGTGATTTTTAGTAGATGTCTCCAAAACTTAAATAACAACAAATTTTTAACTTTAAAAAAAAAAACATTTTCTTACAATAATTATTTTATTTTCTTTTCATTTCCTATTTTTTTTTTTCTTTCCCTGGTTGTATTGATTGTTTAATGTTCAAAAATGTGTTTGCTTCTTTAGTAATTTAAATTAAATGTTTGCTCTGTAGTTTTAATAAATGTTTGGTTTAATTTTAATGTTTTGGTTTTTGGTGTGATGTTTTTTTTTTTTTTTTGACGAACTATTAATTTTTTAAGTTTTAATATTTTTATTTAAGACTAACAAAATCATTTTCATAAACAAAAAGAAATATTTACGAAACTTTTCGGAAATTTTCTGCACAATAGAAAATAAAACAAAATAATTTACCTTTCAAATTAAACTCTTAACATTAAAATTAATAAACAAATAAAACAAAACATCAGCTGTATTTTCATTTTTGTTGCATTAAACAGTCAATAAACAGCACTTCCTATAACTGAAAAAAAAACAACAATGTAAACTTATGTAAATATTTGTATATGTTCAAAATTGTTTTCTAATATTTATGTTTCAACTTTTTGTTTTAAATTTAAATTTTTGCAGAAAATTACTAAGAACTGTTAAATGTTTTAAAACTTCTTCTGCTTCTGCCGAAACTGCTTGTAGCACAAAAAATAATAATAAAAAAATTAAAAAATCATGCTTTGGGTTAAGAAAAACACTCTCATCTCATTCAATTAAGAAGGCAACACTGCAAATTGTTTTAAAACCTATTGTTTTCTTATTTGCTGCTTAAAACAAAAACAAAATAAGAACTAACAATGGTTGTGGTTGCAAAGTTAACATTTCTATATAAATAGATAATAAGGAAGAATAGAGCTTGAACCAAAATCGAATAAAAAAAAAAGATGTGCCATTTTTAAATAACATAAAAAAGAATTTACACAAACAAAAATTATATCATTCTAAGGTTAGTGTGTTTTATTATTTTGTTTAATTTATTATTTAATTGCACTTATAAAAATTCAAATCAAAAATGTAAATAAAAACTTTATAAACTCAATAGATATTTTTGAAAAGTTTTGGTGATGGTTAAAAGAAATGAATGCTTCAAAAGATTTCCTAGGTTTAAAATATAATTAAAATTTTATATTTCGAAATAAAACTAAATCATTATAAATTATAGATACAAATTATTCCAATACAAAGTTTATTTATTCTTTAGCGAAGGTATCTTAGTGTAAAAGCAATATTTCTTATGTATATTATTCATATTTCATGTTATTACCTATGGTGTGGTGGTAACTGATGATGATTAAACATAATGCGGCGTATTCATAGTCATTTTAGAGCTGGGTCTAAATTAAACAAAGATTTACTTGAATTTTCGGACTTTAATTCTATTTTTTTAAGTTTATCATTTCAAAATATTTGAAGCTATTTATGTAGTGTACCAAGTATATTATCTTATAACTGTAAACTGTAGTTTAGTTAAGCCTGGGTCTATCTGCGACTGTGAATATGCCCCAATGTAAACAATGTTTGTCTTAGCCAACAGAAAGTGTTTTTTCTGTGAAGATACAATAAATGTATAATCAAAAAAAATGGTCTAGCTAAGACATAATTACATTTCTATAGTAAAATAATATGAGAGTTTGTCTCCTACATTCACCCTTATTTCGCAAGGCGTTTTACTATAAGACCCTCTGGATACGGAAATCGGCGTTAAAGTAAAAATAAAACTTCTTTGTTACCTCCTCTCTTCTGTCTTTTCACCTTTAGTACTATAGTCGTTTTTCTGGAACGCCAATTGTCGCTTCTGGAGCCATTGCGTTTTGGTACAGGGCCTTGCGTAGTAATAGTGATTATTTATTATAATTTTTTATTTTTGGATCAGAAAAATTAGATTTTTTAATAAAAGACTAAAGGGTTCATGATAAAACATTTTATTTTAATCAAATACGACAAAAAGTTGATACCGGAATTAAGTACTTCTCGATTTCCGTTTAACTTGTTTCTTGGAAATACTACGAGTGAAGTTTTGATATCTTATTTAAGGACCAAAAATATCAGTGTTTTTAAAAGCCACTCTAAATTTGCCAAACACACAGATTTATTTATATTAGAAAGATTTAAATTGTATTTTGAAAACAAAAAGTAGATGATTAGTTTCAACTTATAGGAATTGTTACAAGTTTTGTTAAAAATAGGTACCTCTTTCTGACAAAAACCCGAGCCAAGGGTCGAAGGGTTTAGGTTTAGCGTCAAAAGTATGATAAGAAAGACTACCGACCGAAAGTAGACTGATATATGTAAAAAGAAAGTTAAGTGAAAAAAGTTAAGACTATGTACTAAAAAATGTTTTTTTTTCTTTTATTGTTTTGTTGATCAAAATTTTATATTTGTAATTTAATTTACGATGCTCAGATCTGAAAGCATTTTTAGATAATTTTTTTTAAAGCCTGTTTAACATTTATCGAAATAAACGGGGAACATTATACAATTTCTCTTTAAAACCGTCAGAACTTAATTTTCGTTCATTTTCTTGTTTGAAAACACCATAAAAGCATTATTATTGGAACAATTATATTACACCATACATGAAGTTTAGATTATCAATACCTTTTAAATTGTTTTCGAACAAAAACTAAAAAAAAAATCGAAATTATTGTATGGCAGCTACCAGCTAGAATTAAGCCTACACCTGTTGACGCACTGAGAAAAAGACAATGGCAATGATATTATTACGAATTTACTTTTTTGAAATCCTCCGAGATGAATTTTATATTTGCCAGAAAACTGATACAAAGAATATGCTAGGTACCAAGCTTACGAAAAAAATAATCACATTAAGTCTGTAACCAAACTAGGGTTGCAAAAGCTTAAGCCTCTTTTTAATTTAATCCATCGTTTAATTCTAAATTAAGTAGTGGACTTGTGAATTGAAAAATATTTAATTCACGAGCCCTTTCTGATTTGTGAATTATAACATTTATAATATATCGTATATAATTCACAAGCCTTTTCTCATGAGTGAATTAAAAAAATTTCATTTCACAAGCCCTTTATGATTTGTGAATTGAAAAATATTTAATGCTACCTAATGGGCAAAGTTTTATTCTTGCTGAAATGATTTGAGCAAATCCATTTCTAGCTCTATAAAACAATACAAGGCAAATAATTTATTAATGACCTATATCATTTTAAAGGTCTCGATGAGTACTATTTTTTATTGTATGGGCAAAAGTTTGTATCAAGTGCAGGGAAGGTATTATGGACGTTAATGTAATCGTTAATGCATCTTTTATTTATCGTGTAACTTCGGAACGACGTGACCAATTGAAGTCATATTCACACAATATGTTAAATGTTGTTAGATAAAAGTTTATAATTATGAATGGATCCGGTTGGTGGATCCGGCGCTCTTGTCAAGTTATTGAAAAAAAATCTCTATTTATTAAGCATAATCGCTCATATTTAAATGTAACATTGGTTTATTGCAAGAAAATAAAATCACAAAATATAGATCTGATATGTGACGCAGTAGTGAAGTTATTAGCAAATGCTTTATTATAACGCAAAGTTGTTCATTCTCACTTATATCATATATTGGTATAACTATTGCAAAACAAAATCACAAATTATGGACCTGGTAGGTGGCTTTGACTTAAGATAGATGCCGTGCTTCATCTAATGGTCGCTTTCATTCGATATTTTTAATACATATTATTATTTTCTTAAATGGTCGCGTTTTCGACTGGAAAAACACTGGATCAGTTAAAATGTTTGTCTCTGCATTTGAAAAAAAAAATACAGTTTCTTATGAATCAACACACATCGAATAAGCAGTTAAAACGTTTTGACAGATTCAGCGGTTTTTTAGCAATTTTGATTTTTTTCCTTAATCTGTGTGAAATATGGAACATTTGTGTTTGACCTGTGCTCGCTCTTAAAATAAACAGCGAGTTCGACATGAAGTTTCTAGAGCCACCTTAGAAGCAAGACCACATTTTAGTTTACATTTTAGAGCATATGAGAATAGAACAGGTACGTTTAATGTGATAAATAATTGTATATAAAATATATTCAATCCCGAAATAAGGAGATTTTATAGGTAGTGTGGACGTATGGTTGATTTTTTTAAGGAACTCATTGAATAATGTCCGTTATTCTTTAAACAATTCTATAGTTTTCAGGCACATTGAAACAATCTCCAATTAATTTGTCATCGCTGCTGGGTAGCTGATACTCGTTATGAAGCTAGACATGTTGAAAATGAACAACAACAAGAACAAGAACATATAAAAATAACGGAACATCCATTCTCCTTTTATAACTCCAATTCAACGCAACCTATCGGGTCCATGTTTTGTGATTTTTTTTTCTTGCAATAAACCAATATAACATTTGAATATGAGCGATTTTGCTTAATAAATAGAGAATTTTTGTCAATAACTTGACAACAGCGCCACCTACCGGATCCGTTCATAATTAGAAACTATTATCAAACAACACTTAACATATTGTGTAAATATGACTTCAATTGGTTACGTCGTTCCGAAGTTACACGATAAATAAAAGATGCATTAACGATTACATTAACGTCAATAACACCTTCCCTGCACGCGATACAAACGTTTGCCCGCACAATAAAAGATAGTACTCATCGAGACCTTTAAAATGATATAGGTCACAATGTGTTACATCCATAGGATGCACTCCATACAAAAGTGCGCATTGTCCTTTAAATATAAGTTGGGAAAAATCTACGTTCGATAATTAACCATTTAGGTGTTATAATTAATTTATCCGTTTCTATCTCTATACAAAAATACAAGTCAAATAGAAAAACTAGTAAGAATAGTTGAACAAAATCTACGTTCGATAAATAACCATTTAGATGTTATAACTTAAATCTTTATTTAATTTTCATTTTTGATTTTAAAAATAAGGGTATATGGTAATTAATATAGTGCATGTAAATTTGTTAGTGATTATGTACTAAAGCCGTTATTTTGTTGTTTGTGCTTTTTGAGTCATTAAATTTGATAATAGTTTATCTTTATATACATAAAAAATGATTTAAATATTATTAAAATATTTTCCTATAAAAAAATCTTATATAAATATCTAACTTTGTTTTTCCATTTTCTCTAAATAGTTCCACCGTCGCCCATCCTTCAGAACTGCCTCCATCGCCACACCAATGGGAATGACGGCAAAATGAGGCGATAGCTGCCTAAAATAGATTACTTTCTGCCAAAATAAAATATTATTTTAATTCTTAACTTTAACTTTAAAAGACAATTAACAAACATAAACAATAATTATTAATATTTATCAAAATGATAGATATCCTAACATCAAAAAAAAAAAAAATTAATTGGACAAACTAAAAAAAATCAAATTAATTAAAACAAATCATTCCACCATGGTATCGAAAGAGAAAACTACTACTCACAACACACTAGTCGCTGAAAATAAAAAAGTTATGTTATATAAACAAAAGAAAAGAAAAAAAAAAAAAACAAATCAAAAACTTACCACTATAAATGGAAAAGTACAACAACAAACACTCACCCTCGATCGATCATCTCGTAATTTGTTTGCCAAATTTACCTCAAAAAAAAAAAAAAAATTAAATAATTTGTTAAAATAATGAAAAACAAAAAATATCTTAATTTTTAAAGGATATTACAAGTAATATTCAATTTTTAAACAAAACCAAAACAAAAAGAAAACGTAATGTATGTCGTCGTCTTTGTATAAAAAAAAACAAACTCTTAGAAAAAAAACTATTAATAATACATTATAATGTCCTATCTATATATAAATTTTTTTTTCTTATGGAAAAAATTAGTATTTGAAACATTAATTTCTAAAACAAAAAAAAAAAAAACTATAAAATTTTAATGTAGTTATAGCGGAACAACAAAAAAAAATAACATATTAATTCATTGTTATGGTGAGGTGTCAGTATAATTAGTATCACACTTGTAACATTAACACAAAACATAAAAGTTTTAAATTAAAAAAAAAATTTTAAGATACAATATTTTTGGCGGGAATAAAAATAAGTAATTTTCAATTTACAATATTTTATTCGAAAAAAAAAATATTAAACTATGATTTGAAAGAAGAAAATTAATGAATATATTACTTATATATGGACTGATTTCGATTTAGTTTTAAATTTATACAACAAAATAATATAAATGTAACAAAGCTTAAGATAGATAATATCTTTACACAAAAATAAAACCATGAGAAAGAAAACAAGATATGTATTTATATATTTTTTTTTTTGATTATATAAATAATTCATATTTTTTTTATTTTCTTAATTTATGTTAAATTTAATTTTGTATGCAATACATGATTTTTTTTTATTTTGAGGGAACCAGTTTTTTTTTTCATATATCACAAATATAATTTTGTAAAGTTGATTTATATGTTATATAATCTTACAGAAAAATACAAAAATAAAAAAAAAAATAAAAGATTTCCTCATATAAATATAACCTCGAAAATTTACTTATGTCTGTAATTGCTATTACAGTGGACGCTCATTAACTTTAACGCATACGAAATCACATGTGTTCAAGCTATTGATTATAATACATTTTAAAATTCCTTGTTTGTATTATTAGAATTGCAATTTGAAAAGCTGTAATTTCTGACAATGTTTTGTTTTTTGTTTTTTTTATTTAATTTTGGGTGGCTCAACCGATGGCTTTGCCAAAAATATAACTGCCTTCTTATCAGTAAACACATTCAAGAACACATAATGACAGTTACGAAAGAAGTGTTAACTATAATGTTCAATATTTGTCAACTATTTGACATTTGTTGATGTTATCAATGATTTCTAAAAAAATATAGCTAGGTTAAGTTGGTATATGGTCTTTAAAGTATTTTTGTCATTCGAACAAAACATTTCTTTTCGGAAGGTATTTATTTGATGTGTTGTTGAATCGAAATACAAATAAACTCAAAATATTTCTATCATGTCAGATTTATTTAGTTATTTCTGCTTCAAAAAAAAAAAGGAGCGTTTTTCGGCATTTTTAAACGTTTTTTTTTTTTTTTTTTTTCAAAGCAATTATTTTTACCGATTTCTAAAATTCCTTCAATATTCAGTTAAAATCTTTCCAATATATTCTTTTCTTTCGTTTCTGAGAAATACTTCGTTTAAATGTTTGTGTTTCATTAAGAATTTTTTTGTTATTTATTATGTAGAGCCAATCCAAGCCAAGTGGAAGACTTATATCTAACTAAATATTTCTCGCAGAGAAAAAGAAAATTTCAAGGAATAAGATTGGAGCTTTTATAAATCGTTTCAGTTTTTTTTAAAGAAAATATTACTTCACGGTTTGACTAATACGTAACCTCCAAAATACCGAACGGAAATATCTTCACAAAATCTGACGTGGCCTGATGATTCTTAGTTCAGATTTTATCCTCGTTTTCCTTGTACAATGATTAACAAAGAGCAAGCTTGATTTATCATGTTTTTTCTATACCATTAGGATTCATTTTTGCTGTTAATATGAAAGCTGTAAAATCTTTGTGTGGTAGTCACATGGTTAATATGTTTTTACCTTGATCCTTAAGTTCTTCTTCTTTAAATAGAAGTTTTTAATCTTGGAATCAATGAAGCTTTTAGAGAACCACTCAATTAACATACATATTTTGTCTTCATCCATTTAATAACTGAAAGGAACTGGCATTTAAATGAACACGAGTGTTCCGGATTTCCAACGATTGAGGAAACGAACCAATTTGTTGTTGTGTCTGTGGCATTAAATACCAAGAGTCACTTGTAGTGAGTAAACGCATACCGGATGTGTTTTTCATTTCTTGAACCATCCAGGACTAGAACTTCGTTCTTAACAATTGATGAGCATTCTGACAAAAAAAATTTTGACATACAGGTGAGAACTAAAATCTCTCTTCCCTCTAGGTTCATATGTAACCGGTAACAGTACACGCGGTTTGTTAGTGATAAACTCATAAGCTTTTCGAGTTCGTCAAATGATATCTATCACTCAAATCAATTTTGTTCAAGAGTTGTCAGATCTAATGGCAGAAAATGACAATTGAAATTATAGTGTATTAAAAAAAAAGATATATGAGAGCTCTTTAGCTCCGATGTATAAAGCGTTTTCGTATAATATCTTTCTGGTTCTATACAAAAGTCTTCTAGCAGTTAAATATAATACAAACGAATTTAAGAAAATTTCGTAGTTTATTATTATTTTTAACATTGAAATTCTACTTTCAAAATTAAACATTATAAGTTCCCTCTATAAATTTCACTTCAATTATTTAGTTAATTTTCTCATCTTTAATCTTTAAACTGTACATTTTTACGTAATCGTACAACAATCAAAGTGGACACACTGCCCCAGTGAAAAATTATTTTTTAAGTAAACAAAATTTACATTTTCTTAATTTTGAAATTAAAAAAAAAAGAATTGAGTTAACTTTTTGATTTAAACTAAATTTTCAACTCATTTTCAAAATTTTAAATAGCACAAGCATTATAAAAATTTTATTCAAACATTTTAGATTTTAGAAAGAGCTTAAACAATTATTACAAAATCAAACAAAAAAATAATTAAACTACTTTTAAGACTGAATTTAAATTGTTTGTGTTGTTTTTTTTCTTTATTTTTATTTTTTTTTTTTTTTTGTGTTTAGTTTATAGAAATGATCTTCGAAATTAAGAACAAAAAGGTTTAAATGAAAAAAATTCATTCTTTTCCTGTCTCTTTAATTATATAAGAGAGGAATGAAAAGGATGATTTGTCGGTATAAAAAATGTTCATAGTAATAATAAATGTAAAAGAAAACAAAAAACTACAGTTTGACATAAATATAATAATAAAATTAATTGATTATTACTTGTACCTAAATATAGTGTGTCTTAAATGATAATATTCAAAAGCTTAAATAAAACAAAACTAAAAAATATATTTCTTTGTTTTTACAAATTGCTAACAAATAAAATTACTTCGTGTTGGTAGAAGTTTGAAATTTATTTGTTTTTCTTTTCTTTTAAAACATTTTAAGAATATTCATACAAAATTTCAACAAAATATTTGGTCTTTTTTGTTTTGTTCTTATAATTAGACAGTACAAAATTTCAACTTTTAGTGTTTATTTTATTTTAGAAATTAATCTTAAATTAAAAACAAAAAATATCAGAACTGATTGTAATTTAACATTTTAATATTTAAAATAAAAAAAAATAAATCTTCACCAAATCATCATTCTCATTGTACACTTAACATAAATATTAATCTCAATACTTTACATGTAAATATATAATAATTAATAAATGTATTCATACTCATTATTTTAAATTTTAAAATATAAAAGAGATATGTAAGCAAAACGAAAAAAAACGCTAAATTTCCATTTGAATTATTTTATATTAATATCAATGTAAAACTCAATGCCTCAGATTTAAAAGAGCAAACTTTATTAATATATTTATTTAGATATTATTTAGCTAATACAGAAAAGTTTACATTTGAAATTTAAATATTTTTTTTTGTCTGAATAAATTAATACATAATCTGCAAAATAAACTACTACATACAATCTTAATACAAACAAACAACACTTTTTATCAATCTTTCATATCGATCTCATTACATGTGCTCTGTATGAGAAATTTATTCACTTTTCATTGTATTTTTGTTTTAGCTAAAACATTTTGTTGAATCAAAATTATATGTACATACTATATACGATTTTCCTTCTTTAATACTATTTCCATTGAAAACAAAACATATTAATTTAATATTTTCTTTAAGTGATGCAAGTTTCTTACAGAGCCATTATAAATAAATTTGTTTTTAATTTCTTATATTTTAGAAGAAATGAATATTTTTTTTTACTATCAATTACTTTTTTTAATTACGGAATACACTGCTCTTAACTTAAAGCTTATATAAAGTAAGTAATAAATATTTTTTGTATATAGTCTGTGTAAAAAAAAAATAAACTTAAAACAAACAAAAAGCTAGCTTCACACACAACCAACAATTATATGATTATATTTAATGTTAAATAAAAAAAAAAAACTAAATTTTATTATCATTGGTCATTTATATAAATATAATCATCAATATAAACATATATTTGCCTAATATACATTACATATTATATGAAAAATAAAAACAAAATACAAATATTTTTATATATTTTAATTTCTTTTGTGAATTTAAATTTTTCTTTAAAATACAATTTTTATAACATAAACTAGTTTTAATTATTATGCATATATATCATAAACAAAAATCATCGCATTTCACATTTTAGTGTTACAATTTGATTTTTCTTAAAAGAATTAAGTTAAATTTTTGAATTAATTTTTATTCGTCTTCGTCTTCTTATGACAATGTTTAGATTTTAAGTTTATTATTTTTTCAAATAAAAACAAAATTGTAGATAAAAAATAGTTAAACAAAGTAAAATTAAATAAAATAAAATAAAAAAAAATAAATAAAACAAAATCGATTATATTTTCTAAAAAGTAAATAAATGTGTGTTTTAATTTTCGTTGTGCTTGTGGTTTTCGTTAAGTTCTTTCGTTTGATTTGGATATCGTTTGTTTAAAGTAAATACAACAAAACAAAATAGATACACGTGGTTTTTAATTGTTTCATGTACAAAATTCATTTTGTGTAGATTTTTAAGATGTACATTTTTGAAATAAAGCAACAGGATTATCGTAGCCAATTCATCCAGCAATTGCATTGAAATATAAATGATACGTTACGGTATGTGTTTTTCTTTTAGAAAACGACCCATTTTCTTAATTATTTATTGAAATAAGGTTATTTAGGTTAAGTTGATGGTTTCTAGTTTTATTTTATTATTCCAACCTAGGATTGAGATAATATTTTGTTGCTATAACTAGCAAACTACGTGTACATCTGATGAGGATGATACCTTGTAGCTTTTTTGGTTTTAGATCGTTTGAACTACAATGTAGGTTGAATTTTAATATGTTGGTCTTCCTATTTTTCTTCTAATTACGCGACTGTGAAGTCTTGCAGTTAACTTGCATTTGCTAAATGACTTTATAACTCAATAAGAATCGTATTTCAGATCTTTAGAATCAGGTAGAACATGCTTTTTGGGCTTTACCGGTTGGGATTCGTTTTTGTTTTTTATGAAACGCATTCTTGAGAAATGTTTTGATGAAAACAGCAAAGAGGAACGTCAAAAACATTTTTAATTAAATTTATAATGAAGAAAACAAGGTTCAGATTAAGTTACACATATGTACATTCCTAAAGCCACATAAAAACATACATAGGTATAAAGAAAACAAATTTAAAATATCTTTTATATCTGGCCCATTACACTTGTTTATCATTTGTTTTAACTAGTGCTGGTACCGGCTGCAATTATCTCTACAATAGTTAGGCTTTCCAACTTAATGAAAAACACAAATTGACCTATCGGAGTAATGTAACTCTGAATTAGTTTTGCTGGTAAGTAGGCTCAAGCTATTTACTAGCTTGCGATTTAGCTGAGTTGTTATAAGTACAATCAGATAACTCAAGAGATTTCACTTCATATTATTCAAAAGTTTAGAACGACAGTTCTTAGTCTGCTATTACATAGATAATTTTTAGAAAGTTATAACTTATAACGTTTTCTTAAACATATAGAAGGTGAAGAAGAAAGGCGATGAGAAAAAAAAAAACAGCTGCTTGGCAAGTTTTGCCACAACAAAACTAGTAACAGAACATTGGACAGAATTTCAATGAATTTGAAAATAATGCTGTTCCACATTCGTAACAGATTTTAACATGATTAAAAACTTAATCATTCTGTTTTTCAATTTTTTATGTAAGTGTTTTTATTTAGTTTATAGACATGATATTTACGTTCATGGAAATTTAATACACTTTTAGGCTCGTTTCACACACATTCGGTTTCATTCGGTTCGGTCTCTATTCGGTTTGTATTTGGCTGTGCCTGTTATGTGTGAAACGGTAAAACGGCAAAAATAAAAACCTAATAGAAACCGTAGAGCACCGTTTTATCGTTTTACACATATCAGGCACAGCCAAATACAAACCGAATAGAGACCGAACCGAATGAAACCGAATGTGTGTGAAACGAGCCTTAGTGAGTATTTTTCTCTCTTTAAAAGAAGATTAGTTCTCATTGAATTAATAAAGTAATGAGTTATTTCTGTTTTGATAAATACTTCATTTTCAAAAGAAAGTCTTAGACCGAGAGTCCAGAGCTATTTTTGGGTGTGAGCGATAGCAAAAATTCCTTTTGTTTTAAGATAGGTCCATACTATTCATATGAAAATATAAAACGCTTTCATCTCAAGGTTGAGGCATTTGTACATAATGATGCGTTGAAAATTCAGGTGACAAGAAGTGTAGGAACTTAAAAAATGTATTTAATTAAAGAGCTGAGCGCCCTAGATATGAATATGGGGTTCAATACCTTTTCTGTGGGGCCAAACGTCTGCGAGCCATTTGGCTCTACGAAAAATATCTTGGACCCCATATCCATGTCTAGGGCACTCAGCTCTTTTATTAAATAAGATTTTGAAGTTCCTACACTACATTTTCAATGCACTCAATTTTAAATGCAGTATTGCAAAGGCCGACATGCAAGACTTTCATATAAATAGTATGGACCTGTCTTAAAACAGAAGGAATATTTTACACCACATAAACATAAGTTGCCCCTGTCGCAAATACTCTGTCATTTGAGGTCAAACCCTTTAAGTTCAATGGATCCTATAACTAAACAAAGTTTTTTTTTATAATTATACATACTATAATTATAAAGTTTAAGAACATTATGTGTTCAATCCATTGAATTTATTATAAATAGTTTAGGAAACGTTTACAAATTCATGAATAGCAGTGGCAGACCCTTAACTATGGAATCATTGCTCTGTCACCGATAGATATAGACGATAGACGAATCTTGACAAGAATCCGAAAAACAAGTGTATTGAGCTTGTATAGCGAAATTGACAACAAAAAATGTATTTCTGATAAACAAAGATATTTTAAGTGTAGGTTCACATTCTCCAGGAACATCAAAACACAAACTTGCAAAGTACCAATCAATCAAACAATTTGTACCCAACTAAAAAATCAATTTCATTATATATTTTGATTTCAAAAATGGTAAGTAATAATTGACACCTATACATTTTATTTTTTTGAAAATTTCGTAAAGCTTTTTTCATGTTTAATAAAATAGATGTTATACGTACAAATTATAAATTCAATTTTATTTAATTTTGAATTAAATTAAATTATTAGAATCTTCAATCATTATCTATAGTTTAACCAACAAGGGAAAAACTGTAGCTGTAAATATCATTACTTAAGTTAAAACTTAATAATAAATTAACTGATGGCTGTTTCTAAATATAGATTAGTTGTATAAGAATTAAATGAATGTAATGCAAGTGTATATGTTTGGGTTGATACATAATTTTTAACCCCTCACCAATTTACGTATTTCACTTCTTAAACAAAAAAAAAAAAACACTATAAAAATATAAGTTAAAATTTTATTTTTAATTAAAGTTTGCATCTGAAATAAAAAAAAAATGTATTATCTAAAACTTATAACATACAACTGTACATATGTATAACCGTAAACAAATCATTTAAAACACATAGATTTTCCCGCTTTATCGCAACTAATGTTCATGTTTTTATAGCATACCTAAATATATTCAAAGGTATGTAGTATGAAGTGTGTGAAAACGGTAAAAACAAAAATATCTCAATATTAATGTCCCAAAATGAAAACAAAATAATATAAATCACAATTTAAAAGCTTTTTAATAATTATTAAACTTTTCCATTTACATAGATATTTGTATTATATAAATTATATGGTGTGAAAATATTCAAATCAAATGTTTAATATGCATACCTACACAAATATATTTATAATATAAGGATGTGTAAAGACATTTAATAGTATAATTGACAATATCAAGTATAACTACTGTTTATTTCTTTTATTTTCTTACAAATTTTAAATACTAGTATTTATTTTGTTTTTTAAAATAATATTATAATAAATAAAATAATAAACACAAAATCTTTTGTACTCAGGATAATAGTTATTAGAGAAAAATAAACAAACAATATTATAAAACTATTAATTTACGAACAAGAATAACAAATTAATTTTACAATGCAACACAACTAATATAAATAAATAACCATACAAAATTTCATTGATATAATATTTTTTTTTTAATTATAATAGTTAATTATTTTTATTGTTTTAATTTGGAAAAAAAGGCAACTCAAAAACATTTAATTAAAAAAAAAAACACACAAATAGACAAAGCAAAGTAAAAACAAAAGGCTGTTGATATAATTATACCAAAATAAATAAAAAAATCACAAAAAAAGAATTTAAAATAAAAATATTAAATTACATTTTGATGTTGTATTTTAGATTGAAATTTAAAAATAAATACATTTAATAAAAACAAAAGGAATTATTATTGGTGTTCTTATAAAAGTCATAAATAAATTTATAATATAAATAATTTATAATAAAAAAAATATGATAAACATGTATTGGGAAATCTTTTTTGTATGTAGTTCTTTGTATTCAAAAAAATGTAATACTACAAAAAACTACTAATTAATCACTGACATAAAATTGTAACACAATAAGATATATTATTAAGAATATTGACCATGATAATACTCAATACATCTTCGTAATTCCATTTATAAGAGTATGTATATTTGCACTATCGCATATAAAATTCTGTAAACAGATGTATATTCTTCTTTCAATATTGAAGTTAGTGTTATTTTTGTTTCAATTTATTTGTAAGTAACTTAACTTTTTATTTAAATGCAAAAAAGTATCTAAAAAAACAGAAGAAACAATGAATTTAAAATTGAAGTCAAAGTGAAATAAATTACGAGAAGTTATTTTAAAAATATGAAAAATAAATTGCAAACTAAATAAATCACTGAAGAGTTTACATATGTATGTATCCAATTTTTGTAATTCACTAAAAGAAATTTCTCGTCTTTAATATTTTATTTAATTATCTTTTTAATTTTATTTGTTTTTATTTAGAATCAAGTGAAATCAAAAAAGAAAAATTAAAAAAAAAATAATTATGTTTCCATAGGGAAAATAAAAACCAACATCAGTTATTGAAACAAAATTGTTGTATAAATAAATGTAAATATTTGTAAATTTGAAGCAATTATATTTGTAATAAATATGCTTTCAGTTGAATATAGTTCTTTGAAGAAAAAGAAATTAGTGTTTGTATTGATTTCTTAAATCTTACAGTTACATAATAATACAATCTGCAGTGCCTACTAAGGCAAAAAAAGTTAATTTCATTCGGAAAATATTTTCAACTTTACGGGTTCTAGGTATGTATTTAGCTTACATCGATTTTTTCATTGGGAATATTTATATTTAAGAGATAAGTAAAAGTATGAAGTTGTTAATTCTTGGATATTGTTCCACAAAGTACTTAAAACCGAAACGTTTTTTCCGTTACGTATTTCTCATTGCTTTAACCGAATTTGTAATTTCGACATACATAAATGCAGTTAAAAATTTTCTAAACACGAAAATGCTTTTACAAAACTACCGAAATGCAATGATTTAAGTCGTTTTTATGCGAAATTGATAAAAGGATTATACACAATCCAACGAGATGTGAACGTGATAAGATCTCTTTTTAGATAGTTTTCTTCCCTTCAAAACAATTTTAATTTGCACGCAGATTCGCGTGCTTCGTTTCAAAATATTATAGTAAAAATTGCAGTACAAGAACATTTAACCCTTCCATGGCAGCATCGCATCAGAGAGTAAAGCAAGGAAATTATTGAACCGGAAAAAAAAATAATTTTTTTTATATATACAAGATTTCTTACTACATTCAAATTTCAACTCTTGCATTTTATTACAAAATTAACACAAGATCCAGCTTTGCGTTTTGATTTGGATTTTCAAGACCCTGTTTAAATTGGGAAGATAGAGTAGGGACTCACGCCAGTTACTGTAAGTGAGGAGCGGGATAAGTGGTCTCGTGAGGCATATAGAAAATATAAAAACTGGACTCATAATTCTGATTTTCTGACGAGTAGAGAACTGAGAAAGGAATGCATGAATAATAAAGAAGAAAGAAATGGGTAAATAAATCTATTTTCATTAGCCGCGTTTAATTATTACCAATAACACATTTGGGTAACCTCATAAAAATAAAATTATATAAGCCATTTTAATAAAAACAACGCTTAACTCACCTGTAACTTTCGAGATTGCGTGTAAGCATGGATTAAGAGCTAACTCGTGAATTAAAACGTATTTTTACTTTTCTGATTTAAACCTTCGCTAAACCACCTTCCTTGTTGATTTAGCTAGCTCGTAAGTGGCAGAAATCTAATTCACGAGTTAATGATAACTCGCTGCTTGCTCCGTTTTTACTTGCGATATACATACGTAGTATAGGGCCACAGTACTCATAACTAAGGTATTTATCAGCCGCAGCTTGTCAAATTTCAAGATGGCTGCCCCTTGTGTAAGTACACAGTAAATAAAAACAATTTATGGCTGCCCCTTCGGTAAGTACACAGTAAACAAAACAAATTTGTAGAGATTGTTAGAAATTCCATTTGTTTACTATTGATTTTGACAACATGCGTAGAACTGGACAAAAATGATAACGCTAGTGATATTACCTGTAATATATGTATCTTGGTAGAGGGCAAGTTAAACAAAAATCGAGATAATAATTTTCCCTAACATTACGATGATAGAGAACGCGAAAAATTAGGTTCAGCAATACTGTCTGTCTGTCTGTACCTCGACCTGCAGCCTAAACGGCTGAAGCGATTTTCTTCAAACTTTGGACTGAAGGTTGTTATGGAATTCTCTAGAGGGGAAATTGATTTTTTTTTTAACTCAAAAAATAACGGTTCCTGCCATACAACCAATATACAAATATTGATTTATTTCAAAAATGGCTCTAACGATTTTGAAAAAAAAAAAAACTACGAGCTACTAAAATTACCACAGTTAATATTTTGGTAACAAAACAAAAATTTTATAACGGTTATTAACGGTACCTGTCATGGAACCGATTTTTTGGTTTTCAAATTTCTCCTTAACGGCTACCACGATTTCAACCAAATTTTTTATGTGAGAGGTCCTTTACAATTTTAACAATTTTGCATGTAAAATTTTTTGATTTTTTAAAAAATATTGAAATTTTTTTTTTTTTTTTGAAAATTCAATATCTTGAAAACGGGTCAATGAATATTTTTTTAGTTTTGTGTAAAATTGTATTTTATTATATTCTAAAAGTTGGCATCCAAAATTTTATTTTTAAAAATGTTCAAGAATTTTTATATATAACTTATGATTTTTGAAATTTTTTTTCATAAATTCATATTTATCAAACAAATCAGATGGCATACTTTTTTTTAGCTTTATCTGTTTTATCTATTTAAACAACAAATATATAGTTATTTTTATCTAAGAGGTCATTTGTTTCTAAAAACTTTTTTAATAATATCACATTAAAGATTTTAGCTACGAGAGCAAGTTTGTGCGATCCAGTCGTGCCCATTTTTTAATGGGTCTGGGTTGCAGTAGTAGTTTCTCTTCTATGTTTGTTTACTTACATACATTATGTGTGTATATAAATGTAGATCGTGTAGATTCAAAAAATTTAAATTAAAAATAATCTGTGAGGCAGCATTCAAAATATTGTATTTTTGGTCTTGCTCTTAAGCCTTATGATTATTTGTTACAATTAAAAAAATAAATAAATGAAAGATAACATCAGGGTTATCCATGTTCCTATGTACAATGTACAAATACATTGAACAAACTTAAGAAAAAAACAAATGCCTCTACCATCTCGGATTTGCACAAAATACATCCTCGACAGTAATTTTAGAAGACAACACAATAATATTCAGTAAAGCATCATTTTTTAACCGTATAGTTATTTATTCTCAATTTAGTAATGTTTTGCAAAATAATAGTTTAAAAGTACAGCGCAATTTTTTGGGAGAGTTCATATTGATAAAAAAAAATTGTGACCTCGATGTTGGATTAAGATATAAATTTAGGTGCAGCAGTTTAAATTTTAAGTCTGTTCGACTAATAATAATTATTTTTATATTGGTCTTATAAAAATACCATTTAAAATGAGACGTTTGAGGTACAATTTTATTTTATTTTTGTTAGATTAAAGATGAGTTAGTTCAGAAATGGCCATCTTCTGCGGCAGCCCCCATCACAATTACAACAAAATATGTTACATGCTCCGAAGCCACAGCAATTATTCCAATCGCTTGGACGGTTATCAGCACATACTCCGAAATATCCAGTGCAACATTCTGACTTTATCTGCCAGACAACAACTGTTGCAAAAACAATTAAGATATAAATGATATGCAAAGATTCCATTTTTATATTTTCTGAAATAAAAATTAAAATTAATTAAAAACAAATTAAAACTCCTGAAGCAATAGCTACCTACCTTACCTTGATAACGATTTAATTTATAATGCAAAATGCATTATTGAACGGCTATGAGCCTTGTATATAAAGCTATACAGAAAGCTATGAGTTCATTTTTATATGTATGTACATAATATAAGTACTAGATGAAATAAAAAACGTACAAATTAGATTAAATTAATCTATATTTATTTCTTCTCTGCAAGCAATGTATTAAATTAAAAACAGTCTTGGAGGCAGCCAGCGTTTGAAATGTTATATTTTTTCTTTCTGTTTTCATTGGTTCCAATCAAGGCTGGTTGGGGGATCACAGGGGTCTGATTGCTGCGTGTTATTTTTGTTCTGTGGCTTTCGAGACATCTCAATTAAAAAAGGAAAGAACTTTTTTTTTAATTTGTTATAAGTAGGGCTGGGCTTCTCATGCAATTAAAAATCGGAAACATGCGGTTGGAATGGAAAATATGCAGACAAAAAACGGAAAATATGCACTTAAAAAACATTATTTTACCTTATTTTTCTCAGAAGAAAAAAATAAAACAAATATTTTTATTTAATTTTTTTTTAATAAAGAATTGATTACAATCTGACGTAAAGAGAGGGGTTTTTGGACAACAAATTTCATCTTTTGTTAGATTATTAAAACAGCTTTCGTCATTGTATCTCATCAGACTTAATATGTACATTATTTAAAGTTTTCATTGTAGAATAGCCTTGGTTTTTCTCAAATAACAGTCTCATTTGTTTTTTAAATAATTGCACCAATAGGCCATTTAAATTTAAAAGAATTAATTTTTTCAAAATTTCCATTAACTTAATCGATTTAATTTTTTAATATGCCCTCAAAATTTGTGATCGTGCCACATAGAAAATTATAGTTTGAGCAAATAAATACAATTTAACCACCATCGAATTGGATCTCTTTAAAATGTTTTGCATTACGGAATTGCTTTTATCCACGTTCCCCACCTAGTATTTATAGGCTATTAAACCAACTCCCCGACCTACGTTTTTCGTCACAAATATAAAAAAATATGAATGAACAATATGAAAATATGCACTCAAAATATGCATTTATTATGAAAATCATATAGGTACCTATATTATTTCTGTTGTCAAACTCCTTTTTTCTCATTTATAAAATAGTCAAACCCATCGCTTTCAATGGCGAATTTGTATTTTTTTATTCTCAAAAGCGCATTCGCTTTCCAATTTTTGTTTGAAAGCTATAGTTTTCTAGGTGATCGAACAGGTTATGATCGATTTCAAACAAAAAATGGAAAGCAAAATCGCTTTTGAGAATAAGAAAATACAAATCCGCCGATGAAAGCGATCCGCCGCGCTTCTCAGAATCGGCCTACGGGGGTGAAAGGGTGTACTATGACCAGTAAACCCCCCCACCCCCAGAACTGGTACGTTGATGAAAGTTGGTTGGAATGTTTCATTTTTTATTATAACCAAGAATAAAAAAAGATAAATGAAAGGAAATTGTCAAAGGTGGTTTTTGAAGGAAAATGTTTTATCTGCTCTATATTAAAAAAATACATTTATTTTTCCATTAAAACGGCTATTACTTTCTGAAGGGTAGGTGTATCATCTTAATTTAAGTTTAATTGGATTCAGTGTTAAAAAATACTTTAAAATCATGTACCTACCATATTATATATTTGAAGGTACCTCGTTTACATAAAAATAAAATGTTGGGTATACCCCATATTTTCCTTTCACTTCAAAAAAAAAAAAAACCACCCCTGGAACAAAAATATTTGAATAGATCATTTTGAGTCTTGGTTCTGACAAAAAATCAAACATTTCTACCAACTTTCATCAACATACCAGTTTTGGAAGGGGTTTACAGGTAGCCCGTAGTGTAATGGTTAGTAAATTCATCAGATTGTACCAAGACAAATGTTTGATACATCCACATGCCTCTCTCCCCCATTTGAGCAAGGGTGGGAAAGGGACCAACAAAATAATATGTTTCTATGGATTCAGGTATTATGAAGACATTCCATGTCATCGTCCGATGTCTGGTTCTCGATTTATAGGAATTTATGTGGAATTTTGTTGTTATGATCTGGTAAGGAGGCAACCCTTATATCTCCGGTCTGCCAGTGTTACCACCGTGACAAAACTTCTTAAAAATAAATTTAAGATGTGGTCAGAATGAAGTTAACGCCCTAACCATTTCTTTTCTCCTTCGTAAATAAAAAAAAATTATACTTGGCATTCAGATAGTAAATTATGTACATACTGTGGTGAATATGCCCAGTTATGTAAACAACGACACATTAGTACAACTTTGCGCGCCATCTTTGAAATAAATAAATAATTAAATCCATCACGGTTGGTGTCCAGGCTCGTTCGTATTGAAATAATGGAACGAAACCTTTTTGGAAAAGCACCATATAGCAGACCCTAGAAAATTATAGAACCCTATATTAAGAATATAAATACAGGGCCACCAGCCCGAAAGCGGCAGTTTGATTTTAAGAGTGAACGAGTAGATATCGGTGTGAAAAATAAAGAGTTGCATACTTGTGCTTGGTTGTAGTAATAAAAAGTATTTGAAGAAAAGTATTTGAAATAAAAAGCGTTTTATTTTGTTAATTAATTTCAGTTTCAGTTTGAATAAAGGAAATAAGTTTTATTTGCGAACCCGTATTAAAATATTACATTGGTGTCAGAAAAAGTGGAATAAAACTTATTTAGTCTGTGAATTCAGATAATTGATGGTGAAAAATTGATAAAGTGTGTGGATTAGTAAACAAATAAGAAAGGAGCTTGTGAAAAGTGACATATAAAAATATAAACAAAAAAAAAAAATTGGTAAAATTGTGAATGCATTGAATTGTGTTGAACTTAAAGAAGAACTTAACAGACGAGGTCTTCCTACTGCTGGAACGAAAAATTACCTCATTATTCGTCTGCAGGAAGATTTAAGGCAACACGATGAAAATCCAGACACGTTTCTATTTGAAATTTAAATGCCGGAAGAGCAAGTAAGTACAACCATAGACATGACCAATATGATGGCTCAGCTGCTTGCCCAGTTTGAAGACCAACGAAAAGAGCAAAAGAATCTTCTTGAGAAATTTGAAGAACAACGCAACGAGCAAAAGAATTTACTGGAAAAAAAACAGAAAAAAAAACTTCTCGAACGATTTGAAGAACAGAAACACGTCCTCGAAGGTAAACTAGATGCCTTTGAGAACAAGTTTGTTGCTTTTATTTCAAATACTTTTCTTCCAATACTTTTTATTACTACAACCAAGCACAAGTATGCAAGGCTTTATTTTTCACACCGACATCTATTCGTTCACTCTTAAAATCAAACTGCCGCTTTCGGACTGGTGGCCCTGTATTTATATCCCAAATTAAGGGTTCTAGAATTTTCTAGGGTCTGCTAGATGGTGCTTTTCCAAAAAGGTTTCGTTGTAGAAAAACAATTTTCATCAGAAGAAGCAAAATTCGAGAAGGTTGAAGATAAAATTTAGAGCATTACCGATATATTAGAAAAAGTTAGAAAAATGAAGGTTCGAGAAGGTAATGCCGACTTTCCAAAGAGAAAATAAATGAATCCACCAACTTTTGATGGACAAACTTCTTGGTCGATCTACAAGAAGCAGTTTGAGGCAGCTGCAGCAACAAACGGGTGGAATGAGGAAGACAAGTTTATTGCCCTGACGCTTGCCCTTAGAGGTTCTGCTGCTGAATTATTGCAAACCATACCAGCAGAACAGAACGGCAACTTCAGTGCTCTTGTTCAGGCCATTGATAAACGTTTTGGTGATGGCCATATGCAAGAAGTCTTCCGCGTCCAGCTCAATACCAGAGTCCAGAAAAGAGGTTAAAGTCTGCAACAACTCCGAGCAGACATTGAAGGCTGGCGCACTTAGCATACCTAACTGTAGGAGATGAAATTACCAACCAGCTCGCAACGGAGGCTTTTGTCCGTGCAGTTTTCGACATCAACCTCCAGCGAGCAGTTCGAACTGCTGGAAAACGCACGCTTTCTGAAGCATTAGCGTTCGCTCTGACTATGGAAGCATCAGAACAGGCTTCCTTAGGAGTTCATCGGGTAAGAAAACTTGAAGTTGAGGAATGTTCTTGTCAGAGTGCTGAATTCCGTAGAAGTCAGCGAGAAGGACCTGCTCAATGCTGGAATTGCAACAAAACCGGACATCTCCAGCGCCAGTGCAGATTGCCACCAAGAAGAGTCGCTTGTCAATATTGTGGAAACAGGAATAATACCAACGAACAGGTAAGCAATAACATCATCGCTCCTGCTCGCCCTGGTATCGATGGGCCCAGAACCACCATATAAGTCTCGCACACTAAACGGAACAATAAAAGTCTGACAGTGAATGCAACATTTAATGGCAAGAAACAGTTGGCTACAATTGACACCGGTGCCACAGTCTCCATTGCAAGAAAAGACTTGGTCAAGATGACGTGGCTACATAACACCAATAGCTACTGTCTTAAAACTGCGACAGGTAAGGCAGCAAGAGTATATGGATAAGGTCGTCTGAAGATCTGTTTGGCAGAACTAGAGTTTTCGCACCTATTTTTGGTAGCAGACATATGTGATGAGTGCATAATTGGAATCGACTTTAAGAAGGAGCATGGAGTAATTCTGGATATCGGTAAGCAAGTGCTAAAGTACCAAAATGTAGAGATTTCTATGGTTTATGGCAACGAAAACTTATCGATTCTAAGAACCGTCATCAAAGAAGACATGTCATTGCCTCCCTCTTCAGAAGTGTTTGTTTGGACGAAAATAGAGGGCGATCTAGGTAGCCACCGATACCTCATGGTGGAACCAGAGTCTGAGCAATCTTATCAAAACATCATCTTAGGGAAGACTCTTGTGGAACCAAAGAACAACATGGTACCCGTACGGATTCTGAACATCAAACCGTACGAGGTCAAGCTCAAGAAAGGAGAAATAATTGGAAAATGCGAATCTGTGACCGCAATAACTAAAATCACAGAAATGAACGCAGAAGAACCTATGGACCCCGGAAAATGCAGCTCCATGAAAGCCAAAATTCTCAACCCATCTAATCTAAGTCAACATCAGTTGGAAGCCTTCTTCATGAGTACGCTGATATATTTTCTACACCGAGTGGGCAGTATGGTCGAACACAACTAGTACAGCATCGAATCGACACAGGTGATGCGAGACCGATTTGACAACCAGCAAAACGTCTCCCATTAGCCAAACAAGCCGAAGTTGAAGAAATGATATCGACAATGAAGAAAGATTGGCTAATCGAAAATTCCAAAAGCCCTTGGGCGTCACCAGTGGTTCTTGTCAAAAAGAAAGATGGAAGCACCCGATTTTGTGTGGACTACTGTAGGCTGAACGATGTAACAAAGAAAGACATCTACCCTCTGCCCAGAATCAGCGATACTTTGGATGCAATGGAAGGAGCTCAATGGTTCTCGACACTGGACTTAAGGAGTGGCTACTGGCAGGTAGAAATCCATCCCGAAGGTCGAGAGAAGACAGCTTTCTCCACAAGAAATGGTCTGTGGCAGTTTTAAGTTATGTTGTTCCGATTATGCAACGCTCCGGCAACAGTTGAGCGTCTGATGGATTGTGTTCTTCAAGAACTTACTTAGAAATCATGCCTTGTATATTTGGATGATGTCATCGTTTATGGAAAAAATTTTGACGAACATTGTGAAATCCTTAAGGCTGTATTCCAAAGGCTTCGAGAAGCACACTTAAAATTAAATCCAGATAAATGTGCGCTTTTCAAGACCGAAGTTAAGTACCTGGGACATAACATCTCATCCCAAGGAGTAAAGATTGATCCGGAAAAAGTGGACACTGTGAAGAATTGGCCCACACCACAGGATAAACAACAACTCCGTAGCTTTCTTGGTCTAGCCACATATTATCGGCGCTATGTAAAAGACTTTGCTGGAATCGATTAAAGCTTACATCAGCTTACTGAAAAGGGGAAGACGTTCAAATGGTCAGATGAGTGCGAGAAAAGTTTTCAGGAACTCAACCTACGCTTGTGTAATGCCCCTGTGCTGACCTATCCGACTCCAGCCAAACCTTTCATCATCGACGCCGATGACTGCAATGTTGAAATTGGAGCTGTATTGTCGCAAGTCCATGAAGGAGAAGAAAAAGTCGTCGCCTACTACAGCAAAGTACTCTCGAGGCCAGAGTGGAATTATTGCGTGAGCAGAAGGAAACTTCTAGCATTGATTTTGGCAGCAAAGCACTCCCATAAGTACATAAGTATGGGCAGAAGTTCCTCCTTCGAACAGATCATGGTGCGCTTAATTAGCTTCTGAACTTCAAAAATACAGAAGGTCAAGTAGCAAGATGGATCGAGAGACTCAGATATAGATCCCATTCTTTCATGGAAGGAACACGAAGAAAAACCAGAATGGGGTGCTATCTCCGATAGAAGTCCAGCTCTCAAAACATATTGGACACAGAGGGACTCTCTTCATGTGCAAGAAGGTGTACTGAGGCGTAAATAGGAGTCTGCAGATGGCAAATCTTATGTGATGTAGTTAATCGTGCCTAGGTCAAAGGTTAATGACGTTCTTCGAGAGATGCATAATGGAGCATCTGGAGGTCATTTGGGAGTTAATAAAACGCTGGAAAAGATACGACAACGGTTCTACTGGCTACATGTAAGAGAGGATATCAAAAAGTGGTGCAGAAAATGTGATACTTGTGCTGCTACCAAGGGACCAGGTAGAAAGCTTCAAAGTAAAATGCAGCAGTACAATGTGGGGAGACCTTTCGAGAGAATAGCAGTATATGTCGCAGGTCCGTTCCCCGAGACCAACAGCGGAATTCGATACATCCTTGTAGTCATGGATTACTTCAGCAAGTGGCCTGAGGAATTTTTCCATCCCAAATCAAGAAGCTTAAACAGTTTTTGATCAGACTATCTTCAATTGGGAGAGCAGGTTCAGCGTACCTTTGGAACTGCATTCTGACCAAGGAAGGAACTTCGAATCTAACATCTTTCAGGAGGTTTGCTCTTTCCTTGGCATCAAGAAGACGAGGACAACCACCACTTCATCCATAATCTGATGGGATGGTAGAACGATTCAACAGGACTCTTAAAGAACTTCTGTCCAAGAGGTTTTAGGTGACTACCAACGAGATTGGGACCGCCATATTCCATTGTTCTTGATGGCCTATCGAAGTGCGGTTCATAGCACAACAATACGGCTGCCCACTGAAGTCAAATTTGGATTCGGATGCCGAACCATGGAACCGGAAATGTCAGATGAATATGTGAATAACCTCAAAGAAAGACTCATTGACATTCATCAACGGACAAGGAAAAACATAAAAACAGCTAGTGACAACCTGAAAACACGGTACGACGCCCGTGCAACAGCGATGGGATTCAAAGAAGGAGACCTGGTGTGATTTTTCAATCCTCACCGACAAAAGGGACTGTTACCAAAACTTCAACAAATCTGGGAAGGCCCATATACCGTTGTGAAGCGAATCAATGATGTGGTTTACCGCATTTAGAGAGGAGTAAGGGGCAAGCTTAAAGTAATTCACTGCGACCGTTTACATCGTTATAACGGTGGGGACGGGATTAATGGATTTAATCGGGACGATCAATCCTAAGAGGGGGGCAATGTGGTGAATATGGCCATTTATGCAAACAACGACATCATTTATTAGTACTAGTTTGCGCGCCATCTTTGAAGAAAGGGAAGAACTTAAATCCACGGTTGGTGCCCAGGCTCGTTCGTTATTTCGTCATACCATTGTATATAGAATCCATAGTACTATCATGGTGAATGTCGAATGGACTGCCATCTTCATTCAGTGGGCAACAGAATCTCAATAATCTCAATGAATTCTACAACTCTATCTCACGGAGACATTTGAATTTTGTGGAGAATTATTTGCAAGAATAGGAAAGGAATAGTCTAATTAATAATAGTCAGAGTGAAATAGGTAGATGCATTGTATATAGATTCTATATACAATGGGTAGATGGAATGTTTTTGTTAAGGGATAGGGATAAAATAAAGGAAAATAGAAATAAAAAACAAAAAAAAAAGGAGAATGAAGTTTATTAATTGTATGTAGGTACCTATACTGTCATTTACTTTGCTATCTTAAGATGCAGAGAATAAGAAAGTGTGAAAAAAATGTTGGGAATTCTCCTTGGTTTGCCGTTTTTTTTTTTGCGGTTAGAGGAAGGGGTGTTTTTTTTCAAACTTTGGGTGTCTTTTACGCAAGGAGACAAATGTGACGGCGCGTGGCATGAAGGTGAAGGCATATAGGTAGATTGTTTTTTTTTTTTGCTTTCTACATATTTAGACTTGTTGGTAAGTATATGAGTGATGTTATAATTTATGTGTTTAATGCCGATAATGTTTTTTGATTTGTTTCATGCTCAGAATAATTTGTATTAATACCTAGGTAGGTACCTACTAGGTATCTGTAGGTAGTTAGGTATACCTTCCCAATTTTTATGGCATCCAAGTATTAAATCATTATTCTCGATAAATACAAATCGGTGAAGTTCTTTTGAAATTGACTGTTTGGATCATAGTCGGCGTTCGCCTACCAATTTTCTAATTGAATTTTTTAAAAATCATAACTCCATTTCTACTGGAAAGATTTAAAAAAAAATCTTGTGTACCTAGGTACCTACTTACCGAAATCGGCGTTGTAAAAAGTGGTGAAACTAGGTATAGGTATTTTTCCTAGCTATTATGTTTATATTTCAAAACTAATTTTTTCGATTGTTGTTGAAAAATAACTTATATGAATAAATGTTTAAACTATAGTTATAAGCACTGAAGTTATTTTATGTTCCGGATCTTTAAGACGAAAAACTCCAAATTATGTTTGAACATTACCTACCTATCCTCAATTAATTAATATTAGGTAGGTAATCCTCAATTAATTATTATTAATTATACCTATGTAAATATATTAAAAAAATTGATACCTAGGTACATAGGTAGGTATACATCAAAATAAAAAAAAAAATATTTTATTTGACAAATGAAACTTCGTTTTTCGTCATTTTTTTAACAATATTTATCTATACATACCTACATACACCTGTGTATAATTCAATTTTTAATGTACTGATAGTTTTGCAATTTAGGTACATTAATTTTCGCTATCTGGTTTATTTGAAAAAAAAAAAATAAAAATGTAGGTAGGTACCTAGGACCATACCTATGTACATACCTAGGTAGTTCTTATTAAATAAATAATGTTCTAGGTACCTACGTATGTAGGTGGTATAGTTAGGTAGGTATTCATTTTTCAAAAACTGCTAGGTACCTACCTAAACTCAAATAAAAAAATAATTAGTTATTTGACAGTTAGGTAAAACTTTTAAATCCTACTAGGATATTGCCCACTGGCTGAAATTTAACTACGGCATGGACAGACTCTAGTGTCAAACAATTATAGGGTAAATGCACTAGTATCCGGACAGTGCTAGTGTCGGGACACTTGTCATTTATTTGAGAAAAATAGGCATGTTATACAATAACGGTATGAAATAACAAATAAGTATCAATATACAATGTTTTATGTATTTAAAAAATGTATGCAAAGTTTCATGTACATTAACGCAGCACTGTAAGAGTTATGCGTCTTTTCAGTTTTGCAGGTATAAGAGAAACATTAAAATGTCATTTTGAGTCTAAAAAAAATAGTGGAAGCGTTTAAAAGATTTAAGTATTTTATGCAGTCTTAATTAATTTATTCTAATAGATTTTATTATTTAAAGCATAAAAGTTAATAAAACTTAAGTTTTTGTCAAAATAATTGGTGTCCGGGTACTGGAACAAATTTTGATCTTCATTTTCAGTTTCCGGACAGTGTCCGGATACTGAAAATAAGAGAAAAATATTAAATGTATGTTTTATTGATCTAATACCTAATACTACGTTTTCACTGGGCCAAATGAGGCAATATCGTTGCAAATTTCCAAATCAGATCCGAAATTACCTCATTTCCCACACAAATTCTCGTTCTCAAATGAGCTAATTTCAACAAAATAATGCAAGAGGAAATTTTAGGTGTAAACTGCTCGAGGGAACATAAGGAGTAAATTATCAAGTTTCTGCTGAGAGGACTCATCATATTATCGAATAAAAGGAGCAACAAGAAATTTAAGATACCCAAACAGAAAATAGTTTAAGCTAAAATAAGTAAATTATAGTTTAAGTTAATGATATGTACTTATTTATATTAAATACAAATATTATACAAAAGAAATATGTTAGGATTTGTATTATATTATTAATTTAACTTTCAATTAAATATAAATTTTAATTAACTAAATTTTCCATTTCAGGTGAAGTTCCTTCAATATCGGCAATATTTTATAGATTTTATTGATTTTTTTATTTCAGGTGCAAGTTCCTAAGAGAGGCTATATTTTGTAGTTTTAAGAAATTTTATTGATCTTCCATTTCAGGTGCAAGTTCCTCTAAAAGCGGCAATATTTTTGTAGTTTTAAGTATTAAAAAAAACAACAAAAAAAACAAAAAAAAAAATTAGTATTAGTAAGAGGAATAGGCTTACCATGGATACCTCAGAAAAAAAACGCATGTGCAATATCTTAATATTTTGAGCTTGTAGTTATAGTAAAAGGACTAGGCTAACCATGGATACCTCAAAAAAAAACGCATGTGTAATATTAATATTTTTGTAGTTTTAAGCTGTAGTTATAGAAAGAGGACTAGGCCTACTGGGTAAACCTCATTAAAAAAAACGCATCTTGTATTCTACCCCACTGGGGGATGTGGAAAAGAATACTCTTCTATTATTTTATTATTTAACTAGTAGGTTTGCAAAGGCGCCCGTCGCCGTCGAACATGTTATGTTAATTTAATTGACAACGTCACACTTCAATTGTTGTTTTTTTTTTTTTGTTGAAACCTTAATTTTTTATTTTAAAAAAGTTATTTTTTTCTTGTAAAATAGTTAATTTTTTTTTGTAAAAAAGTTAATTTCTTTTTTTGTAAGAAATTTAATTTTTTTTTTAGTTATTTTTTTCTTGAAAAAAACTTTATTTTTTTTTGTTAAAAAGTAAATTTTTTAAAATGTCGTTTCAAATTAATAAATCTTTTATTTAAAATACTTTGATATATTATATTTATTTCATTAAAACAAAAACACACCTGTTCTCGACTTCCTTATTTTTGGAATGCCCCAATGAATCCTTTTTGTCCCCCCTTCCCCTCAGCGCTGGCGACGTCCCTTTCCCACCCAAGTTTCTCCTTCTATTTCGCTACAATTTTTCATTTTAAAAAAGTTAATTTTTTTTTTGTAATCACACAAACCTGTCATATTATTTAGGTGATTTGATGATCACCCCCAATTTTAGCTAGTGGCCATATTGCTCGGTGTCACATTCTATTTGTAATTAACCAATCTTTAAACATCTAAAAAAAAAACACTAACTTGTAAAAAAAAATGTAAAAAATTGTTAACGAAAAAAATTATTGGTAGGTAGGTACCTTATATCTCCAGTCAACGTTTGGTACCTACATTGAACATTAATTTTGTTACCTATCTAGGTATGAAGGTAAGAACGGGGACCAGAATCAAAAATCAGAAATAAAAATTAAAATAGGTACCTTACCTAGTAGGTTACTTTTTGCAATTGGTAAATTTAAAAAAAATTAAGTAAATTTAAAACGACTTCAAAAATGTACGTATAGGTACCTAGGTACGTACATAGACATAACTACATAGGTAGGTAGGTAAATTTGAAAACATTTGATAATCGCTCTCAAAAATACAAAAAAAAACAATTTTTATTTGTCAACGTATGTATGTATGTAGGTACATATGTATATATGTATCTACATAGGTAGTTACTCACCTGCATGTGTATAGGTACCTACCTTAATTAAAATTTTTAGTGCACCTGTACTGGGTCGTTTCGCAATTTACATTTAGCCCTATTGTGAGTTTCACCTGGAAATATCTCGCCCGAAAATATTTTGTTCGACCGGATTTTTTAAAGCTATTGCGAGTTTCACCCTCTATTTTTCAACAAGTGTGGCCTCGTTTATCACCAAAAATTAAATGAAAATCTTGCTGTAAATGACATGACATATTTCACACGAAAAAAATGCTGTCATTAGTGCCAATAAGGGAATTTTTACGAACAAGGAACATTTTTTGCCCGAAGCTCACAATAAGGGAAGAGTGAAATTTAATTTTTCCGGGCGAATTTTCTTTCATGCCGAACTCACAAAAGGGCTGATTAATTTCCGATCTCTGAAAAAAGTTAGGTACTTTGTACTTAGGTAGTTTTAGTTAAAATTACTTTTTAAAAATGCTGTACTTAGGTTAGGTACCAGGTACCTACCTACATATCTACATACCTAAAAGTATTTAAAAAAAATTGCTACACTCAAAAATAAAACAATTTTTATTTGACAAAAATTAGTTTCATATTTTTTTGAACCTACCTACTTACCTGTTTATAATTCAGATTTTTAGCGCACTCCCGATTCAATAACTTTTTTTAAAAACACTTTATTTTGATGCCTACCTACTAGGATATCGCCCGCCCTACCTTACATGTCTAGGTATATATTATTAATTAACAGTCAACGCATATAACTATACCTACGACCTACCCTCAAACAAATCAAACAAACAAATTATAGGAATTATAAGAAACTTGTTTTTATTTTCTGTATCAAACACTTACCTATCTCAATTCTCACTTATTTAAAATTAAATAATTTCCGTACCAAAAACTACCCTCAATACTTACACTACCTATATACTTACACATGACCATACTTTTCTTTCCGGCATACAAATCAATTCACACAAATGCAACCTATCCAACAAATTATTCTTTCCCTCAAAAAAATCTACCTCCATACCCTTTATACCTACATCGTTGACGACCACGACGGCTGAGTTTATGCACACATTATTCTTCTCCGCAAAAAAATCTACCATATCCCCTTGCTACAACGATTACGACAACCCAAACAGCTGAGCTTATGTACACTTTCGTTTATTCAAGATCAATGACACATTTTTTTCTACTTCTCTTCTCGCATATAGCTTCAGCAACAAAAAACTATGCACATTCAAAGGGGATACGATTTTTTTTTTGTTATTCTCTTCAACTTTTTCTCATCCTTGATGTTTAAAAAAAACTTCAATTGGTAATCTCGCTTACTCCATTTGATTCTTATCAGAATCGAAAAAAATACACTACTCTTGTTCTAACTGCATAAGTTTCGATTCTCCGATAAATCAAGTCTACCAAAAATGGAAGTCTCCGCCGAAAATTGTCTCCCAAAATGGATTTCTCCGCGAGCTAAAGTGGCGCCACCACAGGCAGAGTTATCCTTCGTTTGATCTCAGCGCTGGTGTCATTGTTTGATTATATAGCGGAGCCCAGGTAGACAAAGTCCTCAAAGTTATATCTATCTATGGTGACGTTCTGTCCAAGACGTTCGTGTTGAGCGTCCTTTCTAGATGACAGCATATACTTTGTTTTGCCCTCATTTACCGCTAAACCCATATTTGCCGCTTACTTCTCAATGCTTGCAAAAGCTCCAGTGACATTACGCTTTGTTCTTCCAATTATGTCAATATCGTCGGTGTATGCAAGTAATTGGATGGAATTTTGAGAGATTGTGCCTCTAGCACTGATCTCTATAATACACTGGATAGTGGATTCATATAAAAATCTTGAAGCAAATTGAAGGAAAATTATAACAGTGGAAGGATACAACTGTTGACAGTTGTCAATTTTTTTTTTAGTTTGATTTGGTGGTTTTTGTTTACATTTTTTTATTAGCTGATGTTTTTCGCGAGTGAGTAAGAAAGTTATTTATAATAGATCATAAAAAAAAAAGATTTTAATTGATTTTTTCATAGTTTTCTTCGATATAAAACACAAAACATTATAGAGAACATCAGTGATAGTGTCCCATTATCCTTACATGGTGAGATTGCTCTGGTGAAATGGACAGAACAGGTTGGCTTAACACTAATCGCAAGAGATATGAATTCCATGACTCTGCAACTGAAGGCACCCAAATTGCTGGGGAAGAATATTCCATATCTGCGAAGAGAACAGTATTCGTATCCATCAACCAGTAGTGCAAGTACTGCGTCTGTTGATGTTGCAAAATAAATAGGAATAATCAAATGTCTGTGGTTTTTGAAATTCATAATTTTGGTTTAAATAAAGATATCGCGACGCCAAGATCGCTTGCCACTCGAGTCTTGAAACAGAATTAATGAATCTTGAAATCGTACTTTGAAATCAAATCACCCTTGTCAATATCTTCTGAGAGACCATCCCAACAATGATGTGTTCTGCAGATTCTTCAATGATACATTGTACCATAGGATCCGTTTTTTTTTTGTTGCCAAACGCTTAACACCTTCAACAAGTTTTGGAAAATCTTGTTGGTGCAGTTCTTCAGCCTCCAATTTAGAGCACAATCCATCTTTCATGAACAAGACTGGCTAAGATAGTTTCAGTTTGTAAACACACGCATACAATATTTCGAGATACTTTTAATTTAATTAACAATTTTAATTTTATAACATTTTATAAGACGCGTACTACGGAAAATGAGCGCTTGGTATATATTTTATCTGTTAAATACGCAGAAACAATTCTTAAACTGAATTTCTTCAACATGTATTTAAGTTTGAGAGAAATATTACAATTTTTAATGAACACTTATTAAAATTAATGGAAAACAATAGCAAATTAAACAATTTTATTTATGTTTTGTTTTCGTTTGCGTTTGTACTACAAACAAACCAAACCAGTGCTATCAAACAAACAGCTGATATCAATGCACGATTTTTTGTGATGATAAAAAACTATCTCTTTCTTTCCTTCGGCAAAAAAAAGAGACAAAAGTGTGCAAGGATACAATTGTCAGATTCAATTTGCTTCAAAAAAAACTGTTATACGTATAGGGAATCCACTATCCAGTGTATTATAGAGATTAGTGGCCGCTAGTGTTGACGTGAAAGTTTTGCACTATTCTTTCAAGTATGATGTTGAAGAAGTCGCATGACAGCGCGTCGACTTGCCTTAATCCTTTTTTGACATCGAAGGTGTCGGTGAGGTCCATACCAACCTTGATGGAGCAGCCTGCGTTCTCCATCGTCATCCTGCACAAACGGACGAGTTCGCCAGGGATGCCAAAACTAGACATTGCTTTATATAGCTCGTCTCTATAAATACTGTCATACGCGGCCCTAAAATCGGTGAACAGGTGGTGAGTGTCGACTTGAAGTTCCTGGGTTTTTTCCAAGATCTGCCGTAGTGTGAATATTTGGCCGATGGTGGACTTTTCTGGTCTGAAGCTGGGCTGTTATACTGAAAATGTTGTCGGCAATTTTGAAAAAGATAGCCCAATTTCCGATAAATAGCCCAATCTGGGAAGCCTGCGTCAGATGCGGCATTTCTGATGGCTTCCCGGCAATGTTGCCACTGGTTTGCAACACTTGATGCTGACGGCATAGGACCTCTTAAGAGGTTGTTTAAGACCCGATCGGAGAAGGACCTAGCAATTTCTTGCGATTGTAGCCGCCCGACGTCAAACTTCCTGACAGCATTTCTTCGGTTTGGCTGAGTTCGAGATATCCGAAGCTGTACCTTAGCTACAACAAGGTAATGGTCCGAGTCAACGTTGGCTCCTCGGAAAGTTTGGACATCCCTGATACTGGATGAGTGCCTTGCGTCGATCGCAATATGATCAATCTGGTTGACGATTGGTTGATCGGAATATTTCCAGGTACCCTTGTGGATATCGAGGTGAGGAAACCGCGTACTAACTACCACTATGTTTCGTCCCGCAGAGAAGTCGATCAGCCTGATTCCGTGATCGGAGGTGGTGTCGTGCAGGCTGTGCTTTCTGACAATGTCACTAAAAACGTCCTCTCTTCCTAGCAGCGTGTTAAAATCGCCTAGGACAATTTTAATGTCATAGCTAGGACACTGCTCGTACGTCTTCTCCAAGGGCTCGTAGAACTCGTCTTTGGTGTCTTCATCTTTCTTCTCATGCGGGGCATGCACGCACATGAGGCTTATGTTGGCGAATTTAGCCTTGATGCGGATTGTCACGAGGCGCTGCGCTCGTTCAAATAATTGAAACTCAAGACTTTTTGCCTAAGTCTTCTTCCAATGACGAATCCACAGCCAAATAAACGCTGCTTTTGTCCGTGGTAGCAGTCACCGTAGTAAATGTCGCAGTTTTTCATCTTCCGTATGCCCAGTCCATCCCAACGCATTTCTTGGATGGCGGTTAAATCTGTTTTGCAGCAGTCTAGGGCCTCCACTAGTTGTTCAGCTGTATAGGGACAATACATTCCACGTACATATCCGAAAATAGTAGTCCTTATTTCGTTTGCTTGGTTCGTCATCAGTTAATCCGTACGTATCCGAGGCTTGTTGGTGCTTCGCAACTTAATGATTTTATGTGTCCGGGAAGTCACCCTGACGGCACAACCCCCAACCTGGAGGACCAGATCCTTATCATAACTCCAAGGACGGGGAGCCGGATTAACCGCTCCTTATAGGCCTAGGCTCTGAATATGTCGAAGTAGCCCGTATAAGGTGTTCACTAAGTAGTTCAGCCTGACTGGAACTGTAGACGCCACCGTTCATTCCATCTGGGGCATTCGTCCGCTGCCGCCTCCATGAAAGGAGAAGTGGCTTAGTGGGAACACTTCTCATACTGGAAGTGGAACCTGAAATTTGAAAGAAAGCTCTTGGAAAAGAACTATCTAGCAGATTCCAGAACCCTAGAAAATTCTAGAACCCTTTATTTCGGATATAAATACACGGCCACCAATCCAAAGACCTCAGTTTGATTTTAAAGTAAACGAATAAATGTCGGTGTGAATTAAGAGTTGCATACTTGTGCTTGGTTGTAATAAAAGTATTAGAAGTAAGAGTATTTGAAATAAAAGCGATTTATTTTGTGAAGTAATTGTAGTTCAGTTTGAATGAAGGAAATAAATTGTATTTGCAAACCTGTAGTAAAATATTACAGTATTATAGAGATCAGTGGTATATACACCAGGGGATTTTCATATAATAATGTAAACACACAAGAAATCTATTTAATTTTTTAAATAAATTGATTTATTTCCCATTTTCGTATGTTATTAATTTTGATTTAATACCATAAAACAAAATGTTCATCCCACTTCTCATATTTGCATCCCCCATCGCAATTGCAGCAAAATATGTTGCAATCTCCTATGCCACAGCACAATCCGGGAGTAAGTCGTTTATCACAACAAACCCCGTAAGAGTTTACTCTACAACATTCTGACTTAATGTGGCAAATAATTTCCGCAAAAATAAGTAAGATGTACAAGAAATTCAAAGATTTCATATTATTTTCTGCAAAAAAAAAGTTAGAAATTATTAAAATGTTATACCCATACCCAATAATATAATATACTCCATAAGCAATGGCCGTTAATATTTTCACGATCTGAAAAGTACCACGGATTTGAGTTTGTTTTATACTCAACAATGAAAGAACAAAATTGAGATAAGATATGTATGTACAACATTTCGTATCTGTTTATGTACATACATACATATACATATTTACATAATCGTTATAAAAAAAATATCACAATCTTCTCAATAGTAGGGTTGCCAGAAGAATTTTGATGAAACTAGGTAGCGAGATTTGAGATCCCGGACTTTCCCGGACAAATTAGAATCCAAAAAAGAGTCCTAAACGAGGAAACTTTTTTTTCCTTTTTTTTAAGAAAATAATTATATTTGGGTACTTCAGTTTTTTTGAAAAAATATAAATATAAATATAAAAAAATTATAAATAGTTACATATCTAGTTACATATTATGTAGGTACCTGTCATCATATTTCATAGGAACATTTCATATTTTGCCTCACACAAATCATCTTCGAAGAATTCAATCAATATTTTTGGTGGGTTCTCAACGTCTTCGAAATAGGATTTTAAAACTTCAAACATGAGCAAAAGTCGTTCAACTGCAGGATACAGTTAAAGCGATCTGGGTTTTGAATGGTATTGGTTCTGTTTATTTCTTTTATCTAACTAGCCCCGATTGGGTTTTCGAATAGGAAATGGATAAAGAATATTAAGAAACTTTTGTTTTAGTGATCCCGGACAATTAGCAAAAACTATCCCGGACGTTCCCCGCATAGGTTAAAAAGAGTACATGTCCGGGAAAACCCGGACGGATGGCAACGCTATGTTAAAGGCATAAAAACTACACGATCTGGCACTTAAATAACACAAAAAATTCATAAAAGACAAATAACTGTATTCATAACACAATTCAGACACTACATTGCACTCACCTTAACGGAAATATCTTTTGGGTAACAAACAAAATTTCATGTGCAAAATTCTTCCATCTGCTCCTGTAGAAAGACTGTTGCAAACTGGGGAAAGCTACAATAGTTGAGAAACTGACATTCTAAAACTGTACATTTGGGCGTGTTTAAAAGAACCGTAAGAATTATGGTAGCTGAGAAAATGCGACTATGTCGTCTTGTCGACTATGTCATCTTAAGCAGATCTCCCCTACCATTTATCTTCTATCTTTAGCCCATTGCGCATTTGGGAAATCCTGTTCAATAATTCTTTTCGAATTTTTGTTTTAATTATGTTCGTTTGGCTGAACCGGCGAACAACCTCAGCTTTTGAAATGGGAAGTAAAGTCCAATGCCAATCACAAATGGACCTAATTCGTTAAACATATTTTCCCCAGCTGCATCTTTAAAAGTTATTAGCTGGATTCAAAACGCATTTGAGTTTTGTAAATTTCGAACTTTTGACATTTCATAGCAAATTTTTTAATTATGATTATTTATTTGTGATATCATACACTTTTGAGTATGGGAGGGGTAAGAAGGGAAAATCTCATGCAGTGTGAAAGAATACCTCGAAGTGGATATCCTCCGATTCGGGGGAAATCGAATAATTTTCCGTTCCGACGTGTTGTTTATTCGTAGTGTGAAATATTTTTAAAAAGGTTTATATTTATTCGGTTAAAATGGACAAAAACCTAGTAGCCATGGGTAATTTGTTCAGGCTCTTTAATTAACAAAAAATCAGTAGGTAACTACCGATACTTCGCGTGTAAGATTAGAAAATTAGTCAACAATTGTTGATAAGAAAAAGAAGACCGAACCAGCATTATTTACCAGCGCTGGTTTCTGCAATAAAAACATTTAGGGTCATTTAAAATTTGTTGAGGTTACATTATGTAGGGTAAAGCCTTAACTACATAGACCTTCTTTTGTACAAAAGTACAAAAGTGAGAAATTAAAATGCTCGCTAAAGAAACATGCTTGCAAAAAACTAAACGAAAATTGTTCTGACACATAAATGAAACCACCATACACAATTTTCCTGTGTTTTTTTGCAAGCAGGAGTCTTCAGAATAGATATTTATTTCTCACTTTTGTACTTTTGAACAAAAGTAGGCCTATGTAGTTAAGCCTTAAAGGTGAAAACAGTGAATCACTTTTTACTTCTTGCACTGTTGCTCGTACAATTATAATCAAAAGATATCAGTTTTTTGTCCACAACTTTCTCAATGTTTTATCTATAATTTAATGTACGTTAATTACAGCTCTATTGATCACGAAAGTATAAAAATTTAATTTGACCATGGGTGTTCACAGTGAATCAGTGCATGGTACACAATGAATCAGGGATAATAAATCGATTTTTCCTTTTTAAAAATTTATATTTTTTAAAGTTATGTATTTTAAATAATCAGTTGATTAATTTTTCTTTATAAAAACAACAAACAAATAGAAAAATTCTATGAATTTACAAAAATTATAATAAAAATTGTAGTTTTTTTGTACGTTATTTATTTTTATTAGTTGATACAAAATTTTGTTTTCTGTCCATAAAGCGGAAGAAAACATAAAACTATTAAAGAACCAATAAATAAAATAAATTAGAAAAGTTATAATATGAAAAAAAAACAAATTTAATACAAAATTCCCTGATTCCCTGTGTACCACTTTCAATTGATCCACGGTGTACCATGCTGTCTTTTTAAAAACACATGTTAATATTTTATAAACTATTTCACCAAAGTAAACAAATCAACAAAAAATATTAAATCTATGCAGCCACGAGTACATATATTTAACCCAAATGAAGTTACAACACACACTTTTTTAATTAAATCGAAAACAAAATAGAAAAACATGTACTTTCCAAATCCGAAAACAGAGGAAAACCTGTGTTGTGAGATGTGAGAGGAAGTAAAAATGTGTTCTTTTCTCTTTCAGATTCATTCTAAAATAAAAAGTGACAGCATAAGAGCAAATGATTCACTGTGTACCCTGATCCAATGTTGTCACCCTTACCCTATTTACGTATGCGTCGTTTCGCGTTAAAATTGGAATAAGAAATGGTCTAATCGAACAAAAAAACTATTCAAACCAAAAACTAACAACAATTTAAACAAAATAATAATAAAAAAAAGTAATGGTAAGAGTCCCCTTTCACACAGAGAAACTAGTTCCTGGAGATTTTTTTGACGTTTTCCCTTAATTGCCTTGTATGTTTCATACAAAGAAACTAAATTGATATTTTGATATTTTGTTTGTTTCCTTATAAAGTCTATTGGTTGAACGCACATTACGGGCAGTGGGAGAAGGAAGATTTTGTATTTCCACCCCCTTACTTCTTGGCCTTCACGCCAACAAACTGTTAGTTGCTGGCAACTCAATTTCCTTGTGTGAAAGGGGACTAAGTTCATTGGACTGTCATGTCGGAGGAATAAAATTGAATCCCAGCCCACTCCCATTTACAAAAACCCCGAAGAAATTGGAAAAATCTAACGAAAGATCGGGAAAAGGATGAAGAAGAAATAATAAGGGTAATCATGTAACGGCAGAAAACCCAGATAAACCTGAGAAACTAGATAATTTTATCTACGCAGAATAGAAACTGTCAAAATTTGTATAGGAAAAATATTCTGCAGAATAGTTACATTTATTTCATGAATTTGATGCGAGAGCGAAACTTGGAAAAATGATTTGAGAGTTGACGTTTAATGTTTAATTTATTTTTTTTTCCATATTCGGTTTTGCTTTTCTTTGTCGCATTTAAATCAGAAATATGAAAATGTATGTAACAAAATCCACTTTTTTGGACTTCCTCATCTTCCGTATGTATCAGGCCGAGTCCACAGGCCATACAGATGTCCAACATCACAAGCACAATCCAATCAACAAACAGTGCATTTTTACTCACTGGGGAAATGATGTCATTTCGTTCATTAGCCTTTCACAACTACTGCTATCTTTTACAACAAAATTCACTAACACATTCAAGGAAAACCAGAAAAAACTCACAAGCACATAAAACTTCATCTCATGGCCAAGCTTTAAACAGCCCTTCATGTCTTGTTCAAAACGTTATTTTTTTCGGCATGTTGCTGCATGGAAATGGATTTTTTGGACTCCATGGGATTTATTTTAGACAAGTTCATAGTCCGGCCAACGTTCATGGCCTGTGGAGGCGGCCCGTATGTAGATATCGTCATAGATGTAGAGCAAGTGAAAATAATCATGCGACGTACATAAATGTTAAGTGCTACTATACATCCACATTCCACACTTTTTAATGAAATTGTACGAAACTACCTACATATATGTTGTCTTCATTTCCCATCCTATTGGTTAATACATACAAATTTATCGTGCAACTTAAATATATGTTATTGACTAGCCAGAAGAAGTATAATAGTATCCTTTTTCAAATGTGATAATTATAGGTCTTGGTATTTTCGTAGCCCTATAATTATTCAATTCATAAACAAAAATTTCAGCCCTAAAGTCTCACTTTCAATGAGTTGCTTTGATTTCTAGTGACAAATAGCATTGTATTCTAAAATGCCTCTGGAAGATCCCAATATATTGAAAGAAAAAAACCGTAAACGTCTAAGGCATTTAATAAATACAACATTTTCCTTAGGCATTAATATAACGGCTCCTTCAAGATTTAAGGATAACTTGAGGATGTAATTACATAGAAAAAATATTTTTATTTTTAGACAAGATCTTGAGTTTAATGTCGTTTTCCATTGGTCACTCCTAGCACTCCATTTGTTTTGTTTAAAATTTTAAGTAAAAGAGGAAAGAGTGAAAAAGGAGTGATCAACGGAGTCAGCAGTGCGAAAGTATAGTTTTCGTTTTTACGAAATCAATTACTTTTCTACTGTTTTTTTTTTCATATGTACATTGTACATATATTATTCTTTCCAAAAACGTTTACATTCAATTCTTGAATTTGAATCACCAAAAGTTTTTTTTTATTCTTCAATTTTTATTTTTTGTAAACAAACCTGCTCACATGTGCTTTGACAGATCAACACTTTCAACTCATATCATGGAGATCATCGAAACTTTTTGCAATAATTAAAATCGCTTTATACCTAAACAGCCGTATTTATTAGATTTCACTAATACTCGGTTCAATCTCGGAATAGTTAAACCGAGTCGAAGCACTTACTCCGGGCTTACGCCACGTCAAACCAATCCATATTTATAAAATATTTTCTCGTCCGTTTTAGTTACGCCTGCCTTATGTCAAATATTCTATCAAAAAAATCACCAATCTAAAACTCTAGTTATAATAAACGTAAACAAACCTCAGCTGATTTCCATTATTATTCGTTTAAGTTGTTTTGTTATTGGTAGAGTTATTATTGTAGGAATATTTTGGTAACAAAAATATTACAACAGACAAAAATAATTATTTTTGTTTATGTTCATAGATATTTCTCCGACAACTTATCATCCCTCAGTGTCATGGGATCTAAACGAGTTTTGTACTGCTTTGGCCTTCTCCTTCTTCCAGTAAACTTAAACCGTTTAAAGAATTTAAATGATGTATTAATATAAAATATATATCCACTCTTTCGTAGTAACCAAAATGAAAAAAATTGTTTGCACTCCTCTTTGTAAATTTCAGACGATGGCATGTCAAAATGACATTTAGATACTAAAACGGCTTTACTCCGGCTTTAAACCCCTTATGAACCAGTTTTAGCTTACTCCGCCTCTATTCCTGGTATATTTTTTTTTTAAATAAGCTTACCAGGTTTAGAGGCGTTGTAAAGTCGGAGTAACTTTACGCTGCCGCTAAACCGAGTTAATAAATAAGGCTGAAAATGTCTTAAATTCAAATTCCTTGCTGCAATATTTAATTTATGTTATTGTTTGTTTTCTACTAAACTAATTAAAACAAAAATTTGAATACAAAAATTTAGCTTTTTTGCTATAAAATTCTATTTTTAATCGATTTGCGGTTTTTGCGAATTTTTTTTTTTTCATTTCGCGGTGTTTTGCGATATTTGTTTTATAAATCACGGTATTGCGTCTTCAAGTCTATCCGCGAACTCAGGAGGGCCAGTGTATCTATCAAGCTTCAAAGTTTTGCATCCCCTATCGCAATTGCAGCACCATATGTCGCAACTTCCTCTGCCGCAGCACCATCCGGAAGGAGCTTCGCCATCAAGACAATTCCCGTCTTCTTTTTTTTTACAACATTCTGACTTAATGTGGCCAATAATTGTTGCAAAAATAAGTAAGATGTAAAAGAAATTCAAAGATTTCATATTATTATTTTCTGCAAAAAAAAAGTTAGAAATTATTAAAATTGTATACCCAATAATATAATATACTCCATAAACAATGGCTTACCTTTCGTAAATATTTTCAAGATCTGAATAGTACCACGGATTTGAGTTTGTTTTTATACTCAACAATGAAAGAACAAAATTGAGATAAGCTGTGTATGTACAACATTTCGATTCTGTATATGTACATACATACATATACATATATGTACATAATCGTTATAAAATAAATATCACAATCTTTTCAATAGTAATTATTAGAAATATTAAAGTGAAATAGTCTGAGAGGTATCGTTGAAAGAAAAATTACTTGATACAACCGCATTTATTAGATTTCCTTAGAACAATCATTTTTGGTGTAAAGATGCTCAGCTTGTTATTTTAAAAATAGTTTGTCATACTATCAGTGGCATACTGATGCTAATAAAACTAACACTAAGCTTCCTAAAACACATAGATATAAAAGAACTTAAATATACTAATGCATTTAAATTAACGTTAAAGTTAGAATATTCCTTAATTGTTGAGCGTAGGTGCCTAGGATAACGCTGCTTGAAAATATTTTGTTTATATATTTCGCTGTTATAGATTTTCAAAACAGATATTAACATGCTTGAGAAAACCTTGTAAAATAAAGAATTCTAAAAACTTTTTAGGCACTACTATATTGAAAATATTAGACCAGCAAATGCGTCAAAACATCGAAAACATAAAAGTGATAAGAATCCCATTTATGTGGTTGATGGTGGGGTAAGGGTTGATTCAGCACCACAAAATGTCGGTAAACATTTCTGGGGTAATTCTATTTTTTTTTAAGGTCACGGGGTCATTTTGGGTATTAAATTGTGATAAGAAATGTTCTAAATGAACAAAAATATATTTCAAAAGATTTATTTATTCGGTTTTTCTAACTTCATCAGTGTTTATGATCACAGTTTCACAGTAACAGGATTTACAGTAACATAACTGCGCATAGGGTCTTTAATTAACAAAAAATCAGTAGGTACTACCGATACTTCGCGTGTATGATTAGAAAATAAGTCAATAATTGTTGATAAGAAAAAGAAGACCGAACCAGCATTATTTACCAGCGCTGGTTTCTGCAATAAAACCATTTAGGGACATTTCAAATTTGTTAAGGTTACATTATGTAGGGTAAAGGTGTCAACAGTGAATCACTTTTTACTTCTTGCACTGTTGCTCGTACAATTATAATCAAATGATATCAGTTTTTTGTCCACAACTTTCTCAATGTTTTATCTATAATTTAAGGTACTTTTATTACAGCTCTATTGATCACGAAAATATAAAAATTTAATTTGACCATGGGTGTTCACAGTGAATCAGTGCATGGTACACAATGAATCAGGGATAATAAATCGATTTTTCCTTTTTAAAAATTTATATTTTTTAAAGTTATGTATTTTAAATAATCAGTTGATTAATTTTTCTTTATAAAAACAACAAACAAATAGAAAAATTCTTCTAAATTACAAAAATTATAATAAAAATTTTAGTTTATTTGTACGTTATTTATTTTTATTAGTTGATACAAAATTACTTTTTTCTGTCCATAAATCGGAAGCAAACATAAAACTATTAAAGAACCAATAAATAAAATAAATTAGAAAAGTTATAATATGAAAAAAACAAATTTAATACAAAATTCCCTGATTCCCTATGTACCACTTTCAATTGATCCACTGTGTACCATGCTGTCTTTTTAAAAACACATGTTAATATTTTATAAACTATTTCACCAAAGTAAACAAATCAACAAAAAATATTAAATCTATGCAGCCACGAGCACAAATATTTAACCCAAATGAAGTTACAACACACACTTTTTTAATTAAATCGAAAACAAAATAGAAAAAAATTTACTTTCCTTGTGTGAAAGGGGACTTAGTTTATTGGACTGTCACGTCGGAGGAATAAAAATCGAATCCCAGCCACTGATCTCTATAATACACTGGATATCGTATTCGTACAAAAAGGTTGACTCCATTTGAAGAACTGTTATAGTTGAGCTGGCTTTTTTTTGTATTACAGTTTATAACAGTATAACAAAATATAGAGTTCCTGCTAGGGATGAGCGACATTGAAAAACATCGATGTCTACATAAAAGAACCAACATCAATGTCAAAAATTATCGAATCAGAAAAATCCTTTTTAACATCGATATTTTTTAATATATTTGCTTGCATAATAAAAGCACGTTCAAAATTCAATTAAAAAAAAATTGTATAATAAGTTCGAAATAACTATATTGTTTTGAAAATTGTAGCGATAATTTAATTTAATTTAATAAGAACGTAATTTTCTTTTTCGACAAGTACAAGATGTTTTTGATTCTTGATCATCGATCATAAGTTATTTTGCATGAATAAACATCTTATATGTCGTAGGTAAAAAAATCTTGTGTAGACGGCGTCTTTTCTGTGTGAACATCGATGATTTTAATGTTTAAACATCGATGTTAAATTTTGTAACATGAATGAACGTCTTAAGCCAACCACACTTGTCTCGTGTAGTGTTGATATTGCTACAATGTTATTCATATCCATAGAACCACATTTGTCTCGTATGTAGTGTGGTTGTGTGGTGTATATTATATGGGCTGACAGCGACACACGACTCCACAACACACCGCCTTAACAAGTCTTATATACAAAATATTATTTGTAAACGGTGCCTTTAGTTTTGTGAACATCGACGATTTTAAAAGCCTTGTTTTTTTGCAGGTCCAGATAGAATTGGACTAAAAAAACGTAAAAAAACGACATTTTAACTCTCGTTAATACAACATACATATAAACAAAGCCAAGTACAGATAATTTTCGGTTCTTAACTTAAGTTCATATAGAAGAAGTACTACCAAATCGAATTACCATTTTGCTATCGATAGTTTGTTGGAAACGTCAAAATACTTTTTATAAATAAAAAAGGACTTTCATTATTTTATAAATTATTTTTTTTTTTCTGATAAGTGATTTAAAATTGGGTTTTTTCTTTTTATTTTCATTTTTGTTTTGTGTACATGACCATTTAAGATCAAACAAATTTGATGAAAGCAATATAGCGGTTGTAATGTTTTTCTTTTTTATAAGCATGAGGTCATAGGCAAAAGATTTCAAATGTAACGAGTGCTTAAAGGCAAAACAAAGTATAAAGGTTAGACCGCACACAAATGCAGCGGAACTGCACTTCACAACGCGGCAAAACATTATTTGTATAAAATTGTATGAGCTATATCGCACTAAGCGGCAACTGAACATCATAAAATTTCATACAAATTATTGTAAATCGCAGTTCCGCTGCAGTGCAGTTCCGCATAGTGCGGTCTCACCTTAATTATGAATTGTTTTGCAATTTTATAGCTGTTTTAAGTCGATGTGCTCAATCTTAACATCGATGTTGCGATGTTTCACATGTTTTAACATCGATATTTTTTCGTCTAACATCGATATTTTCCCAACATCGAAGAACAAACTCATCCCTAGCTGCCTGCTGTCAAATGAACATAAAACTACAAAATGGCTGCGTTCGGTTACGTCGCCAAAGGTATCTAGATTCGTTCGTGTTGTTGTAATTAGCTTCGTTTTGTTGAAATTAGCTCATTTGAGAACGAGAATTTGTATGGGAAATGAGGTAATTTCGGATCTGATTTGGAAATTTGCAAAGAAATTACCTCATTTGGCCCAGTGAAAACGTAGTATTAGGCATTAGAACACCACGAACAAATCCAGATATCTTTGTTTACTTATCCGAACTCGGCCATTGGTTAGCGAACGAGGCCAATACTTTTTTTTGCGACTGGAAGACGTCAAATAGTTGACTTGGAGTGTACTTGTCATCTTCAATTGGAGTCAAACAAAACTGTTAAATTTGTAAGGAATACACTATACAGTGTATTATAGAGATCAGTAATCCCAGCCCACTCACATTTACAAAAACCCCGAAGAAATTGGAAAAATCTAACGAAAGATCGGGAAAAGGATGAAGAAAAAATAATAAGGGTAATCATGTAACGGCAGAAAACCCAGATAAACCTGAGAAACTAGATAATTTTATCTACGCAGAATAGAAACTGTCAAAATTTGTATAGGAAAAATATTCTGCAGAATAGTTACATTTATTTCATGAATTTGATGCGAGAGCGAAACTTGGAAAAATGATTTGAGAGTTGACGTTTAATGTTTAATTTATTTTTTTTTCCATATTCGGTTTTGCTTTTCTTTGTCGCATTTAAATCAGAAATATGAAAATGTATGTAACAAAATCCACTTTTTTGGACTTCCTCATCTTCCATATGTATCAGGCCGAGTCCACAGGCCATACAGATGTCCAACATCATGTCATTTCGTTCATTAACCTTTCACAACTACTTCTATCTTTTACAACAAAATTCACTAACACATTCAAGAAAAACCAGAAAAAAAACTCACAAGCACATGTCTTGTTCAAAACGTTATTTTTTTTCGGCATGTTGCTGGATGGAAATGGAATTTTTGGACTCCATGGGATTTATTTTAGACAACTTCATAGTCCGGCCAACGTTCATGGCCTGTGGAGGCGGCCCGTATGTAGATATCGTCATAGATGTAGAGCAAGTGAAAATAATCATGCGACGTACATAAATGTTAAGTGCTACTATACATCCACATTCCACACTTTTTAATGAAATTGTACGAAACTACCTACATATATGTTGTCTTCATTTCCCATCCTATTGGTTAATACATACAAATTTATCGTGCAACTTAAATATATGTTATTGACTAGCCAGAAGAAGTATAATAGTATCCTTTTTCAAATGTGATAATTATAGGTCTTGGTATTTTCGTAGCCCTATAATTATTCAATTCATAAACAAAAATTTCAGCCCTAAAGTCTCACTTTCAATGAGTTGCTTTGATTTCTAGTGACAAATAGCATTGTATTCTAAAATGCCTCTGGAAGATCCCAATATATTGAAAGAAAAAAACCGTAAACGTCTAAGGCATTTAATAAATACAACATTTTCCTTAGGCATTAATATAACGGCTCCTTCAAGATTTAAGGATAACTTGAGGATGTAATTACATAGAAAAAATATTTTTATTTTTAGACAAGATCTTGAGTTTAATGTCGTTTTCCATTGGTCACTCCTAGCACTCCATTTGTTTTGTTTAAAATTTTAAGTAAAAGAGGAAAGAGTGAAAAAGGAGTGATCAACGGAGTCAGCAGTGCGAAAGTATAGTTTTCGTTTTTACGAAATCAATTACTTTTCTACTGTTTTTTTTTTCATATGTACATTGTACATATATTATTCTTTCCAAAAACGTTTACATTCAATTCTTGAATTTGAATCACCAAAAGTTTTTTTTTATTCTTCAATTTTTATTTTTTGTAAACAAACCTGCTCACATGTGCTTTGACAGATCAACACTTTCAACTCATATCATGGAGATCATCGAAACTTTTTGCAATAATTAAAATCGCTTTATACCTAAACAGCCGTATTTATTAGATTTCACTAATACTCGGTTCAATCTCGGAATAGTTAAACCGAGTCGAAGCACTTACTCCGGGCTTACGCCACGTCAAACCAATCCATATTTATAAAATATTTTCTCGTCCGTTTTAGTTACGCCTGCCTTATGTCAAATATTCTATCAAAAAAATCACCAATCTAAAACTCTAGTTATAATAAACGTAAACAAACCTCAGCTGATTTCCATTATTATTCGTTTAAGTTGTTTTGTTATTGGTAGAGTTATTATTGTAGGAATATTTTGGTAACAAAAATATTACAACAGACAAAAATAATTATTTTTGTTTATGTTCATAGATATTTCTCCGACAACTTATCATCCCTCAGTGTCATGGGATCTAAACGAGTTTTGTACTGCTTTGGCCTTCTCCTTCTTCCAGTAAACTTAAACCGTTTAAAGAATTTAAATGATGTATTAATATAAAATATATATCCACTCTTTCGTAGTAACCAAAATGAAAAAAATTGTTTGCACTCCTCTTTGTAAATTTCAGACGATGGCATGTCAAAATGACATTTAGATACTAAAACGGCTTTACTCCGGCTTTAAACCCCTTATGAACCAGTTTTAGCTTACTCCGCCTCTATTCCTGGTATATTTTTTTTTTAAATAAGCTTACCAGGTTTAGAGGCGTTGTAAAGTCGGAGTAACTTTACGCTGCCGCTAAACCGAGTTAATAAATAAGGCTGAAAATGTCTTAAATTCAAATTCCTTGCTGCAATATTTAATTTATGTTATTGTTTGTTTTCTACTAAACTAATTAAAACAAAAATTTGAATACAAAAATTTAGCTTTTTTGCTATAAAATTCTATTTTTAATCGATTTGCGGTTTTTGCGAATTTTTTTTTTTCATTTCGCGGTGTTTTGCGATATTATTTGTTTTATAAATCACGGTATTGCGTCTTCAAGTCTATCCGCGAACTCAGGAGGGCCAGTGTATCTATCAAGCTTCAAAGTTTTGCATCCCCTATCGCAATTGCAGCACCATATGTCGCAACTTCCTCTGCCGCAGCACCATCCGGAAGGAGCTTCGCCATCAAGACAATTCCCGTCTTCTTTTTTTTTACAACATTCTGACTTAATGTGGCCAATAATTGTTGCAAAAATAAGTAAGATGTAAAAGAAATTCAAAGATTTCATATTATTATTTTCTGCAAAAAAAAAGTTAGAAATTATTAAAATTGTATACCCAATAATATAATATACTCCATAAACAATGGCTTACCTTTCGTAAATATTTTCAAGATCTGAATAGTACCACGGATTTGAGTTTGTTTTTATACTCAACAATGAAAGAACAAAATTGAGATAAGCTGTGTATGTACAACATTTCGATTCTGTATATGTACATACATACATATACATATATGTACATAATCGTTATAAAATAAATATCACAATCTTTTCAATAGTAATTATTAGAAATATTAAAGTGAAATAGTCTGAGAGGTATCGTTGAAAGAAAAATTACTTGATACAACCGCATTTATTAGATTTCCTTAGAACAATCATTTTTGGTGTAAAGATGCTCAGCTTGTTATTTTAAAAATAGTTTGTCATACTATCAGTGGCATACTGATGCTAATAAAACTAACACTAAGCTTCCTAAAACACATAGATATAAAAGAACTTAAATATACTAATGCATTTAAATTAACGTTAAAGTTAGAATATTCCTTAATTGTTGAGCGTAGGTGCCTAGGATAACGCTGCTTGAAAATATTTTGTTTATATATTTCGCTGTTATAGATTTTCAAAACAGATATTACTATGCTTGAGAAAACCTTGTAAAATAAAGAATTCTAAAAACTTTTTAGGCACTACTATATTGAAAATATTAGACCAGCAAATGCGTCAAAACATCGAAAACATAAAAGTGATAAGAATCCCATTTATGTGGTTGATGGTGGGGTAAGGGTTGATTCAGCACCACAAAATGTCGGTAAACATTTCTGGGGTAATTCTATTTTTTTTTAAGGTCACGGGGTCATTTTGGGTATTAAATTGTGATAAGAAATGTTCTAAATGAACAAAAATATATTTCAAAAGATTTATTTATTCGGTTTTTCTAACTTCATCAGTGTTTATGATCACAGTTTCACAGTAACAGGATTTACAGTAACATAACTGCGCATAGGGTCTTTAATTAACAAAAAATCAGTAGGTACTACCGATACTTCGCGTGTATGATTAGAAAATAAGTCAATAATTGTTGATAAGAAAAAGAAGACCGAACCAGCATTATTTACCAGCGCTGGTTTCTGCAATAAAACCATTTAGGGACATTTCAAATTTGTTAAGGTTACATTATGTAGGGTAAAGGTGTCAACAGTGAATCACTTTTTACTTCTTGCACTGTTGCTCGTACAATTATAATCAAATGATATCAGTTTTTTGTCCACAACTTTCTCAATGTTTTATCTATAATTTAAGGTACTTTTATTACAGCTCTATTGATCACGAAAATATAAAAATTTAATTTGACCATGGGTGTTCACAGTGAATCAGTGCATGGTACACAATGAATCAGGGATAATAAATCGATTTTTCCTTTTTAAAAATTTATATTTTTTAAAGTTATGTATTTTAAATAATCAGTTGATTAATTTTTCTTTATAAAAACAACAAACAAATAGAAAAATTCTTCTAAATTACAAAAATTATAATAAAAATTTTAGTTTATTTGTACGTTATTTATTTTTATTAGTTGATACAAAATTACTTTTTTCTGTCCATAAATCGGAAGCAAACATAAAACTATTAAAGAACCAATAAATAAAATAAATTAGAAAAGTTATAATATGAAAAAAACAAATTTAATACAAAATTCCCTGATTCCCTATGTACCACTTTCAATTGATCCACTGTGTACCATGCTGTCTTTTTAAAAACACATGTTAATATTTTATAAACTATTTCACCAAAGTAAACAAATCAACAAAAAATATTAAATCTATGCAGCCACGAGCACAAATATTTAACCCAAATGAAGTTACAACACACACTTTTTTAATTAAATCGAAAACAAAATAGAAAAAAATTTACTTTCCTTGTGTGAAAGGGGACTTAGTTTATTGGACTGTCACGTCGGAGGAATGAAAATCGAATCCCAGCCACTGATCTCTATAATACACTGGATATCGTATTCGTACAAAAAGGTTGACTCCATTTGAAGAACTGTTATAGTTGAGCTGGCTTTTTTTTGTATTACAGTTTATAACAGTATAACAAAATATAGAGTTCCTGCTAGGGATGAGCGACATTGAAAAACATCGATGTCTACATAAAAGAACCAACATCAATGTCAAAAATTATCGAATCAGAAAAATCCTTTTTAACATCGATATTTTTTAATATATTTGCTTGCATAATAAAAGCACGTTCAAAATTCAATTAAAAAAAAATTGTATAATAAGTTCGAAATAACTATATTGTTTTGAAAATTGTAGCGATAATTTAATTTAATTTAATAAGAACGTAATTTTCTTTTTCGACAAGTACAAGATGTTTTTGATTCTTGATCATCGATCATAAGTTATTTTGCATGAATAAACATCTTATATGTCGTAGGTAAAAAAATCTTGTGTAGACGGCGTCTTTTCTGTGTGAACATCGATGATTTTAATGTTTAAACATCGATGTTAAATTTTGTAACATGAATGAACGTCTTAAGCCAACCACACTTGTCTCGTGTAGTGTTGATATTGCTACAATGTTATTCATATCCATAGAACCACATTTGTCTCGTATGTAGTGTGGTTGTGTGGTGTATATTATATGGGCTGACAGCGACACACGACTCCACAACACACCGCCTTAACAAGTCTTATATACAAAATATTATTTGTAAACGGTGCCTTTAGTTTTGTGAACATCGACGATTTTAAAAGCCTTGTTTTTTTGCAGGTCCAGATAGAATTGGACTAAAAAAACGTAAAAAAACGACATTTTAACTCTCGTTAATACAACATACATATAAACAAAGCCAAGTACAGATAATTTTCGGTTCTTAACTTAAGTTCATATAGAAGAAGTACTACCAAATCGAATTACCATTTTGCTATCGATAGTTTGTTGGAAACGTCAAAATACTTTTTATAAATAAAAAAGGACTTTCATTATTTTATAAATTATTTTTTTTTTTTCTGATAAGTGATTTAAAATTGGGTTTTTTCTTTTTATTTTCATTTTTGTTTTGTGTACATGACCATTTAAGATCAAACAAATTTGATGAAAGCAATATAGCGGTTGTAATGTTTTTCTTTTTTATAAGCATGAGGTCATAGGCAAAAGATTTCAAATGTAACGAGTGCTTAAAGGCAAAACAAAGTATAAAGGTTAGACCGCACACAAATGCAGCGGAACTGCACTTCACAACGCGGCAAAACATTATTTGTATAAAATTGTATGAGCTATATCGCACTAAGCCGCAACTGAACATCATAAAATTTCATACAAATTATTGTAAATCGCAGTTCCGCTGCAGTGCAGTTCCGCATAGTGCGGTCTCACCTTAATTATGAATTGTTTTGCAATTTTATAGCTGTTTTAAGTCGATGTGCTCAATCTTAACATCGATGTTGCGATGTTTCACATGTTTTAACATCGATATTTTTTCGTCTAACATCGATATTTTCCCAACATCGAAGAACAAACTCATCCCTAGCTGCCTGCTGTCAAATGAACATAAAACTACAAAATGGCTGCGTTCGGTTACGTCGCCAAAGGTATCTAGATTCGTTCGTGTTGTTGTAATTAGCTTCGTTTTGTTGAAATTAGCTCATTTGAGAACGAGAATTTGTATGGGAAATGAGGTAATTTCGGATCTGATTTGGAAATTTGCAAAGAAATTACCTCATTTGGCCCAGTGAAAACGTAGTATTAGGCATTAGAACACCACGAACAAATCCAGATATCTTTGTTTACGTATCCGAACTCGGCCATTGGTTAGCGAACGAGGCCAATACTTTTTTTTGCGACTGGAAGACGTCAAATAGTTGACTTGGAGCGTACTTGTCATCTTCAATTGGAGTCAAACAAAACTGTTATATTTGTAACGAATACACTATCCAGTGTATTATAGAGATCAGTGATCCCAGCGCACTCCCATTTACAAAAACCCCGAAGAAATTGGAAAAATCTAACGAAAGATCGGTAAAAGGATGAAGAAAAAATAATAAGGGTAATCATGTAACGACAGAAAACCCAGATAAACCTGAGAAACTAGATAATTTTATCTACGCAGAATAGAAACTGTCAAAATTTGTATAGGAAAAATATTCTGCAGAATAGTTACATTTATTTCATGAATTTGATGCGAGAGCGAAACTTGGAAAAATGATTTGAGAGTTGACGTTTAATGTTTAATTTATTTTTTTTTCCATATTCGGTTTTGCTTTTCTTTGTCGCATTTAAATCAGAAATATGAAAATGTATGTAACAAAATCCACTTTTTTGGACTTCCTCATCTTCCATATGTATCAGGCCGAGTCCACAGGCCATACAGATGTCCAACATCATGTCATTTCGTTCATTAACCTTTCACAACTACTTCTATCTTTTACAACAAAATTCACTAACACATTCAAGAAAAACCAGAAAAAAAACTCACAAGCACATGTCTTGTTCAAAACGTTATTTTTTTTCGGCATGTTGCTGGATGGAAATGGAATTTTTGGACTCCATGGGATTTATTTTAGACAACTTCATAGTCCGGCCAACGTTCATGGCCTGTGGAGGCGGCCCATATGTAGATATCGTCATATGTAGATGTAGAGCAAGTGAAAATAATCATGCGACGAACATAAATGTTAAGTGCTACTATACATCCACATTCCACACTTTTTAATGAAATTGTACGAAACTACCTACATATATGTTGTCTTCATTTCCCATCGTATTGGTTAATACATACAAATTTATCGTGCAACTTAAATATATGTTATTGACTAGCCATAAGAAGTATAATAGTATCCTTTTTCAAATGTGATAATTATAGGTCTTGGTATTTTCGTAGCCCTATAATTATTCAATTCATAAACAAAATTCAGCCCTAATACTACGTTTTCATTGGAGCTGAAATGAGGTTATTTCGAAGTTTGGCAAAAAAGCGTTTTCATTATCAAATTAGCTAATTTCATTTGACATCTCATTTCATTTTGAATTTGGAATGGCAGTTAGCCGTTTATTTTTGTTGTTTTCTCTTTCTGTTTTATGTTATTGAGTATAGTGTATTGATATTTTCATGCAAAAGCTTTTAAGAGCTTTTGAAACTGATTCCCGCTGGATGCATTCACCTAATTTCCAACCTTATTTCGTGCAAATGAGGTTGAAATTACCTCATTTCGAAATGTGATTTTGTATGGGAAATTAGGTAATTTCGGATCTCATTTGGAAATTTGCAACGAAATTACCTCATTTGGCCCAGTGAAAACGCCATACAAAATCTCACTTTCAATCAGTTCCTTTGATTGCAAGTGACAAATAACATTGTATTCTAAAATGCCTATGGAAGATCCCAATATATTGAAAGAAAAAAAAAACGTAAACGTCTAAGGCATTTAATAAATACAACATATTCCTTAGGCATTAATATAACGGCTCCTTCAAGATTTAAGGATAACTTGAGGATGTAATTACCTAGAAAAAATATTTTTATTTTTAGACAAGATCGAGAGTTTAATGTCGTTTTCCATTGGTCACTCCTAGCACTCCATTTGTTTTGTTGAAAATTTCAAGTGAAAGAGAAAAGAGTGAAAAAGGAGTGATCAACGGAGTGAGCAGTGCGAAAGTATAGTTTTCGTTTTTACGAAATCAATTACTTTTCTACTGTTTTTGCATTTGCACATATGTACATTGTACATATATTATTCTTTTCAAAAACGTTAACATTCAATTCTTGAATTTGAATCTGAAAATAAATACGTTGTCTCGTATGAAATGAATTTAAGAGCAAGCACAAGAAACATTTGCATTCAAAGTATATTATGTGCATATTATGTACCTAACAATCAATGAACTTGAAAAACAAATTGTGAAGACATTAGCCAAATAATTTTTAATTAAACAGCATATCAGCCTTTTTTATTGCTTACCAGTTTGGTTTCCTTGTATGGACATATGGAATTCGTGATTCGGCATTTCAACAACATATCTCTTGTGACAGAGGTGCTGCCAACATTTCAATAAATGGCCTCGTTCACGTTGCACTGAGATATGTTATCTCGAATACTCGAGTATCCGTATAAGTTTGTGAACGACATGAACCGGATAGGTTAACTTAGCACACAATTGAACGTTAAATTTAAATTTGAGGTCCGCTGTTGGTGACATTTCTCTTCAGATAGCACCACCACGAAGTTAGCCGTGGTGCGTTCTTTTATTAACAATAGTTAACTATGGTTGAAAATCATGTTATTTTTCTACAATATAATCTCCTTTTTCAATAAAAATGGTAGAAAATTCAATTTTAATTCATTTCATTTCACCAAAAGTTTTTTTTTATTCTTCAATTTTTATTTTTTGTAAACAAACCTGCTCACATATGCTTTGACAGATCAACACTTTCAACTCATATCATGGAGATGAGTTGGAAATAGTTACGAATTGTAACTATTTGACACTAATAAACTGAATTTAGGAACGATGTGATGACGTCATCTAGTTACAAATTGTAACTATTTTGTAATAAAGGAACGACCATTTTTAACTATAGTTAACCATAGTTAAATATGGTTGATAAAAGAACGCACCACCGACCGACTTTCGATTTTCGAAAAAAAAAAATGTCAGGCGATGTAGGTACCTCTAATTGCTCATGCCATTCCTGCAAAAGAACAATTTCTCACTCCCACACTTTTTTTTTAAATATAAACAAGTTGCACTTTGTATAGAGCTTTTATATGCCTATAACTCGGTAACCAAAATGAATTACAAATGCAAAAAGACTTTTATTTAGTGAGCAGATAGAGATTAAACTGCTCAATTGATTTGAAAACCTCGTAATTTGTTAGTAAATCAATAATTAAGATTTTTACCAACCGAAAAGTAAACCATACATACAAATATTATTGTAAAAAATCAGCCATGAAAATGTAATATTGAGCGTAGGTTGATGGATTACCGCCTCTGGTGCCAGGGGTCGCAGGTTCGAACTTCAAGATCTGCTTGTTTTTTTTTTAATATACTTATATTTTTTTTATGTGTTTGACAAACTTGTAACAAAAATGTTCTCGGCAGGGGGTAATTCGAAAAAAAAAATGGTTCAAGACCATCTGGTTGAGCATAAAAAAACGTTAAAATTTGAAATTTATTTCAAGTTGTAATTAGAGTATGCTTGCAAAAATCGAAACTTTTTGCAATAATTAGAATAACAAATAACTTTATACCTAAAATGTCTTAAATTCAAATTCCTTGCCGCAATATTTAATTTATGTTATTATTTTTTTTCTACTAAACTAATTAAAACAAAAATTTGAATACAAACATTTTGCTTTTTTGCTATAACATTCTATTTTTAAGCGATTTGCGGTTTTTGCGATATTTTTTTTTTTATTTCGCGGTGTTTTGCGATATTTGTTTTATAAATCACCCTAATGCTTCCTCAAATATTATATCCCTTACACGATCAGGGATTAATTCCACAAACATAGGTTTGCATCCCCCATCGCAATTGCAGCACCATACGTCGCAACTTCCTCTGCCGCAGCACCATCCGGAAGGAGGTTGGCCATCATCACAATTCCCGTCTTTTTTTTTTTTACAACATTCTGACTTAATGTGGCAAATAATTGTTGCAAAAATAAGTAAGATGTAAAAGAAATTCAAAGATTTCATATTATTATTTTCTGCAAAAAAAAAGTTAGAAATTATTAAAATTGTATACCCAATAATATAATATACTCCATAAACAATGGCTTACCTTTCGTAAATATTTTCAAGATCTGAATAGTACCACGGATTTGAGTTTGTTTTTATACTCAACAATGAAAGAACAAAATTGAGATAAGCTGTGTATGTACAACATTTCGATTCTGTATATGTACATACATACATATACATATATGTACATAATCGTTATAAAATAAATATCACAATCTTTTCAATAGTAATTATTAGAAATATTAAAGTGAAATAGTCTGAGAGGTATCGTTGAAAGAAAAATTACTTGATACAACCGCATTTATTAGATTTCCTTAGAACAATCATTTTTGGTGTAAAGATGCTCAGCTTGTTATTTTAAAAATAGTTTGTCATACTATCAGTGGCATACTGATGCTAATAAAACTAACACTAAGCTTCCTAAAACACATAGATATAAAAGAACTTAAATATACTAATGCATTTAAATTAACGTTAAAGTTAGAATATTCCTTAATTGTTGAGCGTAGGTGCCTAGGATAACGCTGCTTGAAAATATTTTGTTTATATATTTCGCTGTTATAGATTTTCAAAACAGATATTAACATGCTTGAGAAAACCTTGTAAAATAAAGAATTCTAAAAACTTTTTAGGCACTACTATATTGAAAATATTAGACCAGCAAATGCGTCAAAACATCGAAAACATAAAAGTGATAAGAATCCCATTTATGTGGTTGATGGTGGGGTAAGGGTTGATTCAGCACCACAAAATGTCGGTAAACATTTCTGGGGTAATTCTATTTTTTTTTAAGGTCACGGGGTCATTTTGGGTATTAAATTGTGATAAGAAATGTTCTAAATGAACAAAAATATATTTCAAAAGATTTATTTATTCGGTTTTTCTAACTTCATCAGTGTTTATGATCACAGTTTCACAGTAACAGGATTTACAGTAACATAACTGCGCATAGGGTCTTTAATTAACAAAAAATCAGTAGGTACTACCGATACTTCGCGTGTATGATTAGAAAATAAGTCAATAATTGTTGATAAGAAAAAGAAGACCGAACCAGCATTATTTACCAGCGCTGGTTTCTGCAATAAAACCATTTAGGGACATTTCAAATTTGTTAAGGTTACATTATGTAGGGTAAAGGTGTCAACAGTGAATCACTTTTTACTTCTTGCACTGTTGCTCGTACAATTATAATCAAATGATATCAGTTTTTTGTCCACAACTTTCTCAATGTTTTATCTATAATTTAAGGTACTTTTATTACAGCTCTATTGATCACGAAAATATAAAAATTTAATTTGACCATGGGTGTTCACAGTGAATCAGTGCATGGTACACAATGAATCAGGGATAATAAATCGATTTTTCCTTTTTAAAAATTTATATTTTTTAAAGTTATGTATTTTAAATAATCAGTTGATTAATTTTTCTTTATAAAAACAACAAACAAATAGAAAAATTCTTCTAAATTACAAAAATTATAATAAAAATTTTAGTTTATTTGTACGTTATTTATTTTTATTAGTTGATACAAAATTACTTTTTTCTGTCCATAAATCGGAAGCAAACATAAAACTATTAAAGAACCAATAAATAAAATAAATTAGAAAAGTTATAATATGAAAAAAACAAATTTAATACAAAATTCCCTGATTCCCTATGTACCACTTTCAATTGATCCACTGTGTACCATGCTGTCTTTTTAAAAACACATGTTAATATTTTATAAACTATTTCACCAAAGTAAACAAATCAACAAAAAATATTAAATCTATGCAGCCACGAGCACAAATATTTAACCCAAATGAAGTTACAACACACACTTTTTTAATTAAATCGAAAACAAAATAGAAAAAAATTTACTTTCCTTGTGTGAAAGGGGACTTAGTTTATTGGACTGTCACGTCGGAGGAATGAAAATCGAATCCCAGCCACTGATCTCTATAATACACTGGATATCGTATTCGTACAAAAAGGTTGACTCCATTTGAAGAACTGTTATAGTTGAGCTGGCTTTTTTTTGTATTACAGTTTATAACAGTATAACAAAATATAGAGTTCCTGCTAGGGATGAGCGACATTGAAAAACATCGATGTCTACATAAAAGAACCAACATCAATGTCAAAAATTATCGAATCAGAAAAATCCTTTTTAACATCGATATTTTTTAATATATTTGCTTGCATAATAAAAGCACGTTCAAAATTCAATTAAAAAAAAATTGTATAATAAGTTCGAAATAACTATATTGTTTTGAAAATTGTAGCGATAATTTAATTTAATTTAATAAGAACGTAATTTTCTTTTTCGACAAGTACAAGATGTTTTTGATTCTTGATCATCGATCATAAGTTATTTTGCATGAATAAACATCTTATATGTCGTAGGTAAAAAAATCTTGTGTAGACGGCGTCTTTTCTGTGTGAACATCGATGATTTTAATGTTTAAACATCGATGTTAAATTTTGTAACATGAATGAACGTCTTAAGCCAACCACACTTATCTCGTGTAGTGTTGATATTGCTACAATGTTATTCATATCCATAGAACCACATTTGTCTCGTATGTAGTGTGGTTGTGTGGTGTATATTATATGGGCTGACAGCGACACACGACTCCACAACACACCGCCTTAACAAGTCTTATATACAAAATATTATTTGTAAACGGTGCCTTTAGTTTTGTGAACATCGACGATTTTAAAAGCCTTGTTTTTTTGCAGGTCCAGATAGAATTGGACTAAAAAAACGTAAAAAAACGACATTTTAACTCTCGTTAATACAACATACATATAAACAAAGCCAAGTACAGATAATTTTCGGTTCTTAACTTAAGTTCATATAGAAGAAGTACTACCAAATCGAATTACCATTTTGCTATCGATAGTTTGTTGGAAACGTCAAAATACTTTTTATAAATAAAAAAGGACTTTCATTATTTTATAAATTATTTTTTTTTTTTCTGATAAGTGATTTAAAATTGGGTTTTTTCTTTTTATTTTCATTTTTGTTTTGTGTACATGACCATTTAAGATCAAACAAATTTGATGAAAGCAATATAGCGGTTGTAATGTTTTTCTTTTTTATAAGCATGAGGTCATAGGCAAAAGATTTCAAATGTAACGAGTGCTTAAAGGCAAAACAAAGTATAAAGGTTAGACCGCACACAAATGCAGCGGAACTGCACTTCACAACGCGGCAAAACATTATTTGTATAAAATTGTATGAGCTATATCGCACTAAGCCGCAACTGAACATCATAAAATTTCATACAAATTATTGTAAATCGCAGTTCCGCTGCAGTGCAGTTCCGCATAGTGCGGTCTCACCTTAATTATGAATTGTTTTGCAATTTTATAGCTGTTTTAAGTCGATGTGCTCAATCTTAACATCGATGTTGCGATGTTTCACATGTTTTAACATCGATATTTTTTCGTCTAACATCGATATTTTCCCAACATCGAAGAACAAACTCATCCCTAGCTGCCTGCTGTCAAATGAACATAAAACTACAAAATGGCTGCGTTCGGTTACGTCGCCAAAGGTATCTAGATTCGTTCGTGTTGTTGTAATTAGCTTCGTTTTGTTGAAATTAGCTCATTTGAGAACGAGAATTTGTATGGGAAATGAGGTAATTTCGGATCTGATTTGGAAATTTGCAAAGAAATTACCTCATTTGGCCCAGTGAAAACGTAGTATTAGGCATTAGAACACCACGAACAAATCCAGATATCTTTGTTTACGTATCCGAACTCGGCCATTGGTTAGCGAACGAGGCCAATACTTTTTTTTGCGACTGGAAGACGTCAAATAGTTGACTTGGAGCGTACTTGTCATCTTCAATTGGAGTCAAACAAAACTGTTATATTTGTAACGAATACACTATCCAGTGTATTATAGAGATCAGTAATCCCAGCCCACTCCCATTTACAAAAACCCCGAAGAAATTGGAAAAATCTAACGAAAGATCGGTAAAAGGATGAAGAAAAAATAATAAGGGTAATCATGTAACGACAGAAAACCCAGATAAACCTGAGAAACTAGATAATTTTATCTACGCAGAATAGAAACTGTCAAAATTTGTATAGGAAAAATATTCTGCAGAATAGTTACATTTATTTCATGAATTTGATGCGAGAGCGAAACTTGGAAAAATGATTTGAGAGTTGACGTTTAATGTTTAATTTATTTTTTTTTCCATATTCGGTTTTGCTTTTCTTTGTCGCATTTAAATCAGAAATATGAAAATGTATGTAACAAAATCCACTTTTTTGGACTTCCTCATCTTCCATATGTATCAGGCCGAGTCCACAGGCCATACAGATGTCCAACATCATGTCATTTCGTTCATTAACCTTTCACAACTACTTCTATCTTTTACAACAAAATTCACTAACACATTCAAGAAAAACCAGAAAAAAAACTCACAAGCACATGTCTTGTTCAAAACGTTATTTTTTTTCGGCATGTTGCTGGATGGAAATGGAATTTTTGGACTCCATGGGATTTATTTTAGACAACTTCATAGTCCGGCCAACGTTCATGGCCTGTGGAGGCGGCCCATATGTAGATATCGTCATATGTATGTAGATGTAGAGCAAGTGAAAATAATCATGCGACGAACATAAATGTTAAGTGCTACTATACATCCACATTCCACACTTTTTAATGAAATTGTACGAAACTACCTACATATATGTTGTCTTCATTTCCCATCGTATTGGTTAATACATACAAATTTATCGTGCAACTTAAATATATGTTATTGACTAGCCAGAAGAAGTATAATAGTATCCTTTTTCAAATGTGATAATTATAGGTCTTGGTATTTTCGTAGCCCTATAATTATTCAATTCATAAACAAAATTCAGCCCTAATACTACGTTTTCATTGGAGCTGAAATGAGGTTATTTCGAAGTTTGGCAAAAAAGCGTTTTCATTATCAAATTAGCTAATTTCATTTGACATCTCATTTCATTTTGAATTTGGAATGGCAGTTAGCCGTTTATTTTTGTTGTTTTCTCTTTCTGTTTTATGTTATTGAGTATAGTGTATTGATATTTTCATGCAAAAGCTTTTAAGAGCTTTTGAAACTGATTCCCGCTGGATGCATTCACCTAATTTCCAACCTTATTTCGTGCAAATGAGGTTGAAATTACCTCATTTCGAAATGTGATTTTGTATGGGAAATTAGGTAATTTCGGATCTCATTTGGAAATTTGCAACGAAATTACCTCATTTGGCCCAGTGAAAACGCCATACAAAATCTCACTTTCAATCAGTTCCTTTGATTGCAAGTGACAAATAACATTGTATTCTAAAATGCCTATGGAAGATCCCAATATATTGAAAGAAAAAAAAAACGTAAACGTCTAAGGCATTTAATAAATACAACATATTCCTTAGGCATTAATATAACGGCTCCTTCAAGATTTAAGGATAACTTGAGGATGTAATTACCTAGAAAAAATATTTTTATTTTTAGACAAGATCGAGAGTTTAATGTCGTTTTCCATTGGTCACTCCTAGCACTCCATTTGTTTTGTTGAAAATTTCAAGTGAAAGAGAAAAGAGTGAAAAAGGAGTGATCAACGGAGTGAGCAGTGCGAAAGTATAGTTTTCGTTTTTACGAAATCAATTACTTTTCTACTGTTTTTGCATTTGCACATATGTACATTGTACATATATTATTCTTTTCAAAAACGTTAACATTCAATTCTTGAATTTGAATCTGAAAATAAATACGTTGTCTCGTATGAAATGAATTTAAGAGCAAGCACAAGAAACATTTGCATTCAAAGTATATTATGTGCATATTATGTACCTAACAATCAATGAACTTGAAAAACAAATTGTGAAGACATTAGCCAAATAATTTTTAATTAAACAGCATATCAGCCTTTTTTATTGCTTACCAGTTTGGTTTCCTTGTATGGACATATGGAATTCGTGATTCGGCATTTCAACAACATATCTCTTGTGACAGAGGTGCTGCCAACATTTCAATAAATGGCCTCGTTCACGTTGCACTGAGATATGTTATCTCGAATACTCGAGTATCCGTATAAGTTTGTGAACGACATGAACCGGATAGGTTAACTTAGCACACAATTGAACGTTAAATTTAAATTTGAGGTCCGCTGTTGGTGACATTTCTCTTCAGATAGCACCACCACGAAGTTAGCCGTGGTGCGTTCTTTTATTAACAATAGTTAACTATGGTTGAAAATCATGTTATTTTTCTACAATATAATCTCCTTTTTCAATAAAAATGGTAGAAAATTCAATTTTAATTCATTTCATTTCACCAAAAGTTTTTTTTTATTCTTCAATTTTTATTTTTTGTAAGCAAACCTGCTCACATATGCTTTGACAGATCAACACTTTCAACTCATATCATGGAGATGAGTTGGAAATAGTTACGAATTGTAACTATTTGACACTAATAAACTGAATTTAGGAACGATGTGATGACGTCATCTAGTTACAAATTGTAACTATTTTGTAATAAAGGAACGACCATTTTTAACTATAGTTAACCATAGTTAAATATGGTTGATAAAAGAACGCACCACCGACCGACTTTCGATTTTCGAAAAAAAAAAATGTCAGGCGATGTAGGTACCTCTAATTGCTCATGCCATTCCTGCAAAAGAACAATTTCTCACTCCCACACTTTTTTTTTAAATATAAACAAGTTGCACTTTGTATAGAGCTTTTATATGCCTATAACTCGGTAACCAAAATGAATTACAAATGCAAAAAGACTTTTATTTAGTGAGCAGATAGAGATTAAACTGCTCAATTGATTTGAAAACCTCGTAATTTGTTAGTAAATCAATAATTAAGATTTTTACCAACCGAAAAGTAAACCATACATACAAATATTATTGTAAAAAATCAGCCATGAAAATGTAATATTGAGCGTAGGTTGATGGATTACCGCCTCTGGTGCCAGGGGTCGCAGGTTCGAACTTCAAGATCTGCTTGTTTTTTTTTTAATATACTTATATTTTTTTTATGTGTTTGACAAACTTGTAACAAAAATGTTCTCGGCAGGGGGTAATTCGAAAAAAAAAATGGTTCAAGACCATCTGGTTGAGCATAAAAAAACGTTAAAATTTGAAATTTATTTCAAGTTGTAATTAGAGTATGCTTGCAAAAATCGAAACTTTTTGCAATAATTAGAATAACAAATAACTTTATACCTAAAATGTCTTAAATTCAAATTCCTTGCCGCAATATTTAATTTATGTTATTATTTTTTTTCTACTAAACTAATTAAAACAAAAATTTGAATACAAACATTTTGCTTTTTTGCTATAACATTCTATTTTTAAGCGATTTGCGGTTTTTGCGATATTTTTTTTTTTATTTCGCGGTGTTTTGCGATATTTGTTTTATAAATCACCCTAATGCTTCCTCAAATATTATATCCCTTACACGATCAGGGATTAATTCCACAAACATAGGTTTGCATCCCCCATCGCAATTGCAGCACCATACGTCGCAACTTCCTCTGCCGCAGCACCATCCGGAAGGAGGTTGGCCATCATCACAATTCCCGTCTTTTTTTTTTTTACAACATTCTGACTTAATGTGGCAAATAATTGTTGCAAAAATAAGTAAGATGTAAAAGAAATTCAAAGATTTCATATTATTATTTTCTGCAAAAAAAAAGTTAGAAATTATTAAAATTGTATACCCAATAATATAATATACTCCATAAACAATGGCTTACCTTTCGTAAATATTTTCAAGATCTGAATAGTACCACGGATTTGAGTTTGTTTTTATACTCAACAATGAAAGAACAAAATTGAGATAAGCTGTGTATGTACAACATTTCGATTCTGTATATGTACATACATACATATACATATATGTACATAATCGTTATAAAATAAATATCACAATCTTTTCAATAGTAATTATTAGAAATATTAAAGTGAAATAGTCTGAGAGGTATCGTTGAAAGAAAAATTACTTGATACAACCGCATTTATTAGATTTCCTTAGAACAATCATTTTTGGTGTAAAGATGCTCAGCTTGTTATTTTAAAAATAGTTTGTCATACTATCAGTGGCATACTGATGCTAATAAAACTAACACTAAGCTTCCTAAAACACATAGATATAAAAGAACTTAAATATACTAATGCATTTAAATTAACGTTAAAGTTAGAATATTCCTTAATTGTTGAGCGTAGGTGCCTAGGATAACGCTGCTTGAAAATATTTTGTTTATATATTTCGCTGTTATAGATTTTCAAAACAGATATTAACATGCTTGAGAAAACCTTGTAAAATAAAGAATTCTAAAAACTTTTTAGGCACTACTATATTTAAAATATTAGACCAGCAAATGCGTCAAAACATCGAAAACATAAAAGTGATAAGAATCCCATTTATGTGGTTGATGGTGGGGTAAGGGTTGATTCAGCACCACAAAATGTCGGTAAACATTTCTGGGGTAATTCTATTTTTTTTTAAGGTCACGGGGTCATTTTGGGTATTAAATTGTGATAAGAAATGTTCTAAATGAACAAAAATATATTTCAAAAGATTTATTTATTCGGTTTTTCTAACTTCATCAGTGTTTATGATCACAGTTTCACAGTAACAGGATTTACAGTAACATAACTGCGCATAGGGTCTTTAATTAACAAAAAAATCAGTAGGTACTACCGATACTTCGCGTGTATGATTAGAAAATAAGTCAATAATTGTTGATAAGAAAAAGAAGACCGAACCAGCATTATTTACCAGCGCTGGTTTCTGCAATAAAACCATTTAGGGTCATTTCAAATTTATTGAGGTTACATTATGTAGGATAAGGGTGTCAACAGTGAATCACTTTTTACTTCTTGCACTGTTGCTCGTACAATTAAAATCAAATGATATCAGTTTTTTTCCACAACTTTCTCAATGTCTTATCTATAATTTAAGGTACTTTAATTACAGCTCCATTGATCACGAAAATATAAAAATTTAATTTGACCATGGGTGTTCACAGTGAATCAGTGCATGGTACACAATGAATCAGGGATAATAAATCGATTTTTCCTTTTTAAAAATTTATATTTTTTAAAGTTATGTATTTTAAATAATCAGTTGATTAATTTTTCTTTATAAAAACAACAAACAAATAGAAAAATTCTATGAATTTACAAAAATTATAATAAAAATTTTAGTTTATTCGTACGTTATTTATTTTTATTAGTTGATACAAAATTACTTTTTCCTGTCCATAAATCGGAAGAAAACATAAAACTATTAAAGAACCAATAAATAAAATAAATTAGAAAAGTTATAATATGAAAAAAAAACAAATTTAATACAAAATTCCCTGATTCCCTGTGTACCACTTTCAATTGATCCACGGTGTACCATGCTGTCTTTTTAAAAACACATGTTAATATTTTATAAACTATTTCACCAAAGTAAACAAATCAACAAAAAATATTAAATCTATGCAGCCACGAGTACAAATATTTAACCCAAATGAAGTTACAACACACACTTTTTTAATTAAATCGAAAACAAAATAGAAAAAAATTTACTTTCCTTGTGTGAAAGGGGACTTAGTTTATTGGACTGTCACGTCGGAGGAATAAAAATCGAATCCCAGCCACTGATCTCTATAATACACTGGATATCGTATTCGTACAAAAAGGTTGACTCCATTTGAAGAACTGTTATAGTTGAGCTGGCTTTTTTTTTGTATTACAGTATATAACAGTATAACAAAATATAGAGTTCCTGCTAGGGATGAGCGACATTGAAAAACATCGATGTCTACATAAAAGAACCAACATCGATGTCAAAAATTATCGAATCAGAAAAATCCTTTTTAACGTCGATATTTTTTAATATATTTGCTTGCATAATAAAAGCACGTTCAAAATTCAATTAAAAAAAATTTGTATAATAAGTTCGTAATAACTATATTGTTTTGAAAATTGTAGCGATAATTTTGAACGTAATTTTCTTTTTCGACAAGTACAAGATGTTTTTGATTCTTGATCATCGATCATAAGTTATTTTGCATGAATAAACATCTTATATGTCGTAGGTAAAAAAATCTTGTGTAGACGGCGTCTTTTCTGTGTGAACATCGATGATTTTAATGTTTAAACATCGATGTTAAATTTTGTAACATGAATGAACGTCGTAAGCCAACCACGATTGTCTCTTGTAGTGTTGATATTGCTACAATGTTATTCATATCCATAGAACCACATTTGTCTCGTATGTAGTGTGGTTTTGTGGTGTATATTATATGGGCTGACAGCGACACACGACTCCACAACACACCGCCTTAACAAGTCTTATATACAAAATATTATTTGTAAACGGTGCCTTTAGTTTTGTGAACATCGACGATTTTAAAAGCCTTGTTTTTTTGCAGGTCCAGATAGAATTGGACTAAAAAAACGTAAAAAAACGACATTTTAACTCTCGTTAATACAACATACATATAAACAAAGCCAAGTACAAATAATTTTCGGTTTTTAACTTAAGTTCAGATAGAAGAAGTACTACCAAATCGAATTACCATTTTGCTATCGATAGTTTGTTGGAAACGTCAAAATATCTGAGCCAACCAATCAAAATACTTTTTATAAATAAAAAAGGACTTTCATTATTTTATAAATTATTTTTTTTTCTGATAAGTGATTTAAAATTGGGTTTTTTCTTTTTATTTTTATTTTTGTTTTGTGTAAATGACCATTTAAGATCAAACAAATTTGATGAAAGCAATATAGCGGTTGTAATGTTTTTCTTTTTTATAAGCATGAGGTCATAGGCAAAAGATTTCAAATGTAACGAGTGCTTAAAGGCAAAACAAAGTATAAAGGTTAGACCGCACACAACTGCAACGGAACTGCACTTCACAACGCGGCAAAACATTATTTGTATAAAATTGTATGAGCTATATCGCACTAAGCGGCAACTGAACATCATACAATTTCATACAAATTATTGTAAATCGCAGTTCCGCTGCAGTGCAGTTCCGCCTAGTGTGGTCTCACCTTAATTATGAATTGTTTTGCAATTTTATAGCTGTTTTAAGTCGATGTGCTCAATCTTAACATCGATGTTGCGATGTTTCACATGTTTTTACATCGATATTTTTTCGTCTAACATCGATATTTTCCCAACATCGAAGAACAAACTCATCCCTAGCTGCCTGCTGTCAAATGAACATAAAACTACAAAATGGCTGCGTTCGGTTACGTCGCCAAAGGTATCTAGATTCGTTCGTGTTGTTGTAATTAGCTTCGTTTTGTTGAAATTAGCTCATTTGAGAACGAGAATTTGTATGGGAAATGAGGCAATTTCGGATCTGATTTGGAAATTTGCAAAGAATTTACCTCATTTGGCCCAGTGAAAACGTAGTATTAGGCATTAGAACAACACTAACAAATCCAGATATCTTTGTTTACGTATCCGAACTCGGCCATCGGTTAGCGAACGAGGCCAATACTTTTTTTTGCGACTGGAAGACGTCAAATAGTTGACTTGGAGCGTACTTGTCATCTTCAATTGGAGTCAAACAAAACTGTTAAATTTGTAAGGAATACACTATACAGTGTATTATAGAGATCAGTGATCCCAGCCCACTCCCATTTACAAAAACCCCGAAGAAATTGGAAAAATCTAACGAAAGATAATAGGATAATAGTATAGGAAAAATATTCTGCAGAATAGTTACATTTATTTCATGAATTTGATGCGAGAGCGAAACTTGGAAAAATGATTTGAGAGTTGACGTTTAATGTTTAGTTTATTTTTTTTCCATATTCGGTTTTGCTTTTCTTTGTCGCATTTAAATCAGAAATATGAAAATGTATGTAACAAAATCCACTTTTTTGGACTTCCTCATCTTCCGTATGTATCAGGCCGAGTCCACAGGCCATACAGATGTCCAACATCACAAGCACAATCCAATCAACAAACAGTGCATTTTTACTCACTGGGGAAATGATGTCATTTCTTTCATTAGCCTTTCACAACTACTTCTATCTTTTACAACAAAATTCACTAACACATTCAAGGAAAACCAGAAAAAACTCACAAGCACATAAAACTTCATCTCATGGCCAAGCTTTAAACAGCCCTTCATGTCTTATTCAAAACGTTATTTTTTTCGGCATGTTGCTACATGGAAATTTTTTGGACTCCATGGGATTTATTTTAGACAAGTTCATAGTCCGGCCATCGTTCATGGCCTGTGGAGGCGGCCCGTATGTAGATATCGTCATAGATGTAGAGCAAGTGAAAATAATCATGCGACGTACATAAATGTTAAGTGCTACTATACATCCACATTCCACACTTTTTAATGAAATTGTACGAAACTACCTACATATATGTTGTCTTCATTTCCCATCCTATTGGTTAATACATACAAATTTATCGTGCAACTTAATTATATGTTATTGACTAGCCAGAAGTAGTATAATAGTATCCTTTTTCAAATGTGATAATTATAGGTCTTGGTATTTTCGTAGCCCTATAATTATTCAATTCATAAACAAAATTCAGCCCTAAAGTCTCACTTTCAATCAGTTGCTTTGATTTCTAGTGACAAATAACATTGTATTCTAAAATGCCTCTGGAAGATCCCAATATATTGAAAGAAAAAAACCGTAAACGTCTAAGGCATTTAATAAATACAACATTTTCCTTAGGCATTAATATAACGGCTCCTTCAAGATTTAAGGATAACTTGAGGATGTAATTACCTAGAAAAAATATTTTTGTTTTTAGACAAGATCGAGAGTTTAATGTCGTTTTCCATTGGTCACTCCTAGCACTCCATTTGTTTTGTTGAAAATTTCAAGTGAAAGAGAAAAGAGTGAAAAAGGAGTGATCAACGGAGTGAGCAGTGCGAAAGTTTAGTTTTCGTTTTTACGAAATCAATTACTTTTCTACTGTTTTTGCATTTGCACATATGTACATTGTACATATATTATTCTTTTCAAAAACGTTAACATTCAATTCTTGAATTTGAATCTGAAAATAAATACGTTGTCTCGTATGAAATGAATTTAAGAGCAAGCACAAGAAACATTTGCATTCAAAGTATATTATGTGCATATAATGTACATAACAATCAATGAACTTGAAAAACAAATTGTGAAGACATTAGCCAAATAATTTTTAATTAAACAGCATATCAGCCTTTCTATTGCTTACCAGTTTGGTTTCCTTGTATGGACATATGGAATTCGTGATTCGGCATTTCAACAACATATCTCTTGTGACAGAGGTGCTGCCAACATTTCAATAAATGGCCTCGTTCACGTTGCACTGAGATATGTTATCTCGAATACTCGAGTATCCGTATAAGTTTGTGAACGACATGAACCGGATAGGTTAACTTAGCACACAATTGAACGTTAAATTTAAATTTGAGGTCAGCTGTTGGTGACATTTCACTTCAGATAGCACCACCACGAAGTTAGCCGTGGTGCGTTCTTTTATTAACAATAGTTAACTATGGTTGAAAATCATGTTATTTTTCTACAATATAATCTCCTTTTTCAATAAAAATGGTAGAAAATTCAATTTTAATTAATTTCATTTCACCAAAAGTTTTTTTTTATTCTTCAATTTTTATTTTTTGTAAACAAACCTGCTCACATGTGCTTTGACAGATCAACACTTTCAACTCATATCATGGAGATGAGTTGGAAATAGTTACGAATTGTAACTATTTGACACTAATAAACTGAATTTAGGAACGATGTGATGACGTCATCTAGTTACAAATTGTAACTATTTTGTAATAAAGGAACGACCATTTTTAACTATAGTTAACCATAGTTAAATATGGTTGATAAAAGAACGCACCACCGACCGACTTTCGATTTTCGAAAAAAAAAATGTCAGGCGATGTAGGTACCTCTAATTGCTCATGCCATTTCTGCAAAAGAACAATTTCTCACTCCCACACTTTTTTTTAAATATAAACAAGTTGCACTTTGTATAGAGCTTTTATATGCCTATAACTCGGTAACCAAATTGAATTACAAATGCAAAAAGACTTTTATTTAGTGAGCAGATAGAGATTAAACTGCTCAATTGATTTGAAAACCTCGTAATTTGTTAGTAAATCAATAATTAAGATTTTTACCAACCGAAAAGTAAACCATACATACAAATATTATTGTAATAAATCAGCCATGAAAATGTAATATTGAGCGTAGGTTGATGGATTACCGCCTCTGGTGCCAGGGGTCGCAGGTTCGAACTTCAAAATCTGCTTGTTTTTTTTTTAATATACTTATATTTTTTTTATGTGTTTGACAAACTTGTAACAAAAATGTTCTCGGCAGGGGGTAATTCGAAAAAAAAAATGGTTCAAGACCATCTGGTTGAGCATAAAAAAACGTTAAAATTTGAAATTTATTTCAAGTTGCAATAATTAAAATAACAAATAACTTTATACCTAAAATGTCTTAAATTCAAATTCCTTGCTGCAATATTTAATTTATGTTATTATTTTTTTTCTACTAAACTAATTAAAACAAAAATTTGAATACGAACATTTTGCTTTTTTGCTATAACATTCTATTTTTAAGCGATTTGCGGTTTTTGCGATATTTTTTTTTTATTTCGCGGTGTTTTGCGATATTTGTTTTATAAATCACCCTAATGCTTCCTCAAATATTATATCCCTTACACGATCAGGGATTAATTCCACCAACATAGGTTTGCATCCCCCATCGCAATTGCAGCACCATATGTCGCAACTTCCTCTGCCGCAGCACCATCCGGAAGGAGGTTGGCCATCATCACAATTCCCGTCTTTTTTTTTTTTACAACATTCTGACTTAATGTGGCAAATTATTGTTGCAAAAATAAGTAAGATGTAAAAGAAATTCAAAGATTTCATATTATTATTTTCTGCAAAAAAAAAGTTAGAAATTATTAAAATTGTATACCCAATAATATAATATACTCCATAAACAATGGCTTACCTTTCGTAAATATTTTCAAGATCTGAATAGTACCACGGATTTGAGTTTGTTTTTATACTCAACAATGAAAGAACAAAATTGAGATAAGCTGTGTATGTACAACATTTCGATTCTGTATATGTACATACATACATATACATATATGTACATAATCGTTATAAAATAAATATCACAATCTTTTCAATAGTAATTATTAGAAATATTAAAGTGAAATAGTCTGAGAGGTATCGTTGAAAGAAAAATTACTTGATACAACCGCATTTATTAGATTTCCTTAGAACAATCATTTTTGGTGTAAAGATGCTCAGCTTGTTATTTTAAAAATAGTTTGTCATACTATCAGTGGCATACTGATGCTAATAAAACTAACACTAAGCTTCCTAAAACACATAGATATAAAAGAACTTAAATATACTAATGCATTTAAATTAACGTTAAAGTTAGAATATTCCTTAATTGTTGAGCGTAGGTGCCTAGGATAACGCTGCTTGAAAATATTTTGTTTATATATTTCGCTGTTATAGATTTTCAAAACAGATATTAACATGCTTGAGAAAACCTTGTAAAATAAAGAATTCTAAAAACTTTTTAGGCACTACTATATTGAAAATATTAGACCAGCAAATGCGTCAAAACATCGAAAACATAAAAGTGATAAGAATCCCATTTATGTGGTTGATGGTGGGGTAAGGGTTGATTCAGCACCACAAAATGTCGGTAAACATTTCTGGGGTAATTCTATTTTTTTTTAAGGTCACGGGGTCATTTTGGGTATTAAATTGTGATAAGAAATGTTCTAAATGAACAAAAATATATTTCAAAAGATTTATTTATTCGGTTTTTCTAACTTCATCAGTGTTTATGATCACAGTTTCACAGTAACAGGATTTACAGTAACATAACTGCGCATAGGGTCTTTAATTAACAAAAAATCAGTAGGTACTACCGATACTTCGCGTGTATGATTAGAAAATAAGTCAATAATTGTTGATAAGAAAAAGAAGACCGAACCAGCATTATTTACCAGCGCTGGTTTCTGCAATAAAACCATTTAGGGACATTTCAAATTTGTTAAGGTTACATTATGTAGGGTAAAGGTGTCAACAGTGAATCACTTTTTACTTCTTGCACTGTTGCTCGTACAATTATAATCAAATGATATCAGTTTTTTGTCCACAACTTTCTCAATGTTTTATCTATAATTTAAGGTACTTTTATTACAGCTCTATTGATCACGAAAATATAAAAATTTAATTTGACCATGGGTGTTCACAGTGAATCAGTGCATGGTACACAATGAATCAGGGATAATAAATCGATTTTTCCTTTTTAAAAATTTATATTTTTTAAAGTTATGTATTTTAAATAATCAGTTGATTAATTTTTCTTTATAAAAACAACAAACAAATAGAAAAATTCTATGAATTTACAAAAATTATAATAAAAATTTTAGTTTATTCGTACGTTATTTATTTTTATTAGTTGATACAAAATTACTTTTTTCTGTCCATAAATCGGAAGAAAACATAAAACTATTAAAGAACCAATAAATAAAATAAATTAGAAAAGTTATAATATGAAAAAAACAAATTTAATACAAAATTCCCTGATTCCCTGTGTACCACTTTCAATTGATCCACGGTGTACCATGCTGTCTTTTTAAAAACACATGTTAATATTTTATAAACTATTTCACCAAAGTAAACAAATCAACAAAAAATATTAAATCTATGCAGCCACGAGTACAAATATTTAACCCAAATGAAGTTACAACACACACTTTTTTAATTAAATCGAAAACAAAATAGAAAAAAATTTACTTTCCTTGTGTGAAAGGGGACTTAGTTTATTGGACTGTCACGTCGGAGGAATAAAAATCGAATCCCAGCCACTGATCTCTATAATACACTGGATATCGTATTCGTACAAAAAGGTTGACTCCATTTGAAGAACTGTTATAGTTGAGCTGGCTTTTTTTTGTATTACATAACAGTATAACAAAATATAGAGTTCCTGCTAGGGATGAGCGACATTGAAAAACATCGATGTCTACATAAAAGAACCAACATCGATGTCAAAAATTATCGAATCAGAAAAATCCTTTTTAACATCGATATTTTTTAATATATTTGCTTGCATAATAAAAGCACGTTCAAAATTCAATTAAAAAAAATTTGTATAATAAGTTCGAAATAACTATATTGTTTTGAAAATTGTAGCGATAATTTTGAACGTAATTTTCTTTTTCGACAAGTACAAGATGTTTTTGATTCTTGATCATCGATCATAAGTTATTTTGCATGAATAAACATCTTATATGTCGTAGGTAAAAAAATCTTGTGTAGACGGCGTCTTTTCTGTGTGAACATCGATGATTTTAATGTTTAAACATCGATGTTAAATTTTGTAACATGAATGAACGTCTTAAGCCAACCACACTTGTCTCGTGTAGTGTTGATATTGCTACAATGTTATTCATATCCATAGAACCACATTTGTCTCGTATGTAGTGTGGTTGTGTGGTGTATATTATATGGGCTGACAGCGACACACGACTCCACAACACACCGCCTTAACAAGTCTTATATACAAAATATTATTTGTAAACGGTGCCTTTAGTTTTGTGAACATCGACGATTTTAAAAGCCTTGTTTTTTTGCAGGTCCAGATAGAATTGGACTAAAAAAACGTAAAAAACGACATCTTAACTAACGTTAATACAACATACATATAAACAAAGCCAAGTACAAATAATTTTCGGTTTTTAACTTAAGTTCAGATAGAAGAAGTACTACCAAATCGAATTACCATTTTGCTATCGATAGTTTGTTGGAAACGTCAAAATATCCGAGCCAACCAATCAAAATACTTTTTATAAATAAAAAAGGACTTTCATTATTTTATAAATTATTTTTTTTTCTGATAAGTGATTTAAAATTGGGTTTTTTTTTTTATTTTTGTTTTGTGTACATGACCATTTAAGATCAAACAAATTTGATGAAAGCAATATAGCGGTTGTAATGTTTTTCTTTTTTATAAGCATGAGGTCATAGGCAAAAGATTTCAAATGTAACGAGTGCTTAAAAGCAAAACAAAGTATAAAGGTTAGACCGCACACAACTGCAACGGAACTGCACTTCACAACGCGGCAAAACATTATTTGTATAAAATTGTATGAGCTATATCGCACTAAGCGGCAACTGAACATCATAAAATTTCATACAAATTATTGTAAATCGCAGTTCCGCTGCAGTGCAGTTCCGCCTAGTGCGGTCTCACCTTAATTATGAATTGTTTTGCAATTTTATAGCTGTTTTAAGTCGATGTGCTCAATCTTAACATCGATGTTGCGATGTTTCACATGTTTTAACATCGATATTTTTTCGTCTAACATCGATATATTTTAGCTGCCTGCTGTCAAATGGACATAAAACTACAAAATGGCTGCGTTCGGTTACGTCGCCAAAGGTATCTAGATTCGTTCGTGTTGTTGTAATTAGCTTCGTTTTGTTGAAATTAGCTCATTTGAGAACGAGAATTTGTATGGGAAATGAGGTAATTTCGGATCTGATTTGGAAATTTGCAAAGAAATTACCTCATTTGGCCCAGTGAAAACGTAGTATTAGGCATTAGAACACCACGAACAAATCCAGATATCTTTGTTTACGTATCCGAACTCGGCCATTGGTTAGCGAACGAGGCCAATACTTTTTTTTGCGACTGGAAGACGTCAAATAGTTGACTTGGAGCGTACTTGTCATCTTCAATTGGAGTCAAACAAAACTGTTATATTTGTAACGAATACACTATCCAGTGTATTATAGAGATCAGTAATCCCAGCCCACTCCCATTTACAAAAACCCCGAAGAAATTGGAAAAATCTAACGAAAGATCGGTAAAAGGATGAAGAAAAAATAATAAGGGTAATCATGTAACGACAGAAAACCCAGATAAACCTGAGAAACTAGATAATTTTATCTACGCAGAATAGAAACTGTCAAAATTTGTATAGGAAAAATATTCTGCAGAATAGTTACATTTATTTCATGAATTTGATGCGAGAGCGAAACTTGGAAAAATGATTTGAGAGTTGACGTTTAATGTTTAATTTATTTTTTTTTCCATATTCGGTTTTGCTTTTCTTTGTCGCATTTAAATCAGAAATATGAAAATGTATGTAACAAAATCCACTTTTTTGGACTTCCTCATCTTCCGTATGTATCAGGCCGAGTCCACAGGCCATACAGATGTCCAACATCACAAGCACAATCCAATCAACAAACAGTGCATTTTTACTCACTGGGGAAATGATGTCATTTCTTTCATTAGCCTTTCACAACTACTTCTATCTTTTACAACAAAATTCACTAACACATTCAAGGAAAACCAGAAAAAACTCACAAGCACATAAAACTTCATCTCATGGCCAAGCTTTAAACAGCCCTTCATGTCTTATTCAAAACGTTATTTTTTTCGGCATGTTGCTACATGGAAATGGATTTTTTGGACTCCATGGGATTTATTTTAGACAAGTTCATAGTCCGGCAATCGTTCATGGCCTGTGGAGGCGGCCCGTATGTAGATATCGTCATAGATGTAGAGCAAGTGAAAATAATCATGCGACGTACATAAATGTTAAGTGCTACTATACATCCACATTCCACACTTTTTAATGAAATTGTACGAAACTACCTACATATATGTTGTCTTCATTTCCCATCCTATTGGTTAATACATACAAATTTATCGTGCAACTTAATTATATGTTATTGACTAGCCAGAAGTAGTATAATAGTATCCTTTTTCAAATGTGATAATTATAGGTCTTGGTATTTTCGTAGCCCTATAATTATTCAATTCATAAACAAAATTCAGCCCTAAAGTCTCACTTTCAATCAGTTGCTTTGATTTCTAGTGACAAATAACATTGTATTCTAAAATGCCTCTGGAAGATCCCAATATATTGAAAGAAAAAAACCGTAAACGTCTAAGGCATTTAATAAATACAACATTTTCCTTAGGCATTAATATAACGGCTCCTTCAAGATTTAAGGATAACTTGAGGATGTAATTACCTAGAAAAAATATTTTTATTTTTAGACAAGATCTTGAGTTTAATGTCGTTTTCACTCCTCACTCCTAGCACTCCATTTGTTTTGTTTAAAATTTTAAGTAAAAGAGGAAAGAGTGAAAAAGGAGTCATCAACGGAGTGAGCAGTGTTAAAGTGTAGTTTTCGTCATTACGAAATTAATTATTTTTCTTCTGTTTTTGCATTTACACATACATACATACATACATTAATCTTTCCAAAAACTTTTACATTCAATTCTAGAATTTAAATCTGAAAATAAATACGTAGACTCGTATGAAGTATAAATTTAAGAGCAAGCGCAAGAAACATTTGCATTCAAAGCAACCCAATTCTAAATAAAAATTCCCGGGGAAATGCTTCCCTTTTCCCTGCTCTCCTATACTTAACTATAAATTCCCGGGAATTTGTTTCCCTTTTCCTTAATTTAAGCAAATTTCGAATATGAGAAATACTATGAGAAAGAAGCTGGAATCTTAATGTCCAAAAATTGAAAATGGAAATATTTTGGATGTGTGGAGCATTTTAAATTTTGGAGAACAAATCTCTCGGGGAGTTTTTTTCCCCAACAATCAATGAACTTTAAAAACAAATTGTGAAGACATTAACCAAATAATTTTTAATTTAACAGAATATCAGCCTTTCTTTTGCTTACCAGTTTGGTTTCCTTGTATGGACATATGGAATTCGTGATTCGATATTTCAAAAATATATCTCTAATGACAGAGGTGCTGTCAAACATTTCAATAAATAACTCGAATGATTTTGCTAAAGTTTTGATCTTTTTTTCAGAGCATCTGCCTTTTCTTTCAGGTTCTAATTTCCTTTTTGAAAATAAGCTACATTGCGGTTGTTCAACGATCTTTCCATAAACTAGTACACAAAGTCGAAACATATGAGTTGGTCAATCAGTTCGACCTTTTATCGAAAGGTATCTATGTACATAATAAATATTTTCGAACTTTTCAAGTAAAATTAAAAAAAAAAAATAAATTTTTACAGAATCTCCATACAATAAGGAATTACGAAAAGATGCAATCAAAATTCTTGACCAATCTTGGAAATTTGGAAAAATACAATTCAATTTTTATATGTGTGCCTGTTTTACAATTATCAGCTATTACGTTGTTCTGGCTATGGGAACAAATATTTATCATACAGCTGTTGGTACAGCTAATTATACAAATGTACTTGGTGGGTTTTAAAACTAATTTATTTTTAATTGGCGCCCAACGCTGAACATTTTTGTTTTTCCAAATTTTATGCTCTTCATAACTTTTCTTGCAGCTTTTCCCCTTCTTTTTCCATTTTGGGAAGATAAAATGAATCAATTTCCACAGTTTTACATTCTTTTCTTTTTAACGTTGGCGGGATCATCAATTGCCTCAACAGGTAAATTCTTAAACAGGAAAAAGAGAAATTATTTTTGAATTTTCTGTTGCAGGTGCTTTAAGTTTTGATGGAATTTTTATATACACAGCTGTTCATGGAGCTGCATTAATTCGAATTCTCAAGAAAGCGATTCCTCTTACTACATCTCCCAAAGTTCCTAAGGCTCTACGTGTTGATTATTTGCGTCAGTGTATTCAACACTATGAAAGAACCTATCAGTTAGTTTTGTCAACTGTTAATTTATTCGGATGTTTGATTACTAAAATAAATATGATATCTTATTTTTAGATATTGCACTGAAGTCAACAATTTATATCTTCATCTTACATTGGCACAGTTCCTTATGAGTTTGATTATTTTGGGTGTAGTTATGTTTCAAGGAGCCGTAGGATTGGTAAACTTAATATGGCTTTGTTAAATATTTTGTTATTCTTTTGTTAACAACAATTATTTTATTCTAAGTTTTCACTTGCAATTAAATGACGAAGTATGACAAGATAGAGCGGGTGACTTCTACGGTATTCGCCACCCTATCTTGTCAAAGTGTGTCAATTTTGGTCTTTCAATGACAAGTGGAAACCCAGCATTATAATATTTTTTCAGGAATCCGATTATGTAGTATTTATTCGGATGATTTGTTATATTTCTGCAGCTGGTTATGAAGTCATCATTTATTGTTTAAATGGACAGTCGATCATAAGTGAGGTGAGCAGTACCTACAACTTTTTGCCTTTTTTTTCTTATCACTCTAGTACAACACTATAATACTTTGATTTATTTTTAGAGCCAAGGAATATCAAATGCATGGTATGAATGTGAATGGTATAACGAATCAAGAGAATTTAAGCAGCTCATTCGAATGATTATAATGAGATCAAACAGAACTATTATCATGAGAGCCTCATGGTTTTCCACGATGTCCTTACCAACTTTATTAAGTGTAACATATTTTTTTTTAGTTTTCGTCGAATAACATGGGTTAATATTAATTCAGATTTTGTTTTACAGATTATACAAACTAGTAGTTCTTATTTTCTTCTACTACGTAATTTGGCATCTTAAAACAATTTGGTTGTTTTCCCCCATGAAATTTAACTATGAAATAAAATATACCTAATTGATATTTTTGACATATTTTAAGATTAAAGGTGTTATTTAGCAATATGTTGTACGTGTCATATGTTTATCCATGCAAATGTTTCGCTCCAATTTCACGTTAGTTTGGGTAAGATTTAAGCCGAAACCACACCTGCCTCGTGTGTTGTTTTGTGGAGACGTGTGACTGCCATTCTCCTTTAGTTCTGCGTTTGTATATGAAATATGTTGTAGCGATAGCGACACTCGACTCCACAACTCGAGACAGGTGTGGTTTCGGCTTTAATAAGTAAAACTGTAGTCTTTTACAGACCGCCTCCAGAGGCCATGAACGATGGCAGGACTATGAAACTGTCTAAAAAAATCCAATGGAGTCCAAAAAATCCATGTACATGCAGCGACATGTCAAAAAATTAAGTTTTGAACAAGACATGGAGATGGAGGGCTGTTCAAAGCTTCGCCATGAGATGACGTTTCATGTGCGTGTGAGTTTTTTGTCTGGTTTTTCTTGAATGGGTAAGTGTATTTTGTTGTGATAGATAGAAGTAGTTGTGAAAGGCTAATGAACGACATGACATGATTTGCCCAGTGAGTAAATGGACTTTTGAGCTGATGGACTTTTGACTTAATTATTTCTAAGCTTTCACTAGGCTGTGATTTCTTTGCAAATTTCCAAATTAAATCCAAATTACCTCATTTCCCATAAAAATTCTCGTTTCCAAATGAGCTAAACAGAAAGAGAAAACAACAAAAACAATCTTTTAACTGCCAAAACATGTTCAAAATAAAATGAGATGTCAAAAGAAATAAGCAAATTTTGATAATGAAAATACTTTTTTGGTAATTTCCGAAATAACTTCATTTCGGCTCTAATGAAAACGTTATACCTATTACAATCGCGATTAATAATGTCACAATTTATTGCCCGACTTTTACAGTGCTGGTTATGTTATTGTTGTTGTTGTAATCGCTGAGATTGAGAGCTATAATCGACATGGAAGAGGTCGGCCGCATCTCACAATCTCATGCAATTACAACAAACAATCGACAGTGGGAAAATAGGTCAATGCAAATCCGGATGAACACAACTTGCATCGTTTAAAAGCAGGAGTCTTAAGGCTCTCCCAAACCAATGCGGAACATTCGTTGCGGCGAAAAAACATTCGCATGTCAAAATTTATTTACATGGTGATATATGAGAGTGCCCACACCAACGCGGCGGAGAAACATATGAAATAATTTTGAGTGACGAATGTTTTTTCGCCGCAACGAATGTTTCGCATTGGTTTGGGAGAGCCTTTAAGGCTGTTACAGTTTGGACATTCCAGAACGCTCAATGTAAAACGACATTAATTTGTCATCCCGAAACGCATTCTGGTAACATCTTGTTCTCTCTTCTATTACATTTTCCATTTTGACAGTGCTGCATCAGTACTTCTCAAACTTTATTATCTGCTGTCAGATGTCAGCTGTCACAAATTTATATAAATAAACAAAAAAAAAACAATTTAGCAAGTTTCTGTTTTTCTTGATATTTCATAAAAAATCTTATTTTAATAACTTTTGTTTCATAAAAACTTAAAATTAATAATACAAATTAAAATATGATGAATAAAGACGTTGAACTAACCCATAAACTAAGAAAAAGTAAGACAAACCACTGGCATCAATATAAAATATACCTACTCACATACATTCCTCTTTTGCTTAAAGCATCTGAAAAAATCTCCGAAAACATCCATATTGTAGCCAATGATCCATCTCTGGCATTCTTTCGTATACAAGAACATGTCCGCAAGGTGCTGCCACCCATTGTCGAAAAAAGAGCTGAAGTTATCCAGTTGCAAAATGATTTGCAAGGACATTGCTATGATATGGAATATGCGGTAAGGTAAGTTCTATCCACTGACAATATTCATTTTGCTTGAGGTTTTATGATTCTTTTTTTATTCGAAGTGCCGTTGAAGGAATCGATCAATCGGACGCGATATTCAAAAACATCCAAGACATGCTCAAGACATCGATATTTCTTAAGCAACAATTGAAGTATGAGGAAACAAAAAGTAGAACGAAACGAGAATCCAGTCAGAATTCGGTTTACAAACGATTCTCAGCTCATTTGACTTTAGATCTAAATGATTTGCCCGATTTCTCTGGCGTCATGAGAGAGACCACAAATAGAGTTGAAAATATGATGTCGAATAGATCAAGTGCTCCGGTTGATAACCCGATGGAGCTACAAAGGTCTCACACCACTCTTCATTGATGAATTGCCAATTTGGCAATACGTACATACATACCTATAAGTTATAGCTAGTCGATTATTAAATATTTTAATTTTTAAGTTTTAAAAATAAAAAAATGCTATGATGAACAAATTTGATTAAAAATGTGCAACGCCTTAGTAAACAACGCCGAAGTAAAAAAAACAATGTCCTGTGGTAAATAATTTGGCGGACAAGTGAAAAGGAGAATTTTATTCAGTTCCGTTTAATCTGTGGTTATGTCACACTTTGGCCAGGTCAATTTCTTAAACACAAAATATGCTAAGCAAACTGTTACAAAGCTCATATCTGCATAAAAATAAAACTTACTGATAAGCTGAATGTTTCAAGAGGACCTAGTGTATTATGTTGGCGTATTGAGTTAGACAAGAACTTATCCAACTCCGTAGAACCAATTGCTTAAGCTTTAAAAATAAAACGCACGTATAGGGACACATACATATTTAATTTCTACGCCAAAATCGACTCTAGCTCCCGAGGAGTAAAGATGTTTATTATCTAAACAGAGTGCCTGAAAGCCCAGTCAAATTCGACAATAAAATCGCAAAGTGCGATGTAGTTCATTTTCAAATTTTGTCTTGTAACGCTCTGACTATTTGATTCCAATTTTTTAGCAGAATTGGACAATTTTTTACCCTTTTTTTGAATGCTTCAAAATAACTTAGTTTTTCAGATTTTTTTTATAATTCATGGTTAGATAGCAACACAAATATAACGTGCATGAATTTAAAACTAACGGGGTCTTGTAGAAAATTTTATAACAAAAACAAGTTTATACTGGATGTTTTTTTCATAATTTACATATTTCCAAATTTGTTAAGGAAAATGTCGAATTTTAGCGTTTTTTTCACTGTTGCATTTTTCCTGCAACGAGCACAGGTTTTTCGAAGTTGCAAACTTAGCTACAGACTACTCTAACATGCCCCAACAACATAATATCAAAAATGCAGAACTACATCGCGCTTTGCGATTTTAGCCCATTTTTTGTACCTATTGACTGGGCTATGATTAGTGATTGTTCATGTAAAATTGGGTATGATGATTATTTCGCGATCTCTAAAAATAAAAAAAATCAATTGGCCTTCAAAAATCACCTGATATTTTTAATGTAGATGTAGAATTTGATATGTAAATTATCACTGATTTGTCAGTTTTGTACGATTATAAAATAAGGAGGAAGGAGTCTCTTCGTAGTAGCCCGTAGCGTAATGGTTAGTGCGTTCGACTATTACGCTGGAGATCTGGGATCGCTTCCCAGCCTCGTCCACCTAAAAACTAAAAAGTTTTTTTTCAGGGCTACTGCCTCTTGCAAGGAATTGACAAGTCCTCCAAGAGTATCACTTGTCACGAATAAGTGCTTCTCGTCCAGCCGTTCGGATTCTGCATAAAATTGTTGGTCCCTTCCATTCCTGTCGAAAGGCGCACACAGGAATGGTTGCGAGTTGTTAGTCAGTAGGCCCTGGTTCTTCATGAGCCGTTGTGCCACCCGATTTATTTATTTTTTTCTTCAAGAAAGCGCGTGGAATGGCTTTTAATTGCGCATTATTTGTATTTTCCTATTTCCAAAAAGGACTTTCTATACATTGTTAGTATAAGTTGAATTGTTGAGAATTGAAAGATCGCTATCAATAGAATTCGTTTCGGTTTCTAGAATAGGACAACATTATCAACATTTTGGTTTCTTTGTTCTCCGTGCGTCGCGTCCACTTAAAACGTATTAAAACCTAACAATGTAGAAAGGTCGACTCAATACTGTTTAACAATTTTTATTATTCTAATTCGTACACGACACACACTTTTGCATTGCTTCGTTTAAATTTTAAAGTCAAAAGTTGGAATATTTAAATGCTTTATAATGTAAGTACATGTACTCTTGTATCATGTATCATGTTAATATGTATGCAAATTTAAAATTAGAAATTTTAAATTGTTTTATATACTGTCATACATTTTGATTTTAATCGACCGTCGGCGTCGTTGGTGTCTCTTTCACAAATAGAGTAATGGCCATATCCTTGGTTTAGGCAACATGCGTCTTTCTTACGTCTGCTCTTGCCGCACACGCAATCACATGCTGAAAGAGGAAGAAGGTTGTCTTGTTAAAAACGACCATTCTGGTGTTGTTAGTAGGTTGTAACGAAAATTTAATCGATCGAATCACTCTATTTGTAGATGTGGTATTTTGCTTTAAAAAGATTAAGTGATTGCAATTTATACCTAAAATCTGGCATCAGACTAGACTTTTTCAAACATTAATTTATTATTTTCCTATAAAAAAAAAGCGCTGAACTTTAACTTTTATATTTAAATGACCAAGGGGGATAAACTATCAAGTTTAGTATGTATGAACAAGTAGGTAGATATGTACGTACATTATGAATAACTAATAAGAATAAAATAGTCTTGATTGTACCTACCCAGGTTCTACTTAGCAGAATATGTATCTATATTAAATTCAAATGTGTCTAAGCCTGATTGCACAATTTACAGAACAATACTATAATATTCGCTATTCAATAATAGAAATCAGTCATCACAAATGCAATTTTTGTTTGAAGAAACAAAATCTTAGGTACTGGCAAAAAACATCCATTTAACAAGAAATACATTATGTACATATTCCCCCTTATTTATAAAGAAAAAAATAGTTATTTCAGCTCCCGTGTTTAGGAAAACTACACCATGGAATAAGAATGTTCCGGACTCAAATGGAGCTGTAAGCAATAATTGCCTTTAGTTTGAGCCCAGAAAATTATTATTCCATGATGTGGTTTCCCTAAACACGGGAGCTAAAATAACAATTTTTACCTGCGGTAAAGGTACTATATTTACTGGCGATATATGTGGTACTATATGGTAAGTTATGGATTCGTAAAAAAAAATCTAACTCTAGATAATAATTTTCCCTAACATTACGATGGTAGAGAACGCGAAAAAAGTGGGTCTCGCAATTCTGTCTGTCTGTCCTCGCCCGTACGTACATCCTAAACGACTGCAGAGATTTTATTCAAACTTGGTATATAGTGTTTTTTGACTAACATGCCCAGACATTTTACGGTACCTGCCATACAATTTTTTTTTTCGCCAAAAAGGAAAATAATTATTTTTCTCAAAAACGGGTCCGAAGATTTTGTTCAAAAAAATCAAAATAAATTAAGTAAGGAAATGCTACTTTTAAATAAATTTTTTATTTTCACAAATTGAATATTTTGGGTACCTCCAGTACCTACAACCATTTTTTTAATTTTTGATTTTCTCGAAAACAGTTGTTAAAAATTTTCATTTTTTTTTATGGTAAGACTTCTAAAAAGTAAAAAGCCATAGAACCGATTTTTTTGTTTTCAAATTTCTCGTCGACAGCTGCTCGGATTTCAACCAAAATTTTTATGCAAGAGCTCCTTCCTAATTCAAATAATTTTGCATATACAAATTTGCAAAAAAATTATTTTTGGATTTTTGAAAAAAAAATATTGAATTTTTTTTTTTGAAAATCCAGTACCTTGAAAACGGGCAAGTGAATTTTTTTTTATTTTGTGTAAAATTGTATTTGATAAAATAATAAATGTTGGCGTTTAGTAGATTTTATTTTTGAAAATGAGCGAAAAATTGTATATACATATAAATATAATAGTTGTTTTTACAAAAGTGGTCGGACTTGCCACAACAACCAACAAAAAGGGGCGCAAAATTTTAAACAGCCTATTATTAAGGATTTAGTATGATACTACTTAACATTTTATTAATTCTTTAACAGTTTACTAAAATTTTCTAAATTTTAAATACTTTTTAACTAGTATCATACTAAACTAATTTCCTTCATAAAATTCAGCTGAACACGTTCAAAAAAGTGACAGCTCGTGCAAAAAATTCACAAACACCCCTGATTTTGACAATTTTAAACGTCAAAGTGTCATATGGATTTAGTACGATACTAAAAAGATAAAATAGCCATTCGGTGATTTTAACTTTAGTAAAATGTTAGGAGATAATACGATGCTAAACTCGTTTAAAATTAGCAAAATACACTTTTTAACCTAGTAGTATACTAAAAATGATTTGACATCGTACTAAATCAACTAAAATTTTGCGCCAGGCTGTTTAAAATTTTGCGCCATTAAATTTATATTGGCCGCCAAGCATCAAAGCATTAATTTGTCCCTGGTCTGATCCTATCTTTCTTAGACTATAAGTCCAGTATGTAATTTATTAAAATCTAATTTATTTAAATGTTTTTCTTTACACTTTTACCCTGAGGCTACACGGGCAAGTACTGGCAAGCAAGTTGGCTACATAAATTGACTGTCTAATTCCTATAGGTGAATATGCTGTGACGTAGGCGGCAAGCAACTTGCCAGGCAAGTTGCTTTCAAGTTTTTTATTGGCTACGTTCTGCTAGCCTTTCTAGGGTTTGATCTTTCATTTTGATTAAAATTGCTTAAAATATGGTAAATCGTACTTTAATGACGAAAATGAAAATAAAACCACAAAGTCGCAATCTCACATGGGTATGTAGTTCATCTGAATCTTAAATTTCGGTTTTTTAATTTAAAAATTTAATTTCCAAAATTTCGATTTTTTTTATAATAATTCTTTAAAAAATCGGATTTTTTGGATGATTTTTAATCCATCATTATCATAGGCATCCTTAAATGGAATTTGCAAATTCATAGCTTGACAGATAGCTAAGAAACTAAATTATGTCGTATAAGGAATATTTCGTTCCAAATGTCACCCAAAGGAGCTAAAATCGCCTTTTCCCGCGCAAAAAATTTAATCTAAAAAAATTCAGATTTCTTTAAGTTTTTTCAATGCATCATTTCCGTAGCAATCTTTCAGTTTAATTTGACAGCCTATGCCTTGACAAATAGGTAACAGAATGTTCCAAATGTCACCCGAAATCGTTAAAACTGTCATTTTTCCCAAGCAAAAAATATACTCTCAAAATATTAGGATTTTAAAGAGATTTTGTATAATACATCATAATTTTAGCCATTTTTCAATCATATTTGACAGTTTTTCTTGGTCCCTCCTCTCATTAAAAGTTGTAGCAGAAAGAATATTCAATTCAAATATTTCACGAAAAGCTTTCCAGATATCGCTTTATATACAAGTCTGAACGAGTCCACATGCCTTTCAACTTGCTTCTCTACTGGCTTCAGAAATTCCATACCAGTTGACGAGCAAGTTGCTTAGGTTTGTATGTATCAGTAAAAAAATGTGTTTGTATAGCAACTTCCTTGCCAGTACTGCCCGTATAGCCTCAGGGTTACGTTGACTTAGTAGTCCGGGAGGCGACCGTAAGATTACCTATCTCATCGCGGCTGTCAAAAAAATGGACACTAATCGATAGCTCTAGGGTAGGTACACGATATCAAAACCGGTGGTCGGACAAAGTTTTTCAGGTGCCATGGGTTGGAAAAATGGTCATTTCTGGCGCCATTTTTGATGGCCAACCTATCTCATAGGTGCAGTCACAAATGGGGTATCAAATGAAAGCTAGGACTGTCCTCTTTACGAAACCAGTGGTCGGACAGCTTTTTTCTGGTGATTACCACGAGTCCGATCATTTTTATAACAACAGGTGTGTTTTTGCAGTTTGCGTCTTTTGTATTGAAAACTATAAAACACTTTGTCAGATCAGAAAGTTAGAAAAGTGGTATCAAAAAATAGCTAAGACCTTTTTCTATGCTTATAATATAAGTTGGATAAAAAAAGTCTGCTAAGGTAGGTCCTTCAAGAGTATTTTTGGAATTTTTATACGGGTCAAAAAAAAACATTGTTTTTAATAACATTTTTACCGATTACTAACCCAAAGGTCCTTTGGATTTCAGAAAATGGGGCATCAAACAAAAGCTTAGATTATTTTCGTTATGAAACCAGAGGTCGGACAGACTTTTATTGGATTAAACCACCAGTCCGACCACTTTAGATATTTTTTTTTCCACCTTGCGTTGTTAAAGATATCTAAAACCATATCAAATATTGACAAAAGTGCCATCCAAACATAGCTAAGACTGTCTTCTATGCTTATAATATGGTTTGGAAAGTCATCAGCCTGCTTAACCAGTGCACTCAACAGCTATTTGAATATTTTTACTAAAAACAACAATTCTTTTCTTATGTCCTGTTTTTCACTGTGTACTTACCCATAGGTTCTTCGGATTTCGATAAATGAAGTATCATGTTAAAGCTAAGACTACTTTCCTTATGAAACCAGAGGTCGGACAGACTTTTTTTTGGATAATACCACCAGTCCGACCACTTTTATGAATAAAGATAATTTGTTTTCACCTTGCGTTTTACATGTTAAAAATATCTAGGTTATAGGTTAGGTTAGGTTAGAAGGGGTGATGAAGCGGCAAGCTGAAACATCTCACTCGGATCTCAGTGGATCCATTGTGCTCCCTGGGAGCTGATATTGGTAGGAGAAAGGATGGGTGAGGAGAAGTTGGTGGGTATCAGGGAGGGGTTATGGTAGGAGGAGCCTCCCTGAACCATCCTGAAATCTGGATGAATTTCATGATGTTTGCAGGTGGCAAAATTGAGAGTCTATCTAATTCGTCGAAGAAGTATTCTCTGAGAGTTGCTCTTCTTATTTTAAAAATAAATACAAATATATAAAACCATATCAAATATTTACCGAAGTAGCATCAAAACATAATTAAGACTGTTTTCTATGCTTATATTATGATTTGTAAAGTCATCAGCCTGCTTAACCAGAGCACTCAACACCTTTTTTAATATTTTAAGTTTTTGACTGTGTACTAACCCATGGATTCTTCGTATTTCGACAAACGAGGTATCCTATTAAAGCTTAGACTATTTTCTTTAAAAAACCAGTGGTCGGACAGACTTTTTTTAAGGTTTTTTTTTGTTACTTTGCGTTTAAGAACTTTAAATATACCTAATCCCACATCAAATGTTTAAGAAAAATTATCGGAAAAATGTGTAAGGTATCCTTATATTCTTAACAAATAAATTGGACACACATAAGCCTGCTTTAATTCTTTATTTAACATTTAAGTAATAACAATAAGTTTTTCTTACATGTCTTATTTTGAGCGATATATCGTACTATCGTCTTCTTCTTTCGACATCAACTGAAATATAAGATTATCACCTACATAAAATAAATAGTTACACAGATTTGTGATGGTAAGTCCGACCACGGAAACATATTAAACTTAATTCCACATAAAGGAAGCCACAACAAATTTTTAATATTTTAAAATATTTATTTTTTTTGTTCATTTATGATTATGGTACAACTACATATACACTTTTACACAAACACAAAAACAAAAGAAACCAAATAAAATATCATACATCCAAACTAGGCTATTTAATATTAAGGAATTTTTAGCAATTATCATCATCTGAATTTTGTTCGCAGAGAGAGTCAAGTTCATCGTCGGACTCATTAAGAATTATATCATCAACATTTATCGGGTATTTATATTATAGTTAGCATAGAATGCAGTCTAAGCTATTTGTTGATACCATTAACGTGATTTTTTGAAATCGTATTTGATAATTTTTTTTTTATAAAAGTGGTCGGACTTACTACCACAAGTCTGTCTGACAATTTATTTTGTATAGGTGATAATCTTAGATTTCAGTTGATGTCGAAAGAAGAAGCCGATGGTTAGATATCGCTCAAAATAAGACATATAAGAAAAACTTAGTGTTTTTACTTAAATGTTAAATAAGGAATTAAAACATTTGATATGGGATAAGGTATATTTAAAGATCAAAAACGCAAGGTAAAAACAAACCTTACTTCATAAAAGTGGTCGGTCTGGTGGTATAATCCAACAAAAGTCTGTCCGACCTCTGGTTTCTTAAGGAAAATAGTCTTAGCTTTAACATGATGCTTCATTTATCGAAATCCGAAGAACCTGTGGGAAAGTACATACACAGTCAAAAGCCAGACCTTACAAAAAAAAATTTTGTTTTTATTAATAATATTCAAAAAGCTGTTGAGTGCACTGGTTAAGCAGGCTGATGACTTTCCAAATCATATTATAAGCATAGAAGACAGTCTTAGCTATGTTTGGATGGCACTTTTGTCAACATTTGATATGGTTTTAGATATCTTTAACATGTAAAAGGCAAGGGGAAAAAAAAATACCTAAAGTGGTCGGACTGGTGGTTTAATCCAATAAAAGTCTGTCCGACCTCTGGTTTCATAACGAAAATAATCTAAGCTTTTGTTTGATGCCCCATTTTTTGAAATCCGAAGGACCTTTGGGTTAGTAATCGGTAAAAATGTTATTAAAAACAATGTTTTTTTTGATCTGTATAAAAATTCCAAAAATACTCTTGAAGGACCTACCTTAGCAGACTTTTTTTATCCAACTTATATTATAAGCATAGAAAAAGGTCTTAGCTATTTTTTGATACCACTTTTCTAACTTTCTGATCTGACAAAGTGTTTTATAGTTTTCAATACAAAAGATGCAAATTGCAAAAACACACCTGTTGTTATAAAAATGATCGGAGTCGTGGTAATCACCAGAAAAAAGCTGTCCGACCACTGGTTTCGTAAAGACGACAGTCCTTGCTTTCTTTTGATACCCCATTTGTGACTGCACCTATGAGATAGGTTGGCCATCAAAAATGGCGCCAGAAATTACCATTTTTCCAACCCATGGCACCTGAAAAACTTTGTCCGACCACCGGTTTTGATATCGTGTACCCTAGAGCTATCGATTAGTGATGTATAAGTGAGATTAGATTAGATGAGATAGGTAATCTTATACTGCGTTTCCACCAACCACTAAACCGAGATTTAGGTAATGAGATTTGTTTGGTGTTTCCACTGCACAAAAAGAGGATTATGGCAAAACATTCAAATGATGTTTCATTTTTTTGATATGAAGTGGAACTGAGATAGATAGTTTTTTTTTACATTTCCATCTGTCAATAAACGAAAATAGGTTGGTTCCACAATTATTCTTCGAAAAAAAAGTTTGTTTGATTTGACAAACAAATGTTTCCAAGTAGATTTGATTGAGTTTTATTTGAAATCTGCATTTGAGGAGATTAAAATTTGTATGGTAAATCTAGTAGATTTCAAGGAGATTTGTGATAATCTTGTTAAATCTCGGTTTAGTGTCTGGTGGAAACGTAGTATTACGGTCGCCTGCCCGACCTTCTCCATTTATTATAAATGTATTATCTAGCAGAACACTTATTTATAAGATTTGTTTCTTAATGTGTATGCATTCAATAAATAAATTAAACTTAAACTTAAACTTAAACTTAAACCTAAACTTAAACTTAAATTTAAACTTGACTTCAAATCAAAAAATAAAACGATTTATCTGCCCAGACGAAACCAAAATCTGAGTTTTCATAGATCAAATCAATAATAAATTGATTTATTTTACTAATGGAAAACACCATAAGCAAAGGTGAGTGAATGAATAAAATTTCCTTGAATTGGTACGTTTTATATTTCAAATGCCGAGTTTAAATTGAATCAATTGGGAGTTAGATTGAGCTATTAAGAAAACATTTCCAAAAATACAAAAAAATCACGTTTGAACGCCTATTTCAGCTACTTAAATTTTTGTCAAAAATTCTGAGACGCAGTTTTATTTACAACTCGCTTGGTATCGCAATTAGGAAGTTTAAATAAAAGCGTTGAAACAGTTTTGGAGAAGATTTATAGACAAACCAAAGCCGTGCCCGTGCTCTGTATACAAAATTTAAACCAACTAAAAACACACCCATTTTCGAATGCCCAAAAATTGGCTACAATGCAAACCATAGTTCAAAAAACATTCATAAAAAAAAAAAAATATATAGGTATACCAAATTACCCATCGGACCCACACGTTCATCATTATTTCCGGTGTTATCCTTTTGAATACCCCTTTTTCATGCTTCGGTTAATTCCTACAAAATAATGAAGTTTCGAGGAATGTGTAGCTATAGTAAGGTTAGGGTAGGTATTTCACCATCTTTTTACACCTTTTTCCTCTGAATAACCTAACCGCAGTCACCATTCATCCGGTTACATTTTAAGCATTTTATATATTTATGTATACTTGAACTCAAAATAACCACGAACGACATTCACCTTGCTCTATCGTCGCGTCGTCGTTGTCGGTCGTTCATCTACATTATATACCCACCATCAGCTACTTTAGATGTCCCACTTAAATCGACAACAATGACCAAAAATGAAATATATTTCAATTCGTCTCCTTAAAAGTCCTGGCAAGAGTGAATATTTTGTAGGTTTGAGATTGGGGAAGTTATAGAGGAGCCAAACAAGAATAACTTTCAAGTTCAAGTACTATAGGGTAAAGGACTATAGAGAACTAACATTGCGGTGCATATTATAGACAAGAATTCCTTCTTAAGCTTAAAACGCTGGACATCACCCAATACCCATCTCAAAAATACCAAACTATATACATTATTCAGTCCGTCAAGCACCAGGCACTTAGGAAAAAGGAATCTGCTCGTGCCAAGACTTCATTTCTGGAGGGACGTGGGGACGGAGGGAGGTAGAATCATCTTTGCGTTATTTTTATTGCACTACGTTATATCTACACTGTTAAAAATTAAATTGCTGCTGACTATTGATAAACAGTTTAAAAAGATATAAAACATTTTGAAACAAAAATGTTCAAACATTTTGAGTTTGAAAATTCTGGTTTTAAGAGAGTCCCCTTTGACACTTCAATGTGAAGTTAGCAGGGCAGTTTGAAATTTTCTTCAAATTGAGGACTTCAAAATTTGGACCTAGCATTTCCTGAAATGAAAAAAGAAAACAGCAAATTTGGAGCCTTACTGGAATTCTCTAACATGCTTGCTTGGTTCTCGAGATACACTATGTAACCTTCTAAATTCACTATGAAGTTAGCAGATCACTCGATTACTTCCACTATTTGGTGAACTGGAATCGGGAATAGAATCGCAAAAAAACTGCAAATTACTGCTTTGGTCTCGTTACACTAGCTGAAAGTCGCCATGCCAGAGGTTGGCGTTGCAAGGGTGCTACATGAACATGTATAAATAATTATGTAGAACTATATTTGAATGGAAGAGTCATTAATAAACAAACTTGAAAATAAATTATAGGAATAAGCTTTTTTTTTTTAAATTGTAAAACAGTTTCCAACGACATTTATTGATCAATTGTCTTAGCTCCAGTTAGATAGATAACCCAGACTTATTCGAGACACAAGTCTAGAGAGTTTCCAATCACTTCAGAAAATCAGGTTTAAAATTAGAATACATTTTCAATGCTTTTCTTTTGACATTTAACTAAGGAAGCTTGTATTTGTATGCACATGTTTTTACGGTAAAGCTGGCTTTAGACTTTCGTTCTTCATTCGTTGTCCGTTGTTCGGTGTTCGTTCTTCTCTCAACAACAAACAACGAAGAAAGCATTTACATTAGAAAGTTAAACTCTATTTACAAAATTGTTTATTTATATAAATAGGCTTCTTGTGCCATTCAGTAATTAAAAAAACTTCGAAAATGTCCCTACAATTTGCACGACACTCCAAAACAATGTTCATTTAAACAGTTTTAGCATTTAAACACAAGTTGTTAGGGTAACAACGAACAACAAACACCGAAATTTCTGACCTCATTTGAATTTGCACGTTCTTCATACGTTCTTAGTTCGTTGTTCGGTTTTGTCATTTACATTTTCGTTGTTCCGCGAACGAACAACGTACACCGATGATAACACCGAAAGTCTAAAGCCAGCTTTACATTTGGTTTGTGGTCGTGGTCCGATTAGTGACTATGCCTACGAAGCATTTTTACCACCGGACAATTTTTGGTTGTATTCTTTTGGCTCAGCAAATTAATTAATTTGAAAATTAACGGATTGATAAAAAAAAAAAATATAAAAAAGCAAGCAGGTGGGTAGCCCTCTGTGCCCTCTGTCTCCCTCACGCTACACCACTGTTTTCGATTATTCCATTATGTATTAGTGTCTATTATTTGCCTGACCACTTGATAACGAAAACTAATGTATTTTTGTTTAAGTGTATTTCATAAAAGCAACCAATTCTGACATTTTAATAAGGATTTCCATGCTGTCAGGCGTCATGGACATGTTCGGTTCGTCGAAGGAAGTTCAAATCATTGAATTCTTTTCGCCACCGCTAACTGAATACGAAATGAAGCCTCCTTTGGCATTCAGAACGATGCATCGTGATGTGATTCTGACGATGCCGACGGCGTCCCACTTCTTATACCTACTCTGCATGCGTCGGAAATCTATAAACAGAATCACTATACGACTATTCTATACGTTACGTAGGTATGCACCGTCTCGAGCCACCATCTAATTCCCCATTCAGATCAGACAAGTATTATTTTCTTTTCTCTGTGAATTCCTTGCGTAGCTTAACTATTGTTTATGGTGTTAGCTCGGGAATCCTAGAAACAGGACGAAGAAAAAATAATAGCACGATGTTCGGTATGCTGTAAACGCTGACATGCTTCACATTCTCCATTCTTGTTGCTGAGATTCTTCTATAGGAAACTCATGTGATTCGTCCGGACTAAGAAGACGACGACGATGACGACGAACGACGGGATCTCCTAAAGGAAAGGAGTAATTTATATGGGATAAGTTCACCTCCTGGTCCTGTTGTTTCATGCATGCCGCCTTTTTGGTTGATGCTATAAAGTGGGTGGCCAATATTTTAACTAAACCCGCCATGTGGGTATAGTTATTAGATATATGTGGTTGCTGACTGCGACATGGGTGCAAAAGACTACATACATGGAACATGGAATTTGGAAGCACCAGAAGCAGAAGTGGTAGAGGTAGTGGTTAGTCGTCTTTGTGATGTCCTGCGGGATTAGCTCAGCAGTGCGGTTGTGTACTTTATTACAGCAATAATTATATTAATTATTGCACATGTGCCAACACCTGCTATGTGCCACTAATATAGGTAGGAGACGATGGGAGGAAATATTCCATTCGCTAAGAGTGGTGGTATATGGTTGCGATATTACGAATTCCGCTCAAGGGTAATTTCACCTTGAATGCCTTGTTAGCGTCATATTGTAGCCCTGACATAATGGAGCATCCTTATTTGCCATGTATTATTATGTGAATACTTTTACGGTGATTTACTCACAATTTCGGTCGCTTCGCTCTGATGGAAGAAGTTTTGTTGTTTTTTTTTTTATTTGCCTTAATGAACATGAACAACACATAAAACACACACACACAGTCACACGAATACTCATCACAAACACCTTCCGGAAGATGGGAGAAAGTTAAGCTTGGATGAAGTTTCCGCTCGGAGTACCAACTTCTATAATAGGTAGATACTGGTACCTACATATATGAAGAATCTATGGACGCTAAATGGATAGTAATGGAAACTATGCAGCTGTTCTGATGCTCCCTGGCTCCTTCGGTAACACCTATACCTACATACCAACGTTATTTTTTTGTAACAAAAGAAATTAAGATGAATAATCTACATAGTTTTGAAAAGTATTCCAACACGACGGCAAGTACGACGACAACATCAACAACCACCTGGAGTATATCTATAGATGTGTTGAACACGTTTACGATGACAAGTCGACAATACCAACAACCACCCGGAGAAGGAAGACTGGGTACAACACTATCGTCCATTTGAACACAGGCGATGTTGATGGTAAGTTAAATGAAAGATTATGTTTTTATTTACATATGGACAGTGTTGTTTTATTACCATGTGCATTATTTTAAATATATGTACATCAAATTTAAAAAAAAAATCCAATTTGTTTCAACCGTACCCATACCAAGGGCGGTTGAAACAGTGATTGGGGTCAGTTGAAACACATGCAAATAGTGCGTAATATTACATAGTTATACATGTTTGTGATTTTTTTAAAATTATAACGTACATTTTGACATTGTTTGACAAGATTTATTAGATTTCAGTGTTTCAATACAATGTTTATCAAAAAAAAGAAAACAATAAACAATAAGAATGAAATAATTTAAAAATAAAACGTTACCTAATTAAATAATTTAAAATAAACTAAAAGAAAAGTTTTCATTAATTTTGATTGGTCAGAATCCAATAATGCTAGGTTGCCACTTGTCAATGAAAAGACGCAAATTGACAAACTTTCCAAGACAGGGTGAGTTATACTTGCTCGCTACTACTACTTTCTTTGCTTTTTGTGTTGGTAAAAGCTACCCTGTCCCGGAAAATTTGTCAATTTGCGTCTTTTCAATGACAAGTGGAAACCTAGCATAAAGTTATTAATTCGGAATATTCCAGGTCGCAATTGTCGTACCCAGATACATTGTTTCAACCGTCCCCAACCCCTCCTGTAGGTAAAAAATATAATTAGTGTCGGTAGCAATACTGACACACTGAAAATAGTTACCAATTATATTCTACACTCTTCACTTCGATCACAAAAACATACTCAATACTCTCCAAAGAATAGAAAACACGGTTACAGGAAAAACATTCGATCAAACAAACTTACTTTTGAATGTCGAAAAACAAATCGGCCTCCCGTAGACAACTCAAGCGTAATACGACCGAAGCAAGATTGAAGTACGTCTTTTAACCTGTTGTTACTTCGTGCGTCTCTGAAACCCATCCACCCACCGACCACGATTTGCAAGATATTTGCTTTGTTTCAACCGTCCTGTGTTTCAACCGTACCCAGTCTCCCCTATATCTAGACGTTAAACACGTTTTCTATGACTTAAAGGACACCAAGAACTTTGAAATTTCCCGAGTTCGACCCCTTTCACACAAGGAAACTGAGTTCCCGGCGATTTTTAGTATTTTGGTGAGAAGGGCGTAAAAGAAAGACAAAAAATCCCCCTCACACCCTTCTCGCCAACAAACTAGCTAGTTTCTGGCAACTCAGTTTCCTTGTGTGAAAGCGGTCTTAGTTTTTTTTTTTGTAAATCGTTGACGTTGTTCTTCGATTTTTATGAAATCAGAAAAATTATGTCGGTATGTTCCTACCTACATATATAATTACTTTCTTAAAATAATGAAAAATTACATTCAAAATATGGAAGTAAATGAGTTGGATACTTAATCAAGCTCATTTTTCTCTTCTGAAAGTGCATTAACCCCAGTTTCACAGTGGAAGTTTAAACTCCACATCCAAATCAGTTGAAAAATTAATTCTGTTTCAAACTTATACGTTCTACGTTACTTTCAGGTTACGGACGATGCCACCAATTTGTATCCGTATAATTTAGTTAAACTACGTTCAATTCAACTGAAGTTCAGATAACACTGTGAAACCTGACGAGTTGCACTTCAAATTTAACCTAAGTTTTAACATCCACTATGATATTGGGCATTAAGTGAATAAGAGTTTTTTTAAAGTAATGATAGATCAGACAAGAAACTAAACGAGTATACCTAAAATGCTTTTTTTTAGCCTGAAGTCAACCTGGGTCCCTACAATAAGTTCAGCTTAACATAAGTTTAAACTTCCACTGTGATATTGGGCATTAAGTGATAAAGAGTTTTTTTTTTTTGAAGTAATGATAGATCAGACATGAAACTAAACGAGTATACCTAAAATGTGTTTTTTTTTAGTCTGAAGTCAACCTGGGTCCCTACAAAAGTTTTTTTTGGAAAAACCTGAACTCACGCTGCTGGCGCGAAAATTCAGTGTTTTTTTAAAATTTGGGTGGTCCGGAACTCGCCATGAACTAGATGTAGGTTTTGTGCTGGGTTGAGGTAGTGTTTTAACTGTCAAACTACTGACATTAGGTGTGAATTATTTGTTTCGTTGCGGAATTTTCAAAATAGAAACTGAAAAAATACGCTTATTTAATTTAATAGATAAATAAAAACAAGAAATGGAAATGTTTGTAAGTTGTTGTTTTGCAATGGGTGCATCCGTTTAATAACGTTTCCACCGGGCCCTAAACCGAGATACATAGCAAGATTTACACAAATCTCCTTGAAATCTCCTTGAAATTTTAAATAAATCTCATTCAAATCTTCTTGGAAACATAATTAGTTTGTCAAAACAAACAAACATTTTTTTGGAGAATAATTTTGGAACCGACCCATTTAAAAGCCATTTTCTTTTATTGACAGGTGGAAATGTAAACAAAAAATATCTATATCACTTCCACTTCATATCAAAAAAAAAATGAAACACCTTTTGAATGTTTTGTCATAATTAAGGTGACCACCAGAACCGAAATGACCGGTACAGTACCGAAAATCAACGCCGTGTACAGTGTACCAAAAAAACCTCGTTACACAATACCGAAATCAAATTCGTGTACCGAAATGTATGAATAAATTGAGATGAAATCTGAATAGTGTACGCACATCCTTTAATATTTTTTTCCTCCTGTTTGCAATTTTATTGTTTTGTTTTTAACTGTATTCCAACCATTGTCTTTTCCAATCGGTTCTTCCGGTGTTCGCTACTGGTTTTATTTGTTTGTCCAAAAAAAATCCAAGAAAGCGTGGAATAAATCTTTTCAAGGGAAATTTAAAAGTAAAATACAATTATATCAAGAAAACTTTTTCGAAAATATGTTACTGTGGAAAAGATTCAATCATGGGAAGAAAACAGCGTTGATACTGACGTTGCTACTGATCATCGATGTGTGAAGTTTTTCAAAATAGTTTTAAAAACATTCCAAGCAATCATTTACTAAAAACTATAAAGTACAATTTGTCTGTTTGGCAGGGACTTCGGTCAAAATAAACAGTCTTCTCTTGGATAAGCGAAATGTGATCTACTGACCCATAACAGCCGTTTGAGCATTTGAACTTTGAAAGAACTTATGTATTGCATTAGGATGGGAAATATACATTCAAAAAGCACGATATTTCAAATATTTATTTGTATTTATATTCAAATATTCATAGATTAAAAAAAAAAATATTTAAATCAGCGTTGCGAAAGGTGGTCATCCTAGTCATAATCCTCTTTTTGATCTATTTGTCCAGTGGAAACACCAAATAAATCTCATTACCTAAATCTGGGTTTTGTGGTCGGTGGAAACGTAGTATTACCCACATGAACTGGGTGCTTTTTGAGAACCGAAAAACCTATTTTTTTTTTGACAACTCTAGGGTCAAGTCAAACGAACGAAGCTAATGGCACAAATAAATCAATTTGAAATGGTGTTTCATTCGGCACGAAAAAAAATCAATTTAAGATTGAAATCTGAATTTACCTACCAATTGAAAATACCATAATATTTTTAACTTTAGAGATTGAATTCGTATTGTTATAACAATAGTTCATTTGACACACAATTTATTGTATATTTTATACCAAAACAAGAAATCGAAATGCATACACAAAAACAAGCGGGATTTTCGTAAGAATTGATTGCGATTTTAATAAATTGTAATGATTGTAAATTTTATCTCGTTGCAGTTAATTGAGTATTGTTGATGGTGTAAACAAATATTACCTGTCGGTGGCGTAACGTGGATTTATGCCGCCCGGGGCAGACCCAATTATGCTGCCCCCTTAATTTTTTTTTCAGCTTTAGGATTTTTTTAATTCTTTTCGCCGATTTTGCTGTCCCTTGCAAAGTGCCGCCCGATGTGGTATTTTTGTTCAGCAACGTAAAACACAATCAATGTCCGATTTTTGGCTATGACTATGAAGCATTTTTACCACTGGAGAAATTTTTAATTGGATTCTTTTGGGCTCAACAAATTAATTAATTTGAAGAATAAAGGATTTTTTTTTAATTTCTTGTCGCCGATTTTGCCGCCCCTACCCTGGCAAAGTGCCGCCCGGGGCCTCTGCCCCCCTCACACTACGCCACTGTTACCTGTACTCATTATTCATTCACATTACTGAGAAAACAATGTTTTGTTTTTAAAGCAAAAGTTTCCTATAGAAATTAAGTTCCCCATAAATAGAGGCAAAACAAATCGACCTAAATAAAAGTCACAATAATAATAATTATTACTAAAGTACACATTAAAATGATGGAAATTGGTATCTTAAACATGTTCTGAATAACCAAAACAATGACGGATAAAGTGATTCCCCATAAAGTTTAAGTTTTGTTTGTTTTGTTTTTAATCCAGTGCTGTCGTTCTCAACCGAACATCAGCACCTTTGTACATACTACATAGTACATAACATAACATAACATAACACAACATTTTCTTATTTTGTTTGTTCTGGGTCATCTCTTGGAATTAAGATCTCTTAGTTTTAAAAACAATGAAGGTACTTTTTTTTTTTAAGTTTTTGTGATACTTAACGACTTTTCACTCGTGTTTTATATTATTTTTCCACCAACCACTAAACCGAGATTTAGGTAATGAGATTTGTTTGGTATTTCCACTGCACAAAAAGATCAAAAAGAGGATTATGGCAAAACATTCAAATGGTGATTGGATTATATGAAGTGCAAGGGAGATAGACAGTTTTTGTTTACATTTCCATGTGTCAATAAACAAAAATGGCGTTTAAATGGGTCGGTTCCACAATTATTCTCCGAAAAAAAGTTTGTTTGATTTGACAAACTAATGTTTCAAAGTAGATTTGAATGAGTTATATTTGACGAGATTAAAATTTGTATGGTAAATCTTCGAGATTTCAAGGAGATTTGTGATAATCTTGCTAAAAAATCTCAGTTTAGAGTCTGGTGGAAACGTAGTATTAACCGATTTTCAGTAACAGGGAAACATATAAAATTATTGTAATCCTATTATCTTAATATGCTGCTAAAGAATAATTTCGACAGCACTGTAGAATCAAGTAAGGTAGAATCTAGACCAGTTTGGAAATATTAAAAACAATAAAACACACGCACTGCATGCAGAAATCTCGTTTGTTGTTTTTTTTCGTTGTCCTTTAACTTTGCACTGGCGTATCCACAATTTTATTCCTATTAAAGGTGTCTTTATTGTAAGCGAGCATTATTTTAAATAAAAATAAGGTAAGCTAACAATTTTTAAATTATTTGAATTAATAAAAACTTATATGGAAAAAACGTTTCAAATAAATTTTAAATGCAATATTTTCGGACTAACTTAAAAGTACTTAATTCAAAAATAATGATTAAGTTAATGAATAAGGAGAAAAAAGGCAAGCAATATGTTAAAAAAAAATTAAAACTTAATTTCTTTTGTTCGAATTTATTGCTTATATGTTGGTTTACAGTATTTTTTGAGATAGACTACATTTATCAAGATTAAAAGCATTCAAGCCGTTTTTGAAAAACTGAAATCGTTGTGTGGAAGATCTCGATTTAGATGAGGTAAAACAAAAATTTGAATAGACCTTTTTTTCTATGTTATCATATCACATAAAAATGCTTCACACCAAGTTTGATGAAAACTTGTTAACCGTTTAGCGTCCATGTCAATGTACATTAGGACGCACAGACAAGCAGACCGACGGACTTCTTGTCGGAAATCACTTTTTTCGACTTCTCCATCATCGTTAAGTTAGTTTTGATTAAAACCTCGACATTTTCTTTTGACATGAAAACAATACTTGCCTTATAGAGCAATTAATAACTTTAAAATATTGCAGACATTTTTCACCTACACCAAAAGAAACATTTAACAAACAATCATTCCAGAAATGCTTTCCAAATTAGAGAGCATTTTTTTTAGAACAAAATACACAACCTTAAGAGTTTTAACTGAGAAAGGTTAATACTATTTGTTTTCACTTTAAAAAAAAACGAAATTATAACAAAAGTTTTAAACCATGATTATAATATATACCTACACACACTATACGAAATCGGAATTTCCCATCAAAATGCTGATTACAAATATACTGTTTCGAACAGACAGAACATATAAATAGTGAGAGATACTTTGAGATGAAGCACAGAACAAAACATTATCTCTTCAAGAGTGTTTCTTTGAATTAAAAAAAAAGTTCAACAAATAACAATGGCTGGTTTCAGCAAGACAACAGTTTTCTTTTTGATTATTGCTTGTGCAATGTTATTGCCAACAGAAGCAATCAACAATTGGGTCCGTATTCCACCATGTGATGAAGTTTGCAACCGCAGTAACGCCGAAAAGGACGAATGTTGTAGGGCTCACGGACAAGCCTTCCATGCTAACTGCCATGGAGGAATGAATTGTTATAGACGTTAGTTTTATATAAAAGACGATCAACGAAAAATATTATAATAAAAACAAGTGTTACTTAAAAAAAATTTTCTAGTTGTATTAACATTATGTTTTATTTTAGAATCCTGTCATTTTGAAGGAAGCTATCTTTATTTTTGTTTACAGAAGTGATAGAGATAGCAATCATGTCGATTGCAGAATCTAAAAAAACTCGATCCACAGTGCAGTATACTTACTTTCCCATCTACTCATTTATCGTGAAAAGGAAAGAGAGGACTGCAAATCACTGCGGATAGAGTTTTTCGGATTCTGTATACCAAATTGGCATGAATATTGGATACGATAACGTCTGATCGTTTTAGTTTTACGTGATGAAATCCTTGAAAAGGAAACCTCTGAGAAGTAATTTCTTTTTTGTAGAAAAGTGTCCTTCCTGTCTAAACGGGAGGAGATAGACCCTCTAGTCTAAAGTCTTGTAAAAAATGCTCGTGCTAAACCCCTCTTAGAAATCATTATCTACTTTATTCTGATGCCACCTAAGTTATCGTACTTTCTCCTTGTTAGTCCTCCTAAAAGGCCGTAGGGTCAGTTGGGGTAAATGAGAACACTTTTAGCATTTTTTTGGAGACACTATTTTTCAAAGAAATAGAAAAATAGTAAGGCTGGTATTCACCGATCGCTCATAAACTGCTCTTAACTTTATGAGCTTCTTAACTTGGAAATTATTTGTGCTATTCACCAACCACTCAGAAGTATTTTTCCATGTTCGAAAAAGAGAGCCAATGTTTGAATATGAGAGCAAATGTTCGAAAAACCAACCAAACATTCCCTATTGGAAACGAAAGACAGCTGGCTAGGCATACGCCAAAAGAATATCAATAAACTAAACACATTTTATACTTTTGTCTGTAAATAGGTATAATCTCTGAACAGAAATAATAGGCAGTAGTTTTTTTAAGAATTTAACATTATTGTAATGTTATGTATGTTATTTTATAGTCATCTAAAAATAACTCTTTCGAATGCTTCAATTTTGACTTCTGTAAACAAAAAATAATAACAAAAGATGATCGTGAACTGTGACGTCATAGAAATAGCCAGAAACCATGATGGCGAATTGGGTGTATCAAATGAGCATCCTTTTTTCTGTTTATCTTGGGGAGAAGGGAGGTTTTATTGCGAAAGTTTTCGGACAACCTTTCGAAGGGAGCGCTCGTAACTTAGGAGTGCTCGAGACCACTCATAACTTTTTCGAGCGCTCGAAAATGTCCATTAATATTGCTTGGTGAATAGGTTAATGAGGCTCTTAAGTTATGATCGCTCGTCAAATACCAGCCTAAATCAATGTTTTCTAGTTAAATTAACCGTAAAAACGTTGTATTTCACAACGAAATCATTAGCTAGTTCGTAAAGCTAAAACTCCCACAAAATATGCTAAGCAAAGAATTCTTAAATACACAAACGAGAATCCTTACTGAGCAGACTAGGTTCTTTGGTTTTTTTTTTATAAACTCACGGAAACATGACCTTAAATAAAGCGTACATTTTTTTTCAATTTGTATTTACAATTTATTGGAAGCCGGAAAAAATAAATCAATTGGAAGGACATATTCTTCAAAAACTGACTATCCTAGGGGTATTGGTTGATAGGAATTATGTTGTATGGGATAAATTGAAACATTGCGGTAATGTAATTTTTTACCAAATGCATGTCTGTTTTTCAAAGCACACTCCAGTTTGTTTACTTTTACCCCATACGAATATTCCTTACACTAAGTACGCAAAAGTAAGGTGTCCCATTTACCCCAGAATGTTAAAAATAATGGGGGAAATGGAAACAAGGCAGGGGTAAATGTAAACATTACCCTTCAGCACATTTGGGTTTTTATTTCATTATCTAGGCATCATTTTTCGAATTTCTGGTGTTTTCTTATATAATATCCGTTTTCAAAATTTAAAAAAGTAGACATTTAATGTGTTAAAATAACAACCGTTTTCATTTACCCCATGTTCTCAATTACCCCAACTGACCCTACTAAGTTTAAACATATTTTCGAGATTAATTCAAAAATTATCAACCACAGAAAAACAAGTCAAAGAACACGGTATTGCCCACCCTTTTTACAGGATCAAACTCAGGTGATTTTCGATTCATCTTTATCTTAAGTATAAATAAAGTCAGAAACTTACAACTCACAGCATTTGTCAGGTACAGGCAACTCATCAAATTAAAATTCTTTAGCATTTGTGGCTTCCGAGATATAAGACTGCAAAAATCGCAAAAACCGTAAATGACTCACTGACTCATTGGTGCATTCAAAGGAAAAACTCGAAAATTTTAAATGTTCCATTTAGGGGGAGTGGTATCCGCCCATTTTCATAGAATTGATATAAATTATTTGGAGCACTTCTGATTATTGCAGAATGTTGAATTTTCAATGTTGGTATAGAGCAGTAGTAATTAAAGTGAAAGCAAAGCTAAAATTTTAAAATTTAAGATTCTACATTTAACTGGCGTGGCATTCGCCCATTTTCGAAGAATTGATAACAATTATATAGACCACTTGTGATTGTCGTATAATGATGAAATTTGGTAGTTAAGTAGGGCTCGCGTTCTGTAAGAAATAGTTTGTTTTTAAAAAAGAAACTGAAAGAATACGCTAATTTAATTTAATAGATTAATAAAAACAAGGAACGGAAATGTTTGTAAGTTGTTGTTTTGCAATGGGTGAATCCGTTTAATAACGTGTCCACCGGGCACACAACCGGGATTTAGCAAGATTTACACAAATCTCCTTGAAATCTCGGAGATTAACCATACAAATTGTAATCTCCTCAAATAAAGATTTCAAATAAATATCATTCAAATATTCTTGAAAACATTAGTTTGTCAAATCAAACAAACTTTTTTTTGGAGAATAATTTTGGAACCGACCCTTTTGAACTCCATTTTCTTTTATTGACGGATGGAAATGTAAACAAAAACTATCTATCTCACTTCCACTACATATCAAAAAAAATGAAACACCATTTGAATATTTTGTCATAGTCCTCTTTTTGATCTTTTTGTGCAGTGGAAACACCAAATAAATCTCATAACCTAAATCTCGGTTTAGTGGTCGGTGGAAACGTTGTATAACTCACATGAACTGGGTGTTTTTTGAGAACCGAAAAACCCAGTTTTTTTCACTTTAGAGATTGAATTCGTGTTGTTATAACCAGGAAAAGGATTTTGCCGCCCTAAGAATATCGAAAAAGGCTAACAAAAATTCTTAAAAAGGCAAAAAAAAGGCATTTATTAAATAAAGAGAATATCAACATAACTTAACGTCTAATTATAATACCATTGAATTACCAACAGCTTTTCGAAGTTCTCAGGTAACAGCCTTCTACGATTGTCTCTTAGAAGCGTCTTAAATGGGCTACTTTCTACTTGAGCAGTAACGAGTGGTGCCCATTTTAAACTCTCTAGTCTCAACATCATTCACTTCAACGTTTTCGGAAAGTATGGAGTTGACGTCACCATTTATTACAGCATTTGCTCAACAGTTTTAAGTCCACGATTTACTTTAAAAACAGTGGTGAACTTTTTCAACACTTCATTTGCAATTATTGCCCCGTTTGATTTTTACAAATTTTAATTGGTATTTGTAGTGCAAGGAAATACACAATCTTTCATAGAGAAATGCAAAGATCAAGTTTTTGTGAGTAAAAAAACAAAAAGGGTCTACACTATCTGCTTTATTTTTCTTGTATGTTGAGGGCAAGCAAATTTGTATTCTGTGTGCTTTAGATTGTGTTAGGATCATGTTTTTAAGTGAAATAATCTCAACTGGAAATGGAAAAACTACATGCAGTTTGTATTGTAGAATTTTTTTGAAGAGTTTTTCGTTTAACTTTGATAAAAAAATGCAAGCAAGTCAGAATTGACAAAAAAGACACTAACGGCTAACGGGTAAAAAAGGCAAAAAAAAGCACTAACGGGTAAAAAAGTCAAAAATAGGCAAAATAAAATACATATGTTTGGAAGCAGGAGGACATGAATCGCGTTTGTATAAAGTCGATACTTTCTTACGATCACGCAAAAAAAATAGGCAAAGTTAGCAAGATCCTCTCCCTGGTTATAACAATAATTCTTTTGGCGCACAATGTATTGTATATTTTATACGAAAACAAGAAATCGAAATGCATACAAAAAAACCAGTGGGATTTTCGTAAGAATTAGGATTGCGATTTTAATAAATTGTAATGATTGTAAATTTTATCTTGTCGCAGTTAATTGATGGTGTAAATGTAAACAAATATTGCCTGCACTCAATTTTCATTCACATTACTGAGAAAACAATTGATTTGTTTTTTAAAGAAAAAGTTTCCTATAGAATTTAAAGTCCCCATACATTAAGGAAAAAAAAAACGACCTTAATAAAAGTCACACAATAGTAATGATTACTAAAGTAAACATAAAAATGATGAAAATTGGTATTTTAAAAACGTTCCGAATAACCAAAACAATGACGGATACAGTGATTCCCCATAAAGTATAAGTTTTGTTTGTTTTGTTTTTAATTCAGTGCTGTCGTTCTTAAAACCGAACTCCAGCACATATGTACATAGTACACATAATACATATGTACTTACAGAAAGACTGGACCAAGATTTTCTTCTTTTGTTTGTTCTAAGCCAACTCTTGGAAATGAGTTCTCTTCGTTTTAAAAACAATAACGGCACGAGCACGATAACTTGGGCGCTGACAATTGATAACGGATTTTTGTAGAGGGGTAAAATACAAACATTTTTTACTATCGGTGGGGGAGTCTATCTCCCTCCGTTTGGGCGGGAGGGGCAATTTAATGAAAAAAGTACTAAAAATGGAAAAAAATCATTACAAAATAACGGTAATACCTACAAATAAGTATTATAGCTTTTTTTAAAGCCAATACTCTGTTTTATTAGCGAGTTTTTAAATCAAGTGAAATCTATCCATAGTTTTTGCAAAAACAACAACAAAATTTTGGGGAAAAAAACATAAAAAAAAATGTTTAAAGTGTAATTTTTCAAAACTTTGGGATATATGTTTCGTTGCTCATATTGATTCTTAATTAGAAAACGAAAACAAAATGATTTTATGTCTTCTAGTTTTCGAGAAAATTACAAAAACTAAAATTTTAAATAAATACATTTTTTTTGCTTGAGTATTTATGAATTAATTCTTACACAAATTGACTCTAAATTATCATACTTTCCCAACACCCAGCCTTACGACACGGCGTATTAATAGTGAGGTATATTTGGGGGGGCAACCCCCTTCTTGGGCTCACTATAGGATTTGGGGTATGTGCGAGGCTCGGTGTATGCCAAATTTCGTTTGCGTTTAAGGAACTTTGAATGTATTCTCTGTTTCCAATGTCAACAGCTTACATTATGATAAATGTAAGGCTAGGCGCATATTGAGACGCGGGCTATGAATATGGATATTTTGAATGCAACGACAATCTTTCCCTAAAAATTAAACCCAGAAAATTGGAACAAAAAAAAAACAGCTTTGGCGCAATAAGGTCTGAGAATATTGGACAAAAAACCTAGCCAGGGTTAAGCAACTTACTTCCTAAAAACTAACCTTAATCCAGAGAGTTTTGGGGGCTCAAGTCTAGGGACTGTCAAAGTTCGAAGTTGGGGCTAAGGCTTGAAGAGATAAGTAAAAAGAGATAAAAATGGTCGAGGCTTTACATTAACGTGTCAAATGCCCCAACTGTATATACTAAAAACAAAGCTAATTTACCGAAAGAAACGCATTTGTGGCTTAAACCATTGGAGAACAACGGGATGTCAAGTTTAGTGTATGTTTAATACAACAGGAATTGTTTCTTACGGCCTTGGCTGGGCTTAGAAATTTTTGAGGCTACGTTTTCAAAATTTGAAAGGTCCAAGGCAATTGTACATCCAAAACATAGAAATTCTCTAGTCAAGGAGCCAAATTCCAAAAGCGTGAGTTTTCTCTGTGCGCGCTCAGAAAATCATGCAAATGCAAATGAATATTTGCAGCTAATTTAAAAATATAACTACATAATGTAGGTACCTTATCAATTTTTAAATAATATAAATAAACGAATTTGTACGCTTGGTTCAAGCATATATTGCTAAAAATTATTGTGCGCCTTTGAATTTGCTTCTATCTCCGCTACAGCAATTATGAATAATTGTTATTGTACTTTGTATTGAAAACATTTTGAAGCGCAACAGTAGCGGATATAAAGGCACACAAAAAATGGATATCATTAAAGGAAAAGGAAAAAAAAAATACTTGAGCCTTAAAGGTTATACCGCACTCGCCGCAACTGCACTGCATCGGAACTATACTTCACACGAATTCGTATGAATTTGTATGAAGTTCAGCGATATAGCTCCTTAAATTTCATAAAAAATAATGTTTTGCCGCGTTGTCGTGATGTTTAGTTCGACTAAAGTTGAGTACGGTCTTGCATTAAACCTAAAATGATCTCTATTATTTGTTATAAATTATAAAATTTATCTTCGGACAAGCAAATTTTATTACTTAAGGTCTCAAAATGGATCTCCAAACTGCAAGCCCCCCCCCACACCCAAATCCTAGATCCGCTACTGGACGTGACCCGACAAGTGTCAGACGACACGATTTTATAAACGTGTCATGCCGTTCTCCGCATATTGATACGCGTGTCTCGTGACAAAATACATATTAATTGAAGCAAAAACCGTCTCATATATCGATTATTGAAATAAACTTAAAAAAAAAACAAGTTATTTCTAAAAATTTTATTTTCAAAACAAAATACAGTTTATTATTTAATTTTTTGACGGAAAAAAACAAACACGCGCCGGTCTCGCAAGGAAAACTTTGTTTCGATGACTGTGTCACGCGATTTTCGGAAAGAAAACGCGCGTCAGGTCATGTCGTGTCGCTCTATCAATATGCTTTGTTGTATTGATTTATATTATTTACAAAAACTCGTGCTGTGCTGTGTCGCGTCGAACGTGTCTCAATATGCGCCTAGCCTTAATGTATGAAAAGTAGTAAGTACTTCTATTAATTTCCAATTTTCTCAAAAACAAGAGGACATAAAAGCTTTCGGTTCTTTGTGTTCGATTAAGAATTTATATGAGCATTGACCACAAAAACAAAATTTAGTTTTCCATTTCACAATTTTTAGCAAAATTAATCCAATCATTTCTTTTTGCGTTTTGTTATCAAAATTTTGAGTTTGAAGGCTAATTTTTTGAAAACTATTGACACAAATAATTAATTTTAAATGTAGGATTGAAGATCAGACTTCTGGCTTTTAAAACCTTTATTGGTTTGCATTTTAAGTATTGTTGTTGCTTTTTAATATTTGTTATTCCCATTAAGTCGTTTTTATCGAAAATCGCCCCTACCTCCTAAACGGGGTGAGATAGACCCCCCTCCCATAGTAAAAAATGCTTGTATTTGACCCTTCTACAAAAATCCGTTATCAATTTTCGGCGCCCAAGTTATCGTACTCTTCCCACAATAACCTACCAGTATTTTTTTAAAACTTTATGTGATATTTAACGACTTTTGACTCGTGTTGTAACCGATTTTCAGTTACAGGGAAACATAAAAAGTTATTACCTATAATCTTATTTTCTTAATATTCTGCTAAAGAAAAATTTCGACAGCACTGGCTCCTCTTACAAGCAAGGTAGAATCTAGACCGGATTGGAAATATTGAAAACAATAAAACACACGCAATGTATCCAGAAATGTGGTTTGGTGTTTGTTTTTTGTTGTTCTTTAGCTTTTCACTTGTTTATCCATAATTTGGTTCTTATTAAAGGTGTCTTTATTGTAAACGAGCAGTATTGTTAATAATAATTTTATATAAGATGCATAAATAATTGATGGATGATAAAAATTAATAAAAAAAAGTCTTAGAAAGCAATTGGACTTATTTCTTGGAGTTTAGCAACTTCAAATAAAAAATAAAATGCACGACTGAATTGTACTAACTTACTCTTGTATCGCTAACAACTAAAATGTATTTAGCTAGACATTGACGGTGCGCACTAGATAATTAGTCGATAATATTTTATATCGTTAAAGAGAAAATAATAAAACTAAAGTAAAACAACAATTTTTAAATTATTTGAATTATTAAAAAAAAAATATGGGAAAAACCTTTTTGTAAAAAAAAAACAAATTTTAAATGAAATATTTTCTGATTAGCTTAAAAATACCAAATTCCAAAATAATGACAAAATTCACGAATGACGAGAAAAAAGGCAATATGCTCAAAAAAACTTTAAACTTTATTTCTTTTGTTCGAATTTATTTATACAGTAAAACACGGATATAAGAAACTCTGATTATTCAAGAAATATCTTTCTTAAAAAAAAGTGCTACAAATTTTGAGTATACAATTGATGCGCAAAAATTAATTAGAAAGGACATTATTAACGACTTAGGAGTTATTCTTGACAGAAAACTTACTTTTAAGCACCATGTAGACAAAGTACACTCTAATAGCATGTGTATGCTAGGGTTTGTAAAACGAAGATCAAGAGAATTTGACGACCCTTAGATTACAAAATCAATCTATTGTTCACTCGTTCGGTCTCTGTTAGAATATTGTAGTGTTGTTTGGTCTCCGTTTTATGATGTCGATATTAAGAAGCTTGAGTCTGTCCAAAAACAATTTCTGTTGTTTGCTTTAAGAGGTTTAGGGTGGAGCTGTGACACTTTTGTATTGCCAAGTTATTCTCATCGTGTAGGGCTTATTAATATGTACAGTCATCAGAATCGCAGAGATTTATCTGAGGCTTTTTTTGCGTTTGACCTCTATAAAGGCAATATTCAATCATCTTTTTTATGTTCCAAAATATCCCAAATCCAAATGTTAGAACTTTAAGACACACAAATTTGTTTAAGGTAGTAATTTCAAAGACAAATTATGCATCTCACGAGCCTATAAATCGGTGTTTAAGGACTTAATAAATATTGATATTTTTTAATTAAATATGTCTAGAGACGCATTTAAAAATAAAATTTTGCGAAAAATGTTAGATGAAGGATCCTCTTGACAAAATTATACAATTTTTTTCTTCTTCTATTTTATTTTTTTAATTAATTTTTGTTTCTTTTTTTTATTACATAAATTTATTATATATATAATTGTACATATTTTCTATTCTGATGTTTAAACATTAATCTTTAGTAAATTTTGATATTCAAATTTGTTGTTGAGACACAAAACCAAGCCATAACACATATTTACTGAGTATTCTAGCACTTTTTAAGCTGTTTCTGCAAAAATTAAAAGCTGTGAAAAACAGGAAACCATATATTAATGGACACAAACTTAGTTTCGGCAAAGGAAAATTAAAAAATGATGAAGTTAATTTCGTATATGCGTACTTTTTTGTTCTTGAGATTTATATTAGTGCAAGAAAATGATATCTTATAGCCGTGTTTTGAAAGGGAAATCAAAAAAATAGGAACGGTGTTTTGTACTGCATTTCTTGTAAGCGAGTTTTTCTTATATCAGTCTTTCTTATATCCGTAAAATACTGTATACATTGTTATCAGAGAGAGATTAAATTTATCAAGAAAAAGCATTCGAGCCGATTTTGAAAAAAAAAAACTTAGAAAACTAGAATCGTTGTACGTTAGATCTCGATCTATAATCTGTTCAGTTCGTATTTTCACGTGCTGGCTGGTGTTTGCATTGCACTCAACTTAAGAAATTGCCTGTGAAATAAAAACCAGAACCCCTGACTTCCATTGAAATTTTTTTTGTAGTATTCCATAAACTCACGTACATCTTATCATGACCTGTCTGCTCCGTGGTTGTGACGAGACTGAAACAAGCAAGAACAAAATACACACAATTTGCCTCACGCTCGCTTAATCACGGTTGCCACGTTGGTCATTTATGACCAAATTTGGTCACTTTTTTTACACTTGGTCATTTTGTTCTCCATCTGGTCACTTTTTTTTCAAGAAGAAATATAAAAAAAACTTGACTTTTGATTTTCCTTTCTCAAAATGAAGTGCAATTTTTTTTCATCCCCTAATGTAAACAATGCATGTTTTAAATTGAGCGCACTGCATTACCAATCCACGACCACTTCATTTGAAAATTTATTGACAGATGGATATTTTGAAATATTCATGAGTTTAAACGTTTAAGCGTGTCCCTCCGTCTATTTCGCTTGTTGGTTTTGTTTGTTCTTGTTCAAAACAAAACATAAAAATGGATAGGTAAGTGAAAAGATGTATTAATAAATATTCCTTGTAAAATTAAAACAAATTACTGAAGGTTTGTCATTGCCATTACCACACAACTCAGCTGCTGCTGAAAGTAAGTTTTATGATTTATGTTTACTTATCTATGTTTCTTATTATGAAGAAGGGGTGATCAAGTGATCACATTGCCCTTAAAGTAATTTAGTCAATTATGTTGTACCTTTTTGTTTATTTATTTTTGTTAATTTCTAATTAGTTATTTATGATAATAAATGAAAAAAATATCGCAAACTTTATTTCTCTGTGTACTATGAAGTTTTCAGATTTTAATTATTTTGGTCACTTTTTACTCATTTTGGTCCTTTTTATTTTCAATTTTGGACACAAATTTTATTTCCAAGTGACAACCGTGCGGCTTAATGTGTTTATTAAAAACAACACATTGATTCAGAGTTCCCATACGTCGGGGATGGAAATTCGTATACCCTTTTCTTTGGTTTTTGCTATGTAGTAGCTTTCAGAATTATAGCTTTATTATAGCTTTTGAGAGCATTATGTTTTATGTAGGTGTGTTAAGTGTTGTCACTTCGTGTTTTTCTGCTTACATCTTTTCGTTTTTTTTTCCCTGGTTAAAATGCTGCTATACAATATTTGTCGGGTATTTTTTTGTTCAAGGAAGAATTACTATTTCAGAAAGCTTTTGATGGAGTTCGGTTCATTAATTAACTGCAATTTGAATTGCCAAACAGTTTTTTTTTCTTCATGAAAATAAAAATCAAAAGAATAAGGTTTTGTGTTTATTGTAATATTTTACCAAGGGTTCATAAAATAAAATTTATTTTCTTTCTAAAAATTCTAATAAGGCATTACTAATCCTTTTTCCTGAAATAAATCTTATAATCTAACCTTAAAAGTCATACAAAATTAAGAATATACAACACAAACAAAGCAATAAAACTTTAAGGAAAGGATTCTTGGCAAGCCAAAATAAGTCTTTTAAACTGGCAGAAATAAAAGATCTTCTAAAAACAGGACTTGTGAAGGTTGTCGCTGAAAAGCGGCAAAGGTGTGTCCAACATGTTGAGCAGGTGATTGAGCCAAAGATGTGGGAAATGGATGTTTTTATGGAAAGAGCAGTGGAAAATTTAGTTATTAACTTAAATGAAGAGAGTAGCAGCAGCAACTACTCGTCAGAGTGATAAAATGTTTTTTTTTAATCCAATTTATTTTTTCTGTGATTTATTTTTACGTAAAAAAAGAGATTAGGCCTATTGGGGAACTCTTAAAAAAACGCGCCTACTATCTTACCTCTTGGTGTTGTGGAAAAAGATAGATTTATTTTTATTTGCATTTACATTAATTTTTTTAGATTAAGATTACGATCTACATTTATTTTATTTATGAAATCTAAATTAGCAGTTGGTAACCCTACTGACATTTGAATGAGAGAGAAGAGAGAAATATGCCAATTTATAATGCGATATACGGCAACCATGGAAAATGCAAAAGCTTTATAAAAAAAGAGATAGCTTATTGAAATCCATAAAATTAAGGGTGAGAGGTAATCACCCTATCTTCCCTGTACTGAAAACACGAACTGAACAGAGTATAGATGAGCTAGAACAAAAATTTGAATAGATACTTTTTCTAGATTATCACATCAAAATGCTTCATACCAAGTTTGAAGAAAATTTGTCTAACCGTTTAGCGTCCATATCAATGTGCATTAGGACGCACAGCGGCACAGACAAGCAGACCGAAGACCGACACGCGCGCCGCGCCGACGGACTTCTTGTCGGAAATCACTTTTTTCGACTGCTCCATCACCATTATGATAGTTTTGATTAAAACCTTAACAACAGTCATTCCAGAAATGCTTTCCAACTTAGAGTGCATTTTTTTTTAGAACAAAATACATAACCTTAAGAGTTTGACACTTTTAAGTGAGAAAGGTTAATAAATTTTTTTTAATTTAATTTTATAAACAACGAAATTATAACGAAAACATAAAGCAATGGTTATAATATCTGTATAACTATACATACACACACTTTAGGAAATCGGGATTTCCCATCAAAATATTGATTACAAAAATACTGTTTTGAACAGACAGGCCATATAAATAGTGAGAGATACTTTGAGATGGAGTACAGAACAAACCAGTATCTCTTCAAGAGTGTTTCTTTGAATAAATAAAATAAAAGTTTTGAAAACAACAATGGCTGGTTTTAGCAAGACAACCGTTTTCTTTTTGATTATTGCTTGTGCAATGTTATTGCCAACAGAAGCAATCAACAATTGGGTCCGTATTCCACCATGTGATGAAGTTTGCAACCGCAGTAACGCCGAAAAGGACGAATGTTGTAGGGCTCACGGACAACACTCCCATGCTAATTGCCATGGCGGAATGAATTGTTTTAGACGTTAGTTTTATTTAAAAGACGATTAACGAAAAATATTATAATAAAAACAAGTGTTACTTAAAAAAAGTATCTAATTAAAAAAGCAATAAAAAAAATTAAAAGGAATAGAAGGAAAGGGAAGATTTGTGTTGGCATCTCTTTTTTTTGCACGGTTGGCATCCAGTTGAAACTCGGGAATATAGAAAAAAATGCTACCTAGACTGGGCTCAAACCCACACGTCCAGGTTAGCAGTCAAACACTATATCCACTGTGCCATTGCCACCAACTTTTTTAACAGAAGTGATAAAGATAGAAATCATGTCGATTACAGAATCTAAAAAACTCGATCCACATTGCAGTACATACTGACTTTCCCATCTACTCATTTATCGTGAAAAGGAAAGAGAGGACTGCTCTGTGAATCACTGCGAATCGAGATTTTAGGATTCTGTATACCTAATCGGCATGAATATTGAAAACGATAACGTCTGATCGTTTTCGTTTTGCGTGATGAAATCCTTGAAAAGGAAACTCCTGAGAAGTAATTTCTTTTTTGTAGAAAAGTGTCCTTCCTGTCTACACGGGGGCGGGGGGGGATAGACCCTTTAGTCTAAACTCTTGTAAAAAATGCTCGTGCTTAACCCCTCTATAATAATCCATTATCTACTTTATTCTGATGCCACCTAAGTTATCGTGATTTCTCCTTGTTAGTCTTCCTAAAAGGCCGTACTAAATTTAATCATATTTTCGAGATTAATTCAAAAAGTATCAACCACAGAAAAACAAGTAAGGAGATGGTATTGCCCACACTTTTTACAGGATCAAACTCAGGCGATTTTCGATCCCCCTTTATCTTAAGTATCAATAAATTCGGAAACTTATAACTCATCAAATTAAAATTCTTTAGCATTTGTGGCTTCCGAGATATAAGACTGCAAAAATCGCAAAAACCGTAAATGACTGACTGATTCACTGACTCATTGGTGCATACAAAGGAAAAACTCGAAAATTTTAAATGTTCCATTTAGGGGGGAGTGGTATCCGACCATTTTCATAGAATTGATATAAATTATTTGGAGCACTTCTGATTAGTGCAGAATATTGAATTTTGGTAGAGGTAGTAACTGAAGTGAAAGCAAATGTAAAATTTTAAACTTTAGATTTTGGATTTAGGTGGCGTGGCATTCGCCCATTTTCGAAAAATTGATATCAATTATAATGGAGCACTTATTGTCGTAGAATGATGAAATTTGGTAGTGCAGTAGGGCTTGAAGGCAAACAAAGGCAACATTTTAGAATATGTTTTTTTTTATTCAGAGGCGTGGCATCCGCCCATTTGCTCAGAATTTATATTAATTATATGGATCACTTAAGATTGTTGTAGAGTGATTTAATTTGGAAAAATTGTTGTGGTTGGTCTTGTAATAAGTACATGTACAAAAATGGAAAATATGAGTTTGTCCAATAAGGGGCGTGGCACCCGCCCTTTTTCATAGAATTGATACCAATTATTTAGAGCCCTTCTATTAGTCGTAGAACTATAAAATTTAATAAAGCGATACAGCTAGAAGTGCAAACAAAAGAAACAAAATTAAATTTCAGATTTTCCATTTAGGGTCGTGGCATCGGCCCATTTTTACAGAATTGATATTAATTATAAAGAGAACTTCGGTCAGATTGTTGCAGAATGATGAAATTTGGTAGACTGGTAGATCATGACGTGGTCATATACAAAGGAGATATTGGAAAATTTAAAATTATCCATTCAGGGGCTTGTGGCACCCGCCCATTTTCTCAGAATTGATATAAATTAGTTGAAGCTTTTATGATTGTCGTAGAATGATGCAATTTGGTAAAGCGATAGGACATGATATGCAAGAAAAGAGAAGACTAAAAATTTTAAATTTTACATTTAGTGGGCGTGGCATCCACCCACTTCTAAACAATCATTATCATTTAAATGGAGAACTTGTGATTGATTAAAATTGGTAGAGCGCTAGGATGTTTAGTATTAAAAACTTAATGTTCATAGCCTCATAGCTTTCGGGCGCGTTTATTCCACCCACTTTTCCTGATTAAATGAATCTTTGCAAAAGGAAGTGAAATCACACCAAAGACATCACATAAATGTTAAAAAAGAAGTCAAGTACTTCTATATACATTAGACTGGACCTTAGGCACCTACAAAAAAAAAACACTCTTCTCCACCCGTCAATAGTTTCTAAATAGTAAATCAAAAATCCCCTAATTTTTTCAGGTTTTTCCCCTCCCCTTAGTCACCCTGTTTTCAATTAAAGATTGATATATATTAAACCTCATTCAGCCTTAATTTGATTAAAAATTTTAAATTATTATTTTTTTTGCTGTCACTAAAAAATAAAAATAAATCGGGTGGCACAACGGCTCATGAAGAACCAGGGCCTAGTGACTAACAACTCGCAACCATTCCTGTGTGCGCCTTTCGACAGGAATGGAAGGGACCTACAATTGTGTGCCGAATCCGAACGTCTAGACGAGAAGCAGTTATTCGTGACAAGTGGTACTCTTGGAGGATTTGTCAATTCCTCGTAAGAGGCAGTAGCCCTGAAAAAAAAACTTTTTTAGTTTACTGTCACTGGATAGTTTAAACTCCTAAAAATTAACATGGAAAATAATTATATGTGAGGAATTTTATTTTAACAGAATTTTAATTTAAATAATGAATTACTATTTTTGTTCTATGAATTTGAAGAAAGAAAGGTAATTAGGTAATAAAAGAAAACTTGCCTAAACCTGCCTGGTGAGCTTAGAAAATACTGCGAATTTGAAGTTTCTGACTTTATTGGTACTGCAGTAAGAGGGTGGTCGAAAACAGCCTGAGTTTGATACAGTAAAAAAGGTGTAGTGCCAGAACTTGGCTGGGCACTACCGTGCCCTATTCCATACTAGACTTAAACCCCTCAGTGATAGTTCATTTAATTGAAGCATATACGAGCCCCAACGCAAAATAGTTGGACTACCTATGATAAAAAACAAAAATCTGCTGGTTCTTAAATTCCATCGGCAATAAACTCAATATTTTGGTATTTTTCTTTAGATATATTTATTTTAGAAAGAAATAAGTAACAAAAACAAAATGACTTCAATTAAATAACCATATAGAGCAGTCTTAAAAAATAAAATAACGATTGATACATTTTTTTAAACGCAAAATAGTTGGCCTATGCGTCTTAATTTTTATTTTACCACGGTGTTACGTCGCCTCTGGCCTTGATAACTGCTTCTATGCGTCGTGGCATTGTGTCAACTAATTTTTGACATTCTTCGGTACCAAAAGATTCCCAAATATTTATGATTTTAGCTTTTAGGCCTTGAAGAGTCCGACATGGTTCTTTTCGGAGGTTTTGCTTCACTTTATGCCAGCCAGTTTTATTTGGCGAAAGGTCAGGGCTTCTGGAAGGCCTTTCCAGTAAAGGAATTGCTTCAGCAGATAACCACGCCATTGTAGACCTTGCTGTATGGCAGGACGCACCATCCTGTTGGAAAATGAAATCTCCATCACTAGTTTGAAGTCGTGGTATTGATGGAAGTAGCTCATTTTCCAGAATATCCCGGTACTTGGTAGCATTGACAGTTCCATTTACAAAATGTAAATTGCCCAAAACCTCGCCCAGACATGCATCCCCATATCAATAGAGATGCTGGAAACACTGTTTTTTTTAAGGCAATCTTTGTGAAAGGCCTCTTTGGAGTTTCTTATGACACTCCAAATAACGGACCGCCATTGACTTAAAGTTCAATTCTTACGTTGCTTGGGCCACTCTAGGCGCCTTTTCTTTTGTTTTGGGTGTTAAAAGTAATTTTCCTTTGGCCTATGTTTTAACGAATTAAAATAGCTCTTATTTGAAAAAATCTAAAACAAACCTTATAAAATTTATATCCAATTTTTTTCTTTGTCCGCTTACAAGTGTTGACTGAAACACTTTTTTGGATTCTTTCTTTCATTGAACAGTTATTGCAGCGGCAGTTTGACGTCGATTTTCCTTTATGATTTTTTTTAAGACTCGGCAATTTCGAGGTTTCGCAATTGGTGGGCGTCCGTTTTTTTACCAACCTCCACATTTCCACTATTTTTGAACTTTGTGATAATGTTTCGAATTGATGAGCGAGGTAAATTAATTTGGTTTGCTATTTTGTAGCTCGACAATCCCGTTTCGAAGGCTTTAACTATAGATTCCCTAAGGTCTCGTGATAATGCAACACTACGCACCATGATTGACACTAAACTGTTGCTGGCTTACTTAAAACAAGACATCAATAAACAACAAAACAAGTGCATGTTATTTTTTAATAACGGTTAACTGAATATCTATTTAAAACGTCATAGGCCAACTTATTTGCATCCCATAGAGAGTAGTCCAACTATTATGCTCTTATCTTTGTTTAAGAGAATGCAACCTGAAGCCATGTGTGTTTTCTCAAATTAAGTTCTGTTTGGTCTTGTTTACTCATTAAATGTAATTTATTAAATTGACAAAAAAAATTTAATGTACAACTGCTTGGGACAGAAAGTGAAGGTACCTATATAAAGAGGATTAATGTGTTAATTGATGAGTACGCCAACTATTTTGCGTTTAGGTCGTAGGAAATGGAAAAATATTAAAATGATTCCAAAAGTAACCTTCTATGAACCTCTTCCTGTCCAATACCCTGGTATACAATTTTTTGTTTACGTTTACTAGGTATACGTTATATTATTGTCCTTATGAATGTCTATAGTTATCGCTATGCCGAATAACTTGTTGTAGGTATACTGTAAGAAATTTCATTTAGGTACATTTTATAGGAAGATAAGTAAGCTGCTTCCTTATAGTCTATTTTCTAAACGTGTCAAGCTGTCCAATAAAACAATTTTTGGATAATTTGCATATCTTTACGACGGTGCAGACGCGAAGCATTTTGGAGGAAGTTTCTGAAGAGGGAATAAGCACAGACAACTACGCATTTCTTTTACTCTTTTTTATTGGCGTTTACGAGTAAGAATCCCTACAACATCAGGCACGTTTTGTAAAATATATACACCATAATTTTATCAAAAAGGTGCCATCATACATACTTTAAACTACCAAGCAGCCTTAAGTTGATGTTTAGATTCCTATGTACCGACCTAAATAAATTTAAATTTTAAAGTGTTTATTGCACAATTTTGTGCATTGCACACCCATATTTTTAAAGCTAATCGATAGTAGGTAGGTAGGTACGCAGCTATGTATGTATGTATGTAGGTACATAGATTTATACATTATGCACACATCCACCCACATATACCAAGTCATAATTTAAAACAATGTGCAAAAAAGGCGACCATGTTTATAATTAATGAACAAACACAATGCACCTGAACCAGCAAGTACATATATACCAATGTACATTGTACAAGAATGTATGTAGGAAGGTACCTATGTGCAAAATTTAATTTTGACAAAGAAAACAAAAACAAACAATTATTAATTCCCACATGACCTATTTTTGACATATCATTGCTTCTGATGACGTCCTTTCCCCAAATACCGAAAACAACAATTATAGCCAACATTTCGGGGGAAAGATCGGAGTAGAGATAGGCATTTTCTGTGAGGCAGATGATGTGTGTAGCAGCGCACACGTGCCTTCCAAACTCCTCCGTCCTTCACACCCACCTCTTTAACAAAAATAATGCATATCGACCTACCCCATTCAAGGACTCTTATCGACACATCGTAAAATAGCAAAAACCGTCAGCCCGCGTGTTTGACCACGAAACAACAAATTCAAAAATACTCGTACCGCGGCGCTTATGCCAACAAAACAAAAAAACGCTAAAACCCTAAAAACCCTTGTTTAGACACCGCACAAAATGATGATGCATCAAAAATCGAATTTTTGTGCGTACCCTGAAAATAATTCAAATGGCAAACACATGTAAAACACTAATAGTAGTTATCGATGGCGATTTACATTCACATCTGTATAGGTAGTGGATGCTGGTGATGGTGGCATTCCCAACACATCAAAAACCCACCCACCCGCACAGCACACCACCAACCCCAATTATTGTGTACATGTGCATATTGCAAAAAAAAAGAAGCAAAACAAAAACAACTGCATTTGGAGTTCGCTGGACAAGCACGAGCCTCAACGATGAATATTGCATAGGCGTAGAGAATAAATGTCGAGAGAAAAAGAGAACATCGAAATCCTCACATCCGGTCCGCACACACTGATCCTGGCCTGGCTATCGAATGCCATGTATATACATACATACTTATATACATGTTGTTGTTGGAACAGCAAGAAGGATTATCTGTGAATCGTTTTATGAGTACACGAAAAGAGGGGGGTGGACAGCGGTGATGATTGTTCGTACTTGGCTGAAGTTAAAATGCATCCAGCCAACGCCCCTCTTATAAAACGAGATATTTAAAAGCAAACGAATTGTGTGTATAAATTGCATATACACAAAGGCGTTCGGGATACCACCGAGCTGGCCGGTCTCGGTAGGCAATTTCGTCGCTGTACACGCAGCGAACACTCGTGCATCAGCCAGCTACAGCACCAGCACCACCACCATTGCCAATTCAACTGAACCCGGCCATTGTGGCTGCATATCGCGTATATTCTTGTACAACCATCATGTCCTTCGTCGCCTTTGCCAACATGGGCCGGCCGTTGCTCTTGCTGCAATATATATTTGTCCAATGCGTATCATAACATAACTTTTGTGTGTGCGAGCCGAGCACAGAGCTCGGTCCAGAAATTCCTGGGAAATTGCTGGATTTACGCATGTAGGTCAATATTGATTCTTTCACTCAAACTATAATCACATATGCTCCATTAATGGTCAGTCGAGCACAGGGAGTTCTTTTTTGCCCACCACCACAGCCACCTCCCCCATCACCCATGCACGTCTTTCAAATCATCAGCCTCTCTCCCTCACCCAAACCCAGCTTAACTATGCTTTTCGAGTGCGATGTATGAAGCCACTTTAGGGATCGTTATGGTATACAATACATATACAGGTGTGTTTCCTTTTCTGAGTGAATTCATCCATCATCATCAACGACAGCCAGCGTCATCATCATCATCGTCACAAACACCTTTTTTGGTAAGTGCTGAGCCGGCCAGGACCAAAATCAGGTGACAAAATTATCCATCTATTGTTGCGAGACATTGGCGATGCCAGTTGTTGTTGCTTGGTTGGTGGGGGTGTGTGCATTGTGCAATCTGCGAAGTACCCCGCAATGCTGATGATGCAACGTGATGAACGCAAATACAAAAATGAAGATGAAACGCATAGAGCCAGGGATATGATGTATTACCTACCTCAAATCGAATTGGATTATAGTTGAAAGTGTGTGTTATTTTTGTTTATTGCATCTTCTTGGAAAACAAATTTAAGAAGAATTTAGTAATGGGTCTTGATGGAGGTCTAGCTTTGGTGCAAGTTCAGCATGCATGTAAAAGTAAATATGTATAAATTCATTGCATGTCTGTTTAATTTAATTGGACAATTACATGGCATCAAACGAAGTGAAATGTGTTCATCGAGCATTATATGAATGTACATTGTACATGTACATATAGATACGCTCTTCAGAACACACGAAAGAACTATATGTACATACGAATTAGAGGGGGAAGGGAGTTGGGGGCGAGAATGTACTTGGTGTGTCAGCCTGTTATTAGTGAATTGTGCATGACAAGAGCATTCCACATTCCACTATATGAGAATGGGACAATCGTAAATGTAGGGAGTGGGGGGTTTTATCCGTTGAAATTGGTAATCTGCGTTCGTTGTTTGAATTTATGGCTAAATATACTTGTACACGATTGGGCGAGTATATATATATGCTCCATTTTACACTGTACAGATTGTGAAGGGATCACATACGATTCCTCAACAACAATTTGTTCAGGATTAAACAATATATTGGTCTATATTTATATGTTTGTCACTATGTTTATGTGCGTACAAAAATGTAGGACATTGAAGCTTATTTTCGAGTGGTCCTTGTTTTTTTTTTTGTTTAAAGAAATTACTTAATTTAACTGATTTTAAATGAATTTTTTGTGCGTACTTGTGTTACTTTTTAAAAAGTAGAGGCTTAAATATGACTTTTATAAAAGTCCACTTAACTTTAAATTACAAATAAATAAAATAAATAAATAAATCGGGTGGCACAACGGCTCATGAAGAACCAGGGCCTAGTGACTAACTACTCGCAACCATTCCTATCTGCGCCTGTCGACAGGAATGGAAGGGACCTACAATTTTATGCCGAATTCGAACGGCTAGACGAGAAGCACTTATTCGTGACAAGTGATACTCTTGGAGGATTTGTCAATTCCTCGCAAGAGGCAGTAGCCCTGAAAAAAACTTTTTAGTTTTTAGGTGGACTGGGCTGGGAAGCGAACCCAGACCTACAGCGTGACAATCGTGACAAACTTTAAATACCATGGGAATTCAATATACAATTTGAGTAAGTTGTTTGTCGGTGTATAAGAGAACAATCAACAATCAATCCCTTACAGGGTTTCCGCCGTTTTTATTTAAACGCACTTAACTCGGTTTTCGATAATTATGTAAACGGGTGGTGAATAACAATTGTCTCTTATGATCGGTAAAGATTGTCTAAATTTATAACAAAGTTGTAAAAACAACAACAAAATTAAAATAATCTAAAATTCGAGATACATAAGATATAACCCTTTAAAGTTACAAGACGGGAAAGTAGATGTTTAAGAAAAAAACGATTGCAATAAATCGGATTGATCTTTGATTTATTAAAGGCTTTTATAGTTTTGGAAAGATAAAATAAAAATATTTGTCCCATGTTTGAGGATGTTTAAATCTATGCGTCTATCTTGCAGCATAGAATTTAAAAAAAATCAATTTTTAATGCTTAAGTTTCTAAATCTTAAATTTTACTGGAAGATAGGAATTATTATGTTGGACTTTTTGTTTGAAATTTGGATTCTTAAAGTCGGGTGCGCAGAGAATCTATATCAATTAACAATTCCAATAAAGTTTAAGTTGACTAAACAACAATTATTTGCATACCTCATAACCCTGTAAACCAAAACTCAGTAGTTTACCTTGAAAAAGAAGCCCAAACCAAACGCATTATATAAATGTATGTGTTTCCTTATTTACCAACAAATCTCCCCTCAAAAAAAGTACTTTTGTTTCTCCTAACAAAAACTAAAACTGATCTATCGTAAAAGGGAAGAAAGAGTGCAATGTATGCGATGCACATAGTTTTGTCTCATTTCGTATGTGCACAACATGACAAAAACATTTATTTTATCGGCGAGTGCGAGTTATAAATGGTTGTTATACAAGAAACAAATTATTATTTATTATTGTAATTAAATTTAAATAAAAAATACAAATTTATTTATTAGTGTTTTATACTTTATTGTGATTCCCGTATTTCAGATTCATTAGGGTCAATGAAACCATTGTCGACGATCGTCGTGTGTTTTGAGATTGTTATACCGCAAATTGGTCAATTATTGGAACGGCTCTAAAGTCTGAACAATTTTTTTTTATTTATTTTTATAAAACTATCAATAAACTGGTGACGAAAACTATTCGTAAAATTCAATTTATCATATACATTTATTTCATATATAATTTCAAAAGGCTCATGTTTCAGAAGAAAAAAACTAAGTACTTCTTTAACGTACAAGTTTCACCAGTTTTATCCGTACTTCTAGATTCGAGAACTCAGTAATTTTAGTAGTACGGATATAACCGGTGAAATGTATACGCATAAAAAGTACTTTTAAAGGACAAGCTTTAGTGCGAAACTATGTTTTAAGAAAAAAAAAATATGGTTTAAGAAACTACAGGCAAATAAACATTAGAAGTACTTCCAGTAGTGCTTCGCTGATATTCATTTGAAGTACCTTTGTCAGTACTTTAAAGAAGGGGAAATTCACTACATTTCGCATGCTAGAAAGAGATAGCTGCTTCATGCATTCTCATGTATAGGAGGTATATAACTGAGTTTTTTTCCCGAGCCCCTATCTTTTTTTAGTGGAAAAGAAGTACTTCTATTACGTACATATTTCACCGGTTATTTATGTAGTTCTACGTTTGCTGGGAAGTTGCTGAAGTACAGTTAAACCTCCCTTAGGCGGATAGCACTTTGGTACGTTAAAGGGAGTTGTCAGTTCAAGTGAAAAAATGTATCAATTGTACGCCTATTCACTTACTTTGAATTTTTGTAGTTTTCTGTGCATTTTATTCCAAAGTTCTGTCAATTACCTATGTATATTAGGATGGTTCTTAGGGAAAACAAATTGACGACGCCCCCTAGATTGGTTCGAATTCATGACAAAAAAAATTCCCTAATTTTTTCAGATTTTTATTCCTAACCCTTCCTGACCCTTTTTCATTAGCAGTTTTGTTTTTTTTTTTAATTTTTTGTCATTTGTTTTTTATTGGAATTTTTTTGGGAAAATAATATCCTTTCCTCCGACTACATTAAATTGTTTTGACTGTGTTATTGTTTAATTTTATTTAAGTAGAAAGTGCATAGAAAAGAAAAAAAATGCAGATAACGGTATTACCTATTGAAAATTACATTTTCAAAACTACGGCGCGCGCCGCCGCTACAGCCGTTTTCAGTTCAATGACTTATTATCATATTAACATAACACATCGAAACCTTGGTAATGTCGAATATATGTATAAGGAAAAATCTCATTTAATTCAGGTTAACGAAAACGATGTAGAGATCATAAAAAAAAGTATTTATGTCAAAATGTTTCTTACTTTTCGCGTATTGAACGAAACAATAAATCTGCCTTTTTGTTTATTAACAATAAAGTTTAAACAAATGATCGAATTTTTTTTCAACATGCACGCGGCTGTAGAGTTTAGAGACGCTTCATTTGAGCCTAATTCGAAGTCTTTTCCTTGATTAGTTCAAAAATGACACCTGATACAGTGTTTATATAGTGTAAATCCAAAAACAAAAAAAAAAAATGTATTATCAAAATGGGGCCAGGAAGGGTTAGAGATAAAAATCTGAAAAAATAGGGGATTTTTTAATCATTTTTTAGACATGATTTAGGGGGCGTCGCACTAAATTTTCGCAAAAGAGAACAAATAAGAACCACCCTAATGTATATAGTATACATATACACATACAATGTTATTATTAAAATAAATAAACAAACTTGCATCAATTCAAGATTTTTGTTGACACTTTCAAAAATAGCAAAAAAAGATTCTTCATTCATAAAACGTCACTGAGAATGAAACATTAAAGCTAAGTCGTGTTTAGTTTCTTGCCAATTTTTAAATTCGTTTTTCTGCGTCAAAAAGTCCCCTACGTGGTTAAAAATACGGGATTCATTTAGAAAAAGTGCACGAATTTTATTGCATTAAATTTGTTCTTCGAATTATAGCTTATTTTGTTCATAATTTGGCTTAAAAAAATATTATTCTGTAACAAATTTACATATATAATTCGCCGCCATGTCAGGAAAAAAATCAAAAGCCGAAGTGGAACAGCAACAAGTTGCCGGAATCAAGCTGCAAGGAACTCCTACAGCAACTTCAAGTTCCCCCGTACACAAGCTCCGCACACAAACTTCGAATCCTTATAATGCAACTGCATTAAAGGACATGCAACTTCAATTAAAAAAACTTAATGATAATCTCATAAATATGGCAACTAAAATATCTAATATCGATTCAAACATATCTAATATCGATCAACAAATAGGTGAGATCCAAGCTGATGTCAAAACTTTCAGCTCTCGGTTAACAAAAATTGAAGAGGAGCAAAAAATTTTAATGGAACAAAACAACAAAATGCAAAATGAAATCGAAACCCTAAATCAAAACATCGTAAATGTCACCTCTGATGTTGACATTCTTAAATCCAAAAAAATTACCACTGAAAGTACAACTTCAACGAATGATCTAACTACCGAGGTGGCATTTCTGAGGGAAGCACTAGAAGCACAAGAAAATAACAATATTTCAACGGATGCTGTTATCTATAATAAACCTGCCGACCAGCCAAATCTTGTCAATATTTTTAACCACTTATGCCTTTCACTTGACATTAAGGTGCCAACGCTGAAAACTATATTTCGCACTCGTCATAATGGAAGGACTAACACTTCCCCCGTAATCATAAAATTCTTTTCAACCTATGAAAGAAACCATTTACTCATAAAAATTGCCGAATACCGTAGAACACATAAACGACAACTCATACTTCGCGACGTGGGAATTGAATACGAATATCCCATTTATATCCGCGAATGTTTGACGAAGAAAAACCAACAAATTCTTCATGCTGCACTGAACTTGAAAAAACAAAAGCTAATCACAACAGTATTTACATCTCGTGGCATTGTGTACATGAAACATCAAGTGCATGGAGATGCTGTCATAATAAATAACATTGAGAGCTTGACAGCGGAGTTTAAAGATGTCATCGAGAAAGCAGCAGTGTTGCCAGTAGTCGTTGAGGATAATGCCGATAATGCAGAGTTGCCTATAAAATAATGCCGATATTGCAGAGTTGCCGATAAAGTAGGAAAACTTATTTATGAATTTGTAAGAACTTTTAACTAATGCCTTGTTTTTTCATTAAATTTATTTATTTTAATACTTTTTATTCATATTTTTTTACTACTTATTAGTTATTTAAAATAATTATTAACTTACAAGTTATAACCATTTTGCCAATATCATTACCTTTTTTGTTTTTTTTTTTCATTCTTTCATTTATTGCATAAATTTCCATTTTATTACTTTTTTAATTACCTATCAATTATTTTTATAATTTTATATTTAATGTTTCTAGGTTTTTTTACTTCTATCTTAATTTTTTTGACAGCACAACAATTTACCTTAAGCTTTTTTTCAACGATGTCATGTTTTACCTATTCATACCAATCCTATAGTTTCTCCGTTCTTCTTGGTTCACGGTTTATTTTTTCGTTTTTTAAACACGATGATGGCGGGTGAACGCAATCGTATTATAACGATTTCCAATGATGGGGGTGCTAATGCAACTAAAGTCATGGTAAAGGTCTAAACCTCACAAAATCAGGGTTTTAAGGTTTGCCACTTGAACGCGCAGAGTCTGTGTGGTAAAATAGATGAATTTAGAGATTTGTTTCAAGGTTCCGAGGTTGAAGCCATTGCTGTTTCAGAAACATGGTTCAGAAATGATGTTAACGATAGGTTTTATTCCATGGCGGGTTATAGAATGCATCGAGTAGATAGATTTGAACGTATTGGTGGAGGTGTAGCATTGTATGTTAAAGAAACGCTGAAAACTAAGGTAAAATTCTCAACCCCAACCAATTGTTCCTTTCAATGTCTTTTTATTGAAATTAAGAGTAACCATGATAAGCTTCTATTAGGAGTTGTCTATAGACCCTATTAAAACGTTGATATATCCCCTTTTTATTCCTATTTAGAAGAAAATTGTATACTATTCCCAAACATCGTCATTTGTGGTGATTTTAATTGCAACATAATTGTAGACAATAGCTTGGCTAATAGCATGAAAACATTCAACCTACATCCAGTTAACGTTAGCAATCCAACCCATTTCACGCAAAGTTCAAGCACTCTTCTTGACGTTTTTTTTGTGACCGACGTTCATAAAGTAATCCTATATGATCAGTTATCAGCACCAGGTTTTTCACGTCATGACCTAATACACCTATCGTTTGACTTTTCTCCTGCCAGACCAACAATAACCTTCGAGTATCGAGATTTTAAGAACCTTAATATAGCATCCCTTGAGTTGGACATCAGATCAGTCAAATGGCAGAATGTGTATTGTATGAGATCTCCAGATGAACAAGTAGAATTTATCCAAAACAATGTGAATAGGTTATTTGACGTCCACGTTCCACTGAAAACTAGAACGGTTAAGCATGGTGATAACCCTTGGTTTGCGATTGAGATACGAAACTGCATAAGCCAAAGAAATCGCATACACACAAAATGGAAACGGTTTAGGATAGCCGAAGATCGCCAACAATACCGGCAACTGCGAAACAAATGTGTCAGTCTGATAAATGTAGCAAAAACCAAATGGTATAGAAATCCCTTGAATCTCTCTCAAAATGGGCGTAAGCTTTGGAAGAGTATACGCGGTTTAGGAATTGGGAAGCAAAATCATGAAGATTTGGATGTTAACTGCACCGAATTAAACAACTTTTTTATAGCTTCAGTTCCCCAACCAGCCTTCAATAGGCCAAATTATTCCCAAGTAGAGGACTCGTCATTCAGACACGAAGATGTCTGATCAAATGCCAATGCCATAGGCTTTGATAACGTGCATCCAACATTCTTTAAAGCAATAATACCACATATTTTGCCATTAGTTACTCATACTATAAATACAATCTTTACAACAAGTATTTTTCCCTCACAGTGGAAATTTTCCAAAATTATTCCAATACCTAAAAACAAACAAAAAACAGAATATCGCCCTATATCAGTTTTACCCTTTTTTTCGAAAGTAGTTGAGAAATTAATGCAAAAGCAAATTGTACGATATTTTACCGCAAAAAGTCTCCTCTCATCAAAGCAATCTGGATTCCGGTCTCAACATAGTAGTACCATTGCACTCTTAGATGTTATAGAGCATGTTAGGAAAGCCTTAGATGAAGACAAAGTCTCATTTTTGGTTCTTCTTGACTACTCTAAAGCCTTCGATACCATTAACCACAACACTATGTGCCATAAACTGTTAACCGACTTTGGTTTTTCACCTTTAGCAGTCAACCTCATTTTTTCATATTTAACGGGAAGGAGTCAAGCTGTGGTCTCTGGAACTCAAGCCTCTGAGTTCATTTCAATGTCCCTAGGTGTTCCACAAGGTTCCATTCTTGGACCACTTTTATTTTCTTTTTATGTGAATAACTTACCAAATATTTTGAGGCATGGTGAAACGAGAATGTTCGCTGATGATGTACAATATCTCGGATGTACTGCACTGGGTCTAATAGAGAATTGCATTTACAATATCAACACTGACCTGAATGCCTTGTTTGACTGGTCTGGCACCAACGGTCTTGTTCTTAATCCGCTTAAGAATAAGTGCCTCGTCATTTCAAAGAAAGCTTTAGACTTGAGCTATTTTCCGGCAATATTTTTTTCCGGTATATATATAATAATTGTATATTTTTCTAATTAATTTATGTTTCAAATCATTAAAATTAAATAATGGCTGCAAGATTTTTGTTGCAGGAGTTGGGTCGATTGTTGTGCAAAAAAAAGCTTATAATTAAATTTACTGGAAATTTTAAAAATAACATATGTATGTACGTACATACATACATGAAAACATACATAAATATATTTTATAAAGATTTATTAAATAAAGAATAGCCAAATATTTCATGTTGAATTGGCCTCATTTATTTATAATATTGACATGGTTAATATTGTTAACTTTGTATAAATAGCAGAAGTATTCTCACTGGAAACATCACAGAAAAAGTGTTCTTCTTAATCAGAGTGTTATCCAACCAAACCATCAATATAATATAAATAAAAATGGCCGCTTTCAAAAAAAACCACCATCTTCCTTGTGATGTTCCTGGCATGTGTATGCTGATTGCAACAGGGACCGAGGCCCGAAAAGTTCGTGTGGAACGCTGTGATGTAGTATGTAATCGTAGCGATCGTGAAAAGAATGAATGTTGCAGGGCGCATGGAAACGCTTAGTTTAGTAGTTGCTGACCTGGATAAATGGTACGCGAAAATAAATAAAAATGATAAGCAATCAGAGACACCAGAATGTTTTTTGAGTGAAATCTTTAAAGAACATACATTTATCATTTATGTACTTTTCGAAAATATAAAAAAAAAATAAATAAATAAATAAGAACTTGGACTTTAAAATTTGTTTGCCTTTTTTTTGTATAAAGAATTTTTATTGCAATATTGGTAGATACTATGTGGCTTGCTTTGGATTTTAAATTTGAATATCCGTTTTTTTTTACTTTTGGTTAACTTGGTTTGGCTAAGGGATATAAAAAAAACTTTTTCCTAAATTTATTGAGAATGTAATTTCTAGAATAAATACTAGTAAAGGGCAAGACCTTAGATAAAAATATTTGTGACCAACATTTCACACTAATCTTTTGTTTAATTTACTAAACCGAATTTAAAAAACTTTCATAGTTTAAATGAATTTTTTTTTTTTTTTTAATTCCTTTTCACGGTTGATTCCGTTGCAGACACCATCAACAATTCTTCCTTTTATTTCTGGTATTAGCAGTGATCGTTGCTGAGACCGACGCATCAGTCCGTGTCCGGACACGGACCAGAAATAAAAGGAAGAATGTTGTTTCGTTCAAAGCAGCCATTTTGGTATTTATCAGAAAACTAAAATTCCGATTTTTGATAACAAAGCATTCTTGAAGAGATCATAAGTATCGTTTTGTAAAGATTCAACTAATTGCATTCACTTTTTATACTAAAAAGATCTGACCAATTGCTTATTTACATAGTGCAATAGAATTTCCAATACACAGATTACAGATACAGTGTTCTGTAGGGCTGGCCACGAGACGAGAAAAATCTCGGTCTCGCATGACGAAACCGAGACGACACAAGTCGAGTAGGTATATGAACTTTGTAAGACTTGACTAAAATGGACAGAAATTCAGATTGTTTTGAATAAAAAAAAAGATATTAAAAAATGTATTACTTATTTGAAAATAAAAATTAAAAAATAAAAAAAAAAATTATCGGCACGATTGCCGAAGCGATTGCCGTTTAGTTTTTTTTTTTTTTTTAAATCGATCAAGTATTACGACTTTAGTAGTTGTTCAAACTTCAGCGGACACATTGTCTGCAAAGTTCAGGATCATGAATTAAGCCGCATGCTATTTTATAGATCAGCTTTGGCTTATGTCCTGCTAAAAGTTTTGAAGTTTCTACATTTTATTTTTCAACCCGCAAAATATAGTTTTCTGTGCTATCCAGTGATAGTTCAAACAAAACAGTTACCTACTATACTTTAGTTGATTTGGCTAAATCACGAAATTGAGATCTCCAGAGGGCTCATACTGTCAAAGCACATACATATATATGAGCTTTTGTCAGTGAGACCTCTTAGATATCATTTTCGTTTTTGTCTCAAACTGGATCAACAAGCCCCCCCCCACAGTCAAATCCTAGATCCGCTATTGCTCTTTCAACAAAGACTTTTGGATGGAATCTTTTGATCCATAATTATCATGCCAAATAAAATATTTATACAAAAAAAAAAAACTATACGCATAATTTCTAGGCTTAACTTAAAGATTCTCAAAGGAAAAAAATATATTTTGCGATACCCAAAGTAATCATAATTAAGATTTAAGAATAATCCTATCCTACGAAAAATAAATAACTTAACCTCTACTCTTTCCCAGAAAAGCCGATAAAATCTGAAACACTCATCTTCTTAAGCAAAATAACACACACAAATCTTTTAAAGTTAAAACACTTTATCTAATCGAAGAATTAACAGCGCGGCAGAATTCTTTCCCCACTTCCTGCCTGGTATAAAGCCCAACAGAATCCTGTTCCAGACAAGGATTAAAAACAAATTAACATTCCACGCAAATTGTTGTTTCTTTTTCTTTTTTTTTTGCAGTTGATGTTTTGAAAAATTTCTTAAATTTATTCATCGCCTTACTCTTCACAAACCAGCTACGAAGTAATTTGCTGATTTTCAGTTTGTTGTGACTTTTTTGTTGTTGTTTTTATTTTTTTTTAATTTTGTAATCGCAGATTGCTGCTGTCGCACATCCTTCCGTTCAGGCGCTGGATGACAGGATAATTTAATCGTAATATTGTAAACAAATCTATGAGTAAACAGAGCACCAAGAGTGTTGAGAAACCAAGAAAATAAGAAGTACTTCCGGTACAAGTGAGCATGAAGTAACAAACGGAAATGACGACAACTACGAAGACGACGGCATCAGCAGGATTTGCTGCAAAAAAAAAAACAAAAAAACAAAAATGCCGCCTTTGAATATTCGAGAACTTCTGCTATACCTACGGTGGATGGTGCAAGTAGATGTGAGTGTTAATTTGTGCAATCGCGAGATTGAGTATGTGTATAGTGTAGGGGATTTCATAAGATTTAGTTATTTTTTTTTTTTGTTGGTGGAATAATGTTTGGAATTTTGAAAATCAGTTTAAGTAATGGCTTATTCGCAAAAAGTTTCAACTCTAACACCACCACAAACACCGAGTGCAAGGATTTGTCGACGTTGACGAGTGACTACAACGACAAGTTCCATGTGCAATTGCTGAAGCTTTTCCTGAATTCTGAAGACTTATTAACACAAAAAAATGAAAAGACCTAGGAACAAATATGCTGTTACTTTTGTTCTATTGCTGTGTGTTGGACGTGCCTTGAATTTTCAAAACTAAAGTTTTTCTCTTTTATTTTGTGTTTTCTTTTTTTTATTATTATGATAAATCCTTGTGGGTCAGAATGAGTTAAGTGGGGTTGAGCATAAATGTGTACGTTTTGGAGTTTTTGAAAATGATTTACGTTTTTTGTTTTGGTTTATATGAAAAAAGGATTAAATATAATAAATTCTTCTTTTCAGAAAAAAAAAAAAATAAAATAAAATATATATAAATAAAAACGACACATACTCGTATCTATTTTTTTTTTTTAAGTTTCAATTAAATGCTATTGCACGTTGGTTTTGAATATCTGTTAATCTTAATGGTAGTTGAAAATTAATCCTGTTAAAACATTCCACATTCCTGTAGGTGTCACTTAAGAAGCAATCTCGGTACTTGACAGTGCTAACGGCGGCGTCTTTAATTTTCACCATGGAATTATTTTAAATAAGAAATGTACCCTGGCGATTTTAATATCAGGTCCATGTACATTTTGTCAAAAAATAACGTCCAATCTAAAACAGTTATTAAGTACATAAGCATTATAACTAGTTTAAAGTCGAGATAGGCCTTCTATTCATTTGAAAAAGAAGAACCGTCTAATTGGCGACCTTGGGCCCTACTAATAATCATATTTAGTAAGGACTTAAATATTCCAGTAAATTAACCTTATTTGTATTGATCACAAATAATGTACTATTTATGGAATGTTTAATTTTTTGAAATCAATTCCATATTTGATTCACTATTTAGAGTTAACATTAATATTAAGGTCGTACCATGTAGGGTAGGGCGGGGCTAGTTGGACCACGGGGCAAGTAGGAACTCGCGAATTTCTCAGAAACCGAAAGTACTACGAGAACATGATCAAAGTGCGCTCTTTTGCCGACACGTGCCAAACCGGTTTCAGTTGCATTGTATCCTCATAATGGAGAGCACGCATATTTTTTTTTTTCAGGTAGTCGAGTAAAAAATAAGAAACAGATAGTTTTTGTATTTGTCTAGTTTTTTTTTTTTTTTTTTTTTTATATTCCACGCGCGCAAAAGGGGTTATGGCTACCCTTAAAATATTTTTAACACAGCACGAGCGATTAGGTAAGTAGGAGAGGATTAAGAAGGAGATACCGATGCACATTGGTTTTGAACGTTTGCACATCGAAATGGGAGGGGAAAGTCGAGTCAGGTAAAGCATTCCACATTCGTGTGGTGCGACTGAAGAAAGAATCTCTGTACATTACAGTACGTCCGAAGTTGGGCTCGAGGGTGAACTGATGGGCATTCCTAGAAGCGCGAGTTTTACGGTTGAATTTTTTAATGGGGGGAATGCAACTGGCTATTTCACTTGAACACTGATAGTGAAAGAAAACGAATAAAGGACTGAGGTAGGCTCGTTTCACACACATTCGGTTTCATTCGGTTCGGTCTCTATTCGGTTTGTATTCGGCTGTGCCTGATTTGTGTGAAACGATAAAACGGGGCTCTACGGTTTCTATTAGGTTTTTATTTTTGCCGTTTTATCGTTTTACACATATCAGGCACAACCGAATACAAACCGAATAGAGACCGAACCGTATGAAACCAATTGTGTGTGAAACGAGCCTAAAGTGTGTATATTAGTGAATATATTGTATTTTCATAGTTTGTGTGTTAAATTGAACAGTTTTAAATATTATTTGTTTATAGTTATGATGAAATATGTTCATCAAACCAGGTATGGGGTAAGTTGGACCAGGTAGTCCAACTAGCCCCGTTTATTTAATTAGACGTATTTTGTATCTATTGCTCAGCAAACTATTCCTCATATTGCTATTGAGAGAATGGATGATAATATGCTGCCAATGACTCAATTCCGTCTGCATCTCAAGGAGCTTATACATTTGCCCCAGAAGTTGTTTTGCTATCTCTAAGAGCTGGACCAGATAGCAAACATTACCCAAAAGAAGGAAAAAAGTGCAAATAAAGAAAAAAGTTTTTACAAATCTCAAGTTCCGAATAAGAACTGGAATATTATTTCTGCCTAATGTGCATGGAATCGTACAAAGATAGTTTCCCAGGTGACGAGTGTATCCAGTGCCAAACTTGCCGAAAGTATGGACACACAAATGCATTAACTGCAACAGTGACTATAACTCTTAAGTTATTTTTATCTTATCTTATTCCCATTAGTTCATTTTACTTCTTTTTTTTTACTAAATGAACTACCTGCCTATTTTTTGTTATTTTTTTAAGTTTGTTGACCGTATATAATAATAATAAAATAAAAATATAAGACTTTGAATTTATTGTACTTTATGAAACTAGCTTTTCGACTCTTTAGGGTGTGATCCAACTTACCCTACACACTGGTTCAACTTGCCCCGCTATAGGGGCAAGTTGCACCACTTGGACTTGATGCATTTAAGGCAGCAGTATTCCTCGGGGGTAAAACATTTTCAATAGTTTGACAATTATGAGACTTTAATAAAAAAGTGGTCCAACTATCCCCGCCCTACCCTACAGTAAATTGGTTAGATTCCATACCATCATGGTTCATTTTACAGAAATATTTAAATCGTCACTAAATTTGATTATTGGTAAGGCCCCTTATGTCCGCTCAAAACAGAATTGGACATATTTTCAATTTGAAAAGTAGATAATGTCAATTTGGATTTTTTTTTCAGAATTGACCATTTTTTTCAGACAGACAAAAAGACCATTTGGCGCAGCGCTGCGACGTCCGGCGTATGACGCCTCTAAAGCTCAAACCCATATAAAAACAAATCAAACAATTTTTTTTTTTAATTGTAGGTACATATTCAAGCCCTGTTGTTATTTTCAAAATGCAATGGTCTTACAAATTCTTAAAACAACAAAAACGAAGCTGATGACACTTAACCGGTTTTTGAAATGATCATTTAACCGGGTTCTTTTTAGTTTCATGAGTAAGTGGGTTCATTTTTTTTTTTAATTTTCTAAAAAGTAAAGACCTACTTCGAACTAACCGGCTTTCATTGATTGAAACAAATTAAAAAAAACTTGAACAAAAAACATAGCACTCTGGCCCGTTTGCTGATACGAAACATAAATATTTAAGTTCAACATTAACGCTTATGTTCTACTTTTTTCTCAGCATATAAACTGTCACATAAGTTCTTATGTTGAAAATAAATACTTAAGTTTCGTTTCAGCAAATTATTTACATAAAATTTTGAAAAAAATTATTTCGACCAATTTTGCTTACATTTTTTGTTTCTTTAAAATTTTGATTTTGAAAAATAAGGTATCAAAAACTGTTAAAATATACGTTTATGTAAAAAGATAATAAAAGAAGGAGTTTCTGGCCTTACAACAGGGTGTAACTTGGTGTTGTAAGTGTTACCGTTGTTTTTTAAATATTTTTCGAAAATCGCCTCTTCCGCCTAAACGGGGGGGGGGGGAGTAGATGTGATAAAAGACCCTCTCTCCAGACGATTTTTTTGTCTCTACCCAACATACACGCTCTACTGTGAATTACACTGCATATCGCATGTAAAAAAGTTACCCATATGCCCGAGTGGCCACAAAATATCGAACAATTTTGTAGTTCTGACGAGTTATTCTAAAGTTTTGCTTGCCAGTCCCCAGTCGTTTTGTGGACTTTAAACCCACCCAAACTTGACAAAAGTACACAACTTAATTCAAGTCCGAATTTCATAATTCATAAAAGAATTTTAGATCAGGCACTCTAGGGAATTGTAGTTCTTTTCGTCGGCTGCAGCAGTGGTCAAAATAAATTAAAATATGATTTCACAACACGGTCTTCTTTCCCAAGAACCATTGAAAGACTATCATTTCCAAAGGTATCTATTTCTCTTAAAAATCGTTTTCGTTATTAGTGGTTATTATCAATTTTTTCTCCGGCTACAATTTCCCTTTTGCTCCTGGTTTCTTATTTCAAATTCTCGAATAAAAAAAAAAAATGAAATTGATTTCGATAAATTTCAAAAAATCAACCCAGCCTCAGGTATTTAATTTTTGTTCATCATAAAATCATAAAATCATTCCTTCTGATAAGCAGTTTAGAAAAATGTGTTTATTTTTTTCTTTTATTTTTGTCAGTTGATGATTTTTGCCTCATTTAAAAGATCTTAAATGAAGTTCATAAAATTTATTAAGTCATCGGCACTCATTATAGTTCAATCGACCGAAATTTATTAAACATATAATTATATGGAACTTTTTTGAAATTTTCATCTGTTTGTGGCATCAATTTCATTTGTATATGCTTAACTGTCTTACAGTTAGACATTTCAAAATGTAATTACTCGACATTGAAATAAGTAAAATTATCTGAGCAGCATTAAAAACAAACACATATGTACTTGCATTTAAACGCATATTCTTTAACACCATAAAGAAACATCAAACACAAAATACCCACTGCCAGAAGAAGATGAAGAAGAAGCAGCAATAAATACATCCCAAGATTTCAGGAATAAATATTGTGTTCTGGGTGAACTATATGTTCCTACCTAAAGGGTAAACCCAAACGAAGAAGATAACACCATCATCTATACCGAAGACGACGCGCCACAGGAACAGCAAGAGTAACTCTGCATGGTGTGAGAACTTGGTTGGGGAGAGAAGTTTACTCAGTCCTTGATCCAAATTAATTCCACCCTCGTTTGTAACTTTGATGGGAAACGGATTCAATTTACTTTTTATCACAAGTTGAAAGATAAACATTTACCTTTGCTGGATGTTTTGGGCGACTAGGCGACGAAGACGACGCGTAGGCGGAGGTGGTAATACCACCAGCAGGTTAAGGATCTCACAAGTTGTCGGTCGACGCGAACTCGCACAGTGGGTTAGTCACGAACAAAATATACCATTACATTTTTTTTGTAAAGAGTTTAATACGATACAAATTTACTGTGGTATTTTGGAAGGAAAAAATTACTTAAAAAAAAATGGATTTTAAAAATATAATATATAATGATTTTATTTAATTGTTTAAATTTCTAAGCTATATAATATATAAATATTAATGTATGCAAACAAAAATTAAAAATCGCGGAGGCAGTTTTAAGAAAATGGCGCAAAATTTTAAAGAATTAAAACCGGCTCTAAATCACCTTTAAAACGGGAGTCGGCTCTAAAAAGTCTTTTTAAAGCAAACTCATTGGTAATTTTAAACATAAACATAAACATAAAGTATAGTTTAACGTTAAACCACTCTTCTAACTTAAAAAGCACCAAATCACTTGTTTCACTTCTTAAAATATACTTTTCCCACTTGCTTAGGTTGGTAAAATGATTTCGGAATTTTATTTTATTTTCTGAATATTTACAGCTTTGTTAAAAATGGAAAGTATTTATTAATGTATTTCAAGAACGGGTGGAATTGAATTTTTCACTTTTTCTGCGAAACATGGGCAGGGCACAAACAAAACATCAACCACACAATACACATCAACCAACATACACGTAGGTACCTACTTGTGTACAAAGATGTCTCAATATTGTTCATGCGCTTGAGTTTTTTTTTTAGAATCAGTACTAATGCGAGTAGACTTCTTTTAAACATTTAAACAAAAAACAATCATAATCTATATTCGCGACACGCACCTAGTTATATCTATTAAAATTATTTGTCTGAAGTTGTTTGTTTAATTTGAAAATTTGTTGTTCTAGAGCTGCCTCTTCTCTTCATATGTCAAATGTGTGCCTGTTCAACATTAATTTGCTTACGTTACGTTGCGGAGTTCACCTAAGTTAGAAGAGTTGTTTAACGTGTTTAAAATTAAGAAATAGTTAGACAAGGGTTCACAACTAAAAGAAAACGTGAACTAGAGTCAGTTTTATTCCTTAAACGAGCAATGTTTAAAATTTTGCGCCACTATTTTTAAGAAAAAAAATTTGTAACTTTAATTTAAAGCAATTTTTATAATATGCTATTAGAACTTTATCAAATTTCGTGAAACCACTTTTTAAGGATCGAAGATTCAAAAAAAAACATTTCTTGAAAATTTTGATTTGCAATATTTTTTAAAACGTTTTAGAAGGCTTTTTAAGTACAATGACAAAATTGTAGCTAACTACCATTATTTGTTGGTTAAAAAAAATTACTTTAGGTATACCAAATTGACTAAAGTACTTTTCGAAATATTGAGTTTTTAAAATACAAAATGTTGGTACACAATACTCGACTTAAAAAATTAAATAATCAATTGAACCCTCTTCCAGAAAAACAACAAAATGATTCTTCCTGGTAGATGAATCAAAACTAACCAGTTTTCGTTACAAAAAATATTAAAAAGTAACCTTCTATTATATTAGTTAACTATTTTTTTTTATTACAATCGTTAAAACCTCTTCGACTAAGAAAAGGTATGACAGATATCTACCGTTATTTTTGGTCTCATAATCAAATCAGAAATATACGTCATTTGTATTCTTATAGATTTTCAAAAACAAACAAAATTACTCTTTTGTGTCCAACTTGTGCTGCATCAGGCCTGTTATACATTTTTGATTTTCTAAACGAAAAGTTCAGCTCTTTTGTATCCAACTTGTTATGCCTTGTGCCGTTAATATTGATAGAATTTAACTATGTGAACAAAATATTTTCTTTTCGAAATTACCTATAAAAAAATTCTGCTGTACTACTGTTGTAAAATTGCAATCCATGGAACCCTGATTTCGCAAATTTGTATCTACGATTGAAGCAGTCGTTTTTAAGAAAATTTAAAACGTTGTTTTAGCAGATTTAAAAAAATTAAATATATATTCACTGACAACATTTTTAGGAATAAAATTTGGAACGTCAAAACCTAAAAAAAAAATGTAATAAAGTCCGTTTTTGAAAAACGAATACCCCAAAGAATTGTTTTGTTTGGTAGGTACCATTATTCTATAAACAAACATTTTGTAGGTATTTCATAAACTGTGAAAAGATCACTTTGACCAAGTCAATTTCGAAATACCTGCTAATTTTTCAAACAAAAAATTACTTTTTTAAATTTCAAAAAAAAAAAAAAAAAAAAAAAAACAATTTTAAGAAAAAAATGGGCTTAGAATATTTTAACTAAAATTTAACTTAACCGCTTATTTATATTTTTATTTTATATGCTTCATCAAATAATGAGAAAGTAGAAAATATGAGAATTATTTTCTAATTAGAAAATAGATTTTCTTTTTATTAAAATTCTTGGAGCCGTTTTCGAGTAAAATTAGATTTTTCTTAACGTTTTTTTTATTCAACATTTGTATAGAAGAATTAAGAATTTAATTCTATAGATTGAATTTCGAAACATGATTTATTTTTAAATATTCTAGAAAATACTTTAAAAACCCTTATAAACAAAGTTTCAAAATAATTGACCAAGTCGTTTTGAAAATATTGAGTTTACAAAAAAAAAATTTTTTTAAAAATTGAAAGAAAATTTTTTTTTTTTTAATTATTTGATAAAAACAGTGTAAAAACTTTGTAGAAGCTTCACAGTAAAAAAATTTAAAAAATCAACATAATTGTTTGCGGGAGAATCAAAAGACATAAAAATGGTTGTACTAGACTAAAGGTACCAAAAATAACATTTTTTGAAAAAAAAAAAAAAAAAAAAATACCAAAAAGTAGCTTTTATCTATTAATTCTAATTGGATGTTATTGTAATTTGATTTTTTCATATATCAGCAAGTTGAGCACATTATATATTGAGTTTTTAGGCAAATGGAAATTAAAAACTGGTTGATTCGCAGATGCAAATTTTGTGAAATTTTTGCAATGCAGTAAATTTCTTTTTTTTTTGTTTTTGAAAAATCTAAAAAAATAAAAATGACTTATGTTATAATTCAGCGTAAATTTTGTGTTCGTCCACCCATTGTCCTACACTTTTTCGAAATGATGTTTTCACTACTTTTTTTTTTTAAAGATTTTAACACTGGATTAAAAATTTTAGGATCACATAATCAGATTCAAAATTTTAATAAATGATCATATCAATTAAATAAATTATCATAATTTTTATAAAAGATTTAAATTATAAGTTTATTTTTTCTGATTTTTGTGACAAATTTTATTAATAAATATCCCACTGTAGAACGTTGCTGCTGCGCTGCTTTGCTTTTTTGGATGATGTACTGGGCTGATGGTGATACGCGGGTAGGGTAGGGTATTCCATCCGTCTGATATGGTTGCAATATTCGTTCCCTGTGCACCTCGCGCCTTTGTCACACTTGTGCTATGATGATATTTTTCGAAATGATTATCTTAAATTTGTTTGAATTACAGAACTGCTAACGAATTTCGCTTGAACAAGTTCACACGTTATTATTAACTTTGAGTTCTTATTGCGATTAGTGTGTGTGCACTTTTTTGTTTGTATTTATAGGTGATGCAGATGCTGATGATGATGCCGTATACATTTTATACCATGTGGTGTGGCATGGTGTGATGTGATTTCGTGTCGTGTACCTTTCTTTATGCCTTTTATGTGTTCTTGTTTAAACGCAGAGTAACGATAACGAGTGCGATTACTATTTGGGGGACAAACAAAACACTGAAAGAGAAAATCATGTTAATTTAACAATTTGTCAATTTGAGTTTTTTTATACCTTGTTGGGAAATGTAGTTTTTGTTTGTCCGATTTATCGTAATAATCGGTTTCAAAATCGTCCTCCGTTCAAAATCTCCCCAAATGTACACATTACTATCGCAAACCGATGCGATGTCTTTTGGTTTCGGATTACAAGGCTTGTGGACCTTGTGGTGCCCTGGTGTACGTTATACTTTTAACGGTAGCAAGGTCGTCCACCTTTCATCAAAAAAAGGTTTTCTTGCCCAGCTCATAATAATTTCCTAAAATCCCTTCGATTTTAACCTTCTTGAGGAAAATCGCTTGAAATTCGAGGTTGTAGAGTTTCTCCAAACGTTCTTCCTCGCACAAATATTCTTCTTTCGATACAAAAATTTCTTTCTCTAAGTGCAGAGACGCGTCGCGACGCAAGGTACCTATACGCTATGCCTATACAGTTTAACCGAACAAAACCATTGCCTCGACAGCGAGCTGGTATGTTACGGTGGAATAGAAACTGGAATCCTTAATTAAATTGACGGGAAATCCCAGAGTATGCATGAATATGTTTCCGACTAACGCAAACAATGCTGGCGGCAAGATTTGTTTTGAGTGTTCGTTTTGTTGGTTTCATGGTATCTGGTTAAGATAATAATATGGAAGAGAGCTCTTCCTGCCTAATGCTTGTTGTACTAGATATAGTATATATAAAGTATTATAGTGGAAGGACATAAACAGAACGGAGGATTCAGGATGTAGGGAATGAGAAAGTTATCGTCCCATCGGCGATTGAACGTTACATTTCGCTGAGTAGGCAATTAGATCAGACAAACATGTTAGGCGCGTCGATGTGAAGAAGACGACCTTGTTTGACATCATCGAGAGATTTGAGAGATTTCAAAAAGACACCCGCTCTACCCGCTTTATAACTCCTCGTCCGCTTGTGCCTCCTTCGCATGATGAACACAGCGGGTTGGGTTATTTTGTGATTGCTTTTATATGAGATGGTATCTTAATGATTGCTGCGTGGTTGGTGCGGCACCGAACGATTAATTCGAAATACATTGGGTATAGTTGTTGTAAATTTTGTATAATATGTATCCAACTAAACCTATAACAATACTGCCTCAGGAGGATTTGTTTTTAACATATTTAGTTGAATTTGCCGCAAGCTTAAGTGTGATTTATGATGTATTTAGTTAAAGGAAATTTATTGCTTTGCGATTTTATTATAGACACGAGGTGGTTTACTTCGGTGCCACTTGGATGTTGTTTTTTTTCAAAGAAATTTGTGGGTGATTAATAATTGAAAAAAAAAAACGATGCGGTTTTATTATTTTTTCTCATTTTCAATGAAATTAAATTAAAATTAATTGCCAACGACGTTTGTTTGTAAAGGTACTCGTATAAGACAAATAAGAAAAAAAAAACAACAGAATAATGGTTATGAGAGCTGTGTCATTTTATTTTTTGAAGCATCGGGGGTGGCTTAACTTTCGGGATAGTATTCAAACATTATATTAAAAAGCCCGATTTTTTTGGTTGATATTTGTTAAAAAAGAAAACTAATTTATTAAAAAACAACGGTTACTTAAATAATGAAATAATGCCTTGTTATACATATACCTCCCTTTTTTAATGCCAAAAATAGCTTTTTTCTTTTTAAAAAAAGTTTTTTTGATCAACACTTTTTGAAAAATTAATTCTCTAGCTCCGAATTTTGAATTAAATAAAAAAATGGAAAAACAATTCTAACTATTATTTTTTCAAACTTTTTAATTGAAAAAACCATTGAATTTTGAATACAAACATTGTACTTAATTAGATAAAATTGTAAAAACTTTTTAAATGTTCAATTGGGTTTGATAACGCTATATAGCTTTCGCTTCGTCATTTTTAAATTTTGTTTCCAAAACTTTGACTGTGAAAGTTTCTAAACTATTCTTTAAAAGCACTTAACTTGAAAATAAAATAAAATAAAATAAAATAAAATAAAATAAAATAAAATAAAATAAAATAAAATATAATAAAATAAAATAAAATAGAATATAATACAATAAATTAAAACGAAACAAAGGATTTCTGGCTTTACAAAAAAGTGGTACCGTTCTTTGTTAATAATTTTATTTCTGTTTTAAGTCAATTTTTTATACTCCTGCCTCAACAGGAGAGGGGATATACCCCAATTTCCATACTATTTTTGTATTGTCTTGACTCAACCTACACGGTACACGCTGTAGTTTTTTTGCCCACTTTAGGAAAATCACCCTGTATATATTTAGGTACATATTAAGGTTCATATTATGATAAGAAAATATTTATTTGAATTATATATATATTTTTTATTGGTAGGTACTAAAATTAAAGCTGAAACTAGTTAGGTATAAGACGTATTAAGATCTGTATTCCATTTTTATATAAATTAAAAACTGAGTTAAATAACTTTGAACATTCAAAGAAAAATACAAATTTTTATTAAAAGTGCGATTCACGATAAATAGAAACATTGTATTGTAAGATAATTTGCAGCCTGTATAGTATAATTCATTAATTAAATGGTCATCATAAAAAACAAACCCATTTTATTCTATAAGCATTGTCAATAATGAGCATTGACATTATTCGTACGAAAGCAATTATAAAAAGCATGTCACTATAATTATAAGGGGATTCCCAATTACATGGCTTTCAAATGTTGTTTATTTAAATTCAGGTTATGTGGGTTCAATGGATTTTTCAAAAAAAAAAAAAATGTTTCATTAAATAAATTTTAATAAAAAAATGAATAAATTTACCTTGAATTGCATTATTCTATTTTTGAAAGATAAATTTAGATATAATACATAATTGTTTTACCCCCATTGCCTTGAAATAAATTAGAAAATATCTTTTAAAAATTGCATAGACAAATTGAAAAAAAAAAGGTTTAAGAACTAAATAACATGGGGGTTATCGTGAATAAAATTTCCCACGGAATTTCACTCATCTTTTAAAATTGGAAATTCCCACGATTTTTCACCTTTCCTTGTGGGCTCGAATTTGGTCAATCAGAATGATAACCCAGTTGCCATTGAATATTCATTTTCGATGCCAATAAATTCCGAGAGAAACTGCACCCATAATTCACGTTCCCAATTTTCGAAGATGGGAAAAATTCCGTGGGAAATTTTATTCACGTTAGCCCCCCATATATAAAAAGTACGTCTACGCCCTAGCGTGCCAATGTTATGAAGTTACATTTTTAACCCTCCCTGACAGAACGTTAAGAAATCTAATAAACCTAATGTGAGGTCCATTTTTGCTTGATGTACATCAAGCTAGAGCATAAACGTTGAAGCGAATCTCAATAAAATTTCGTGTGAAGTATTTTTATGTGGTTCCCTAAAAGGGAAAAATTCAATTTTTTTAATCACATCAAGAACGGGTAGCTTCTATACCACGGTTTTGGTTTCGTCAAATTTTCTTACAACTAAATTTAAAGGTTTTGATAAAAATTGATATGTGCTATCTTGAGAGCAGTTTCAAAAAATTCAAATACTAAAAAATGTGATTTTTTGAAGAAATTGACTATTTTTTTTTTGTATGTTCCCGAATATCTCTTGATTTGGTTATAATTTTTGAATTCGTGACTTCTAAGGTAAATTTCAATTCTTTAAAACATTTTAATTGTTCCATAAAATGTGTAAAATGTGTATGTATAAATATTTTCTTAACGAAAAAATAAAATCCAAGAAATGTTTTTTTTTTCTTTAACTTTTCTTACACATTTTTTTGTTTTAAATCGAAAAAATTCAAAATTAGTATTTGCATTTTTTGTTTTTGTAGGTAAATGATATAAACATATTATCGAACTATCAGTATACACTAAGGGTATTCATGCAACGTTGTAAGCTTACAAATGTTGTAAAAAATGACAAATTTGGTTAAATGCTGTGTTATTGAATCATCTGTTTGTTTATTTGACAGATTTGGTGTGTGATACATAAGACGTGTTTAGATTTCGAAGTTATATTAAATAAAAAACCTCTCCCGAACCAATGCGAAATCGGAGCCGAATGTCTCGCAACTATAAAAAAAATTGTAAGATACACGATGGAACTAACAATAGTCGTAGGCTCACGGTAGTGGTCGGACGAAAATGAGCGAATACAAAAAAATCATATACCAAGTGCACCCATTATTTATTTATTTTATAAGTGCGCCCATAATGTCGGTTTCTTGATTTGCGTGAACTATTGCTTTCGCTAGTAAAGAGCTCCCCGAGTGCACCTCATGGAAGTGAAACTGACATTTTTGTTTGTGCAGGAACGAAAGAAGAGAGACAGTGAATTATGGCTCAATTCTGACTTTGATTCTTCAGCTTCCGACTATAAACGATCACCCAAACCAATCCGATATGCGAATCATTCGTTGACGACCAAATAATCAACAATAAAAACACGTTGTTGATGTAGTTTCATCGTCGTCAACGAATAGTTCGCTTTAGTTGGGCAGAACCTTTATAATTCTACCTTAATAGTCTTCGAAAAGTAGCTTTCCTAGTCGTTGATTAAATGAAGACGTCCTAATTATTTTTTCTTGCATAAACAACGTTTTAAGTCACTTTTATCGCCAACTAATCGCGATTCGATAGTTACAGAATAGTTAGTTTTAGTTTAAGATAGTTTGTTTTAGTTCTCTGAGTGAGATCTCATATTGTGTTAATCATATTTCTAAACGCGCCTAATTCTAGGAGCCACAATAACGTTTGGATAAGTTTAACTAAAGAAATTTTGTTAATTTTCCCCAGAAAAATCCTTGGCCAATTTTAACCAAATTGTGTAAACCATTTCCCATACAAAATTTGACAGTTCATTTACCATATGATGAATTTAACCAAATCGTAGACTTATCAAGTGTTTTACGATGTTGCATGAATACCCTTACTGTCAATGTCTAGCTACTTATAATTCCTGTCCAATGTACTAATTGGTGGTAGCCAACTCAAGTGGTTGTTATTTATTCAAAGCTTTCAATGTTAATATGACGAAGTGAAAGCTATGCAGCCTAACTGCAAGTGTTATCACGCGAAAACACCTTTGAATGTCATCTTTCTTTATACTGGTAACAAAAATAATAATAGTTTTCAGATCGATAGCATCTAAAACCCCTTTACTTAACTAGAATCAATTTTATTTCTTAAGTTCTGCTTTTTCGTTATTAAAATAACTTATCCTCCGAATCCTGACTTTTGCTGTTATGGTGCAGAGACATGGACCGTCTCAAAGGTATACATGCGAAAGATTAAAGTTCTTTTCAGAAAAAAAAAATCGGTGATTTTTGATTTCGTCTGCATAAGCGGATAGTGGAGAAAAAAATGTAACAATTAATAAACTGTACTGATGGCTGTTCGTACAGTGACACCGAGACCGACATAGCCAAAACAGTAAAATGGCCAACCAATAAGCTTGTCCATGAGACTGACTTGCGACCAACTTATTAAAACAATTCTATTATAAAAGATCATTGCAACATGATTTCCCAAAGTGTTTATAGAATCAAACATGATGTATGCAAATGAAACAAAAGGTTTGGTGTCGACTTTTTTTTTTTTTATTTTTTGTTGATATTAGTTTGAAGGTATATTATTATGTATAGTTTTCTAAATATTATTTCATTTCAAAACAGCAGATTCGGCCTGATTTCTAATTTTTTGTCCTTTTTATCCACTTTCACAAACCATCCTTCCACCAGTGCAATCAACCCAGTGAGATTGTCCATGAGCTTGGCAGCATGACCTCTTTTCACGATCAACACGATTGCATACTCCATCACAGGCTGACACTCGGACTCTGCGAGCCTCGGTTTCGGTTGCAATGATCATCATACACACAAGAACCACAAGGAAGATGGTGGATTTGTTTAAAGCAGCCATTTTTTTGTTTAAATAACTGAGATTTGTATAAAATAAACAAATTTGACGTTTACTCAAAGAAACACGCTTGAAAAAATTAGATTTTGATTTGTAACGATTCTAGAGATTGCAATCGCTATTTATACGGAAATCTGTGCATGATGCTATTAAATTTGTTACTTGTTCTACAACATTAAGATTTACAGCGGAAAATATATTGAATACCAAGAGGGATTTCCCATGCGCATTACCATGACACTAAGATACTATGTAGCAAATTGTTAAGTAAATAAATGAAGACAAAAGTTTTACAAGTTTTACAAGTCTAAACTAGTTTTCCTTATTAAAAAAAATATGTAAAATAATAGTTATTTGTATAGTAATAAACAAACTGGTAAGTATAATAATTTTAATAATATTTGTGATGATGAACGATTAAGTTAATATCAGTTGAATACATAAGATTAAAGACGGCGAAGTGCAGTATGATGCTGATGCAACAACCATTGAAATAACATCGTTATTTTCTTTTCATTATTTAGTTTAAAATTTTAGCACTAATAATGTGATAGGGCTTTTCCTACTACCTTCTAATTTAATTGAGAATTAAATAACTATTGATTAGCTAATTTATTGCTATTTGTTGTGCAAACCAAAAATTTGTAGCTGACAAAGTTTTTAAATTATTGAAGTTTCCGCTAAATTAAGAGTCTAAGGTTTGTAGACAAAAACTCACAAATAATATTTATTTAATGGCACAAAATTTTAAACAACCTTTTGTTAAGGGCTTATTATTTAACTAGTAAGTAATTTCCTAAGTATTTAGCAATTTAATATCTATTCCAAAATTGTTAACCTTTTGCTAACTAGTGAATTGCTAACTAAGCAGATAGCAGAACATTTGTAGGGTTTGAATTTGGTAAACACAATTATTGTTTTTATGCGTTGTAAATTAATTAATTGTTGATGGAAAACCATCATGTGTTTTAAATAAGTATTCGTTGTTTATATTTTTATCATTTTGACTAATTATTTACAAAAAAAAGTATACCTAGTAAAATTCTCCATTCTCCAGTCATATGGATTAAGTACGATACTAAAAAGATAAAATAGCCAGTTCGTGATTTTAAATTTAGTAAAATGTTAAGTGATAGTACGATGCTAAGCTCGTTTAAAATTAACAAAACACAATTTTTAACCTGGTATCATACTAAAAATGATTTAAAATCGTACTAAATCGTCCAAAATTTTCCGCCAATATGTTTAGCTTTTCAAATATGAATTTGCTGCACAAAAATAAATAAAATATTGCATTTGAATTGTTATTTTCAAAAATGCATGGGAAATTAAAATTTTTTTTTAGATTATGTCCGCCGGCTTCAGCTGACCAGAAGTGCATTTTTTAAAACTTAAAACTCAAATAAAGAACCTAAGTCAAGCTAAAAAATGATTAACAATTCGGTTTCACAGTTTCGTTTAAACCTTGAACTGGCTTCATTCTGTATTTTGCCGTTTAAACGTCACTTAAGCGTTTGAATCCACACTTCACTGAATGCATCAGCAAATCTATGTCTGTTAAAAAAATTGTATTGCTATTTTTTGGCAAAATTATTGGCTTATTAGGGATATTTTTTATTTTCCATTTTTAAATTGTTTTCGTGTCACTTTAAAATAAAACAAACATCCATAGGCACAGAATTGTAGCCATTTCACGTGTTCTTTACTTCAGAGACAGAAAGAATAGACAAGAAAAGGCTACTTTCTATTTACATAAGGGCACATGGTGAAGCAACAAAGTACTACAATGCTATACCCTCATATCATCTAGTTCAAGATTTCACTGTGAAACAGGACGAGTTAAACCAAAAATTTAAACACAGTTTAAGGTTCAGCTGAATTTAAGTTCAAACTCGCACTGTGAAACTGGGGGTAAGTCAATTTTTTTTTTGTCCAATATTTGTCCGCTAACCTTCAGCGTATTTTAGCCAGAATTTACATATTAAAAAATAAGGTTTTCGTTTGGATTTATCACATATTAAAGTAATTTGATTAAATAAGGGATACAAACTCCAAAAAAAAAGAAACATAATTGGCTAAAATTGCGACATCAGAACGTTATGTCTAGATCAATATTTTGTGGTCTCAATTCTTAAGTCGCTTAAATTTGCCAGCATACACCTTGGCAGTGAATCTATCATGTGTTCCAGTTCTTTTGCAGCCTTTATAGTTGTTATGGCTTCTCGAAGCCTTATAAAATAAGTGAAAACTCTAATATTTAAATTTTTTTTTGTTATTTTTCAAAAACTTGGTACATACATAGATTGTGGTATGTAACCATTTTTCATATTTAAAAAATATTCTATAGTGTCTCTGATTTTTTTCTTATGTCGCATATCATCTGAGTTCCACGCCAGCAAGTTACATGTTCAGTGCTGCCATGAGCTCTACAACATTCGTCCTTTTCATGATCCATACGATTGCATACTTCATCACAGGCTTCCACACGGACTCTTCTTGCCTCGATTTCGGTTGCAATGATCATGAAACACACAAGGGCCACAAGGAAGATGGTGGATTTTTTGAAAGCACCCATTTTTTTCATAATATTATGGTTGACTTAAACTGAGATTGAAATAATATTTTTTTTTGTGATATTTAAGACTTTTGCTGTCTTTTATTTATACGAAAATTAATTATTGTCAACGAAGTCCTCATTTTGTATAAACAGAAGGTTTAATCAAGGATTTTCAAGACATTTTTTCTATTGACCTAAATCATTTAAAAAAAACAAAAATAAAACAAAAAAATAAAATAATTATAATTTTACAATAAAAATATCAATAAACTTCATTAAATTGAAAACATCTGTCGTTGAAATAATTAAGAAAAAAAAAATTTCATTCATAAAGTAAACAAAAAGTAACTAAAGTTAAACTGACAATAGTTGATTAACAAATAAAATTGATTGAATGAATTTTATTAATATTTTAATTTTTAATTATATTATTGTATATTTTTGTTAGTTTTATGAAGGTATTTACAGATTAAGCCTACCTACTTGATACAAAAATATTGACATCGTTGACTGTAATTTAATTTGTATAAATAGGAGGAGCACAAGTTCGAAATATCACAGAAGATCATTTAACTGTTATCAGCGTGTTATTTAACAAAAATATTATTAAAAATGGCTGCTTTAAAAAAATCCACCATCTTCCTTGTTGCCCTTATGTGCTTCATGATTATTGCAACCGAGACTGTGGCAAGAGAAGTCCGCGTCCAAGCCTGTGATAAAGTATGCAATCGTAGCGATCGTGAAAGGAACGCATGTTGCAGACGTAATGACCATGCTTACTATGTTAGTTGTAGGCATGGACATATGGTATGCGAGGAAGAAACAAATGATAAACAATAAAATCAGAAGAAACCAAAATATATATATTAAAAATTCTATACATGTACCTAATTACTGAAATAAATTTCTTAATAGAACAATTAATATTTATTTAATTGGACTTGTTGTATTATTGATTCAGGTGAGGGTTCTCACAGCTTTAACAAGTCTTCTTCATAAAATGTATTTGTTTTGATTTCACAGCACAGACAATTCAATTTTATTTTATATTTTCATTAACTTTTAAAAACTTATTGATTTAAAATGGCCCTCATGGTCGTTTACACATCTAATAAAAAAGTTCCTTATAAGTTATAACATAACGCTTCAACGGGGTATGAGCGATGTCTAAATCCTGTTGTAATACCCATAACCCGCAAAAAGTCAGGTGATCTTGGTGACCAATGACCAATGAATGTGCCTAAATTTGTTTGGGAATTTTCGTTGCAGTTCCGCCATGTTGTTGCATGCAAAACAATTGATTGGTAAATTTGACATGAATTTTTTTTAAATTTAATTTAAGAAATTAGGAAAAAATAATGACACGGGTATATAAGAACCAATCCAAGTTGTATAGTGGCTACCAATGTATAAAGTGAAGGTTCCGATCTTGAAGTGGAAGTACAAATTAAATCTATTCGCTTCCGTAGTTCTTAATAAACTTTTTATTATTTTATATAGGTAAAGTAGGTAGGTGCATTATATTATATTTATATATAGGAATAGCATTTCATCAAAAATATTCTGCAATTTATTGTGATTGTTTATCTTTTCTATCCAGATTCCATTTTTCCATGTGTGCAACCGTAATAACCAGCGTTTCCATAAGCTCTGCAAAATTCGTTCCTTTCACGAATACTGCTTTTACATGCTGAATTGCAGGCTTTCCAACGGACTCTCCTTGCCTCAGTCTCACTTGAAATGATCATATGAAAAACAAGAATCATCACAAGGAAGATGGAAGATTTTTTTAAAGCAGCCATTTCTGATAATTTTGGTTGGATAAGACTCTAAACTCTGATTTAAATTAAATGTTGTTCTCTGCGATATTTTGAACGTGTGCTCCTTTAATTTTAATCAACATTTGCTTAAGTACTTGGTCGTTCTTTGTTTCTTAAAGCCTGATTTATATGTAGTTCAAGCTGTATATTAAAATTCTGTTTTTTTTTTTATTTTTCATTGGTGAAGATACATATTTTTGAGTAGGTTTCATACAAATGAGCTTCAATCCATATTTTTTCCGACCCCTTGCAGAATTTCCGCTATTTTGGATTAATGTTGCATTCGTTTTTCGAGGATAACATCCGTTTTTTTTTGATAATAACTTCTGCAAGTTTTAATATTTTAATATATATTTTGCATATTTAAACATAACCATTTAACTCTCCCACTCAACTGCTTCGCCTAAGGTTCCACTCGTGGGGTTCGCCGGGTTAACCTCAGAAAACGTCGACAGGCCTCCCGGTTTTGGATTGTTACATGTCTGAGGCCAACTAAATTCATGTGGCGTTGCATTTGTTTCATCCAGGAGTTTTTGCGCATGCCTTTCTTCCGCGATATTGTTGGAACGTCTAGTGCTATTGCCTTCCCTTTTGAACTGGGTTCTCATGGCATCTTCTTTGTACATGACAGTACCAGCTAAGTTGGTCATGCTGTATTTTGTCCAAGATGGTATTATTGACGTGTAGGATTCCTCGGATTCTCTTGCTTCTTATTCGACCAATGTTTGCTATTGTGCTAAAATAATACAAATATTTAATTAATAAAAATTAAAGTCCTATACTTATTCTTAATTAAATATGCCAAATATGAAAAATATCATTTTTTCAAAGTGACGGAAAAAAATTTGTAACCAATCTAACTTATTATTTTTTTTTGCGAAATAACGAATTCACTTTTAAATCAAGATGGCGTTAATTTTGCAAAGGAGTAATAAACGAAAATTCAAATTTAAGCTATCTCTAAAATACCAACTCAAACGATGGCATACAAAAATGTTCATACCCAATTATTTGTAGATACTATAACATGGGATCGGGACATAATCTTAAATAATCTGAGAATCTCAAATCCCAAGATCCCGAATGCATATTTTCAATTGACAAAAACTCGAATGGCAAAACCTCGAATCCCAAAATCTCAAAGCGAAAAAAATCTCGAATTTGAATACTTTTTTTTTAGTACATTTTCAATACATTTTGTATGCACAGCCTTAAATATATGGCTCGTACCAAATTAACAATTATTTCATGAAAATATTCTTTTTAAAAATGAGAATCTATGCGAACAAACTTTTGTAACGCATTTGTTTAAAAGGGCACGTTGATTAAAAATAAGAACTACGGAAAATGTAAGCGCAACTAAAAACAAATTTGTATGCTCAACAAATGAGAATTTAAAAACCTTTAACTTTGGACACTAACCCCCAGTTTCACAGTGCAAGTTTAAACTCCACTTTTGGTTTAAACTTCAGTTCAACAATTATTAACAATTCAGTTTCACAGTTTCGTTTAAACCTTGAACTGAGTTCAATCTATATTTTAAGTTAATCGAGGGTATTTTGCCGTTTAAACCGCAGTTCAGCGTGTAAAACCACTATATACATTAGGGCATAAGATAACTAACTTGGTATACTACGCAAATTTGATTTGATTTGACTTCGACTTGTAAACTTTACGGACTTTTCATCAATAAATCTTAAACGAAAGCCACGACAAATAGACATAATGCTGGAAAATGAAAAAATCGAATACGTGGAGGACTACATTTACTTAGGACAGTTAAAATCATTTAAGGACCAAGAGAAAAAAGAAATAAATAGACGCATCACCAACAGTTGGAAACAATTTTGGAGCATGAACCAAATACTAAAAAGCAATATAAAAGACGACACACGTAAATACATACATACATACATAAAAAAGTAAAAAAACAGATTAAAACCCTATTTCTCACACCACAATACTTTCCACCAACATCTGCTGAAATTATTGAGATAAAGGATCGGAAAACGCAGCAGCTTGCAGCTTCAGCCAAGAGACTTACCAGGTACAAAGAATCCAGAGAAAGAAAGAACCAGAATAGACGTTTTTTGATGAATGAAAGAAACTTCTACAGGGATTCATGTAAGTCAAATGTAAATGAAACCAATCACGAAATGGCAAGCATGGAAGAAGCTACATCTTTCTGGAAAGAAATCTAGGACAGGCCAGAAACCCATGAACGAGAAGCAGACTGGTTAGTTAATGAACGATTCAGAAGTGAAAGCATAACTGAGATGACACCGCATGCTATTACTGAGGAGGAAGTGACTGCAGCTTTAAGACTTGTCAGCAATTGGAAGGCCCCTGGGCCCGATAAGATACAAAACATCTGGATCAAAAAACTCCCGGTCCTCCACAGACTTATAGCTATGCATTTCAACATTTGGCTCGATGAACCTGAACAAATGCCTGGATTCCTTATGCAGGGCAACACCTTCCTTCTCCCAAAGGGCAGCCTAACTACAAACCCATCAGGATATCGGCCCATCACATGTTTGTCTACGATCTATAAGCTCCTCACGAAAATACTTACTAACCGAATATACAACCACTGCGAAAACAACAATATTGTGACTGAAGAACAAAAAGGCTTTGCCAAGGAGTCACAAACGGAACTTAAGTATGGCATTTGTGGACTATAAGAAGGCATTCGACTCAGTCCCTCATTCTTATTTACATGATGTGCTGGATATATATAAAATTTACCCAAAGACAAGAAGATTCCTGAAAGTCATCAGCGAAAAGTGGTGCATAACACTGCATCTTGGAGGTAGAACAGGCACCATAGTCAACATCAGAAGAGGAATCCTCCAAGGAGATGCTTTCAGTCCTTTATGGTTCTGCCTATCATTAAACCCATTGAGTAATCTTCTTAAGTCAATAAACATCGGATTCACCATCAAGGCTGAAACGGGTCCTCAAACACTCAACCATCTCCTCTATGTGGATGATTTGAAGCTTTACGCAAACGGGAAAGAGAAAGTCCATAGACTTTTGAATACTGTAAAGCGCTTCAGTGGTGACATAAACATGGAGCTCGGATTGGACAAGTGTAAGATCGTCCATCTTAAGAAAGGAAAAGTCCAAAACGATGATATTGGATACCGATGACATAAACATGGAGTTCGGATTGGTCAAGTGTAAGATCGTCCATCTTAAGAAAGGAAAAGTCCAAAACGATGATATTGGATACCGTATAGATGAGGAAAACGTCATATCCAACCTATCTGACGGCGAAACATACAAATATTTGGGACTCATCCAGTTAAAAGGAATTAGTGACACGGCAATTAAGCAAGGGCTTATCAAACAATTCAACCGAAGACAAAAAATTGTTCTTGAGTCCAAATTGAATGCTGGAAACATATTTAAGGCCATCAACACCTGGGCAATCCCAATATTGACCTACTCATTTGGAATAGTTAAATGGTCTGATACTGACTAGAACAACATCATGAGGTCAATCAGAACCAATTTGACTAAGTACCGTTATAACCTCCTAAAAGTGCAGTTGAAAGAATGATCCTGCCGCGGTGCGAAGGAGGCAGAAGGCTCATTGACGTCGCCCGGCTGCACCACAGCCAGATTTGCAACCTCAGGGCCTATTTCCTAACAAAATCTCAAAGCTCCTGCCTCATAAGAATAGTGTGCCTGGCAGACAAAAACCACACACCCCTTAACCTCCGCTCACAAGTGTACGCAACTCAATTAAACGTGCAAACCAATGCAGCTCTAATAGAAGCTTGGAAAAACAAAAGCCTCATGGAACACACCGGAAAATACTGGAAGGAGAAAACATACACCGCGAATACACAAACCTCTGGTTGAAGCGGGGACAGCTGTTTGCGGAAACTGAAGAATTTAATTGTCTCAATACAGGACAGAGTTATTGCCACTAAAAACTACAGGAAAACAGTGCTTAACGAAGAAATGGTGAACGATCTTTGCCGGAAATGTCAAGCCTCCTCAGAAACAATAGACCACATATTAGGCGGATGTACAATTTTGGCAGCGCATGATTACACGACAAGACACAATCAAGTGGCCAAAATTGTTCATCTGAGGATAGCTAAGAACCTAAGGCTGGCAGAAATAAACCAACCCTATTACAAATACAATCCTCCTGCAGTATTGGAAAACAACGATTTCAAAATGTACTGGGATAGGTCAATAACAACGGACCAAATAATTAGAGCAAACAGACCGGACATAGTAGTGTTTGATAAGACTGCTAACAAGATCACTATTTACGACGTCGCAATCCCTCTAAGCCATAACCTGCGAACAACATATGCCACAAAAATAGGCAAATACACAGTACTAGCCAATGAAATGAAAGCTATGTACCACACGGAAAGCGTCAACATCGTGCCAATAATGATCTCGGCAACTGGAGTAATCACAAAAACCCTGGTTTCACAAATGGAAAAAGAAAATCTCGTTGATGAGCTGGAGAAAATGCAAAAGGCCGTTATTTTAAACACGTGCAATATAGCGGCGGTTCCTACAAGTTCCATAAAAAAAAAAATACAACAATATAAATAACAGAGCCTAATCCCTTGGCATAGCCCGGGATAGGTATTTTCCAATCTCATAGAGATTGAGAAATTTAGAAACTCGTGAATAATAATAATAATAATAATAATAATAATAATAATAATAATAATAATAATAATAATAATAATAATAATAATAATAATAATAATAATCTACGCAAATAGCTTCAAATATTTTGAAATTATAAACTTAAAAAAATAGAATCAGTGTCCGAAAATTCAACTTAACCCATGTTTGACTTAAACACAGCTGTAAAATGACTATTATAATGTACTTTCAAACTACGGCTCAATTATAATTTACTTTCATTTACTTAACTACGGCATGCGAATCAACATAAAAATCATCATAAACGTCTGTCTCAATCGATAGCTTTATCACAACTAAGCATAATTTTCAAGATCTTCGGTAAAATTACTAACAGTTTTACATAAAAAGTTACATATTTGTACATATAAACTGTGCTTCATGTCGTTCGATAGAACATCAATAAAAGTAAATAGCAAATAAGAGATAGATGATCGGTTATATAATTGTTTTTGGTAAGTTTAGAGCACATGGTGGTTAGGATTTATTTAATTAAAAGTTTGTTTAATATTTATTGTAGCACATTTTAAATATGAAATCTCGAACACTATGAATACGCCCAGTAGCGGATCTAGGATTTGGCTCTGGGGGGGGCTTGGAGTTTGGAGATCCAGTTTGAGACCTTAAGTAATAAAATTTGCTTGTCCTAAGATACATTTTTTAATTTATAACAAATAATAGAGAGTTTAGGTTTAATGCATGACCGTACGAACATCAGCCGAACTACACTTCACGACAACGCGGCAAAACATTATTTCTTATGAAATTTTAGGAGCTATATCGCACTAAGCGGCAACTGAACTTCATACAAATTCATACGAATTCGTGTGAAGTGTAGTTCCGATGCAGTGCATTTCCGGCGAGTGCGGTCTAACTTTTAAGGTTCAAGTATTTTTTTTTTGTGAAAAAGATATATGGAGATACATGTGTAGTTATATAAAAAGACAACGAATTTTGACATTTCCACTTTCATTTTAATGATATCCGTTTTTTGTGTGCCTTTATATCCGCTCCTGTCGCGTTTTAAAATGTTTTCAAATCTACAAAGTACACTAACAATTATTCATACATAATTGCTGTAGCGGAGATAGAAGCAAATTCAAAGGTGCACCAAAATAATAATTTGAGCCATATATGCTTGAACCACGCGTACAAATTCGTTTATTTATATTATTTAAAAATTGATTATGTACCAACCTTGTGTAGTTATATTTTTAAATAAGCTATGGGTATGTTTTGAACTTCCCATTTTTGACAAGATTTGAAAACTGTTTATAATTGGCTAGTTCAGAAAAATTAATCAAGTGCACCATTGAATTCTTTTGGAGCCAACTCCGACTCGTTGTCATTTCCGCTACTAAAGTACGAACCCACAATAGCATAGGCCTTCTTATAGACTTCTTCATTCTCATGCGTTTGCAGACTTTCCAACTTATCCAATCCACCCATTTCTTCTATCGTCAATCAAAGACTCTCAGTTCCACCCAGTTTCTCAGCCAAAGGAAACAAATTTGTTAAACCGATAGAACCACTTTAATAGTTCGTGCATCTTTAGCTTCCAATAAATCACTTTAGAACTTGGTATTTTTCAATTAAATCGATTATTTGTTCGGGTGTTCCACTGGTTGTTGTATTTGTAACCGCCCAGGCGGCTTCTTTTTGTGATTTAAAATCACCTTTTTCCATGACCTTGCGAATGTGGACAAAGATTTCTGCATCAATAACTGCTTGAATTTGTTTTTGATTGCCAGCAGTAATATTTCTAACTGTCCAAGCTGCTTCTTTAACAATATTATGTTTAGAATACCGAAGAAGTAATTCTAATTTTGGTAAGCCACCAGCAGCGATTCCATCATCCGCCTGTTGATCTGTGCCAGTGACAATATTTCCTACACTGCGCAATGCTGGTACAATTATGCTCGGTTCATCGGTTGCCAAAAGATTCACCAGCAGTGGCACGACTCCCGTTTCAACGACAGCTTGGATTTTAATGTTGTCATCGTCTGTGACATACGATAGCGCCCAACATGCATCAGCAAGCACTTGAACATCATTGCCACACAGTAATTGGGACAAAATTAGCAACAAACGTTTTATCTCATCGAATGGTGGCGTTGGATTCTTATTCCGACACAAATTCGACATTAACCAGACGATGTTCCGCAGGAAGGACAACGGAGTGTTTTCGTTGATTAATTGGAGAATACCATCGACGACTCTGTGACTGAGGACGATGTCGCGGGCCTTGGCACCATCACCAGCAATATTGCGCAGCGCCCAAACCGACTGTTCCTCCACCGAAGTCATTTTGGACTGCAGTAAGGCTATGAAATGGGGAACATCATCGGCATCGATGACACAACGAGTTTGCTCTGATGAGCCTTATAAAATAAGTGAGAATTCTTATATTTATTTTTTTTTGTTATTTTCAAAAACTTGTTACATACATAAATTGTTCTAGTCCACGCCAGCAAGTAACATGGTGAGCGTTGTCATGATCTCTTCAACATTCGTCTTTTTCAAGATCGATACGATTGTATACTTCAGCACAGGCTCCCACAAGACTCTTCTTGCTTCGGTCTCGGTTGCAATGATCATGATCATCAAGGGACATAATGAAGATGGTGGATGTTTTGAAAGCACCCATTTTTTTATAATATTATGGTTGACTAATACTAATACTCAGTTTAAAACAATATTTTGTGTTGTGATATTTTGGATTTTGCTTGTTTTATTTATAAGAATATTAATTATTGTAAACGGCTTAACTTTTGTATGTTTTTTTCGGAACTTCCCGCGTATTTTATTAAAAATGTATTTCTACTTCCCGGTCAGGGGATAAGACCACGAAGAGTGTAATTTCTTCGAAACATCACCGTCGGGAAGTAGAAATAAATAAATATATTTCCTTATTAATACGCGGTTAGTTCCGAAAAAACATAAAAAGTTACAATGTTTAACCGTGAAAAGAATAGTTCAAAATTACATATTTTGAACTAAGTCCTCATTTTATATAAAAACAAAATGTTTAATCAATATTTCGGTTTTTCAAGACCTTTCTTCTAGTGGCCTTAATCATTTAATAAATTATTTTGTGTTTTTTTTTCGAAAAAAAAAAGAAAATAAAACAATTATAATTTAACAATAAAAATATCAATAAACTTCATTAAATTAAAAACACCTGTAGGAACAATCAATAAAAATAAATATTTTATTCATAAAGTATACAAAAAGGAACTCAAGTAAAACTGACAACATTTCATTAACAAATAAAAATGATTGAATGAATTTTATTAATATTTTAATTTTTAATTATATGATTGTATATTTTTGTTAGTTTTATGAAGCGGAGATAAAGAAATGCACCTTTTCACAGATTAAGCTTATCTACTTTATGCAGAAACATTGACATTGTTGGCAGTAATTTTATTTGTATAAATAGGAGGAGCACAAGTTCGAAATATCACAGAAGAACATTTCATTGTAATCTGCGTGTTATTTAACCAAAATATTATTAAAAATGGCTGTTTTTAAAAAATCTACCATCTTCCTTGTTGTCCTTGTGTGTTTCATGATTCTTGCAACCGAGTCTGAGGCAAGACAGGTCCGTGTCCGTGCCTGTGATGAAGTATGCAATCGTATCAATCGTGAAAAGGACGAATGTTGCAGAGCTCATGACTATGCTTACCATGTTAGTTGCAGGCGTGGACAGATGGTATGCGAGAGTGAATAAAAACGATTAATAATAAAATCAGAAGAAACCAAAATATATCAGATTTTTTTTTTGTATGTACTTACTGAAATAAATTACTTAATAGACCAATAAGCATTTATTTAATTGTTGTATTATTGATTCATCTGAGGCTTGTCACAGTCTCAACAAGTCTTGTTCATGAAATGTATTTATTTTAATTTCACAGGAAAAATAATTCAATTTTATTTTGTATTTTCATTGACTCTTAAAAACTAATTGATTTAAAATGCAACATCTAATAAAAAAAAGTTGCTCATAACATGCCACCTGAACGGGGTATGAGCGATGTCTAAATCCTGTTGTAACACCCAAACCCACAAAAAAACACGTTCAGGTGATCTTGGTGACCAACGGAATGAATGTGCCAAAGTGGAATTCCTGGTAAATCAATTTGTTTGGGAATTTTTGTTGCAATTCCGCCATCTTGCTGCATGCAAAACAATTGATTGATAAATTTGACATAATTTTTAAAATTAATGTAAATGAAATTGGGAGGAAATAATGAAGTACGTATATAAAAACCACCCCAAGTTTCATAGTAGCTGAAGCCAAATATTTAGGTCTCATACTGGATAAAAAACTAAGTTGGAAACCTAATATTAAAGAGAGAATTAAAAAAGCCACCGTTGCTTTATTCTCCTGTAAAAAAGCTATAGGTACTAAATGGGGTCTATCCCCTGCCATAACTCACTGGCTCTACACTGCGGTCGTAAGACCGATTCTCACTTATGGGGTAACAATTTGGTGGACTGCTCTAGATAAAGTTACGTACTGTGACCAGCTGAGCAAGGTCCAGAGATCAGCAAGTATGTGCATAAGTGGAGCTCTCCGCTCGACACCATCAGCTGCACTAGACATACTCCTCAGCCTCACACCCCTCGATACATATGGCAAGCAAATGGCTGCGAACACAGCCGTTCGCCTTAAAGCCATTTCTCAATGGACCAACAACTCTATCGGTCATACTAAAATTCTAGACTTCTATGAATCTATTCCTTGTCATTCCGACTACACCACATCCAAACTAAATTTCGACAAAAGTTTCCAGGTCACTATACCCTCAAGAGAATCTTGGGACGTTGGGCACTCTTTCAAAGGTGATTCAGTTCATTTTTATACTGATGGGTCGAAAACTAAGGAAGAAGTGGGTGGCGGAGTGTACTCAGACAGACTTAATTTAAGTCTCTCCTTCCGGCTCCCTAACCACTGTAGCGTATTCCAAGCGGAAATCCTGGCAATTAAAGAAGCTCTGTCTTGGCTGAGAGAAAACGTGATATCAACATCGGATATACGCATCTTCTCAGATAGTCAAGCAGCACTTAAATCTCTCAACTCTGTCACTACCAACTCCGTTACGGCCCAAAACTGTCGATCGTCTCTTGAAGTGATGGCGGAACAGTTTAATATTCACCTTCTTTGGGTGCCGGGCCAAAGAGATATTCCGGGAAATTGTAAAGCCGATGAACTTGCCAGAAATGGAACTCTAATGCCCGTTTTGCCTAACAGGTGGAACACAGGTATACCGATCGCTACGTGTAAACTTTTGCTAAAACAAAACTCTGCAAGGAAAGCAAACTCTAGATGGACAAACCTTACTACATGTCTGGCCACAAAAGAAATCTGGCCATCGCTAGACCCTAGGCGCTCTAAAAGTTTGCTATCACTTAGCAGATCACAAATTAGCTCCGTAATAGGTGTCATAACAGGACACTGCCTTATAGGAAAACACGCCACAAGACTTGGCGTTTTCTCAAATGACTTCTGTAGAAGTTGCATGGACGAAGAGGAGGAGGAAACAATTCCTCACCTCCTCTGCACATGTCCTGCTCTTTCACAGAGGCGCAGACTCCGTCTGGGGGACTACTTTTTCAATGATCCAAGCGATCTGGCTAATACAGACATACACTGTCTCTCTCGCTTCATAAAAAGCTCCGAATGGTTTTCGTAATGAAGACAATCTCCTCATTCCTATCATGTGGTATCACAACGGACCTAATTATGGTCTACGTGTGTCAGCTGTTTTCCTGACAGCCACTTTAACCTAACCTAACCTAACTTTCTTGGTAGCTACCAATATGGAAAGTTAAGTTCCTGATGTCGTTGGTATTAATTTACTTTTTATTTCTTATTAGTTTAGACAAAGTTGATAGCTACATAATATGATATTTTAAGGACAGCATTTCATATTTAAAAATGGGCACGACTGGATCGCGCAAACTTGCTCTCGTAGCTAACAACTTAAACGAAGCTTGAAGTTGACAGTATGCTATATATAATATGAATTACTACTATAAGTTACTTTTAATTAATATAAATTTGTTATTTTAATAGCTGAAACAGATAGAGCTAAGAAAAGTATGCCATCTTAAAAATTAATTTTGTATATATACAAATTCTTGGACATTTTTAAAAATTTACAGATTTCACTCATAGAGTAAGATTGGGGCTTTGAAAACGACTTGCATTTGCTAGATAAAACAAAAACATGACTAATTGTTTGCATTTAATTAAAATTAAATTAATTAAAATTAAGTTGAAGCAAGATGTTATATAAGAAAACGATAATGTTAATTAAATAGAAGAACTCCTTATTTTAACATAAATACACAATAATAGTAAATAATTCCATATCTTTTTGAATTTTGAAATTTTGGTAAGGAGGTAATGTTGACAACCTATCGTGATGCAATAAGGTACATTTAGAATTATTTAAATTTGGTAAGCTTTTCATTGTTGTAGGTAACTGATGCCTGAACACAAGACTGTAACTTCAACCAAAAGTGCTCAACTTTGTGTCATACCATACATTTCTTGCAACAACTAAAACGTTATATTGTAGAGCTCTTCACAATTTTCGTATCTTTTTACTTTGACAGTGATGTACAAGCTTCATCCCAAGCTACACCATTAGGCTTAACCGTTTCCCAATGTGATTGGAAGGTCGAAGCGAATTAGGTACATCTTCCTATCATTACTTTTTTTTGGCAAATATCATCTTGCCTGAATCTGTTATTCTACTTTTACTGACTATTGACTTTTTCCGACTTCGTTGACTGCTTAACCTACCTGTAGCAAAACGTTGAAGTTTTATCAATTTTATACTGCACCGAATTTTGTTTGATAAATAATTAACATCTGCAAGTAACACTGAAACTGTTTTTTGTTTGTTATCGTCATTAAATCTTTTTTTTTCTGTGCACCAAACCATATTTGCAGTCGGATAAAAGCACATCTTTTTATTTTATCTTCATAATGGCTATGAACGGGCCCGACTGTGTACTGTTTTCTTCCTTTCGACTTCGTCAATTATACTAGCTAGCTACAAGTGAACCTACAGCTATTAGTGTTCAGCCACTTAATTCTTCCCATAAGAAAAGTTTTTGTTGTTTCGTTGTTTGTTTCAGAACGTTTGGAGCTTTCAATAAGTACACAGCTATGTTTGATAAACATAAGCGCTTAATTGCCGACAGAAATAGAAGATTTATATCCTTCAGTAAAATATAAAGTAAGCAACGATTTTATCTTTCATTGAGTGTCACATCAGCTTGTCTTTAACAACCATAATTCAAAAAGCATTAAATTTGAATTTTGTATTAGATTTCCAACTTTGTTATCTCAACTAACGAATTTAAATTAAAAATTTCTGAATAATTAAGTAAATAAGGTATGTGAAAAATAAACAACAACTCAAATTGTTTTTAATTTGTTCGAAGTTGTCAAGAATTTGTAGATAGTGTTTTTTTGGGTAAATCTTAAGGAAGGGCAGTATTTTTAAACCTTAATCTGGAGGATCCGTTAAGAATTTTGTAAGTTACGAATTTATTCAATATTAATTGGTTTTGCTCTTGTTAAATTAATCAAAAATTTTTTTTATCATTATCTTATACCTAATCGTAGGAGGTTTAAGTCAATAAGTGCGTGGGTTTTGTTTTACAAAGTTGTAAAATTTTGTATCAACTTTTCAATTTTATGCGCGAAAAATCCATAGGCGCTCGCAGGGGAGGGCAAGGGGGGGGGCACTTGCCCCCTCTGGCTCTGGCCGAACAATCATACTAGTTCTATTTTTATTATTAACTAGGACATTTTCAGAAAAACGATTGTTTAAATGTACTTTTTTTTTGTCAGAGTCCATGGTTTTTTTGTTCGGTAATGTGATTATTTTCTTGGCAGCTTCGTTTCCAGGTCCATAGTTTCGCCTTGGGATTTTATCAATATCAGGGGTGGAATCAATTGTGTCTGTCGATTTAAAGTAAGCTGTCTTTATCACATCTGTAGGCAAAGATTGAGAGAGCAGTCATCAAAACGACAAACAGCACATCAATACAAATACAAAAGCCTTCGAGTTCTGAGAGAGCATATCGTTGTTGTAATTGAGGCACTGCAAAAGCTTTCGGAAGAGGGTAATAGAATAACAAAATAACGTGCCCTCCAACTTTATTACTCTTGCACAAATTTGACTTTTTGGTTTGTTTGTTTGTGATGTCACATTACTCATCGATGCTAGAACCTGTTGGTAATATTTTGCAGGGCGTTGACCAAAATCTGTCAACAGTAAAAGATCAGGTCAATGTTTTGAATAAATTGTTTCAACAAAATCCAGAGGGCAATTGCTTTATATCTCTATGGGAGGTAATGGAAAAATGCTTGTGTGAATCATGCATAGTTTTAAGCTGTCCCAGTTCAAGAACAATTCCATCGATCAAATGTTCCCGCTTCTTCTCCCCCCAAAGTTATTATAGAAAAGCTATTTATATTCCGTACATTGATTCCCTGATAATGTCGCTAACAGAACGCTTTTCAGAAGAAAATGAAACTGCATTTCCACTATTTCAGCTGTCACCAAAAAATATGCAAATTATGGATTCTCCAGAATTCGATATAATTATACAGAAAATAATGGAGATATATGGCAGCTGTCTGGATAATTTCGAAGATGTGGTACAGTTTTAACAAAATGTGGACTAATGGAAATGATTGTTCAAACATTTCTGATTTATTGAACAGTATAGAGGAGTTGAGTGTTATCCATCGATTTTTGTCAGCTCTTTGTATAGGGCTCTCAATTCCAGCACCTACTTGCACCGCTAAGCGATCGTTCAGCACCTTACGCAAAGTAAAATCTTGGCTTAGATCCACAATGACCGACAAACGAATTGATTCGTTGTGCATGATGTACATACATTCATCGAAATATTTTCAAAGAACAAACAAACTTTTACAACGAAATAATTGACCGTTTTGGAAAAGAGCCCAGGCGGTTGCATGATGAATAAAAATCATATATTTGCTTCCATTAATAATTATTTAACGAATTCAAAAATTTCATATTCATTTTTTATCTGCTCCCCCTCCCTGAAAAAATCCTGCGGGCGAATATGTTACTGTGGATGGAATCTAAACCTCGTCAATGCGAATGCTCTTCAATGGAAAAAAGCACTTTATGAAGTCATACAAACAATCGACGAAAATGAGAGATATTCATACATAGAACAAACAAGATCATCAAGTGAAAGAACAACATACGCTAAAATGAATTACAATTTAAACGAAAGAAATTACTTCACCCAAAAATACTCAAGGAAAATGATAAGCAATGATAGCTTTACTAAAAGTCATTATAGAATCATCAAATTTGTTTTAACTAAACTAAAAGTTACAATTCCAAAGTCATTTAGAAATTTTTATTTGATTTATTTAAAGATAAAATTTTAAATTTGAAATTAGAAGCTAATAATACAAAAAAAATATATATAAGTTATGGCAGCAGTATCTTTTAAACATACGAAATCAAGTAAGAACAGATGTACCAACAGATGAGTTCAATAAAACACAAGAACAAAGGGATGCCTCATCAACCCTTGTTCATTCCAAGGAAGCAAAGAAAAAAAAAAAATAATGGTGAAAACCAAACAGGAACCAACACGACGCCTTACATTAATTATATTTTGTTAATATAGTTAAAATTATTATTATTATTATTATTATTATTATTATTATTATTATTATTATTATTATTATTATTATTATTATTATTAACGATAAGATTGGAACATAGGATCATCGATTAATTTAATCAACGTAAAGACACTCACTACTGAATTTTTCTTAATTTACGACTTACGAGTGTCAAAAAGAATAGTAGCAGTGTTTAATTGTCGTTCATGATCCGTATAAATCACCCATGCATGAAGCTGTTATCTTTGTTCATTGCAATACTATAATAATATCTTTTTTTTTTGTCTTCCAGGATTAATTGAGTGTGTTTACTAGTCAAGTTTTCATTTCAAAATTGAGTAATAAGGTAAAAAAAGAAAACTTGCCAAGTAAACCAACTCAATTTAAGTCAGTAATCATTAAATAATAGATGTCTCAAATAATTTCGAGGTTCTTCGATATTACTCTACTTAAAATATTTGATATTTAACATTAATAAACTTAGAACTTGGTGTAGTTTTAGATCTCATTTCTTTTTACGGCTGACTTGTTACGCAAAGGTTTTTGTATATAGAAGAACTTGGCTACTTTTTTAACATTAATGTAAGTTTTTGTTGTGATTTCACTACTTTGTGCAAAGGTTCCATTTATCAGGAAAAGTTGATGGAATGAACTCTCAATGAGAGCCTCATAAGTAAAGTAAGTTTTTAATTTATGCCTTTTGTATATACTACAAATCCTACCCATCTACCAATGTTCATAAGTTAGAAGTAATCCATTGAAATGATAATAATTGATAAGAAGTGGTTGGATGAAACGCCCCCGAATGAAAAATCTAAAATTTTAAAATTTTGAATTAGCTTGAACTTCCAGCCCTATCGTTCTACCAAATTTAATCATTCTACTACAATCAGAGTGCTCCTCATAATTGATATCAATTCTATTCAAATGGGCGGGTGCCACGCCCCTGAAAGTTAAATATGAAATTTTAAAATTTTTCCTTAAAATCATTCCACGACGATCCAAATAATTTATATCGTCCCCTGAATGGAAACATTGAATTTTTTCCTTTGTATACACCACAAGCCTACCGTTGTGCGAAATAACAAGATTCTACGATGTCGGGAAGTGCTCCATAATTTTGATGATCTGTCAGTGAGTGGGTGAGTCAGTGGGTCAATTAGGGTTTTTGCAATGTTTGCAAGCTTATATCTCGGGAACCCTTAGTGAGCTTATTCTGCGAGTTTAAAGTTTCTACCTTTATTAGTACTGAATTAAGAGGGGGCATGAAAATCGCCTGAGTTTGATCCTGTTATAAGGGTATAGTGCCAGAACTTGGCTGGGCACTACCGTGCCCTTTGATATGTTGTATGCTTTTTTTTCTTAACAAAATTGCCTTTTTGTATATCTGCTTCTTTAGGTATATCCCCGCATATCTAGTATTGGCTCGGTAAATTTTATCATTATTTTGCAGCAAATCGGTACTTAAAGTTAGTGTAAAAATATTGCATTTAAAATTTGTATGAATAATTTTTTTACGAACAAATAAAATCAAAGAAAAAAGCCATCTTTTTATTTTTAACTCTTTTCCAATTTTGTTTGTATTAAATAAAAAAAATAAAAACTGATTTTTTAACCTAATGATTTTATTATTTTCAGGTTAAAGCCTAGCACGTTGCTGATGCGAAACGAAATTTTCCTGCGGTCTCCAAAAAGACAACGAAATGCTTAAGAAAACACAGCGTACAAATATTCATGGAGAGTTTAAATAAATTGCGAATAAATAAATAGAGAAATTTAACGAAAAAATCAAACAAAAACAGTGCTGTAATGAAAGAAACAACAAATAAAAACACGAACAAACCCAAATGTCACACAATTAATGGTCCGGACAATTAATTCACTAATGTAGTAGTAGCCCGTAGCGTAATGGTTAGTGCGTTCGACTGTCACGCTGGAGGTCTGGGATCGCTTCCCAGCCTCGTCCACCTAAAAACTAAAAAGTTTTTTTTCAGGGCTACTGCCTCTTGCGAGGAATTGACAAATCCTCCAAGAGTATCACTTGTCACGAATAAGTGCTTCTCGTCTAGCCGTTCAGATTCGGCATAAAATTGTAGGTCCCTTCCATTCCTGTCGAAAGCCGCACACAAGAATGGTTGCGAGTTGTTAGTCACTAGGCCCTGGTTCTTCATGAGCCGTTATGCCACCCGATTTATTTTTTTTTTTACAATTAATTCATTGCGAAAAGACAGTGGAGGCTTGTCAAAGCAATCTGGTGTAATCATCAATTTCGCTGTTCAAACAGCGTACCACAGAACGAAAAGGACAACGAAATTTTTCGTTTATGATTTCGTCATGTCATTTTTGTATGGGATTTTTGGGTACTAGGCTAAGCGATTTAAAAATATGTATTATCAAATCATTACTATAACTACACCGTCAATGTCTAGCTTCATTCTAGTTTTAAGCTACGGTAGCAAGTTTATTAATGGGGCATATTCATAGTCGCTGTGGACCCAGGTTTAACTAAACTACAGTTTAAGACAATTTTAGCTCAATGAATACATACCGATTTTAATAACAAATTGTTGGTTTTATATTTGTATAAGATAATTAACTTGGTACTACACAAACAGCTTCAAATATTTTAAAATGATAAACTTAAAAAAAGAGAATCAACATCCGAAAATTCAACTAAACCTATATGTTTAACTTAGACAGAGCTCTAAAATGACTATGAATACGCCCAATGTGTTTTTCTTTTACAAATAATGTTAATGAATTTCAATGATTGAGGTGGTTTTTGTTTACAAGAAGTTTACACACAAACAAAATAAAGATTTCAAACTCTGAATTATTATAAGATTTTTACCAATAAGTGGAAATTCAAGGGAAACCATCAAAAGAACATTCACCCATGTTAATTCCGTGCAAGTGACTGCACTTCAATTTACCCTGACTGCACCACAGCTTCTATTTACAAAAAAAAAAACACCTCAACTGTCAACCATCAATAATATTATTTAGAAAAATACATTTAAAATCAGAAACAGGTCGCTCTTCCTTTCACCTCATTCCTGAAATTCAAACGAAAATCGACGTGACGTGTGGTGCGTGGGGAACTCCCTGTTGCTGTTGTTCATTAAAATATTAAGGTATACCACATCTTTCCAGGAATAAGTTTTTTGTTTGAATTTTATTCACAAATTATAGGTATAGGTACGGCTAAAAATTGCGTATAAATAGGAACTGCATTTGCTTGAATCTTTACAAAACAATATCTGATCTTCTCACGAGTGTTTCTTTGTAAATTTTTCATAAATACATTTTTCAGACAACATCATCCAAATGGCTGCTTTCAATAAGACGACCTTCTTCCTTTTGCTCCTGGCATTGTCAGTTATTATAGCTACTGAGACAGAAGCTGCTAAGGCTCGGGTTCCAGCTTGTGATAAAGTGTGTGGCCGTATAAATCGGGAAAAGGATGAATGCTGCAGAGCCCATGGATACGCCCGTCATTCTAGTTGCGGTGGCGGAATGAGATGTGTTCGTCGTTAAACAAATAAACAATAGAAACTTTATCTTATACACAATTGTATACAAAATATTTAATTATTTGTTCTATTGCGATATTTCGAAATTGTTTTTTTAGAAGAAAATGTAAATGTATGTGCAATGGCACCGTACAATTATAAATGTAAAGTATTTCAGAAATAAATAAATTCATGAATCTAAAAAGCCAATTATCAAACAGAAAACTACAAGCATTTTTTTGAATAATAAAAATAGAGACAAAAAGCCCCTATTTGCGTTTTGCCCCAATTCTTCAGTTAGATTTTGTCATACAATTCTAAGAAGCAAATTTTGGACGATGTTTACCGGACCTTATAAAAATCACAAAAAGAGTTTGTAAACATCGGCCAAAACTTACTTTAACTGAAGAGCCCTCCGTCATCTCTGCGCGAAACACAATTTCTGGAGTTGAGGCCTCTTGTACCTACTTTTAATTGAATTTATTATACAAATTTAAAAGGATTTAACTGTATAAGCAAAATGTTGCCAGTGGTTCAGTCCTCTTGAATATGTTTAGGATATTGGTTCCCGCTTTCCAAATAGGAAAGCCGTTGAACATGCTTTCGAAAAACAGTTGCCTCTGTTTTCGACTTTTGAGCTGCGTAAAATTGCTTCAAAAACTATTTAACTATTTGCATGATAACTTTACGCCTGGCTTACCCATCTCTTAACACCAAATTGTTAGGTATTTCGGACTTTGACGGAGTAGTGATATTTCTCCGTCATCATCCTGCACGCGCGGTTAAGCTAAGTAAGAATTTTGAAATACGACATGGGCTATGAAAAATTCGTCTTGTATTGACGCTGTCATCATTATGCAACTTTAAAATTGATAACAAAGTGGTGTGTATCGTAATCTGAAAGTTCTGGGCTTTTTCCAAAATAAATGTATTGCCTTAAAAACTTTTTCATTGATAAGTCAATTTCGCGAGCGTTATTATACTACACAACTGCGAATGTTTCTCTGTCTACTTAAATTAATTAATTTAATCAAAATAAAAATTCCATCAATCGTTGACCCTAACATTTTAATTTTTAAAACAAAAACAAATTATAAATTGTACAGATTCTCTATGCAATATATAAAAGATAACGACGAGTCGACGATGCGTGGGAAAATCCCTTGTGGTCATTCTAATCTGTATATTGGAAATTCTATTTCACTAGGTATGTAAACAATCAATCGGTCAGTTTTTTTTTAGTATTAAAAGCGAATTCAATTAGTTGAATCTTTACAAAACAATTAGTAAGGGCGTTAAGGGAGCCAACCTTGCACTTTATTCTGACGGGATGAGCTTTGGTGCACTAATAGCCCCATCCTAAATTTACTTTTAATAAGTGTAACTGCGGTGGCAACACTGGCAGACTGGAGATATAAGGGGTGCCTTCTGACCATGTTTGAACACGAAATTTCACATATATTAGCCTATAAATCACGAACCAGACATCGGTATATGTCGGGGAATGTCTAGTTGGTTTAAGAATACTTCAAGCCATAGGATGTTTATTTTTTGACCCCTTCCCCACCCTTGTATGCAGGGAAAGCAAAATACCCTCGACGGGTAGATGAGTGTCGACGAAGAATTTCATACTCCACAGCATATCGGAAGTCCAATTTTATCCATGTATTAGTTTTTTGCATAATCGCTTTCAAAATGGGGGAGGGTGAAGGGGGAAGTGTATCAAACCACTATATATTTGTCTTGGTATTATCTAAGCATATGGCACATGACCTTACGGTAATTTTTAATGCCCAATCTTATGCAATCAAAATAATTTAAATATAGTTTATATAGAAAAAGTTAAAACCTTTTTTTAAAATGATGACTAAATTTTCAGTGAAACGAGCATAACATTACCAAATTTCAATGGTATGGTGATGAAACTGGCACACATGTCTCATTTTTCGTAAAAAATAAGAATCAAAAGAGTCCATAAAAATATCTTGGGCGAAAGGGTGTTTTTTTTTGAGTGAAACAGAAAAGTGTAAAACTATGCCCGGTTAACCCTCCCCAGAACTAGTACGTTGATGAAAGTTGGTAGTAATGTTTACTTTTTTATTGTTACCGAGAATCACTTACTCACTTAGGTCCTCGGACCTATTATGTCCGTGATGTTTCCCTTACGGGACATAGGGCCTCCACTACACCTACGCGCCATCGTGTACGATTTCTTGAAATATATTTCAGCTCTCTCCAACTTTTCCCCAGTCGTGCCGATTCCTGTTCGACCGTTCTTCGCCATGTACTTCTAGGCCGGCCCACTTGTCTTCCCTCCTGTGTGAGCGGGTTCCACTGCATTGCTTGAGATGCAATGCACCGATCGCCTTTTCGAAGCGTATGGCCAATCCACTGCCACTTTCTTCTTCGTATAATGGAGTCTATGGGCTCCTGACCCGTTCTCGCATGAAGTTCGGCATTGGAGATACGGTTGGGCCAGAAAATCCTCAAGATGTTTCGTAGACATCTATTAACGAAGGTTTGCAGCTTTCTAGTGACAATTTCAGTGACTTTCCAAGTGCTGCAGCCGTAAAGCAGAACGGATTCAACATTGGAGCGGAACAGTCGTAGCTTGGTCTTTAAGCTAAAAGAGTTGTTTCTCCATATTTTGGACAGCATTCCGAACGCAGCCTTTGCTTTTCTGATTCGGCTGTTTACGTCCAGTTCAGTTCCGCCACCCGTAGAGATAATACTCCCAAGATATTGGAAATCCTGTACCATCTCTACGGGTTGTCCAGAAATATTTACTTGGATTGATGAGGAAGTTCCAAGGCTGATCCTTTTAGTTTTTGCCGAGTTGATCTTAAGCCCTACGATTTCTGCTTCTCTCTCCACCCTTGTTGTCATTTGATGGAGATCCATGATCCTATGAGAGAGTAAGCATACGTCGTCCGCGTAGTCCAGATGTTTGAGGTGAGATTGCAGAGTCCACTGAATTCCTCCATTTCCATTTGACAAAGCTGCGTGCAGTACGTCACTTATCACCAACAGGAACAGTATTGGTGACAGTATACAGCCTTGCCTAACTCCACTTTGGATTTCAAACTCCTCTGACAGCCTACCTTTGTGCAAAACGTGACACCTGGATCCATCATATGTAGCCTTGATAATAGCAATCAATTTATCTGGGATGCCCCTCCTGTGCAAAGCAAGCCAAATAAATTCTCTATTGACACTGTCGAACGCCTTTTCAAAATCGATGAACAGCAGGTGAAGTGGTGATCGATATTCAACGCACTGTTCGATGATGATCCTCAAGGTGTTGATGTGATCAACACAGGAAGATCCAGTGCGGAAACCTGCTTGTTCGGCGTCGAGTGTGTCTTCGAGGTGGTCTTTAATTCGGTCCAATATTATCCTTGCTATTATCTTGGCTACTGCAGGCAGAACGCATATTCCTCTCCAGTTTTCGCACTGTGTGAGATCTCCTTTCTTTGGGAGCTTGACAATCATTCCTTTTTTCCACTCTTCAGGAAAGCTCTCTGCTTCCCAAGCTCTCTTAATAAGTGGGTGCAGTAGCTCGCTCGATGTCGTTGGGGCTGCTCCTAAGAGCTCTGCAGGAATACCGTCAAGTCCAACCGCTTTGTTGTTCTTCAGTGCTTTGATGGCGGTGATAATTTCTTCTTTACTGGGGGGTACGGTGCGTATTCGGGAAATTGTTACTTCGGGTAGCTCAGTGGGAATAGGGTTCACTTCACTTGCGAAAACGCGGTTTAAAACCGCAGAAGAGTGTTCCCTCCACCTTATGAGCTGGTCCTCATCCGAAATTAGCAGGGATCCGTTTGTGTCTTTAACCAGGTGTTGTTTAGAGCTCTGGACACCAGTGAGCTCTTTGGTAATTCTGTAGACGGTCCTACTGTCACACCTACTAGCGGCTTCTTCTGCTTCTGTAGCCAGTGCGTTGATGTAGTTACGCTTATCACGTCGCACACTACGGTGAACTTCCCTCATCTTCATGCGGTACGTAGACTCAAGCTCGTTTCTCCCTGCTGCTGGGGTAGCTGCGATGCGAGCTTTAAGGTGTTTCCTTTCTTCGATCCTTGCCCAAGTTTCGTCGGAAAGCCAAGCACTATTTCTTCCTTGCGCCCGGCCGACTATACTTTCAGCACCGGATATGAACACATTTTTCACAGCACACCAATGATTTTCGATGGATGTGGTTTCCGTGCTGCTGATTGCGTTCAATCCTTGTGAAAGGTGGTCCCCTAGTTGTTGGCGCACTGCAGGATCCTTTAGTCTATCTGTATTAAACTTGGGCATTCGAGTGTTTCCTTGGGATCTCCGAACTGCAGCTGTACGCAATCTTATGGTAGCAACCATCAGATGGTGGTCCCGGGCCATTCCCATGTCAGCACCTCTTCTGTTACGGACGTCCTGGAGACTGCTTCTAAAACGCCGGCTGATCGCGAAGTGGAACCGAGAATACAAAAGATAAATCAAATATCTATTGTCAAAGGTGGTTTTTGAGTGAAAACGTTTTATCTGCTCAACTCAAAAAATACATTAATTTTTCCATTAAAACGACGATAACTTTCTTAATGATGATTGTATGATCTTTATTTTACTTAAATTAGAGTCCTTTGAAATCTTGGTTCTAACAAAAAATAAAACATTTCTACCAACTTTCATCAACATACCGGTTTTGGGAGGGGTTTACTGGTAATAGTAATTCACTTTTTCCTTTCACTCAAAAAAACACCCTTTCGCCCCATATATTTGTATGGACTCTTATGATTTCTAATTCTTACGACAAATAAGACATGTGTGCCGAGTTTCATCACCATACCATTGAAATTTGGTAATGTTATAGTCTGGAAATAGTCTAACGGCGTCAAATCGCACGACCGAGGCGGCCAAGCGACTGGACCATTTCGTGAGATAACACGTTCTCCAAACTTGGTTTCCAATAAATAGATTGTGAAATTCGCTGGATGGCTTGGGGCGCCGTCCTGTTGGAACCACATGTCCCCCAAGTCCATATCATCCAATTGGGGCCAAAAATATTCGGTTATCATTGAACGGTAGCGATCCCCATTCACAGGACGTGCCGGTCTTGATCATCACGGAAGAAGTACGGCCCAATGACGCGGCCGGCACATAAACCACACCAAACCGTAATTTTGGGATGCAATGATGACTCATGGAGTACGTGTGGATTGTGGATATTTTGTTTATTGACGAAGCCATTCAGCCAGAAATGAGCCTCATCGCTGAAGATGATTTTTCGATGAAAATCCGAATCATTTTCAACTTGTTGCTGAGCCCAATTCAAGAACTTACGACGGTTCTGGTGGTCAAGCGGCTTCAGTTCTTGCGTCAATTTAATCTTGTAAGGATGTAGGCCAAGATCTTTTCGCAAAATTCGCCACAACGACGTCACAGAGATGCCCAACGCTTGATAACGACGTGTGAGAGACACTTTTGGGCTTTCTGCAACTGAAGCCTCAGCGGCAGCAATATTCTCGACACTACGGGCACTTCTTTGTCTCACTGGCACGGGAACATTTTGTACTGTTCCTGTGGATTCAAATTTTTCCACTGGACGCTCAATTGTTAATCTGCTAGGACGATTATGACGACCATAAATTGGACGTCGCGCTCTTAACGTTGAGGCCACTGACTCCGAATTTCGGTAGTAAATTTTAATAATTTCGACTCGTTGTTGGCTCGTATATCTTTCCATTATGAAATGGCAAACCTTACTGAAGAGAAATGTCAAAAGAGCGGCAAGAAATATGACGTCGTTTGCTGTTCCTGTTGCTCTAGTTTTGTAGCGTTCCTGTTGAAAAACTTATATTATATATACTTAAAACTTATATTATATATACTTACTATTTTTGGTGATCGTTGCTGGGGCAGACGCATCAGTCCGTGTCCAAACATGTGGAGTTGTGGTGCAACCGAATCAACAGTGAAAAGGACGCGTGTTGCAGAGCCCATGGACACTCCCGTCACTCTAGCTGCAGCGGAGGGATGACATTTGCGTGATGAGATTAATAATAAATTGTTTGTAAGAATTATATGTAGTTAAAAAAAATTAATTTCATTTAAACTATGAAAGTTTTTCAAATAAGGTTTTGTAAATTAAACAAAATATTAGTATGAAATGTTGATCACAAATATTTGTATCCAAGATCTTGCCCTTATCAAGTATTTATTCTAGAAATTATATTCTCAATAAATTTAGGAAAAAGTTTTTGATATCAAAGCCAAGCCAAACCAAGTCAACCAAAAGAAAAAAACGGATCTTGAAATTTAAAATCCAAAGCAAGCCACATATAGCTAGTACCTACCAATATCGCAACAAAAGTTTTCGATGACAAAAAAAAATAACAAACAAAGTTTTAAGTCCAAGTTCTTATTTATTTATTTTTTTTTTATATTTTCGAAAAGTATTTTCTTTAAACCATTTCACTCGAAAAAACATTCTGGTGTCTCTGATTGCTTATCATTTTTATTTACTTTCGCATACCATTTGCGAACGTCTGCAACTGCTAAACCTAGCGTTTCCATGCGCCTTGCAACATTCATCCTTTTCACGATTGATACGATTGCATACTTTATCACAGGCTTCCACACGAACTTTTCGGGCCTCGGTCCCTGTTGCAATCAGCATAACACATGCAAGGAACATCACAAGGAAGATGGTGGATTTTTTGAAAGCAGCCATTTTTTTGTATTATATTGATGGTTTGGTTGGATAACACTCTGATTAAGAAGAACTTTTTTCTGTGATGTTTCCAGTGAGAATGCTTCTGCTATTTATACAAAGCTAAAAACATTAACCAAGTCAATATAACATATTAATGAGGCTAAATATACATGGAATATTTAAATATTCTTTATTTAATAAATCTTTAAAAATATATTTACATAATGTATGTAGGTTAGGGCTGGCCACGAGACGTAAACTCTGCGATACATTTGTAAGTCTCGTCTCGGTCTCGTTAAAATCGAAAATTTTCAGTCTCGTCTCGGTCTTGTCTCGGTCGTTTAAAATGCAGTCTCGTCTCATCTCTCGTCTCTCGCATGACGAGACCGAGACTTTTCTCGTCTCGTGGGCAGCCCGTATGAAGGTACCTGGTACATGTGTATATTATTATTAAAATTTGCAGTAAATTTAATTATAAGCCTTAAACAAACTTGAACCGCAATTCAAGATTTTTGTTGACACTTTCAATAAAAACAAAAAAAAAGATTCTTCATTCATAAAACAGAAAACAATCACAGTCGAATTGATAACGAGTTTATTTTTCTATAGGCAATTGAAAATACCTTTTAGTAAGGAACAATAATTGCGTTCACTGGTTTTTATTATTGAACATGTTTGTGTGGGACTTAAACTTACTTAAAACACAAAATTCGCTTTAATTCACCCACGCATTTCTGAGAGAATGGTCACACTGGTAACTTTTCAATGTTGTTGGTAACTCGAAAACTAAGCCAAATTTGTGAATTAAACTTAAGCAACTTTATATAAGAAATAAGATTTTCTATCAAAATTGGTTGTTAAAATTTTTTTATAAAAAAAATTTAAGCAGGCCAAGTTAACAAAAACAGACCTAAAAAAAATCGAAAAGCCACTGATTTTAGTTTTTGTTTAATTGTCCTACTTACATTTGTTCATACAATTTTTTAACAACCAATTTTGATAGGAAAATCTTATTTCCTATTTTTCTTAAGTTTAATTCACAAAGGCTTAGTTTTCGAGTTATACCCACAACATTGGAAAATGAACAGTAAGACCATTCTCTCATAAATGCATGGGTGAATTTAAGCGAATTTTGTGTTTTAAGTAAGTTTAAGTCCCACACAAACATATTTCATAATAAAAACAAGTGAACGCAATTATTGTTCCTTACTAAAAGGTATTTTCAATTGCCTATAGAAAAATAAACTCGTTATCAATTCGACTGTGATTGTTTTCTTTTTTATGAATGAAGAATCTTTTTTTTTGTTTTTATTGAAAGTGTCAGCAAAAAACTTGAATTGGTTCAAGTTTGTTTAAGGTTTATAATTAAATTTACTGAGACTTTTAATAATAACATACTACATATGTACATACATGAAAACATACAAAACTTTATTAAATAAAGAATAAACAAATATTCCATATTGATTGGGCCTCATTAATTTATAATATTGACATGGTTAATGTTTCTCACTTTGTATAAATAGCAGAAGCATTCTCACTGGAAACACCACAGAAAAAGTGTTCTTCTTAATCAGAGTGTTATCCAACCAAACCATCAATATAATAAAAGAAATGGATGCTTTCAAAAAATCCACCATCTTCCTTGTGATGTTCCTTGCAATGCTGATTGCAACCGAAGCCCGGGCAAGGGCGTACGCAGGGGGGTCGGGATTACAGCATCCCCGCCCTAGAGGTTTAGACTAGTTTGAAAAAAATATCGATCTTTTATTCAAATCCTTTTGTTATCAAAATGCATGAGAGAAATATACATACATACATAGGTATTCACATTATGTACCTATATTTCATAATAAATATTGCCAAACTAAAATTAATTTGTGCGTTAAATGAAATGATTTTTAATAAACAAAAAATATAAGGAGTTTAAGCTTTTTGGAATAATTTAAAATCTTTAAAAATAAAGAGACGTTAAAAAAACAAGAGACGTTAAACAGATTTATTGAAGTTGCAGGGCTTGATCAAAAGAAACGCAATGGGCAAGGCTATGGCAAGGATATGGCTGTTCAATAATGTCGGGCTAAGAAAATGGTCTGCAGGCAATTTTGAGAAAAAAAAATACCCCAATTCTCTGTACTTCCATTGTTCAAGCCATAAGCTGAATTTATTGGTTAATGACCTGAATGATGTTGCAGAAATTCGAAACACAAAAGCAACGATCAAAGATGTCATTAACTTTTACCGCAACGCCCTTACAGGGGCTGAGATGGCTGGGGCACGTGGAGTGGAGAACAGCAACGCACCTGCCCGACGAGTCTTCGAATCCAACCGCGATGGGGTACGCAGCAGAGGAAGAACCCGTAACAGGTGGCGCAATCAAGTGAATGACGACATCAAAGCACTCGGTGTGCGCAACTGGAAGCGGCTAGCTAGGGACAGAGCTGGCTGGAGGGGCTTGTTAGTTGAGGCCGAAGCCCATCCTGGGCTGTGAGCGCCATCAAAAGTAAAGTATAGTAAGTAATTTGAAAAATAATATAAAAGCGAAATAGTAAATAATCTATGTATGCACTTATAAAAAGTTTGAAATAAAGAAAGTTTAGCGTTTTTAAATATTGATACATGCAAAATTAGCAACTTATGTTTGAACATAAGGCTTCATATTTTCAGGACGAGATACACCTTCATATGGCAGGCGAGAAATTTACAAATTTTCTAAGTCCTTAATAAGATATCGATCATTAGGTAAAATGTTTACGACCTTATATGGCCCTTTATATTTTGCCAGAAATTTTTTGTTTAAACCGGGAGTATTCACAACGTTTTTTATCAGTACTCGTACATGATCGCCAATTTTATACTGAAATGATTTTTTGTGGCGTTTATCGAAATAAAGTTTATTTTGGTTTTGACTTTGGACAGTTTTCGCACTTGCTTTTTTCGAAGATCTTCCAAATTTCGCTGTTCTCGGTCTATTATATTTCCGTCTAAATATTTGATAAAGTCATTTATAACACCTTTTTGGACAACTTCAAAAGGCAGCATGCTGGTACCTGTGCTTTTGTTCTCGGTGTTATTGAGTGCAAACAACCTTTTTCAAGTATTTTGTCCAATCACCCGGTTCAACTTCGCTTTCTTTTGACAACATCGGAGTTAAGCACCACCTGCTGATTCGCTCAACTTGCCCGTTTGATTGAGGAGAACTAGTAGCGATCTTTATGTGTTGAATACTGTATTTTTCACAAAAAGTAGACAAATTATCAGAGGTAAAGCAACTTCCCCTACCCGAAATGATGCGAGTTGGTTTGCTATAGAAAGCAACATAAGAATCTAGGCATTGGATAACTTCTTTAGTTGTTGTACTTTTCCCCGCATAAAGCTAGCTAAGTATATTTTGAAAATCCGTCAACTATAACGAATATATACTTACTTACTTACTTAGGTCCTCGGACCTATTACGTCCGTGATGTTTCCCTTACGGGACATAGGGCCTCCACTACACCTACGCGCCATCGTGTACGATTTCTTGAAATGTATTTCAGCTCTCTCCAACTTTTCCCCAGTCGTGCCGATTCCTGTTCGACCGTTCTTCGCCATGTACTTCTAGGCCGGCCCACTTGTCTTCCCTCCTGTGTGAGCGGGTTCCACTGCATTGCTTGAGATGCAATGCACCGATCGCCTTTTCGAAGCGTATGGCCAATCCACTGCCACTTTCTTCTTCGTATAATGGAGTCTATGGGCTCCTGACCCGTTCTCGTATGAAGTTCGGCATTGGAGATACGGTTGGGCCAGAAAATCCTCAAGATGTTTCGTAGACATCTATTAACGAAGGTTTGCAGCTTTCTAGTGACAATTTCAGTGACTTTCCAAGTGCTGCAGCCGTAAAGCAGAACGGATTCAACATTGGAGCGGAACAGTCGTAGCTTGGTCTTTAAGCTAAAAGAGTTGTTTCTCCATATTTTGGACAGCATTCCGAACGCAGCCTTTGCTTTTCTGATTCGGCTGTTTACGTCCAGTTCAGTTCCGCCACCCGTAGAGATAATACTCCCAAGATATTGGAAATCCTCTACCATCTCTACCGGTTGTCCAGAAATATTTACTTGGATTGATGAGGAAGTTCCAAGGCTGATCCTTTTAGTTTTTGCCGAGTTGATCTTAAGCCCTACGATTTCTGCTTCTCTCTCCACCCTTGTTGTCATTTGATGGAGATCCATGATCCTATGAGAGAGTAAGCATACGTCGTCCGCGTAGTCCAGATGTTTGAGGTGAGATTGCAGAGTCCACTGAATTCCCCCATTTCCATTTGACAAAGCTGCGTGCAGTACGTCACTTATCACCAACAGGAACAGTATTGGTGACAGTATACAGCCTTGCCTAACTCCACTTTGGATTTCAAACTCCTCTGACAGCCTACCTTTGTGCAAAACGTGACACCTGGATCCATCATATGTAGCCTTGATAATAGCAATCAATTTATCTGGGATGCCCCTCCTGTGCAAAGCAAGCCAAATAAATTCTCTATTGACACTGTCGAACGCCTTTTCAAAATCGATGAACAGCAGGTGAAGTGGTGATCGATATTCAACGCACTGTTCGATGATGATCCTCAAGGTGTTGATGTGATCAACACAGGAAGATCCAGTGCGGAAACCTGCTTGTTCGGCGTCGAGTGTGTCTTCGAGGTGGTCTTTAATTCGGTCCCATATTATCCTTGCTATTATCTTGGCTACTGCAGGCAGAACGCATGTTCCTCTCCAGTTTTCGCACTGTGTGAGATCTCCTTTCTTTGGGAGCTTGACAATCATTCCTTTTTTCCACTCTTCAGGAAAGCTCTCTGCTTCCCAAGCTCTCTTAATAAGTGGGTGCAGTAGCTCGCTCGATGTCGTTGGGGCTGCTCCTAAGAGCTCTGCAGGAATACCGTCAAGTCCAACCGCTTTGTTGTTCTTCAGTGCTTTGATGGCGGTGATAATTTCTTCTTTACTGGGGGGTACGGTGCGTATTCGGGAAATTGTTACTTCGGGTAGCTCAGTGGGAGTAGGGTTCACTTCACTTGCGAAAACGCGGTTTAAAACCGCAGAAAAGTGTTCCCTCCACCTTATGAGCTGGTCCTCATCCGAAATTAGCAGGGATCCGTTTGTGTCTTTAACCAGGTGTTGTTTTGAGCTCTGGACACCAGTGAGCTCTTTGGTAATTCTGTAGACGGTCCTACTGTCACACCTACTAGCGGCTTCTTCTGCTTCTGTAGCCAGTGCGTTGATGTAGTTACGCTTATCACGTCGCACACTACGGTGAACTTCCCTCATCTTCATGCGGTACGTAGACTCAAGCTCGTTTCTCCCTGCTGCTGGGGTAGCTGCGATGCGAGCTTTAAGGTGTTTCCTTTCTTCGATCCTTGCCCAAGTTTCGTCGGAAAGCCAAGCACTATTTCTTCCTTGCGCCCGGCCGACTATACTTTCAGCACCGGATATGAACACATTTTTCACAGCACACCAATGATTTTCGATGGATGTGGTTTCCGTGCTGCTGATTGCGTTCAATCCTTGTGAAAGGTGGTCCCCTAGTTGTTGGCGCACTGCAGGATCCTTTAGTCTATCTGTATTAAACTTGGGCATTCGAGTGTTTCCTTGGGATCTCCGAACTGCAGCTGTACGCAATCTTACGGTAGCAACCATCAGATGGTGGTCCCGGGCCATTCCCATGTCAGCACCTCTTCTGTTACGGACGTCCTGGAGACTGCTTCTAAAACGCCGGCTGATCGCGAAGTGGTCAATTTGGTATATGCTTTTTTTTATTGCTACAAGAAGTGGGTAATGGAACATAGTGGTCTATATGAAGCGTTTCAAAGGGTTTGTCACCTTTAGGGATATTTTGTAACACTGCTTCCTTTTTTCCGCTAACAGGAGAAAAATGTACACATTTTTGTTTGATTTTGTTTTTCATACGAGGAAACCAGTACGTTTTCCTCAAAAAATCGTAACATTTTTCAACACCAAGATGACATAAACCTTCATGGTGTGTTTGGATTACATTTCTTTCCATATTGGACGGAACATAAAAAAAACACTTTTTTGTTTATCTTGCGGTAAACAAGCCCATTAATAAATTCGTAAGTGGGGGCTTTCCCTCTTCTCCAACATTTCAACTAAACTTTTTATAGTGGGATCTTTTTGCAGTGGGATCTTGATGCAGCAAGTGCATGCTCAAAAGTTTTAGGTTCAACGATTAGAATGTTGTGACATCTACTGAGAGCGTCAACATGACCCATTCTCTTACCATCTCTATATTCAATAACATAATCAAAATCCTGGAGCTCCAAAGCCCAACGAGCAACGAAAGATTCTAGGATTTAAAATCTTCTTGTTCAGAGTTTGGGTCACTGACCTACAGTCAGTGACGATTATGAACCGGATGCCTGTTGAATAGATTCGAAATCTCCTAAGCGCATAAATAATTGCAAGGGTTCGTATGAATGGTATTTAGATTCCGGAGCCGTTGATCGCTTATAAAAGAAGAAGATAGGATGCAGTTGCTTACCGTCTTGACGCTGCAGTAAAACAGCGCCAAAACCCAAGCAACTGGCATCACAATGAAGCTCTGTATCGGCGCGGCGTTTGGATTGTAAATGATCAAAAGCGGAGCATTAAGAAGTTTTTCTTTCAATTCCATAAATGTCTCTAACTGTTTCTCACCAAATACGAACCGTGCGTCTTTTTTTAAAAGATGGTAAACAGGTTTTGCCAACAGAGAAAATTCTTGGACGAATTTACGGAAATAAGAGCACAAGCCCAGAAATGAATGCAGTTTCTTTTGATTTATAGGTATTGAAAAATCTGCAACGGCTTTCAAGCCGTCACAGTTTGGACCTATTCCATTCACAGATACCTCATACCCTGAATATTTATTTTTTCGTACATGAACAAACATTTGTCAAGACGTAACTGCAGTCTATTTTCGGACACAGCCTCCAAAACTTTCTGCAAAACAATAAAATGCTCATCTTTAGTTTCTGTAGCAATTAACAGGTCATCAATGTAAATTAAAAGTTTTCCCGATGTAATCAGTTCTTTGAAAATTTGATTTGTATAGCGTTGAAACACGGATGGGGCGTTCTTCAGCCCGAACGGCATGCGCAGATATTCATACTGCCCCATGGGAGTTACAAATGCAGTAAATTTAATAGAATCTTCGGCCATTTTAACGTGATGAAAACCGCTTTTAAGATCAGGGAGTGAAAAATATTTTTTGTTTCGAAGTCTATCAAGGTGATCTTCTATTAAAGGTAACTAAAAAATTGTCTTTAACTGTGATCTTATTTAAATGACGAAAATCTACACAAAGACGAATTTCACTTGTCTTTTTACGAGTTAACACAATTAGCGAAGCGTAAGGAGAATTGATCTCGCGGATTACATTATTTACAAGCAAGTTATCTAATACCTTTTGTAATTCAACTGTATGTGCGTACGGTAAACGTCTTGGAACAAAATTGAAATAACTGTTCGCGTTTGTCAAAACTATTTTCATTTCGTAATTATCTGAATAATTTGAAACAGTTGAAAACTAAACTTTTTAACTTTACTTTTTCCTCATAACTAAGGTTCTCATTTATTTTCAAAATAATTTTTTCATCGCGGCTATCACATGTATCAATTTTCAACATTTGTTCGTAAAATTCTAATTCATCGGAATCGTCAATATTATCATTTGCAATAATCGTTTTTCCATTTGATTTCTCAATCATAAGCTTAATATTTGTTTTATGTAAAAAATCACGACCTAAGATGATTGGATTTTTCATAGTTTTATCACATGCAACATAAAGAGATAAATTTACATAATTACCATTAAATTTTACGTTACAAAACAATTTACCTAAAATAACCAATTTTGAATTATTAATACCCACGAACTCGTTGATTGAAGAATCTAAAGATGTCATCATGTAAGGCGGCACATGTTGTTGGATGAAGCTTATCGGGCTACCAGTATCAATCATGGACATCACATGCATGTGACATCGAACGCTTTCAGTTTCAAATTCAAACTCCAGAACGCCATGGAAATCACTCATTAAGGTAGAAATTTGTGGTTCTTCCAGTAGATTTGTATTTTGAACCACCAGGACCGATGATTTTTGAGGACAATCGCTTACAATATGGCCCTTTGCTCCGCAACGGAAACAAGAAACTTTTTCCCTGCGACGTTTTGGACACTTGGCTGATATGTGACCGGGTTCGTTGCAGTTATAGCACTTAATTTTGGCTTCGACTCGTGGCAAAGGTTTCGTTTCTGTTATATGTTTGTTGTAACTAGATGTTGATGGCTGTAGATCGCTCCACATTTTTTCATACTTTCGTAAAATGGCCTTTAACTCAGCGATGGTATTTGTGGTAAGCATAAGCTGTTTATCAAACAGGGAATCTGGGACCCCCTTAATGATGTACGTAATCACGCCTTGATCGTCGATCTCTGCTGATGATGCTATCTCTTGCATAATGAGAATATATTGCTGATAGTTTTCATCTTCACGTTTTTTTTTCGATTTCGAAACGTATTATGGACGTCTGTTGCTGTTGTGTGGTGATGAAATTCTGTCCTTAGAGCAGCCTTAAGCTCTCGCCATGAACGAACTGATCTAGACCTCAGGAATAATATGGCCGTACCTTTGAGCAGCCTCTTAAAATAAATAAACGACTCCGACTCACTAAGGTGGTATGTGACCATCGCATCTTCAACATTTTCCATTCAATTTTTAACGGGAAAATCGTCGTCGCCGGAAAATGTGCGCAACGAATCTTCAATGTCACGGGACGAGCATGCAACGGCAGGGCGAGACTCTCGAGTAGGGTTGTTAAGTTCAGCCAACCTTTTCTCCAACGAAAGAATTTCCTCCTTTTGCCTAACCATTTCACGAAGCCTCTCTAAACGTTGGGCAACAACATTTTCTTCATTCTCCAAGTGTTCATCACAGATATCCTCAACATCATCAGGGAAAAAACCGTCAATTTCATTGAGCTCGAGCGCTATAATTGCATCACTCAAGCGCGAATTAAGCGCAGCCTTTGCACCATGTGTATCCAAACCCATTTTAGCTAATTTTTCTTTAAGAGTCTGCACAGTAGCAGTTTCTAAAAAAAAATTTCGACAAAAAAAAAATTGATAAAATGCAAGCAAAAACTAACATGCAATTACAATTCGGTACTCTATCCCACTTCTGATAGGTTGTAACCGTTTTAAATCAGTTTAAACCATGCGAAATAACGTTCAACATCATAAATAAGACGGCTTCTTAATTCGTTGATAGCTTTATTCGAACTGAACTCTTATTCTAACAAAATTGTAAAACAGAAAAGATTAATATTATAATATGGTAAATACATTAAAACTGTCTTAGGATCGTGTGATCGTTCTGTTACATTTATATGAAGTAAATAGAGCAAATTGAGTACATACAAATTTATGTATTTGATTTGACAAAATATATTAAAAGCTTTATTCTTTTTACATACGTGGCTGAGATCGTAAATGGGTTGCCAGATGCTTTATAAAATTTATCACATTTATCTTATGAAAAGTCTTATCGTATAAGAGATAGGATCTCTTTCAATTTGTTGTCTTAAATAATTCATTTGGGTACAAAATAATTTTGGAAATAAATTTAAACAAAACGCACGTGACTCGAGATTGAAAATATTCGATAAAATAATGCAATACTATAGTCATCCTATTTAAAGGTCTTAGTGTGACACTAGTCAATTATTTTTTAAATGTAATTTAGTTATCGTCACCGGAGAATGAAATTGTTCTAAGTCCAATTTTTTTCAAAAATGAGTTAATGATGCAATTTTTATAATTTGCGGATGCTCTTTCTGAATTTGAAAACCATATTGGACTAACTCTTTCGGTTTGGTAGATAATTCATAGCAAGTTTGTTCTAAGAGCCAAATGCGGAACCTCAAATGCATGGAGGTGAAAAGCACTGTTGCAACAGTTGGTTTAAATTTCATCACATACTCAAGATGAAAATATATAGTTTACAAACAAAATAGCCTACTTCAAATTAAATACCGTAAAGATTACGATTTAACTTCCGTTTCGTTATTTAACAAACAAATAAATACGTTGCCCAAAAATGCTCAAAACTGCTATCGGAAGTTTAATTTCCAAAGCCTGTCGAAGGCGTCCAATTTTATGAAACAATTCAATTAAGGAGAACATTTTTTGTTTTTGATTTTGAATGAACACTTACCGGAATAAGTTGCACATAAGATTTGCATAGTGGTCTTTTTTTTGTAATTTTCGCAGTCTGAGTTAGTGACACTTGAGTGCACTGCCAAAATTGGCATTTTCTATCCTATATTTCGTACTTAAGTGTTACTACTGTTGCTGTGAAACTGGCTCTTTAATCTTTATCTGTTTATATGAGAGGATTCGACGATCGAATCGGATTGAGATTTTGATCTATGTAGGTATACGACAACACTGGATTGAATTCAAATAGAATCGAAGTACACTTTAAGTGACACCTTAATTATTACTGTTTGCGTGCGGAATTAAATTTTTGAATCAAAATATTTTGAAACGCTAAGTTCCTCAATGACCACTAGCATATAATTAAGGTTTCTTCATTTTCCACAATATTGCGGGGAGCAGTTTCAGGAGAAAAAAAAACAAAGAAAATTGAAATACACTGTAAAATCGATTCTTTTATTTTTCAATCCACGTCTACTTGCATTTTTTTATTCAACTCAGCTCGCAAATTCGAATAGGATCGAGAAATCCTGTTTGAATCCGATCCGGGTCTACATGGAATTGAATCCAAATTCAAGTCTGATTTAATTTTCGTAAACGGAGTAAATTTTAAGTCATGTGTTTTTTCTGATCTTACCGACAAGAAAAATATATAAAATTGGACATAGAACATTTTAAAGGAGGTGAGTCATATAGTTAATTTCAACAACGTTGTGCCTAATTGTGCTAACTACCATGTTTTGTTCTAAGTTCATTTTTGTGATTTTTATTTGTTAAATTATTTAAAATAACTAAAAAAAGTTTTGCATTTATGAAAACAAATATTATGAAATAACTTAAAATAAAATACATATGTATCTAGAATACGAATCGAAAAATTTGACTATAATTCAATTTAAAGTCAAAAATCGTCTCCTGAAAATGTTTGGTTTTGTGACATAGACTAATTTTGCATTCCACTGACGTTATATCCACATTTAGTGTCGCGTAAGCACTATTTCTCTAAGAAATTCAAGTGAAACTCAATGACTGAGCTTGCGAAAAAATATGACAGATGTCAATATAAATGTCATACGGCCCGGTGTAACAATAAATAAAATGCACGACTGGGAATCCAAGACTATAACTTGGTCTTGACTAAAAATTTTAGACGTAAAGACATTGAAATTTATAAATACTACTTATTGCATATACTTGTGGGAAGTCTTTTTTTTTCTCTGATTTTTTGTTTATTGTTTATTAATAAATGTTTGCTTATAAAATTTTGGATTGAAATATTGTTTGTCCTTTTTGGAAATACCTACCAATTTGTGAAATTTAAACAAAAATTGGAGAATATATTTTTAAAGATAAATACAATTTTGTCAAGAAAATTTTTTCTAAATGTTATTTACAGCCTTATTTTGGCAACCTCAATGATGCCTCACAAGTGACAATAACCTCATAACTCGTAGTGAACTCGCCTCATAAAAACTTTAAAATTATGACCTGTTTCTTGGCAGACACAACTCACGTTGTTCTTGTGAGGTTTCTTGTAAGGTCTTCCACAGAATACGAAATTGTGACCGCCTTATAAGGAACCTCACAACAACAAACTCACACTAAATTGTGATCTGTGAGCCTGACAACTAACGGCAGAAAAGGGCTGTTAAATTATTTAATATAATTTTCTAAATAGAAAATTTTGAAAATATTTCTAGAAAAAATATTGGGACCACCGTTTAAAGTTATTATTACAATAAAATTTAACTTTAAAAAATTTCATGAGTTCATTGTTGAAAAAATGAATTTTTGAAAAATATTTTAATTTCTTTTTTAAATCAATTTTTTTATTATTTTGCTAACTAATATTCTTATAATTCCATTAGGCCCAGTTTTTCAGTTGTGAGTTAAGCCATGGTAAGGGGAGGATGAATTCAGAAAATTAATCCAGAGTCAACTCACTAAATATGGTGAGTTAACTCGTGTTCATCTTTAACCTAACACTGAAATACTGGACCTTTAAAATGTCTGTATACAAAACTTAATTTGAATCGGTTTGTCCAGAAATGAAAAAAGCTGATAATATGAAAAATGGTTATATTGCAAGAATAACAAGGCAAAGTAAGATTTATTTTCCCTAAAAGTAACAGAACGGAAACAGGGTTTTGACGTATTTTTTGTTGTGTTTTTATGCTAATTTTATACTTTCTCATGTCTGAAATCCGATCCAGTCTTGCATTTTATTTTCCAAAGAACTGTTTTTACGGTATACATTCCATAGAACTGTTTTTTTTTTTAATCTTATGCAGTCGCCTCTGGAAAGTGTAACAGCCATATTATTGAGTTTTTCAAAACTAGTTTAAAAGCAAAACTAGTTTAATGGAGATTTCCAGTTGCAAGTTTTATACATATTGGTATTATTTATGAAAGTTTTGGTATCCCAGTTTCAATATTTTGAGTTTAAAATACCAAAATTTTAGTTAATAATACCGATTTGCCCAAATATTGGAACTTGAAACTTCTATTGAACTAGTTTTGCCGTAAAACTAGTTTTGAATCAAGTCAATAATATGGCTGTAAGCATTCCGTAAAAATATTTTAAAATGAATATCATTTGATTTAAAAAAAAATAGTTTTAAATAACTACGTACATTTTGATCATAAACAGGAGCGAGCTAGTAATCGTCTGACTAACTTATATCTGCGAAGTATGTGTTCGTAAACAAAAATTGAAATCTTTGACTTAAGCAAGCCTGCAAAACAAATTACGTTCGTAAACATCAAAAGTGTGTAGAAATCAAGTCGTCGGGCAGTTTGTGCCGAAAAAAAGCATTCTGCTAAAATAAGGTAAATTCTGCTGAAAAAAAGGAAAACATGTACGACGATATCAGTGCGTTGAATTATTTGAATTATTTGAAGACAATTTAATTGACAAAACAGTTATTTTCGAAGTGAAAAATAGTTGCAAAAATTTGTTTGTAACTTCTTTTAATGATATGAAAAAAACATTTCCTGTTCAAGATTCTTTACTTAACGAATTAGAGTTCTTAAATCCTAATATGGCCCTAAATTTAACAGAAAGGATGCAAAAACTTAACAATTTTAAATAAAATTCTTAATTTGGAAACTTCCAAAGTTACATTTGAGTTGCGATCATTTCCTTCTTACTTTAATGACACTCAAAAACAAAAGATTCTTTCACTTAATGTTGAAGACTACGGGACAAAAATTGTAAATCTAAAAGACATTGACGCAGAATTTGTGTATCCAAATTTTAAAAAAAATTATAAGGTTTGCATTAGCTCTACCTCATTCTAACCCTGATGCTGAAAGAATTTTCAGCGTTGTCACCGATGTTAAAAGAAATAAATAGAAATGGTATGAATAATAGCACAATCAACTCAATTTGAATTTTTCGATCTCCTTTAGCTAATAAAAATCAAACATGTGTAGATACTAGATTATGAAGTCAGTGATCGCCACTACAAGTTATAACGATATAAATACAAAACTAAATAATGTTTCTAATGAACGAATTGGAACATTATATTATTTTTTATTAAATCATGCTGATTTATGTAACTAAATGTGTATATAATTTAAAAACAAGAACTTAATTTATTAAAGAAAAATTACAAAACCTACCCTGTACATAAATAATGTGATTTTTGCTGTTTTTTTTCTGAGGGAAATAAAAAAATAAAATGAAATGATTTTTGGGAAAAAAAGGGATTTTGAGGACTGGTAAAAGGGAATTCTCTCAAAAAAGCCCCCCAGCACTGGTCGATATGGTATAAGTAAATGAAATGGCTTCGAAATACATATATTTTTAGGATATTTGTCCATCACAGAATATTTTGTTCCATATATCACTCAGAATCCCTAAAATTGGCTTCCCCCGTGCGAAAATTTAATCTCAAAAATGTCGTACTTTTTTTTTTTAATAATGTTTCAAAAAAAACTCTGATTTTTTTAGGTTTATTAACCCATCATCATCGTAGCCATCCTTAAATGAAAGTTGACAGTTTATATAACAGATAGGTAAGACACATGATTTTATCGTACACAAAATATTTCGTTCCAAATGTCACCAAGAAGCCCTAAAATCACCTTTTCCCGCGTGAAAATTTAATAAAAAAATATCGTCTTTTTAGCAATAATTCTAAATCAATCGGATTTTCTGCGCTGCCATGCTTACAAACACAAATTTATTAAAAAAAAAACTGCCGCCTACTTGCTTTCAGCGGGCAGAAGAAGAATAAAATCGATATGCAGAAGCTAAGCAGGTATGCGGCAGATCTTTCTGCGATTAATCTAAATCTAGTAGTAGTCTTTAAATAAGAACTAGTCAATACTAATAGAAATTAGCTCATAAAAGGACCGCAATACATACAAATGTGAACAAAATAATTAATTTCTCAAAAAATGTCAACCTTGTTCTCGACAGGAAACAATTTAAAGGAAAGCCTTCTAACAGTACCTAACTTAAAAAGAGTTTTTTTTTTTATTTTCGACTTTATGCTAATACTTACTTACTTACTTAGGTCCTCGGACCTATTACGTCCGTGATGTTTCCCTTACGGGACATAGGGCCTCCACTACACCTACGCGCCATCGTGTACGATTTCTTGAAATGTATTTCAGCTCTCTCCAACTTTTCCCCAGTCGTGCCGATTCCTGTTCGACCGTTCTTCGCCATGTACTTCTAGGCCGGCCCACTTGTCTTCCCTCCTGTGTGAGCGGGTTCCACTGCATTGCTTGAGATGCAATGCACCGATCGCCTTTTCGAAGCGTATGGCCAATCCACTGCCACTTTCTTCTTCGTATAATGGAGTCTATGGGCTCCTGACCCGTTCTCGCATGAAGTTCGGCATTGGAGATACGGTTGGGCCAGAAAATCCTCAAGATGTTTCGTAGACATCTATTAACGAAGGTTTGCAGCTTTCTAGTGACAGTTTCAGTGACTTTCCAAGTGCTGCAGCCGTAAAGCAGAACGGATTCAACATTGGAGCGGAACAGTCGTAGCTTGGTCTTTAAGCTAAAAGAGTTGTTTCTCCATATTTTGGACAGCATTCCGAACGCAGCCTTTGCTTTTCTGATTCGGCTGTTTACGTCCAGTTCAGTTCCGCCACCCGTAGAGACAATACTCCCAAGATATTGGAAATCCTGTACCATCTCTACGGGTTGTCCAGAAATATTTACTTGGATTGATGAGGAAGTTCCAAGGCTGATCCTTTTAGTTTTTGCCGAGTTGATCTTAAGCCCTACGATTTCTGCTTCTCTCTCCACCCTTGTTGTCATTTGATGGAGATCCATGATCCTATGAGAGAGTAAGCATACGTCGTCCGCGTAGTCCAGATGTTTGAGGTGAGATTGCAGAGTCCACTGAATTCCTCCATTTCCATTTGACAAAGCTGCGTGCAGTACGTCACTTACCACCAACAGGAACAGTATTGGTGACAGTATACAGCCTTGCCTAACTCCACTTTGGATTTCAAACTCCTCTGACAGCCTACCTTTGTGCAAAACGTGACACCTGGATCCATCATATGTAGCCTTGATAATAGCAATCAATTTATCTGGGATGCCCCTCCTGTGCAAAGCAAGCCAAATAAATTCTCTATTGACACTGTCGAACGCCTTTTCAAAATCGATGAACAGCAGGTGAAGTGGTGATCGATATTCAACGCACTGTTCGATGATGATCCGCAAGGTGTTGATGTGATCCACACAGGAAGATCCAGTGCGGAAACCTGCTTGTTCGGCGTCGAGTGTGTCTTCGAGGTGGTCTTTAATTCGGTCCAATATTATCCTTGCTATTATCTTGGCTACTGCAGGCAGAACGCATATTCCTCTCCAGTTTTCGCACTGTGTGAGATCTCCTTTCTTTGGGAGCTTGACAATCATTCCTTTTTTCCACTCTTCAGGAAAGCTCTCTGTTTCCCAAGCTCTCTTAATAAGTGGGTGCAGTAGCTCGCTCGATGTCGTTGGGGCTGCTCCTAAGAGCTCTGCAGGAATACCATCAAGTCCAACCGCTTTGTTGTTCTTCAGTGCTTTGATGGCGGTGATAATTTCTTCTTTACTGGGGGGTACGGTGCGTATTCGGGAAATTGTTACTTCGGGTAGCTCAGTGGGAATAGGGTTCACTTCACTTGCGAAAACGCGGTTTAAAACCGCAGAAAAGTGTTCCCTCCACCTTATGAGCTGGTCCTCATCCGAAATTAGCAGGGATCCGTTTGTGTCTTTAAGCAGGTGTTGTTTAGAGCTCTGGACACCAGTGAGCTCTTTGGTAATTCTGTAGACGGTCCTACTGTCACACCTACTAGCGGCTTCTTCTGCTTCTGTAGCCAGTGCGTTGATGTAGTTACGCTTAACACGTCGCACACTACGGTGAACTTCCCTCATCTTCATGCGGTACGTAGACTCAAGCTCGTTTCTCCCTGCTGCTGGGGTAGCTGCAATGCGAGCTTTAAGGTGTTTCCTTTCTTCGATCCTTGCCCAAGTTTCGTCGGAAAGCCAAGCACTATTTCTCCCTTGCGCCCGGCCGACTATACTTTCAGCACCGGATATGAACACATTTTTCACAGCACACCAATGATTTTCGATGGATGTGGTTTCCGTGCTGCTGATTGCGTTCAATCCTTGTGAAAGGTGGTCCCCTAGTTGTTGGCGCACTGCGGGATCCTTTAGTCTATCTGTATTAAACTTGGGCATTCGAGTGTTTCCTTGGGATCTACGAACTGCAGCTGTACGCAATCTTACGGTAGCAACCATCAGATGGTGGTCCCGGGCCATTCCCATGTCAGCACCTCTTCTGTTACGGACGTCCTGGAGACTGCTTCTAAATCGCCGGCTGATCGCGAAGTGGTCAATTTGGTTGGAAGTTGCTTGTCTGTCAGTCGACACCCAACTGACTTTGTGGCACGTCTTATGCTCGAACATGGTCCCTCCAATAACAAGGCCGTTGGCGTTGCAGAAATCGACAAATCGTTCGCCATTGTCGTTTCGGTTACCAACACCATGTTTTCCCATGACATGCCTTAGCCCAGAGTTGTCATTGCCAACCTTGGCATTTAAGTCTCCCATCACCATAACTATATCACCTCGTGGAACGCTATCATAAACAGCACTCAGCCGGTTATAAAAGGCCTCCTTCTCCTCGTCAGAAGAGAGCAAAGTTGGGGCGTAACACTGTATGATGGTGACGCGACGTACTCTAGTCCGGAACCTGGCTTTCAGGATCCTGTCACCTAAAGGCTCCCAGGAAATTAGGCTTTTGAGAGCTGTTTTGGAAAGCAGCAATCCAACGCCAGATTCCCGAGCGCTTCCAGGTGTTTTTCCGGAATAGAATAGTACAGTGTTACGGGTTGGTGACTTGAACTTCCCCGAACCCAGCCATCTAACTTCACTTATCCCTAAGATGTCCATCCTATACCGCATGAATTCCTTCTCTAGTTGCAGGAATCTGGCATTCTGAGGACCTTCTTTTCCATTGTCAAGAAGCGTCTTCACATTCCAGAAACCAATCTTTGTCCGGGTACAATAGCCAAAAGTCGTCAACGAGTTATCATTAATTATCCGAGGCGTAGTGTTGGTTTCGGTAGCGGGTTGATTTCAGTTACGGAGAATGCTAACCTCCGTAACCTATCCTAGAAAGCTAGGCCTTTTCGCACTTGTAATTTTGGCCTATTTATGTATATTGAGATACATAAATAGTTGCCCGGGGACCACCACGAGGAGGTAAAACAAGCACTTCATCGTGACTGATTGTTACGCTACTGGCCCAGACCAAGTTCTGAGCAATCAATAGTTTCCCGATCAGGCACGATGCAGGCTGACAAGTAGTGTACTAATTCAGAGAAAAAGTTTTTTTTAAAGAATAACTTTCGTATTTTTCAAAATAGTTTTCATTTTAAACGGAGTTGAAACATTATTGTCCTTCAAGTCAAGATTTCGACTTTTCGTGATAAAATATAATATTTATGAACAACTTAAATTAAATACACAGTGATTGAAATGTTGAGGTCTTGACTATAAGGAAAAATCTGTTCTTACCTCGAAAACGGCTCCACCGATTTTTAAAAAAATTTTAAAAATTCAGTTTTTCGAAAACTGGTTTATGAAATTTCTTGAAATCTTTGTAATTAATTTTAAATTAGTTTTCCAAATTCGTTCCCTTAAAATGTTATCCATACAAACATTAATTTATTAAGAGGGAATCAATATACGCAAATTCGGTTTTCATGAAAGGAAATCTTATGCCTTAAACCAGCAGCTCTTCAATAATTATAATACATTATTTTCACAGTGAAAATTCTTGATCAAAATTTAAAAAAATAAACACATTTTTTTATATATTCGAAAATTAGGTATATTCTGTGTTTGCTTTTCATTTTTAAACAAAAATATTCTGGTTCTTCTAATTTGTCAACGCTTTTATCCACTCTCGCATACCATCCGTCCACCCCAGCAACTAACATGGTAAGCGTTTCCATGGGCTCTGCAACATTGGTCCTTCTCACGATCGATACGACCACATACTTCATCACAGGGTTCCACACGGACATGACCTGCCTCAGTCTCAGTGGCAATGATCATGAAACACACAAGGACTACAAGGAAGATGGTGGATTTCTTGAACGAAGCCATTTTTGATACTCAGATTAAAATAATATTTTATTGTGTGATATTTTGAACTTGTGCTGCACCTTTTTATATGAATTATTGTGTGTAAATGTAAACGAAGTCATTATTATTTTTATTAAAGCAGATTTAATCATTAAATTGTATATGTTTTGAAAAGTTTTACAAAGTAAAACAATGGTTGTAAATTAATCCTCAATAAACTTCATTCAATTAAAGATATCTGTTGACACAATCAATAAAATTAATAGCCATTTATAAAATACAAAAGTAAGGTAATTAAAGTTAAATTAAGAATTAATAAACATGTGTACATTCATAAATCCAAGCTATACAAATTTAATTCCATATTTCGAATACTTATTTAATAATACGTATTCTTTTAAAAATAAAAATATAATCAGCCAAGTGGCCAGCCAGTAAGGAAAGGCGAGGGGGCACTTGCCCCCTGCCTCTGGGCTGTTTCAACATACTAACATATTTTTTCGAACGCTAAATGTAAAGTTCAAATCATCTACCTCTGCAAAAACTACACTTAAAATTACAATTTATATTTTGTAAAAATGGGACTTAAACTTTCTTTTTTTTTAACCGTGAATATTCTTAAAACCGGGTAAAAAAGATAAAAATCGGTACAGCGTGGTATCCGTTGAAATGGAAAAAGAAAGATTTTAGCTTAGAAGAATTCTTCTTTTAATATGATATGTATATTTTTGAAGGGCAATCTAATAATGAGAAAAAATGGGGTTCTAAATTTGTGTATACATATAAAAATAGGTTGCTCTATTATAATATCACACACACCTTTTAGCCAAGGAATTATCCTTGAAACTAAAATCACTAGTGACAAAGCTCATCGGTTAGAAACGCGCATCATTTTGTGTCTATGGTTAAAGATCCCCGAATAAAAGAAGATGGAATTATGGTTAACTTCGACGTAACTTCTTTATTCACAAACGTCCCTATTAAAGAATGCTTAGATGTGATAAAATCAAAATTATCAGATTCTCAGAACTTGAACTTACGTCGGGGTATTTCCTATATAATGGGAAATACTATTTACAAATTGATGGTGTTGCTATGGGATCACCAGTAGCGGCAGTAGTAGCCGATATTATGGATGCAACATTTGAAAAACTAGCTTTAGAAACTTCACTAGTAAAACCTACAATTTTTAGAGGTATGTAGATGATACTTTTTGCATCCTCAAAGAAAATACCGTAGATTGTTTTTTGAATTATCTAAATTCTATACATGAAAAAGTTAAGTTTACGGTAAAAGTAGAAAAAGATAACTCATTAGCATTCTTGGACGTCAAACTTATTAAGAAACAAGATGGTTCCATAGGACACACAGTGTATAGAAAAAACACTCACACCGATAGGTATCTCCATGCTACGTCCCATCATCACCCGGCTAATTTCACGTCTGTTGTTTCAGCGCTCATAAGCCGGGCACATATAATATGTGATGCAGACCACATCCGAGAGGAATGGTTACAACTCAAAACAAAGAGCTTGGAAACCCAAGCAAAATGAGGCACAAAATTCCGTAACCGCTCCAGTTGAAAATCGAGCCTTTTTACCATATGTAAAAGGGATTTTGAATGGAATTGGAAGAATCTGGGGCAAATTCAGTATGAAAACTGTTTTTAAACCACCAACCAAGGTTCGCCAACTTCTAAGAACACCGAAAGACACAATTCCATTCCAAAATCCCGGGGTATACTCTGTTCCATGTAGTTGTGCATTATCCTACATCGGTGAAACGAAAATCGGAATAAAAACACGTTTAACTGAACATATAAAAGCCATACAACACAATGCTGTCACAAAATCAGCTATTTGTGAGCATCTAGCTTACAACGAAGATCATTTTATTCGTTTTGATCGAGCCAAATCACTTGCTACAGAAAGATTCTACATGCCAAGGATAGTAAGAGAAGCAATTGAAATAAAAAAACATAAGAATTTCAATAGAGATTCCAGCTTCAAACTATCCGCAACATAGGATCCACTTATAAGTAAGCTTAAACCAACGAAAGCTAAAAGTGATACATCAGACGTTGTAAGCTTTGTGTGCACCCATGAGTATGCAAATATGACGCAACAACAACCAAATGACAATCCACCCACTCAAAGTGAAAGTGCACCAACAACAATGCACCGATACAATCTAAGAGAAAGAGTAACAAACAACACCCATCAAACGTCAGTCTAATCCCGTGACCACGAAGAGTGTAATTTCTTCAAAACGTCGGGAATAAGAAATTTTAATATTTCTAAATGTATACAAAATATTTAATTATTTGTTCTATTGCCATATTTCGAAATTGTTTTTTTAGAAGAAAATGTAAATGTATGTGCAATGGCACCGTTCACAATTATAAATGTAAAGTATTTCAGAAATAAATAAATTCATGAATCTAAAAAGCCAATTATCAAACAGAAAACTACAAGCATTTTTTTGAATAATAAAAATAGAGACAAAAAGTCCCTATTTGCGTTTCGCCTCAATTCTTCAGTTAGATTTTGTCATACAATTCTAAGAAGCAAATTTTGGACGATGTTAACCGGACCTTATAAAAATCACAAAAAGAGTTTGTAAACATCGGCCAAAACTTACTTTAACTGAAGAGCCCTCCGTCATCTCTGCGCGAAACACAATTTCTGGAGTTGAGGCCTCTTGATCCTTTTTTTAATTGAATTTATACTACAAATTTAAAAGGATTTAACTGTATAAGCAAAATATTGCTAGTGGATGAAGTCGTCTCGTATATGTTTAGGATGTTTGTTCCCGCTTTCCAAATAGGAAAGCCGTTGAACATGCTTTCGAATAACAGTTGCCTCTGTTTTCGACTTTTGTAGAGCTGCGTAAAATTGCTTCAAAAACTATTTAACTATTTGCATGATAACTTTACGCCTGGCTTACCCATCTCTTAACACCAAATTGTTAGGTATTTCGGACTTTGACGGAGTAGTGATATTTCTTCGTCATCATCCTGCACGCGCGGTTAAGCTAAGTAAGAATTTTGAAATACGACATGGGCTATGAAAAATTCGTCTTGTATTGACGCTGTCATCATTATGCAACTTTAAAATTGATAACAAAGTGGTGTGTATCGTAATCTGAAAGTTCTGGGTTTTTTCCAAAATAAGTGTATTGCCTTAAAAACTTTTCCATTGATAAGTAAATTTCGCGAGCGTAATTATATTACACAACTGCGAATGTTTCTCTGTCTACTTAAATTAATTAATTTAATCAAAATAAAAATTCCATCAATCGTTGACCCTAACATTTTAATTTTTAAAACAAAAACAAATTATAAATTGTACAGATTCTCTATGCAATATATAAAAGATAACGACGAGTCGACGATGCGTGGGAAAATCCCTTGTGGTCATTCTAATCTGTATATTGGAAATTCTATTTCACTAGGTATGTAAACAATTAATCGGTCAGTTTTTTTTTAGTATTAAATGCGAATTCAATTATAGTTGAATCTTTACAAAACAATTAGTAAGGGCGTTAAGGGAGCCAACCATGCACTTCATTCTGACGGGATGAGATTTGGTGCACTAATAGCCCCATCCTAAATTTACTTTTAATAAGTGTAACGGCGGTGGCAACACTGGCAGACTGGAGATATAAGGGTTGCCTTCTGACCATGTTTTAACACGAAATTTCACATATATTAGCCTATAAATCACGAACCAGACATCGGTTTATGTCGGGGAATGTCTCGTAGGTTTAAGAATACTTCAAGTCATAGGATGTCCATTTTTTGACACCTTCCCCACCCTTGTATGCAGGGAAAGCAAAATACCCTCGACGGGTAGATGAGTGTCGACGAAGAATTTCATACTCCACAGCATATCGGAAGTCCAATTTTATCCATGTATTAGTTTTTTGCATAATCGCTTTCAAAATGGGGGAGGGTGAAGGGGGAAGTGTATCAAACCACTATATATTTGTCTTGGTATTATCTAAGAATATGGCACATGACCTTACGGTAATTTTTAATGCCCAATCTTATGCAATCAGAATAATTTAAATATAATTTATATAGAAAAAGTTAAAACCCTTTTTTAAAATGATGACTAAATTTTCAGTGAAACGAGCATAACATTACCAAATTTCAATGGTATGGTGATGAAACTGGCACACATGTCTCATTTTTCGTAAGAAATAAGAATCAAAAGAGTCCATAAAAATATCTGGGGCGAAAGGGTGTTTTTTTTAGTGAAACAGAAAAGTGTAAAACTATGCCCCGTAAACCCGCCCTAGTACGTTGATGAAAGTTGGTAGTAATGTTTACTTTTTTATTGTTACCGAGAATACAAAAGATAAATCAAATATCTATTGTCAAAGGTGGTTTTTGAGTGAAAACGTTTTATCTGCTCAACTCAAAAAATACATTAATTTTTCCATTAAAACGACGATAACTTTCTTAATGATGATTGTATGATCTTTATTTTACTTAAATTGGAGTCCTTTGAAATCTTGGTTCTTACAAAAAATAAAACGTTTCTACCAACTTTCATCAACATACCGGTTTTGGGAGGGGTTTACTGGTAATAGTAATTCACTTTTTCCTTTCACTCAAAAAAACACTCTTTCGCCCCATATATTTTTATGGACTCTTATGATTCCTATTTCTTACGACAAATAAGACATGTGTGCCAAGTTTCATCACCATACCATTGAAATTTGGTAATGTTATAGTCAGGGGCGTATACAGCTTTAGTTCTTGGGGGGGGGGGTCATGCAAAAAAAAAAAATAACACAAACTAATATTTGTTAAAAGTCAAGTGCCTTAAATTTTTTTTTTTTTTTTTTTCATATTTTACTGTGCGTTGCTATATAAAATAAAAGCGAAAAAATCATAATTAACTATACTAAAGGCTTTTCCAATAGGGACGGGTTGATTTTGGCAGCTCGTGGCGGCCATATTGTTTCTTTTACTTTCGGTCAAAATATCGTCTTTTAATCATTCACTACAGACAAATCATCATGGTGAGTTACAGAGTCGAGCAACACGTGCAAATGATGTTTTAGAGCAGTTAGAAGTTTATCCCAATTTTGGTCGAAAAATCCTCTTTAGCGATGAGGTCCATCTTTGGATGAATGGGTACGTGAGTAAGCAAAATTGCCGGACTTGGGACGACACTAATCCACGCGAGATTTACGAGGTGCCAATGCATCCAAATAAAGTTACTGTTTTGTGTGGATTTTGGGCTGGATGCCTGGAGGCGTCATCGGTCCGTATTTCTTCGAAAATGATGCTGGCCAGGCCATCACCGTCAACGGCGATCGCTAAATGTCAATGATCACCAACTTCTTGTGGCCTAAATTGGATGATAAGGACACTAAAGATATATGATGATGAGGATGACGCTACGTGCCACACAGCCTAATACACAATCGATATTCTGCACGAGCGGTTTCATGGTGTGGTTATCTTGCGCCGAGGCAACGTGAATTGGCCACCAAGATCGTGTTATTTGACCCCTTTGGACTTTTTCTTGTGGGGATTTTTTAAGTCGCAGTCTATGCGAATAAGTTGCAAACCACCTCGACCCTCAAAGACAACATAATCGATGCCATCGGTCAAATTCAGCCTGATTTATGCGCCAAAGTCATCGAAAACTACATTTTCACTACGCCAATTTAGGCAATTTCCTTGAAAATATATATTTCGAACTTCCAAAGCCTATTCAAAATGAAATGAGCTACCTACCTATACAAAAAAAATTAACAAACTAAGACGAAAACACTTTTTTGGTAGTTTCAAAATTACCTCATTTTCGGTTCCAAAGAAAATTAAAATAAACAACTGAGTCGAAAGAACCTTCATTAGCTGGACCAGTGAACACGCTATTCGTTTTTATTCCTGACTGTTACATTTTTTATTTCGGAGGGCCTCAGCAACAGCATACAGCAATCTCCAGTTGCCTGACCAAAGACAATCAGTTAAGCTAGCTGTGAAAATACTGAGGAAGAAAATTTTTTGGATTCGCTTGATCATTTATTTTGAATTTTATTCCGAATTTATTTTAATCCTTTCAAAGTTTTTATTTCAGCGAATTGAAGTTGCAGGAAAAATTAGTAAAATATCAAAGGTACTGTGCAGTGTTTTCTGTTTCTTAGTTTTAGTAAATAGATATAAATATTCACTACTGAAAATGAAAACAATAGCTCTGATTTTCAAAAATGACCACTTGTGTAAATTGCTCTTTTTACAATAGTTGAAAAACTAAAATACATTACTTACTTACTTTACTTTTGATGGCGCTCACAGCCCAGTATGGGCTTCGGCCTCAACTAACAAGCCCCTCCAGCCAGCTCTGTCCCTAGCTAGCCGCTTCCAGTTGCGCACACCGAGTGCTTTGATGTCGTCATTCACTTGATTGCACCACCTGTTACGGGTCTCCTTGGTTCTATGAGAGAGGGCCTTACTACTTCAATGCCTTCTTAGACCGAAGAAACAGCGGTTGGCAAGAGTAATTCTTCGCTTGATCTCTGCACTGATGTCATTTTGCGATGTAATAGTGGAGCCCAGGTAGACAAAGTCCTTGACAACTTCGAAGGTTTATCTGTCCATCGTGATATTTTGCCCGAGTCGACGATGTTGAGATTCCTCTCTCGATGACAGCATATACTTCGTCTTGTCCTCATTAACCGCCAATCCCATTCTAGCCGCCTCCGATTCAATGTTCGCAAATGCCCCAGCCACAGCTCGCTTCGTTCTGCCGACAATGTCTATGTCATTCGCATATGCAAGCATTTGAACGGACTTTTGATAGATTGTACCGCTGGTGTTGACATGTGCGTTGCGTACAATTGCTTCAAGAACGATGTTGAATAGGTTGCATGATAACGCGTCGCCTTGCCTCAATCCTTTCTCAACATCAAAGGAATCGGTGGTCTTCTTACCAATTTTGACGGAGCAGCGAGATTTCTCCATCGTCATCCTGCACAGGCGGACGAGTTTGGCAGGGATGCCGAGACTCGACATGGCTCTGTATAATTCGTCCCTTTTCACGCTATCATACGCGACTTTAAGATCGATAAAAAGGTGGTGTGTATCGATCTGGAATTCCCGGGATTTTTCTAAAATCTGTCGGAGTGTGAACATTTGATCGACGGTTGACTTGCCTGGCCTTAAACCGCACTGATAGGGGCCGATCAGATCGTTGACAAAAGGTTTTAAGCGGTCACACAGGATGGCCGACAAGATTTTATAAGCCACGTTTAGGAGACTAATTCCTCTGTAGTTGGTACATTTCAGAACATCTCCCTTTTTATGGATGGGGCACACTATACCGAGGTTCCATTCATCGGGCATACTTTCCTCCGACCAAATTTTGCAGATGAGCTGGTGTATGCTCCTAGCCAATTTATCTCCCGCTGATGAAAATACATTACATATTCGTATTATAATTGAATACAAAGATTCTTTTTTGTTGCGTTTCAAGAATAGTGTGAACAAAGTTCACGAGTCATTTCGATATGCCTCTGATTTGGAAAAAATGTATGTCACTAAGACTGCCACCGATGGAAAAGTGAAAGGCACCTTCCAAAATAAATATGTACATCAAATATACCTAATCTTTCTTACCAGTAAGCCTTTCTGATAAAAATAATGGGCAAAATTGTTAAATTCTACGAGCCAAGTCGCTTTTCGTCAATAATTCCATCCGACTGGTCAAACGGTTCACCGCAAGGAGTTCCAAAAAATCTCCTTTACCATAGCTATTGGATTTTGCTTTTTGGTTACTTTGTAAAAGTAATCCACATCCAAATCAGTAACAATATTGTTCGATCGTAAATATTGAATAAGTGCAAACAAAATCCTTTCGTAATAGGTTTTCATCATAGTTTTATATATTTATGTCTTTTATCGTTAAAATTAATATTTTTTGGTTAGAATAACTACTTTTTTGCTTTTAAAAATAATTTGTCATACAGAAATCAAACAAAACAATTTCTGTATGTGTTCTATAATGTGTTTAAAGATTTTATTTTCAGAAAAAAAAAATGTTCTTTTTTTGAAAATCCTATTAGTTTTTACTTTACTGAGTGAAAATTTGGTAACAACTCCGCACTTTGATTTCTGTTTGGTTTAACAGGTTTTGGCAGTCATCTCAAAACGGAAACTAGCCTATGCATATATTTTAAGATTTGAATGTATTATCATATGAGAAGTTTGTTGTTGTGTTAAATTTCTTATTGAATTGAAGTTACCAACATTCAAATTCTCTATTGAATTCTAAATTAACAATCAAAAATCCTACTAGCTTTCTAAGTAACCAACTTTCATTTTTTTTTCTATGTGGTTACAAAATAATTATTTCAGATCAACAAAATAATCTTGAGTTCTCGGGGGGGACATGACCCCGTGACCTCCCCCCCCCTGTTTACGCCGTTGGTTATAGTCTGGAAATAGTCTAACGGCGTCAAATCGCACGACCGAGGCGGCCAAGCGACTGGTCCATTTCGTGAGATAACACGTTCTCCAAACTTGGTTTCCAATTAATAGATTGTGAAATTCTCTGGGTGGCTTGTGGCGCCATCCTGTTGGAACCACATGTCCTCCAAGTCCATATCATCCAATTGGGGCCAAAAATTTTCGGTTATCATTGAACGGTAGCGATCCCCATTCACAGGACGTGCCGGTCTTGATCATCACGGAAGAAGTACGGCCCAATGATGCGGCGGGCCCATAAACCACACCAAACCGTAATTTCGGGATGCAATGATGACTCATGGAGTACGTGTGGATTGCTGCCTGACCAATACCGCATATTTTGTTTATTGACGAAGCCATTCAGCCAGAAATGAGCCTCATCGCTGAAGATGATTTTTCGATGAAAATCCGAATCATTTTCAAGTTGTTGCTCAGCCCAATTCAAGAACATACGACGGTTCTGGTGGTCAAGCGGCTTCAGTTCTTGCGTCAATTTAATCTTGTAAGGATGTAGGCCAAGATCTTTTCCCAACGCTTGAGAACGACGTGTGAGAGACACATTTGGGCTTGAACATTTTGTACTGTGCCTGTGGATTCAAATTTTTCCACTGGACGTTCAATTGTTGATCTGCTAGGACGATTATGACGACCATAAATTGGACGTAGCGCTCTTAACGTTGAGGCCACTGACTCCGAATTTCGGTAGTAAATTTTAATAATTTCGACTCGTTGTTGGCCCGTATATCTTTCCATTATGAAATGGCAAACCTTACTGAAGAGAAATGTCAAAAGAGCGGCAAGAAATATGACGTCGTTTGCTGTTCCTGTTGCTCTAGTTTTGTAGCGTTCCTGTTGAAAAACTTATATTATATATACTTAAAACTTATATTATATATACTTACTATTTTTGGTGATCGTTGCTGGGACAGACGCATCAGTCCGTGTCCAAACATGTGGAGTTGTGGTGCAACCGAATCAACAGTGAAAAGGAAGCGTGTTGCAGAGCCCATGGACACTCCCGTCACTCTAACTGCAGCGGAGGGATGACATGTGCGTGATGAGATTAATAATAAATTGTTTGTAAGAATTATATGTAGTTAAAAAAAAATTAATTTCTTTAAACTATGAAAGTTTTTTAAATAAGGTTTTGTAAATTAAACAAAATATTAGTGTGAAATGTTGATCACAAATATTTGTATCCAAGATCTTGCCCTTATCTAGTATTTATTCTAGAAATTATATTCTCAATACATTTAGGAAAAAGTTTTTGATATCATTTAGCCAAACCAAGTCAACCAAAAGAAAAAAACGGATCTTGAAATTTAAAATCCAAAGCAAGCCACATATAGCTAGTACCTACCAATATCGCAACAAAAGTTTTCGATGACAAAAAAAAAATAACAAACATAGTTTTAAGTCCAAGTTATTTATTTTTTTTATATTTTCTTTAAACCATTTCACTCGAAAAAACATTCTGGTGTCTCTGATTGCTAACCATTTTTATTTACTTTCGCATACCATTTGCGAACGTCTGCAACTGCTAAACCTAGCGTTTCCATGCGCCTTGCAACATTCATCCTTTTCACGATTGATACGATTGCATACTTTATCACAGGCTTCCACACGAACTTTTCGGGCCTCGGTCTCTGTTGCAATCAGCATAACACATGCAAGGAACATCACAAGGAAGATGGTGGATTTTTTGAAAGCAGCCATTTTTTTGTATTATATTGATGGTTTGGTTGGATAACACTCTGATTAAGAAGAACTTTTTTCTGTGATGTTTCCAGTGAGAATGCTTCTGCTATTTATACAAAGCTAAAAACATTAACCAAGTCAATATAACATATTAATGAGGCTAAATATACATGGAATATTTAAATATTCTTTATTTAATAAATCTTTAAAAATATATTTACATAATGTATGTAGGTTAGGGCTGGCCACGAGACGATAAACTCTGCGATACATTTGTAAGTCTCGTCTCGGTCTCGTTAAAATCGAAAATTTTCAGTCTCGTCTCGGTCTCGTTTCGGTCGCTTAAAAGGCAGTCTCGTCTCGTCTTGTCTCGGTCTCGCATGACGAGACCGAGACTTTTCTCGTCTCGTGGACAGCCCTAATGTAGGTACCTGGTACATGTGTATATTATTATTAAAATTTGGAGTAAATTTAATTATAAGCCTTAAACAAACTTGAACCGCAATTCAAGATTTTTGTTGACACTTTCAATAAAAACAAACAAAAAAAAGATTCTTCATTCATAAAACAGAAAACAATCACAGTCAAATTGATAACGAGTTTATTTTTCTATAGGCAATTGAAAATACCTTTTAGTAAGGAACAATAATTGCGTTCACTGGTTTTTATTATGGAACATGTTTGTGTGGGACTTAAACTTACTTAAAACACAAAACTCGCTTAAATTCACCCATGCATTTATGAGAGAATGGCCTTACTGTTCATTTTTCAATGTTGTGGGTATAACTCGAAAACTAAGCCTTTGTGGATTAAACTTAAGAAAAATAGGAAATAAGATTTTCCTATCAAAATTGGTTGTTAAAAATTAAAGTAGGACAATTAAACAGGTTTTTCGATTTTTTTTAGGTCTGTTTTTGTTAACTTGGCCTGCTTAAATTTTCTTATAAAAAAATTTTTAGCAACCAATTTTGATAGACAATCTTATTTCTTATAAAAAGTTAAAAAAAAAAAAAAAAAAAAAAAAAATCGGGTGGCACAACGGCTCATGAAGAACCAGGGCCTAGTGACTAACAACTCGCAACCATTCCTGTGTGCGCCTTTCGACAGGAATGGAAGGGACCTACAATTTTATGCCGAATCCGAACGGCTAGAAGAGAAGCACTTATTCGTGACAAGTGATACTCTTGGAGGATTTGTCAATTCCTCGCAAGAGGCAGTAGCCCTGAAAAAAAAACTTTTTAGTTTTTAGGTGGACGAGGCTGGGAAGCGATCCCAGACCTCCAGCGTGACAGTCGAACGCACTAACCATTACGCTACGGGCCACTACATGGTGCTTTTAGAGTAAACGTTAATACTTTAACGACAAGCGAATGGTTAATTGAAGATCAAAGAGGTTGTGACAAATGAATAAACACGTTTGTTGCTAATGACTTGTACGTTTGTCACAAACAATACAGTGACTGCTGGTTTTCCCTAAATTCTGAAATCTCAAATTATATTATTTTATTTTAATTGAAAAAAATGTCAAGTTTTACTTACCTGGATTTGAACTGGTATCTTTCCGTTCCGAGAGCGAGCGTGCATCCACTGAGCTAATTTGCAACATAAAGTTCTCCGGCAAAATGTTAATCAGTTGAAAACTTCACAAATTTTCATTTTATTTTGTTGCGTGTTAGCGTGTGCTAAGTAAACCTTTGTGATACAATTTTTTGAAAACTTCTTGCCAAGGAACTAAACATGATAACCAGAACCGGTTTTTTGCTTTTTTTTCATATGTATAGTATCTTTTGATTTTAAAAATCTAAAATTATTTTGAAAACAAAAACAATATTAAGAAATGTGGCTAAGACCATTTCATGTATTTTAATTAGTTTTGGCAACACTATGACGACCGAAGTATTTAAAATATCGGTTAAGTTTTTGTTTTAAACTATTTCTACGTAGATGTGCTCTTAGGACTGAATCAAAACTTTTAAGATAGTCATTTTGTTTAAGTTTTGTAGGCAAAACTAAACTTATTGCTAATTAAGCAGATAGCACATGTTGGGTTTAAATTTGATGAAGACAATTATTGTTTTTATGTGTTGTAAATTAATTATATGTTGATGGAAACCCAACATGTGCTTTTAATAAGTATTCAATGCTTATATTTTTATCATTTTAATTTAATTTTTCCAAAAAAAAAAAAACAGGTTGGGCACCAGCAGGGATTGAACCGGCAACCCTCAGGTTCTCCATTCTCCAGTCATATGGATTTAGTACGATACTAAAAAGATAAAATAGCCAGTTGGTGATTTTAACTTTAGTAAAATGCTAGGGGATAGTACGATGCTAAACTCGTTTAAAATTAGCAAAACACATTTTTTAACCAATTATCATACTTAAATTGATTTAACATTTAAAATTGAAGTTTTATGTTGAATGCAATTATTTTAACAATTATTTTTAATGCAAACATTTTTAAACTAGCATTTATTTTATTTTGTAATGCAAATATTTTCAAATTTTTACTTTGCTATTTTTTAAAGCAACAAATTTCAAATTTTGAATCGCATTCTTTTTAAATGCAACATATTTTCAATTGAAATTTGATTTTTTGTACAAGTAGTGCTGAACTTCAGAACAATACCAAATTGATCAAGCAAAACAAGTATTGAAACGTACCCAATAGATACTTGCCCTATAGATTATCTGAAATTGGTTAGATAGGAATTAAACAAATAAAATATTTTTTCCAAATAGGAAATTTATTGCTCCAAGCGAATTTCTTTTAAAGAAACCTAAAATCTAAAATTCTTTCGCCTCAAAAGCATGAAATGTTTACGACAAGCATAAAGTTAATTTGTAAAAATAAGATTTAAAAATATATACCCTGCAATCATTCAATCGCTTGCTACAAATTAGTTTACTTCCTACGAAGTCCCAAATTTTCGATTCATTAGTTGCAAACAATTGTAATTTATAAAGTAAACGTAAAACTTTTTGCAGCAAACTGCATTTCAAAAGATTTATTCGCAATCGATTAATTCGTTTGCCATAAACAATTACACTTGCTTGCAAACAACATGGCGTTTGAATTTGGTAAACTGATCTCCGAACGAATGGGTTATTTGTTATATGTTTGATGCAATGGAATTACTTTCTGCGGCGACTGTAATACAATTGCTACAAATGAAATACGTTTGCAGGGATTGTATACGTTTGCAGGGATTGTATATTTTTTCCAAATAGGAAATTTATTGCTCCAAGCGAATTTCTTTTAAAGAAACCTAAAATATTACAATTACAGCAAACAAAATTCGTTAACCACAAACTCAAAAAAAAATATTAATTTTCTCAGTATGGGTGAATTTAAGCGAATTTCGTGTTTTAAGTAAGTTTAAGTCCCACACAAACATGTTCCATAATAAGAACCAGTGAACGCAATTATTGTTCCTTACTAAAAGGTATTTTCAATAGCCTATAGAATAGTAAACTCGTTATCAATTTGACTGTGATTGTTTTCTGTTTTATGAATGAAGAATCTTTTTTTTTGTTTTTATTGAAAGTGTCAGCAAAAAACTTGAATTGGTTCAAGTTTGTTTAAGGTTTATAATTAAATTTACTGAGACTTTTAATAATAACATACTACATATGTACATACATGAAAACATACAAAACTTTATTAAATAAAGAATAAACAAATATTCCATATTGATTTGGCCTCATTAATTTATAATATTGACATGGTTAATGTTTCTCACTTTGTATAAATAGCAGAAGCATTCTCACTGGAAACACCACACAAAAAGTGTTCTTCTTAATCAGAGTGTTATCCAACCAAACCATCAATATAATAAAAGAAATGGATGCTTTCAAAAAATCCACCATCTTCCTTGTGATGCTCCTTGCAATGCTGATTGCAACCGAAGCCCGGGCAAGGGCGTACGCAGGGGGGTCGGGATTACAGCATCCCCGCCCTAGAGGTTTAGACTAGTTTGAAAAAAATATCGATCTTTTATTCAAATCCTTTTGTTATCAAAATGCATGAGAGAAATATACATACATACATAGGTATTCACATTATGTACCTATATTTCATAATAAATATTGCCAAACTAAAATTAATTTGTGCGTTAAATGAAATGATTTTTAATAAACAAAAATTATAAGGAGTTTAAGCTTTTTGGAATAATTTAAAATCTTTAAAAATAAAGAGACGTTAAAAAACAAGAGACGTTAAACAGATTTATTGAAGTTGCAGGGCTTGATCAAAAGAAACGCAATGGGCAAGGCTATGGCAAGGATATGGCTGTTCAATAATGTCGGGCTAAGAAAATGGTCTGCAGGCAATTTTGAGAAAAAAAAAAAAATACCCCAATTCTCTGTTAATGACCTGTATGATGTTGCAGAAATTCGAAACACAAAAGCAACGATCAAAGATGTCATTAACTTTTACCGCAACGCCCTTACAGGGGCTGAGATGGCTGGGGCACGTGGAGTGGAGGACAGCAACGCACCTGCCCGACGAGTCTTCGAATCCAACCGCGATGGGGTACGCAGCAGAGGAAGAACCCGTAACAGGTGGCGCAATCAAGTGAATGACGACATCAAAGCACTCGGTGTGCGCAACTGGAAGCGGCTAGCTAGGGACAGAGCTGGCTGGAGGGGCTTGTTAGTTGAGGCCGAAGCCCATCCTGGGCTGTGAGCGCCATCAAAAGTAAAGTATAGTAAGTAATTTGAAAAATAATATAAAAGCGAAATAGTAAATAATCTATGTATGCACTTATAAAAAGTTTGAAATAAAGAAAGTTTAGCGATTTTAAATATTGATACATGTAAAATTAGCAACTTATGTTTGAACATAAGGCTTCATATTTTCAGGACGAGATACACCTTCATATGGCAGGCGAGAAATTTGCAAATTTTCTAAGTCCTTAATAAAATATCGATCATTATGTAAAATGTTTACGACCTTTTATGGCCCTTTATATTTTGCCAAAAATTTTTTGTTTAAACCGGGAGTATTCACAACGTTTTTTATCAGTACTCGTACCCGATTTTATACTGAAATGGTTTTTTGTGGCGTTTATCGAAATAAAGTTTATTTTGGTTTTGACTTTGGACAGTTTTCTCACTTGGTTTTTTCGAAGATCTTCCAAATTTCGCTGTTCTCGGTCTATTATATTTTCGTCTAAATATTTGATAAAGTCATTTATAACACCCTTTTGGACAACTTTAAAAAGCAGCATGCTGGGACCAGTACCTGTGCTTTTGTTCTCGGTGTTATTGAGTGCAAACTCAACCTTTTTCAAGTATTTTGTCCATTCACCCGGTTCAACTTCGCTTTCTTTTGACAACAACGGAGTTAAGCACCACCTGTTGATTCGCTCAACTTGCCCGTTTGATTGAGGAGAACTAGTAGCGATCTTTATGTGTTGAATACTGTATTTTTCACAAAAAGTAGACAAATTATCAGAGGTAAAGCAACTTCCCCTACCCGAAATGATGCGAGTTGGTTTGCTATAAAAGCAACATAAGAATCTAGGCATTGGATAACTTCTTTAGTTGTTGTACTTTTCCCCGCATAAAGTATATTTTGAAAATCCGTCAACTATAACGAATATATGCTTTTTTTATTGCTACAAGAAGTGGGTAATGGAACATAGTGGTCCATATGAAGCGTTTCAAAGGGTTTGTCACCTTTAGGGATATTTTGTAACACTGCTTCCTTTTTCCGCTAACAGGAGAAAAATGTACACATTTTTGTTTGATTTTGTTTTTCATACCAGGAAACCAGTACGTTTTCCTCAAAAAATCGTAACATTTTTCAACACCAAGATGACATAAACCTTCATGGTGTGTTTGGATTACATTTCTTTCCATATTAGACGGAACATAAAAAAACACTTTTTTGTTTATCTTGCGGTAAACAAACCCATTAATAAATTCGTAAGTGGGGCTTTCCCTCTTCTCCAACATTTCAACTAAACTTTTTATAGTGGGATCTTGATGCAGCAAGTGCAAGTGCAAAACAAATTACGTTCGTAAACATCAAAAGTGTGTAGAAATCAAGTCGTCGGGCAGTTTGTCCCGAAAAAAAGCATTCTGCTAAAATAAGGTAAATTCTGCTGAAAAAATGAAAATTAAAAAAGGAAAACATGTAGGTCGATATCAGTGCTGGGAAGTCGAGGGAAAAATCCCTTTTCGTGCGCATTCTGACCTCAAAAGGGACAAAGGGAAATCCGACAGGTTTTGTGGGAATTTGTTCTTAAATCCGAAAACAAATTCTAATCAATTCCGATTTATTCGGAGCTCTTACGAAGTTTAACAACGACTGCCTTTTACCTATTGAAGAGATATATTTTGGACCAAAATGCTTTGAATTATTTGAAGACAATTTAATTGACAAAACAGTTATTTTCGAAGTGAAAAATAGTTGCAAAAATTTGCTTGTAACTTCTTTTAATGATATGAAAAAAACATTTCCTGTTCAAGATTCTTTACTTTTAGAGTTCTTAAATCCTAATATGGCCCTAAATTTAACAGAAAGGATGCAAAAACTTAACAATTTTAAATAAAGTTCTTAATTTGGAAACTTCCAAAGTTACATTTGAGTTGCGATCATTTCCTTCTTACTTTAATGACACTCAAAAACAAAAGATTCTTTCACTTACTGTTGAAGACTGCAGGACAAAAATTGTAAATCTAAAAGACATTGACGCAGAATTTGTGTATCCAAATTTAAAAAAAAATTATAAGGTTTGCATTAGCTCTACCTCATTCTAACCCTGAGGCTGAAAGAATTTTCAGCATTGTCACCGATGTTAAAAGAAATAAAAAGAAATGGTATGAATAATAGCACATTCAACTCAATTTGAATTTGTCGATCTGATTTAGCTAATAAAAATCAAACATATGTAGATTATGAAGTCAGTGATCGCCACTACAAGTTATAACGATATAAATACAAAACTAAATAATGTTTCTAATGAACGAATTGGAACATTATATTATTTTTTATTAAATCATGCTGATTTATGTAACTAAATGTGTATATAATTTTAAAACAAGAACTTAATTTATTAAAGAAAAATTACAAAACCTACCCTGTACATAAATAATGTGATTTTCGCTGTTTTTTTTTCTGAGGGAAATAAAAAAATTAAATGAAATGATTTGTGGGAAAAAAAGGGATTTTGAGGACTGGTAAAAGGGAATTCTCTCAAAAAAGCCCCCCCAACACTGGTCGATATGGTATAAGTAAATGAAATGGCTTCGAAATACATATATTATCAGGATATTTGTCCATCACAGAATATTTTGTTGCATATATCACTCAGAATCCCTAAAATTGGCTTTCCCCATGCGAAAATTTAATCTCAAAAATGTCGTAATTTTTTTTTAATAATGTTTCAAAAAAAACTCTGTTTTTTTTAGGTTTATTAACCCATCATCATCGTAGCCATCCTTCAATGAAAATTGACAGTTTATATAACAGATAGGTAAGACACATGATTTTATCGTACACAAAATATTTCGTTCCAAATGTCACCCAGAAGCCCTAAAATCACCTTTTCCCGCGTGAAAATTTAATAAAAAAATATCGTCTTTTTAGCAATAATTCTAAGTCAATCGGATTTTCTGCGCTGCCATGCTTACAAACACAAATTTATTAAAAAAAAAAACTGCCGCCTACTTGCTTTTAGCGGGCAGAAGAAGAATATAATCGATATGCAAAAGCTAAACAGGTATGCGGCAGATCTTTCTGCGATTAATCTAAATCTAGTAGAAGTCTTTGAATAAGAACTAGTCAATACTTATAGAAATTAGCTCATAAAGTGAACAAAATAATTAATTTCTCAAAAAATGTCAACCTTATTCTCGGCAGGAAACAATTTAAAGGAAAGCCTTCTAACAGTACCTAACTTAAATAGAGTGTTTTTTTATATTTTCGACTTTATGCTAATACTTACTTACTTACTTAGGTCCTCGGACCTATTACGTCCGTGATGTTTCCCTTACGGGACATAGGGCCTCCACTACACCTACGCGCCATCGTGTACGATTTCTTGAATTGTATTTCAGCTCTCTCCAACTTTTCCCCAGTCGTCCCGATTCCTGTTCGACCGTTCTTCGCCATGTACTTCTAGGCCGGCCCACTTGTCTTCCCTTCTGTGTGAGCGGGTTCCACTGCATTGCTTGAGATGCAATGCACCGATCGCCTTTTCGAAGCGTATGGCCAATCCACTGCCACTTTCTTCTTCGTATAATGGAGTCTATGGGCTCCTGACCCGTTCTCGCATGAAGTTCGGCATTTGAGATACGGTTGGGCCAGAAAATCCTCAAGATGCTTCGTAGACATCTATTAACGAAGGTTTGCAGCTTTCTAGTGACAGTTTCAGTGACTTTCCAAGTGCTGCAGCCGTAAAGCAGAACGGATTCAACATTGGAGCGGAACAGTCGTAGGTTGGTCTTCAAGCTAAAAGAGTTGTTTCTCCATATTTTGGACAGCATTCCGAACGCAGCCTTTGCTTTTCTGATTCGGCTGTTTACGTCCAGTTCAGTTCCGCCACCCGTAGAGACAATACTCCCAAGATATTGGAAATCCTGTACCATCTCTACGGGTTGTCCAGAAATATTTACTTGGATTGATGAGGAAGTTCCAAGGCTGATCCTTTTAGTTTTTGCCGAGTTGATCTTAAGCCCTACGATTTCTGCTTCTCTCTCCACCCTTGTTGTCATTTGATGGAGATCCATGATCCTATGAGAGAGTAAGCATACGTCGTCCGCGTAGTCCAGATGTTTGAGGTGAGATTGCAGAGTCCACTGAATTCCTCCATTTCCACTTGACAAAGCTGCGTGCAGTACGTCACTTATCACCAACAGGAACAGTATTTGTGACAGTATACAGCCTTGCCTAACTCCACTTTGGATTTCAAACTCCTCTGACAGCCTACCTTTGTGCAAAACGTGACATCTGGATCCATCATATGTAGCCTTGATAATAGCAATCAATTTATCTGGGATGCCCCTCCTGTGCAAAGCAAGCCAAATAAATTCTCTATTGACACTGTCGAACGCCTTTTCAAAATCGATGAACAGCAGGTGAAGTGGTGATCGATATTCAACGCACTGTTCGATGATGATCCGCAAGGTGTTGATGTGATCCACACAGGAAGATCCAGTGCGGAAACCTGCTTGTTCGGCGTCTAGTGTGTCTTCGAGGTGGTCTTTAATTCGGTCCAATATTATCCTTGCTATTATCTTGGCTACTGCAGGCAGAACGCATATTCCTCTCCAGTTTTCGCACTGTGTGAGATCTCCTTTCTTTAGGAGCTTGACAATCATTCCTTTTTTCCACTCTTCAGGAAAGCTCTCTGTTTCCCAAGCTCTCTTAATAAGTGGGTGCAGTAGCTCGCTCGATGTCGTTGGGGCTGCTCCTAAGAGCTCTGCAGGAATACCATCAAGTCCAACCGCTTTGTTGTTCTTCAGTGCTTTGATGGCGGTGATAATTTCTTCTTTACTGGGGGTACGGTGCTTATTCGGGAAATTGTTACTTCGGGTAGCTCAGTGGGAATAGGGTTCACTTCACTTGCGAAAACGCGGTTTAAAACCGCAGAAAAGTGTTCCCTCCACCTTATGAGCTGGTTCTCATCCGAAATTAGCAGGGATCCGTTTGTGTCTTTAACCAGGTGTTGTTTAGAGCTCTGGACACCAGTGAGCTCTTTGGTAATTCTGTAGACGGTCCTACTGTCACACCTACTAGCGGCTTCTTCTGCTTCTGTAGCCAGTGCGTTGATGTAGTTACGCTTATCATGTCGCACACTACGGTGAACTTCCCTCATCTTCATGCGGTACGTAGACTCAAGTTCGTTTCTCCCTGCAGCTGGGGTAGCTGCGATGCGAGCTTTAAGGTGTTTCCTTTCTTCGATCCTTGCCCAAGTTTCGTCGGAAAGCCAAGCACTGTTTCTCCCTTGCGCCCGGCCGACTATACTTTCAGCACCGGATATGAACACATTTTTCACAGCACACCAATGATTTTCGATGGATGTGGTTTCCGTGCTGCTGATTGCGTTCAATCCTTGTGAAAGGTGGTCCCCTAGTTGTTGGCGCACTGCGGGATCCTTTAGTGTATCTGTATTAAACTTGGGCATTCGAGTATTTCCTTGGGATCTACGAACTGCAGCTGTACGCAATCTTACGGTAGCAACCATCAGATGGTGGTCCCGGGCCATTCCCATGTCAGCACCTCTTCTGTTACGGACGTCCTGGAGACTGCTTCTAAAACGCCGGCTGATCGCGAAGTGGTCAATTTGGTTGGAAGTTGCTTGTCTGTCAGTCGACACCCAACTGACTTTGTGGCACGTCTTATGCTCGAACATGGTCTCTCCAATAACAAGGCCGTTGGCGTTGCAGAAATCGACAAATCGTTCGCCATTGTCGTTTCGGTTACCAACACCATGTTTTCCCATGACATGCCTTAGCCCAGAGTTGTCATTGCCAACCTTGGCATTTAAGTCTCCCATCACCATAACTATATCACCTAGTGGAACGCTATCATAAGCAGCACTCAGCCGGTTATAAAAGGCCTCCTTCTCCTCGTCAGAAGAGAGCAAAGTTGGGGCGTAACACTGTATGATGGTGACGCGACGTACTCTAGTCCGGAACCTGGCTTTCAGGATCCTGTCACCTAAAGGCTCCCAGAAAATTAGGCTTTTGAGAGCTGTTTTGGAAAGCAGCAATCCAACGCCAGATTCCCGAGCGCTTCCAGGTGTTTTTCCGGAATAGAATAGTACAGTGTTACGGGTTGGTGACTTGAACTTCCCCGAACCCAGCCATCTAACTTCACTTATCCCTAAGATGTCCATCCTATACCGCATGAATTCCTTCTCTAGTTGCAGGAATCTGGCATTCTGAGGACCTTCTTTTCCATTGTCAAGAAGCGTCTTCACATTCCAGAAACCAATCTTTGTCCGGGTACAATAGCCAAAAGTCGTCAACGAGTTATCATTAATTATCCGAGGCGTAGTGTTGGTTTCGGTAGCGGGTTGATTTCAGTTACGGAGAATGCTAACCTCCGTAACCTATTCTAGAAAGCTAGGCCTTTTCGCACTTGTAATTTTGGCCTATTTATGTATATTGGGATACATAAATAGTTGCCCGGGGACCACCACGAGGAGGTAAAACAAGCACTTCATCGTGACTGATTGTTGCGCTACTGGCCCAGACCAAGTTCTGAGCAATCAATAGTTTCCCGATCAGGCACGATGCAGGCTGACAAGTAGTGTACTAATTCAGAGAAAAAGTTTTTTTTAAAGAATAACTTTCGTATTTTTCAAAATAGTTTTCATTTTAAACGGAGTTGAAACATTATTGTCCTTCAAGTCAAGATTTCGACTTTTCGTGATAAAATATAATATTTATGAACAACTTAAATTAAATACACAGTGATTGAAATGTTGAGGTCTTGACTATAAGGAAAAATCTGTTTTTACCTCGAAAACGGCTCCACCGATTTTTAAAAAAATTTTAAAAATTCAGTTTTTCAAAAACTGGTTTTTGAAATTCCTTGAAATCTTTGTAATTAATTTGAAATTAGTTTTCCAAATTCGTTCCCTTAAAATGTTTCCAAAATGTTATCCATACAAACATTAATTTATTAAGAGGGAATCAATATACGCAAATTCGGTTTTCATGAAAGGAAATCTTATGCCTTAAACCAGCAGCTCTTCAATGATTATAATACATTATTTTCACAGTGAAAATTCTTGATCAACATTTTAAAAAATAAACAAACTTTTTAAAAATTCTAATATTTATTAATTTTTTTTTATATATTCGAAAATTAGGTATATTCTGTGTTTGCTTTTCATTTTTAAACAAAAATATTCTGGTTCTTCTAATTTGTCCACGCTTTTATCCACTCTCGCATACCATCCGTCCACCCCAGCAACTAACATGGTAAGCGTTTCCATGGGCTCTGCAACATTGGTCCTTCTCACGATCGATACGACCACATACTTCATCACAGGGTTCCACACGGACATGACCTGCCTCAGTCTCAGTGGCAATGATCATGAAACACACAAGGACTACAAGGAAGATAGTGGATTTCTTGAACGAAGCCATTTTTGATACTCAGATTAAAATGATATTTTATTTTGTGATATTTTGAACTTGTGCTGCTCCTTTTTATATGAATTATTGTATGTAAATGTAAACGAAGTCATTATTATTTTTATTAAAGCAGATTTAATCATTAAATTGTATATGTTTTGAAAAGTTTTACAAAGTAAAACAATGGTTGTAAATTAAACCTCAATAAACTTCATTCAATTAAAGATATCTGTTGACACAATCAATAAAATTAATAGCCATTTATAAAATACAAAAGTAAGGTTATTAAAGTTAAATTGACATGCAATCCCGATTCAAGGTATTAAGAATCAATAAACATGTGTACATTCATAAATCCAAGCTATAAAAATTTAATTCCATATTTCGAATACTTATTTAATAATACGTATTCTTTTAAAAATAAAAATATAATCAGCCAAGTGGCCAGCCAGTAAGGAAAGGCGAGGGGGCACTTGCCCCCTGCCTCTGGGCTGTTTCAACATACTAACATATTTTTCGAACGCTAAATGTAAGGTTCAAATCATCTACCTCTGCAAAAACTACACTTAAAATTACAATTTATATTTTGTAAAAATGGGACTTAAACTTTCTTTTTTGTAACCGTGAATATTCTTAAAACCCGGTAAAAAAGATAAAAATCGGTATAGCGTGGTATCCGTTGAAATGGAAAAAGAAAGATTTTAGCTTAGAAGAATTCTTCTTTTAATATGATATGTATATTTTTGAAGGGCAATCTAATAATGATAAAAAATGGGGTTCTAAATTTGTGTATACATATAAAAATAGGTTGCTCTATTATAATATCACACACACCTTTTAGCCAAGGAATTATCCTTGAAACTAAAATCACTAGTGACAAAGCTCATCGGTTAGAAACGCGCATCATTTTGTGTCTATGGTTAAAGATTCCCGAATAAAAGAAGATGAAATTATGGTTAACTTCGACGTAACTTCTTTATTCACAAACGTCCCTATTAAAGAATGCTTAGATGTGATAAAATCAAAATTATCAGATTCTGAGAACGACTCTAAATTGCTGGAACTTGAACTTACGTCGGGGTATTTCCTATATAATGGGAAATACTATTTACAAATTGATGGTGTTGCTATGGGATCACCAGTAGCGCCAGTAGTAGCCGGTATATGGATGCAACATTTTGAAAAACTAGCTTTAGAAACTTCACTAGTAAAACCTACAATTTGGAAGAGGTATGTAGATGATACTTTTTGCATTCTCAAAGAAAATACCATAGATAGTTTTTTGAATCATCAAAATTCTATACATGAAAAAGATAAGTTTACGGTAGAAGTTGAAAAAGATAACTCTTAAGCATTCTTGGACGTCAAACTTATTAAGAAACAAGATGGTTCCATAGGACACACAGTGTATAGAAAAAACACTCACACCGATAGGTATCTCCATGCTACGTCCCATCATCACCCGGCTAATTTCACGGCTGTTGTTTCAGCGCTCATAAGCCGGGCACATACAATATGTGATGCAGACCACATCCGAGAGGAACAAAAACATGTCGACATGGCATTAAAGAAAAATAGTTACAACTCAAAACAAAGAGCTTGGAAACCCAAGCAAAATGAGGCACAAAATTCCGTAACCGCTCCAGTGGAAAAACGAGCCTTTTCACCATATGTAAAAGGGATTTTGAAAGGAATTGGAAGGATCTTGGGCAAATTCGGTATGAAAACTGTTTTTAAACCACCAAACAAGGTTCGCCAACTTCTAAGAACACCGAAAGACACAATTCCATTCCAAAATCCCGGGGTATATTTTGTTCCATGTATGTAGTTGTGCATTATCCTACATCGGTGAAACGAAAATCGGAATAAAAACACGTTTAACTGAACATATAAAAGCCATACAACACAATGCTGTCACAAAATCAGCTATTTGTGAGCATCTAGCTTACAACGAAGATCATTTTATTCGTTTTGATCGAGCCAAATCACTTGCTACAGAAAGATTCTACATGCCAAGGATAGTAAGAGAAGCAATTGAAATAAAAAAACATAAGAATTTCAATAGAGATTCCAGCTTCAAACTATCCGCAACATAGGATCCACTTATAAGTAAGCTTAAACCAACGAAAGCTAAAAGTGATACATCAGACGTTGTAAGCTTTGTGTGCACCCATGAGTATGCAAATATGACGCAACAACAACCAAATGACAATCCACCCACTCAAAGTGAAAGTGCACCAACAACAATGCACCGATACAATCTAAGAGAAAGAGTAACAAACAACACCCATCAAACGTCAGTCTAATCCCGTGACCACGAAGAGTGTAATTTCTTCAAAACGTCGGGAATAAGAAATTTTAATATTTCTAAATGTATACAAAATATTTAATTATTTGTTCTATTGCCATATTTCGAAATTGTTTTTTTAGAAGAAAATGTAAATGTATGTGCAATGGCACCGTTCACAATTATAAATGTAAAGTATTTCAGAAATAAATAAATTCATGAATCTAAAAAGCCAATTATCAAACAGAAAACTACAAGCATTTTTTTGAATAATAAAAATAGAGACAAAAAGTCCCTATTTGCGTTTCGCCTCAATTCTTCAGTTAGATTTTGTCATACAATTCTAAGAAGCAAATTTTGGACGATGTTAACCGGACCTTATAAAAATCACAAAAAGAGTTTGTAAACATCGGCCAAAACTTACTTTAACTGAAGAGCCCTCCGTCATCTCTGCGCGAAACACAATTTCTGGAGTTGAGGCCTCTTGATCCTTTTTTTAATTGAATTTATACTACAAATTTAAAAGGATTTAACTGTATAAGCAAAATATTGCTAGTGGATGAAGTCGTCTCGTATATGTTTAGGATGTTTGTTCCCGCTTTCCAAATAGGAAAGCCGTTGAACATGCTTTCGAATAACAGTTGCCTCTGTTTTCGACTTTTGTAGAGCTGCGTAAAATTGCTTCAAAAACTATTTAACTATTTGCATGATAACTTTACGCCTGGCTTACCCATCTCTTAACACCAAATTGTTAGGTATTTCGGACTTTGACGGAGTAGTGATATTTCTTCGTCATCATCCTGCACGCGCGGTTAAGCTAAGTAAGAATTTTGAAATACGACATGGGCTATGAAAAATTCGTCTTGTATTGACGCTGTCATCATTATGCAACTTTAAAATTGATAACAAAGTGGTGTGTATCGTAATCTGAAAGTTCTGGGTTTTTTCCAAAATAAGTGTATTGCCTTAAAAACTTTTCCATTGATAAGTAAATTTCGCGAGCGTAATTATATTACACAACTGCGAATGTTTCTCTGTCTACTTAAATTAATTAATTTAATCAAAATAAAAATTCCATCAATCGTTGACCCTAACATTTTAATTTTTAAAACAAAAACAAATTATAAATTGTACAGATTCTCTATGCAATATATAAAAGATAACGACGAGTCGACGATGCGTGGGAAAATCCCTTGTGGTCATTCTAATCTGTATATTGGAAATTCTATTTCACTAGGTATGTAAACAATTAATCGGTCAGTTTTTTTTTAGTATTAAATGCGAATTCAATTATAGTTGAATCTTTACAAAACAATTAGTAAGGGCGTTAAGGGAGCCAACCATGCACTTCATTCTGACGGGATGAGATTTGGTGCACTAATAGCCCCATCCTAAATTTACTTTTAATAAGTGTAACGGCGGTGGCAACACTGGCAGACTGGAGATATAAGGGTTGCCTTCTGACCATGTTTTAACACGAAATTTCACATATATTAGCCTATAAATCACGAACCAGACATCGGTTTATGTCGGGGAATGTCTCGTAGGTTTAAGAATACTTCAAGTCATAGGATGTCCATTTTTTGACACCTTCCCCACCCTTGTATGCAGGGAAAGCAAAATACCCTCGACGGGTAGATGAGTGTCGACGAAGAATTTCATACTCCACAGCATATCGGAAGTCCAATTTTATCCATGTATTAGTTTTTTGCATAATCGCTTTCAAAATGGGGGAGGGTGAAGGGGGAAGTGTATCAAACCACTATATATTTGTCTTGGTATTATCTAAGAATATGGCACATGACCTTACGGTAATTTTTAATGCCCAATCTTATGCAATCAGAATAATTTAAATATAATTTATATAGAAAAAGTTAAAACCCTTTTTTAAAATGATGACTAAATTTTCAGTGAAACGAGCATAACATTACCAAATTTCAATGGTATGGTGATGAAACTGGCACACATGTCTCATTTTTCGTAAGAAATAAGAATCAAAAGAGTCCATAAAAATATCTGGGGCGAAAGGGTGTTTTTTTTAGTGAAACAGAAAAGTGTAAAACTATGCCCCGTAAACCCGCCCTAGTACGTTGATGAAAGTTGGTAGTAATGTTTACTTTTTTATTGTTACCGAGAATACAAAAGATAAATCAAATATCTATTGTCAAAGGTGGTTTTTGAGTGAAAACGTTTTATCTGCTCAACTCAAAAAATACATTAATTTTTCCATTAAAACGACGATAACTTTCTTAATGATGATTGTATGATCTTTATTTTACTTAAATTGGAGTCCTTTGAAATCTTGGTTCTTACAAAAAATAAAACGTTTCTACCAACTTTCATCAACATACCGGTTTTGGGAGGGGTTTACTGGTAATAGTAATTCACTTTTTCCTTTCACTCAAAAAAACACTCTTTCGCCCCATATATTTTTATGGACTCTTATGATTCCTATTTCTTACGACAAATAAGACATGTGTGCCAAGTTTCATCACCATACCATTGAAATTTGGTAATGTTATAGTCAGGGGCGTATACAGCTTTAGTTCTTGGGGGGGGGGGTCATGCAAAAAAAAAAAATAACACAAACTAATATTTGTTAAAAGTCAAGTGCCTTAAATTTTTTTTTTTTTTTTTTTCATATTTTACTGTGCGTTGCTATATAAAATAAAAGCGAAAAAATCATAATTAACTATACTAAAGGCTTTTCCAATAGGGACGGGTTGATTTTGGCAGCTCGTGGCGGCCATATTGTTTCTTTTACTTTCGGTCAAAATATCGTCTTTTAATCATTCACTACAGACAAATCATCATGGTGAGTTACAGAGTCGAGCAACACGTGCAAATGATGTTTTAGAGCAGTTAGAAGTTTATCCCAATTTTGGTCGAAAAATCCTCTTTAGCGATGAGGTCCATCTTTGGATGAATGGGTACGTGAGTAAGCAAAATTGCCGGACTTGGGACGACACTAATCCACGCGAGATTTACGAGGTGCCAATGCATCCAAATAAAGTTACTGTTTTGTGTGGATTTTGGGCTGGATGCCTGGAGGCGTCATCGGTCCGTATTTCTTCGAAAATGATGCTGGCCAGGCCATCACCGTCAACGGCGATCGCTAAATGTCAATGATCACCAACTTCTTGTGGCCTAAATTGGATGATAAGGACACTAAAGATATATGATGATGAGGATGACGCTACGTGCCACACAGCCTAATACACAATCGATATTCTGCACGAGCGGTTTCATGGTGTGGTTATCTTGCGCCGAGGCAACGTGAATTGGCCACCAAGATCGTGTTATTTGACCCCTTTGGACTTTTTCTTGTGGGGATTTTTTAAGTCGCAGTCTATGCGAATAAGTTGCAAACCACCTCGACCCTCAAAGACAACATAATCGATGCCATCGGTCAAATTCAGCCTGATTTATGCGCCAAAGTCATCGAAAACTACATTTTCACTACGCCAATTTAGGCAATTTCCTTGAAAATATATATTTCGAACTTCCAAAGCCTATTCAAAATGAAATGAGCTACCTACCTATACAAAAAAAATTAACAAACTAAGACGAAAACACTTTTTTGGTAGTTTCAAAATTACCTCATTTTCGGTTCCAAAGAAAATTAAAATAAACAACTGAGTCGAAAGAACCTTCATTAGCTGGACCAGTGAACACGCTATTCGTTTTTATTCCTGACTGTTACATTTTTTATTTCGGAGGGCCTCAGCAACAGCATACAGCAATCTCCAGTTGCCTGACCAAAGACAATCAGTTAAGCTAGCTGTGAAAATACTGAGGAAGAAAATTTTTTGGATTCGCTTGATCATTTATTTTGAATTTTATTCCGAATTTATTTTAATCCTTTCAAAGTTTTTATTTCAGCGAATTGAAGTTGCAGGAAAAATTAGTAAAATATCAAAGGTACTGTGCAGTGTTTTCTGTTTCTTAGTTTTAGTAAATAGATATAAATATTCACTACTGAAAATGAAAACAATAGCTCTGATTTTCAAAAATGACCACTTGTGTAAATTGCTCTTTTTACAATAGTTGAAAAACTAAAATACATTACTTACTTACTTTACTTTTGATGGCGCTCACAGCCCAGTATGGGCTTCGGCCTCAACTAACAAGCCCCTCCAGCCAGCTCTGTCCCTAGCTAGCCGCTTCCAGTTGCGCACACCGAGTGCTTTGATGTCGTCATTCACTTGATTGCACCACCTGTTACGGGTCTCCTTGGTTCTATGAGAGAGGGCCTTACTACTTCAATGCCTTCTTAGACCGAAGAAACAGCGGTTGGCAAGAGTAATTCTTCGCTTGATCTCTGCACTGATGTCATTTTGCGATGTAATAGTGGAGCCCAGGTAGACAAAGTCCTTGACAACTTCGAAGGTTTATCTGTCCATCGTGATATTTTGCCCGAGTCGACGATGTTGAGATTCCTCTCTCGATGACAGCATATACTTCGTCTTGTCCTCATTAACCGCCAATCCCATTCTAGCCGCCTCCGATTCAATGTTCGCAAATGCCCCAGCCACAGCTCGCTTCGTTCTGCCGACAATGTCTATGTCATTCGCATATGCAAGCATTTGAACGGACTTTTGATAGATTGTACCGCTGGTGTTGACATGTGCGTTGCGTACAATTGCTTCAAGAACGATGTTGAATAGGTTGCATGATAACGCGTCGCCTTGCCTCAATCCTTTCTCAACATCAAAGGAATCGGTGGTCTTCTTACCAATTTTGACGGAGCAGCGAGATTTCTCCATCGTCATCCTGCACAGGCGGACGAGTTTGGCAGGGATGCCGAGACTCGACATGGCTCTGTATAATTCGTCCCTTTTCACGCTATCATACGCGACTTTAAGATCGATAAAAAGGTGGTGTGTATCGATCTGGAATTCCCGGGATTTTTCTAAAATCTGTCGGAGTGTGAACATTTGATCGACGGTTGACTTGCCTGGCCTTAAACCGCACTGATAGGGGCCGATCAGATCGTTGACAAAAGGTTTTAAGCGGTCACACAGGATGGCCGACAAGATTTTATAAGCCACGTTTAGGAGACTAATTCCTCTGTAGTTGGTACATTTCAGAACATCTCCCTTTTTATGGATGGGGCACACTATACCGAGGTTCCATTCATCGGGCATACTTTCCTCCGACCAAATTTTGCAGATGAGCTGGTGTATGCTCCTAGCCAATTTATCTCCCGCTGATGAAAATACATTACATATTCGTATTATAATTGAATACAAAGATTCTTTTTTGTTGCGTTTCAAGAATAGTGTGAACAAAGTTCACGAGTCATTTCGATATGCCTCTGATTTGGAAAAAATGTATGTCACTAAGACTGCCACCGATGGAAAAGTGAAAGGCACCTTCCAAAATAAATATGTACATCAAATATACCTAATCTTTCTTACCAGTAAGCCTTTCTGATAAAAATAATGGGCAAAATTGTTAAATTCTACGAGCCAAGTCGCTTTTCGTCAATAATTCCATCCGACTGGTCAAACGGTTCACCGCAAGGAGTTCCAAAAAATCTCCTTTACCATAGCTATTGGATTTTGCTTTTTGGTTACTTTGTAAAAGTAATCCACATCCAAATCAGTAACAATATTGTTCGATCGTAAATATTGAATAAGTGCAAACAAAATCCTTTCGTAATAGGTTTTCATCATAGTTTTATATATTTATGTCTTTTATCGTTAAAATTAATATTTTTTGGTTAGAATAACTACTTTTTTGCTTTTAAAAATAATTTGTCATACAGAAATCAAACAAAACAATTTCTGTATGTGTTCTATAATGTGTTTAAAGATTTTATTTTCAGAAAAAAAAAATGTTCTTTTTTTGAAAATCCTATTAGTTTTTACTTTACTGAGTGAAAATTTGGTAACAACTCCGCACTTTGATTTCTGTTTGGTTTAACAGGTTTTGGCAGTCATCTCAAAACGGAAACTAGCCTATGCATATATTTTAAGATTTGAATGTATTATCATATGAGAAGTTTGTTGTTGTGTTAAATTTCTTATTGAATTGAAGTTACCAACATTCAAATTCTCTATTGAATTCTAAATTAACAATCAAAAATCCTACTAGCTTTCTAAGTAACCAACTTTCATTTTTTTTTCTATGTGGTTACAAAATAATTATTTCAGATCAACAAAATAATCTTGAGTTCTCGGGGGGGACATGACCCCGTGACCTCCCCCCCCCTGTTTACGCCGTTGGTTATAGTCTGGAAATAGTCTAACGGCGTCAAATCGCACGACCGAGGCGGCCAAGCGACTGGTCCATTTCGTGAGATAACACGTTCTCCAAACTTGGTTTCCAATTAATAGATTGTGAAATTCTCTGGGTGGCTTGTGGCGCCATCCTGTTGGAACCACATGTCCTCCAAGTCCATATCATCCAATTGGGGCCAAAAATTTTCGGTTATCATTGAACGGTAGCGATCCCCATTCACAGGACGTGCCGGTCTTGATCATCACGGAAGAAGTACGGCCCAATGATGCGGCGGGCCCATAAACCACACCAAACCGTAATTTCGGGATGCAATGATGACTCATGGAGTACGTGTGGATTGCTGCCTGACCAATACCGCATATTTTGTTTATTGACGAAGCCATTCAGCCAGAAATGAGCCTCATCGCTGAAGATGATTTTTCGATGAAAATCCGAATCATTTTCAAGTTGTTGCTCAGCCCAATTCAAGAACATACGACGGTTCTGGTGGTCAAGCGGCTTCAGTTCTTGCGTCAATTTAATCTTGTAAGGATGTAGGCCAAGATCTTTTCCCAACGCTTGAGAACGACGTGTGAGAGACACATTTGGGCTTGAACATTTTGTACTGTGCCTGTGGATTCAAATTTTTCCACTGGACGTTCAATTGTTGATCTGCTAGGACGATTATGACGACCATAAATTGGACGTAGCGCTCTTAACGTTGAGGCCACTGACTCCGAATTTCGGTAGTAAATTTTAATAATTTCGACTCGTTGTTGGCCCGTATATCTTTCCATTATGAAATGGCAAACCTTACTGAAGAGAAATGTCAAAAGAGCGGCAAGAAATATGACGTCGTTTGCTGTTCCTGTTGCTCTAGTTTTGTAGCGTTCCTGTTGAAAAACTTATATTATATATACTTAAAACTTATATTATATATACTTACTATTTTTGGTGATCGTTGCTGGGACAGACGCATCAGTCCGTGTCCAAACATGTGGAGTTGTGGTGCAACCGAATCAACAGTGAAAAGGAAGCGTGTTGCAGAGCCCATGGACACTCCCGTCACTCTAACTGCAGCGGAGGGATGACATGTGCGTGATGAGATTAATAATAAATTGTTTGTAAGAATTATATGTAGTTAAAAAAAAATTAATTTCTTTAAACTATGAAAGTTTTTTAAATAAGGTTTTGTAAATTAAACAAAATATTAGTGTGAAATGTTGATCACAAATATTTGTATCCAAGATCTTGCCCTTATCTAGTATTTATTCTAGAAATTATATTCTCAATACATTTAGGAAAAAGTTTTTGATATCATTTAGCCAAACCAAGTCAACCAAAAGAAAAAAACGGATCTTGAAATTTAAAATCCAAAGCAAGCCACATATAGCTAGTACCTACCAATATCGCAACAAAAGTTTTCGATGACAAAAAAAAAATAACAAACATAGTTTTAAGTCCAAGTTATTTATTTTTTTTATATTTTCTTTAAACCATTTCACTCGAAAAAACATTCTGGTGTCTCTGATTGCTAACCATTTTTATTTACTTTCGCATACCATTTGCGAACGTCTGCAACTGCTAAACCTAGCGTTTCCATGCGCCTTGCAACATTCATCCTTTTCACGATTGATACGATTGCATACTTTATCACAGGCTTCCACACGAACTTTTCGGGCCTCGGTCTCTGTTGCAATCAGCATAACACATGCAAGGAACATCACAAGGAAGATGGTGGATTTTTTGAAAGCAGCCATTTTTTTGTATTATATTGATGGTTTGGTTGGATAACACTCTGATTAAGAAGAACTTTTTTCTGTGATGTTTCCAGTGAGAATGCTTCTGCTATTTATACAAAGCTAAAAACATTAACCAAGTCAATATAACATATTAATGAGGCTAAATATACATGGAATATTTAAATATTCTTTATTTAATAAATCTTTAAAAATATATTTACATAATGTATGTAGGTTAGGGCTGGCCACGAGACGATAAACTCTGCGATACATTTGTAAGTCTCGTCTCGGTCTCGTTAAAATCGAAAATTTTCAGTCTCATCTCGTCGCTTAAAATGCAGTCTCGTCCCGTCTCCGAGACTTTTCTCGTCTCGTGGACAGCCCTAATGAAGGTACCTGGTACATGTGTATATTATTATTAAAATTTGCAGTAAATTTAATTATAAGCCTTAAACAAACTTGAACCGCAATTCAAGATTTTTGTTGACACTTTCAATAAAAACAAAAAAAAAAGATTCTTCATTCATAAAACAGAAAACAATCACAGTCAAATTGATAACGAGTTTACTATTCTATAGGCTATTGAAAATACCTTTTAGTAAGGAACAATAATTGCGTTCACTGGTTTTTATTATGGAACATGTTTGTGTGGGACTTAAACTAACTTAAAACACAAAATTCACTTAAATTCACCCATGCATTTATGAGAGAATGGCCTTACTGTTCATTTTTCAATGTTGTGGGTATAACTCGAAAACTAAGCCTTTGTGAATTAAACTTAAGAAAAATAGGAAATAAGATTTTGCTATCAAAATTGGTTGTTAAAAAATTGTATGAACAAATGTAAGTAGGACAATTAAACAAAAACTAAAATCAGTGGTTTTTCGATTTTTTTTAGGTCTGTTTTTGTTAACTTGGCCTGCTTAAATTTTTTTATAAAAAAATTTTAGCAACCAATTTTAATAGACAATCTTATTTCTTATAAAAAGTTAAAAAAAAAAAAAAAAAAATAAATCGGGTGGCACAACGGCTCATGAAGAACCAGGGCCTAGTGACTAACAACTCGCAACCATTCCTGTGGGCGCCTTTCGAGAGGAATGGACCTACAATTTTATTCCGAATCCAAACGGCTAGACGAGAAGCACTTATTCGTGACAAGTGATACTCTTGGAGGATTTGTCAATTCCTCGCAAGAGGCAGTAGGCCTGAAAAACAAACTTTTTAGTTTTTAGGTGGACGAGGCTGGGAAGCGATCCCAGACCTCCAGCGTGACAGTCGAACGCACTACCATTACGCTACGGGCCACTACATGGTGCTTTTAGAGTAAACGTTAATACTTTAACGACAAGCGAATGGTTAATTGAAGATCAAAGAGGTTGTGACAAATGAATAAAAACACGTTTGTTGCTAATGACTTGTACGTTTGTCACAAACAATACAGTGACTGCTGGTTTTCCCTAAGTTCTGAAATTATATTATTTTATTTTAATTGAAAAAATGTCAAGTTTTACTTACCTGGATTTGAACTGGTATCTTTCCGTTCCGAGAGCGAGCGTGCATCCACTGAGCTAATTTGCAACATAAAGTTCTCCGGCATAATGTTAATCAGTTGAAAACTTCACAAATTTTCCTTTTATTTTGTTGGGCAGAGAGAAATGTACAGAGTCTATAGCGCGTGTGCTAAGTAAACCTTTGGGATATAATTTTTTGAAAACTTCTTGCGAAGGAACTAAACATGATAACCAGAACCGGTTTTTTGCTTTTTGTTCATATGTATAGTATATCTTTTGATTTTAAAAATCTAAAATTATTTTGAAAACAAAAACAATATTAAGAAATGTGGCTAAGACCATTTCATGTATTTTAATTAGTTTTGGCAACACTATGACGACCGAAGTATTTAAAATATCGGTTAAGTTTTTGTTTTAAACTATTTCTACGTAGATGTGCTCTTAGGACTGAATCAAAACTTTTAAGATAGTCATTTTGTTTAAGTTTTGTAGGCAAAACTAAACTTATTGCTAATTAAGCAGATAGCACATGTAGGGTTTAAATTTGATGAAGACAATTATTGTTTTTATGCGTTGTAAATTAATTATATATATTGATGGAAACCCAACATGTGCTTTAAATAAGTATCCAATGTTTATATTTTTATCATTTTAACTTCATTATTACAAAAAAAAAAAAAAAGTTGGGCACCAGCAGGGATTGAACCGGCAACCCTCAGGTTCTCCATTCTCCAGTCATATGGATTTAGTACGATACTAAAAAGATAAAATAGCCAGTTGGTGATTTTAACTTTAGTAAAATGTTAGGGGATAGTACGATGCTAAACTTGTTTAAAATTAGCAAAACACAATTTTTAACCTATTATCATACTAAAATTGATTTAACATTTAAAATTGAAGTTTTATGTTGAATGCAATTATTTTAACAATTATTTTTAATGCAAACATTTTTAAACTAGCATTTATTTTATTTTGTAATGCAAATATTTTCAAATTTTTACTTTGCTATTTTTTAAAGCAACAAATTTCAAATTTTGAATCGCATTCTTTTTAAATGCAACATATTTTCAATTGAAATTTGATTTTTTGTACAAGTAGTGCTGAACTTCAGAACAATACCAAATTGATCAAGCAAAACAAGTATTGAAACGTACCCAATAGATACTTGCCCTATAGATTATCTGAAATTGGTTAGATAGGAATTAAACAAATAAAATATTTTTTCCAAATAGGAAATTTATTGCTCCAAGCGAATTTCTTTTAAAGAAACCTAAAATCTAAAATTCTTTCGCCTCAAAAGCATGAAATGTTTACGACAAGCATAAAGTTAATTTGTAAAAATAAGATTTAAAAATATATACCCTGCAATCATTCAATCGCTTGCTACAAATTAGTTTACTTCCTACGAAGTCCCAAATTTTCGATTCATTAGTTGCAAACAATTGTAATTTATAAAGTAAACGTAAAACTTTTTGCAGCAAACTGCATTTCAAAAGATTTATTCGCAATCGATTAATTCGTTTGCCATAAACAATTACACTTGCTTGCAAACAACATGGCGTTTGAATTTGGTAAACTGATCTCCGAACGAATGGGTTATTTGTTATATGTTTGATGCAATGGAATTACTTTCTGCGGCGACTGTAATACAATTGCTACAAATGAAATACGTTTGCAGGGATTGTATACGTTTGCAGGGATTGTATATTTTTTCCAAATAGGAAATTTATTGCTCCAAGCGAATTTCTTTTAAAGAAACCTAAAATATTACAATTACAGCAAACAAAATTCGTTAACCACAAACTCAAAAAAAAATATTAATTTTCTCAGTATGGGTGAATTTAAGCGAATTTCGTGTTTTAAGTAAGTTTAAGTCCCACACAAACATGTTCCATAATAAGAACCAGTGAACGCAATTATTGTTCCTTACTAAAAGGTATTTTCAATAGCCTATAGAATAGTAAACTCGTTATCAATTTGACTGTGATTGTTTTCTGTTTTATGAATGAAGAATCTTTTTTTTTGTTTTTATTGAAAGTGTCAGCAAAAAACTTGAATTGGTTCAAGTTTGTTTAAGGTTTATAATTAAATTTACTGAGAGTTTTAATAATAACATACTACATATGTACATATATGAAAACATACAAAACTTTATTAAATAAAGAATAAACAAATATTCCATATTGATTTGGCCTCATTAATTTATAATATTGACATGGTTAATGTTTCTCACTTTGTATAAAAAGCAGAAGCATTCTCACTGGAATCACCACAGAAAAAGTGTTCTTCTTAATCAGAGTGTTATCCAACCAATCCATCAATATAGTAAAAGAAATGGATGCTTTCAAAAAATCCACCATCTTCCTTGTGATGTTCCTTGCAATGCTGATTGCAACCGAAGCCCGGGCAAGGGCATACGCAGGGGGGGCGGGATTCCATATTGCTTACCCAACAGATTCAGACTAGTTTGTAAAAAATATCGATATTTTATTTAAATCCTTTTGTTATCAAAATGCAAGAGAGAGGTATTCACATTATGTACCTATATTTCATAATAAATATTGCCAAACTAAAATTAATTTGTGCGTTAAATGAAATGATTTTTAATAAACAAAAAATATAAGGAGTTTAAGCTTTTTGGAATAAAATCTTCAAAAATAAGGAGACATTAAAAAACAAGAGACGTTAAACAGATTTATTGAAGATGCAGGGCTTGATCAAAAGAAACGCAATGGACAAGGCTATGATACGGCTGTTCAATAATGTCGGGCAAAGAAAATGGTCTGCAGGCAATTTTGAGAAAAAAAAAATAGCCCAATTCTCTGTACTTCCATTGTACCTGAATGATGTTGCAGAAATTCGAAGCACAATAGAAACGATCAAAGATGTCATTAACTTTTACCGTAATGCCCTTACAGCGGCTGAGATGGCTGGGGCACGTGGAGTGTACGGACAGCAACGCACCTGCCCGACGAGTCTTCGAATCTAACCCCGATGGGGTACGCAGCAGAGGAAGAACCCGTAACAGGTGGCGCAAACAAGTGAATGACGACATCAAAGCACTCGGTGTGCGCAACTGGAAGCTAGCTAGGGACAGAGCCGACTGGAGGGGCTTGTTATTTGAGGCCGAAGCCCATCCTGGGCTGTGAGCGCCATCAAAAGTAAGGTAAAGCAATGCCCTTACAAGGAGAAAGTTTGTCCCAAAAATTCCTGCATTTTGTGAAACTCGCTGGTCTGAGAAATATAAAAGCATTGCATTGGCAGCATCAATGGATTGAGGGAGTTTTCTATTGAAAGAAACTCTACAACAAAAACAACAGGTTTTCAGCTGCATTATGCTATTACACAAATAACTTATAAAATATGTCTTGTTCTAATAGCAAAACACTCAGCTAGTCTTAAATATTTTCCAGTCAAAAAGTTAGAGCTCCTTGCATTCACGAAACATGTGCAACAAATTATAGCACTTGCAAAAGATCATAGAGCAAATGTGGACTCAGGAATAGATGGACTTATGGCTGATTCGAAATCTATTTCAGAAGAAATTGAAGTAGAACTCCTAAAACCTCGGACAGTAAACCGCCAAACACATCGCTCCAATCATCATGAATTTTGGAAGAGAACGCTTTTGATTCCTTACTTGGATTCCTTAATTGCAGCACTTGAACGTAGATTCGCGGACGAAAACTTACCAGCATATTCGTTATTTCTGTTACATCCAGCGAATATGTTAAAAATGTGCATACCTACATGATTTTAAAGAAAAATCAAAGATTTTTTCCGAGTTCTACAATTTCCAAAGCTTTATTGGAGAGGCCGAATTGTGGTATAATCTTTGGAATAACAAACAAATGTCCACAGTAGAACTCCAAAAACTAGACATGTAAGATGTCCTACAAGAACCAGACGACTTTTACCCCACAACAAAACTTGCTCTGCATAATGCCCTGGCGCAACCTTGCAACAAAAGCTCCCTCGAAAGAACGTTTAGTACGTTAAGAAGAGTTAAAACTTGGCTTTATTCAACCATGGTCGAAAATCATTTAAATGGTAATTTGATGATCTAAAAACTAACAAAAAATAGGTTATTGGATGTTTGAATTTACAGTGTTATGAATGCTGAGTGTTCACAGGAAAGGGGTAAAGGAAAATAAGATGGAATTTGTTAACAAAGTCCTTGAAAGATTTGCTGAAGACCTGCGCTGCTTAGCATTAAATTAATTAAACTGATATCTTACATACGTACATCAATAACCCCCTTTCTTTAAAATAGTTGTCGTAAAAGTACAAAAAGTCACATTCAGAAGTTCCTTGAGTACTTAAAAGTAGATTTTATTTTAAAATGAATTAAAATTAACTAATAGTTATTTATTTTTATTTTCCTATTTATTTATGCCTAAAAATTTCGATCCAGTTTCGTATTAACGAAAAAATAAATACTTAAACAAAATCATCTAATTAAAATCCTGCTTACGCCCTTGCCGAAAAGTTCGTGTGGAAACCTTTGATAAAGCATGATTTTTTATTGCGATATTGGTAGGTACTATGTGGCTTGCTTTGGATTTTAAATTTCAAGGTCCGTTTTTTTCTTTCGGTTGGAAATGAAGATCTCACGACCCCCTTTGTGTTGGCTTGGTTTGGTTTAAGGATTTCAATAAACTTTTTCTCTCTTAAGAAAACTTTCATCATTAATCAAATAACACTTTTGTTGTCACCCCGTTTTACCTTATACATAAAAGCAAAGTTTTGAAAATATATAGTCATTAACGAATATCATTCATCCATGTAAATAAGGGTGTCCGTTATTTCCCAAACTCATTTTTTTTTTTGGATAGCACACACCATCAATCGAAAGTTTATACCGTAGGGTCATATTTTTCCCATACACTTTTCATATTTTATTTTTTTTCTCTCTCGAACTATAACAGTTATTCTAAATGTTTTTGTGAATTCTGATTAAATTATTGGTCCTTTTAAAATCTGCATTTAAAAATGTACCTATTAAAAAAATTTAAATTATAATACCTACATTTCGATTTTTAAAGCTTTTAAATACTTTTTTCCTTCGATCCACAGCAGTTGTTGTTGTTTTTTTATTGATTATCATTAAGTAATACGTTTTTAAAAAAAAATACATTAAAAACGAATTTAATGAATGAAAACAAATTAAAAATAATTTATTTAGATTTTTCAAAATATTAAATATTTTTAGTTTAATTATTTTTTTTTTTTTTAAATAAAATAAAGTTATAGTTTTTGAATGATTTGTTTTGAACAATATCTTGTTTAAAAACAAATCATTCAAAAAATATCAAAAAAAGAAATTTTATTTGATAAGAAAAAAAAATGGACACGACTGGATCGCACAAACTTGCTCTCGTAGCTAACAACTTAAACGTAGCTTAAAATTGACAATGTGCATATATAGTGGTTCTATAACATTATGATCCCACTTAAAAAGTTTTAAAAACAATTTAAAATAAAAATTATTACTAAAAATTACTAAAAATACGCAATCTGATTTGTTTGATAAATATGAATTTATGAAAAAAAAATTCAAAAATCGTTAGACCAGTTTTCTTAAAAATTAATTTTGTATGTATACAAATTCTTGAACATTTTTAAAAATAAAATTTAGTATGCCAACTTTTTTCAATAAAATATTTTCAAGATATTGAATTTTCAAAAAAAATAATCAATATTGTTTTAAAAATCCAAAAATTATTTTTTTGAAAAATTTTATATGCAAAATTGTTAAGGACCTCTTCCACAAAAAATTTGGTTGAAATCGGTGTGGCCGTTAACGAGAAATTTGAAAACCAAAAATTCGGTTGAATGACAGCTACCGTAAATAACCGCTTTAAAAATTTGTTTTTTATACCAAAATATTTATTGTAGTAATCATAGTAGCACGTAATTTTTTTCATCAAAATCCTTAGAGCCGTTTTTGAAATAAATCAATTTTTGTGTATTGGAACCATTATTTTTTGAGCTAAAACAAAAAATTCAATTACCCCTGTAGGGAATTACAGAAGGACCTTAAGTCCAAAATTTTGAAGAAAATCGCTTCAGCCGTTTAGGATGCAGGTCGAGGTACAGACAGACAGACGGACAGACAGACAGAATTGCGAGACCCACTTTTTTCGCGTTCTCTATCATCGTAATGTTAGGGAAAATTATCATCTCGAATTTTTTTTTTTGCACGAATCCTAAACTTGCCCTATACTACGTATATCGCAAGTAAAAAATAAATAATTAAAAATTAAAGATATTTAATATTTTATTGAATTTTTGAACAACAACTTAAAGTCGCTACCACCAATTGTTTGGCTGGAGATATAGCTATTTCGTGCTTTGCCACTTTTGCACTCATCAGTCTCCTTTTTGTGGTGCTGAGCTTTTAATCCAATTTTATTTGAATCGAGATGTGTTATTTGTTTATCAAATGCATTTGGAGCATCAGCATTTTTATGAGTGCCTTTAAGTATGCTGTCTTGTTCCGCCTCCATTTTTCTCCATACCTTATTTCGATAGACTACAATTCGCAGTACGTATCAAAGGGGGAGAGGTTGGAAGATCGGTAACGAACCAGGCTATTAAGTTTATTATTGTTATTATTGTACTATTCGTACTAGAATGTCAGCTTATTAGGCTTGACCATTCTTTATCCACGACGAATTTTTGAACAACAACAACAACTTAAAGGCGCTACCACCAATTGTTTGGCTGGAGATAAAGATATTTAATATTTTATTTAATATTTATTTGTTTTTATTCAGTTTTTTAATGTATTTAAAAAAAAACTTACTATTTAATGATAATCAATAAAAAACACAATAAAAACTGCTGAAGTGTAAAATTCCCATACAAATTTGTATGGGAAAAGTATGTCCTTAGTGGAGCGGCTTAATGACCTCGGATCAAAATTTTTTTTGATCAATGATTTTTTTTACGGCATAAACTTTCGGCTGACGGGGTTTTCTATCCAATAAAAATAGTTTGGGAAATAACGGACACCCTAATGTAAATAAAACTTTTCAATTTTAAAAACAATTTTTAAAATACCATATCTTTGTATTGAACCCCATTTCACCCTACGATTAGCCACATTTTGAAAAACATGTCTTGATAAATTTTCGGCACAAATCCTTCTGCTTAACACAAAAGTAAATGTTTTTAATTGTTTACCATTTGCCTGTGTTGCCCTATATCACCCTAAAAATATTGAAAACAATGACTTCAGATAGGCATTTTTGCTATCATAAATTTACTAAAAAACGTTTTTTATTTATTTATTTTTTTTTTGTTTAAATAATACATCTCATTCCTCCATTGCAGTTTACGACCATGAGCCTGACAGCAGGAGTGCTTCTCCCGATCGCTACGTGAACAAACCTCATCGCAAGTAGGACTGGCCACGAGACAAGAGAAGTCTCGGTCTCGCAGACGAGACGAGACGAGACGAGACGAGACGAGACGAGACGAGACGAGACGAGACGAGACGAGACGAGACTGCCTTTTAAGCATCCGAGACGAGACCGAGACGAGACTGTATATTTGGACCGAAATTTACACAGTGTCTAATAAATTAAGAAATCCAGCTTCAGTTAAATATTTATTTTCTTCTGCACATATTCAAACTATAATCGAAAATATTTCGTTCCAATAATCAACAGGTTGTCCCGAAATCGTATTTTTCGGAGACGAGACCGGGACGAGACTGAATTAAACGAGGCCAACACGAGACCGAAATGAGACTGAAAATTTTCGATTCTAACGAGACCGAGACGTGACTTACAGTACAAAAGTCTCGCCGAGTCTCGTCTCGTGGCCACTCGGAAGGTGCAACACGGACTTGAGCATCAGTGGTTGTGATAACCATAGCACAAACCATCAACAAAATGAGGATAGCACCAGCGTGATAGCACCACAAGTTTTATTGAAAGCAGCCATTTTTTGGTTTTTATAGAATTTCAGTCAATATTTATCAGATTCAAATCAGAAGACAAAGTAATAATGTGCAATTATCTAATTCTAATTTCAGATACATGGCTCTGTTCATTGACGCAATGAGAGATCAGAACAGCACAGATTTGTGAATAACCTCAGAATAATTTAGAACACTTAACGAAATGTCCGAAATAATCCCCCATTGTGCCTTAAATGTACATAAGTAAATACACATATACTGTAGACATCTTAAATATACAATTCTGGTAGTTTTTCCAAAACGAAAAGCCTTCTACCGAAAGACTGAATATCCAAACCAACCAATAATGCACTTGAAACAAAAATGTTCTCAATTAATAGTTAAAATGCCCCGATCTCTGTTCCGAACAGTCAAGATCAGGAGCAGCTTTGTTACTGAACGAAGCTAATAACAATGTTGTGACGATAACAATTATGTTATTAATAATTTCTACCAAATCTATAAGTAAATAGAAAAAAATAACCTTTCTGACAACACGTTTATAGATCAAAACAAGTCTTGAGTGTTATTTGATAAATTTGTTGTTATACGTGACCGATTCGTGAGAAAAACGTCTACAATCAAAACTTGTACAAAATGTATGTAAATGTATTCTGTTACGCAGCAGGTAAACTGGTAATTTCATAGAAAACCGCTAAAAGCGTGCCTTGGTTTATAAACAGATAACAAATTAAACATATGACGAATATAGGGGCATATCAGTGGGCAGTGGCGGATCCAGGGGGGTGTCTATAGCCCCCCCCACAGCCGATTGTTAAAATAATTTGAAATATAGAAAGCAATACATTACAATGTGTAAAGTTTTATATTCGTCTAAAATATTGTTAAGATGAGAATTTTGATGGACAATATAACGTGGTTGGGGCTGAACAATTAACATGTTCTGCAACTTCTTTTCTAAGCCCTAAGGTTGGGGCTAAAACCCGAAGTGAATTGAAAAAAAAACAATCGGGAGCTATGAATAATGGACGTGTTTCATATAACGACAATTTTCCCTTAAAACAAAACAACTTGGGACTAATAAGGTCTGAGAATATTGGACAAAAAACGTAGTCGGGGTTAAACAACTAACTCCCTAAAAACTAACCTTATTCCAGAGAGCTTTTGGGGCATAAGTCTAAGGATTTTCAAAGTCTGAAGTTGGGGCTAAAGCTTGAAGATATAATTTTAAAAAAACGTGGTTGGGGCTTAACATTTACATGTCAAAAGCAACAACTGTTTACCTACACTAAAAACTTAGCTATTTTAACAAAGAAACGCAATTGAGGCTAAAACAATAAGAGAGGGTGTAAAGCTTAGTGTAAATGTTTAATACAACAGGAATTGTTTCTTACGGCCTTGGCAGGGCTAAGAGCATTTTGGGCCTTGGTTTTTAAAATTTCAAAAGTCCAAGGCAATACATACAAAACATTTTGGGCTAAGCAATTCAATGCAAGTTCTCTAGTCGAGGAACCAAATTCCAAAAACTCTGTGAACTCAGAAAAATCTTGCAGGTGGACATGAATATTTACAATCTCTATAGACTCTTGAGTGACATACAAATTTATCGACACATTTTTTGAGCAGGAATAGAAAGTGAAAGTGTGCAGCGTAAACGAAAATTCATTGACACTTGCAGAATTGGGCCGTGCAGCTTATTTTTTAGAGCAGCTGTTTCTTATGCCCGACTAAAAGTCTTGAAATTTTGATATTTTATTTTCGATCCACAAAATATTATTTTTGTGCTTTCCAGTGACAATTTGAAGAAAACAGGTAGAGGACTGATACTGTCAAAACACATTATGAACTTTTTTCAGTAACACCACTTAAATATCATTTTTCTGAACTAGCATTACAAACAGTTTTAAATTTTGTTAAAAAGTTGAAGTTCAAAGCATACCTTCAGTTAATTTAAACAAACACTTACATAATGTAAATAGGTGGGCACTAATCAATTATTAAGCAATATACCTAAAATTAAACGAATTTGTGCGTGTGGTTTGAGGCTGTAACGTGTCTAGAACTTAAAGTTATAAAATTAGTTATACTACTATGTTTTGATGAGCCTTAATATTGGCTTTTGAAAATAATTTTCATGCTTAACACATCAATCCCAAATTATTGTTATTGTGCTTTATTTTGAAAAATTTTAAAGCGCGATAGAAGCGGATATAAAGGCACAAAAAACACGGCATTTACTGAAGGAAAAGTGATGTCAAAATTCGTTTTATGTTATATAACTTCATATGTACAAATTGGATTTCCAAACTCCAAGTCCCCCCCACAGCCAAATCCTAGATCCGCTACTGTCAGTGGGGAATTCCCTGCACAGGCAACTGAAGATTATAATATATTATTATTATTTTTGTATTCATGGCAGATCGTTTAGCTTCTGATCGAACATAGGAATATGTACACAGTTACTTGTTTGAATTTCTCAGAAATCGAATCTTTTTGTTATGTCGATTAAATTTGAGAAGGTGTTTTCGATGGAATTGAATAAGTTAATAATTTAATCAATGTCAGCAAGAAAGTGAAGATAGAAATTTGAGAGGAAAATTTGTTTAAGTACACATGGCAAAATTTATAATTTGGGCATACTTTGTAACCTTTTTAAATCATAAAAATCTTAAAACTAATTTTACTTTTAGGCGTGCAAAACTAATTAAATTAAACCATGCGAAATAACGTTCAACATCATAAATAAAAACATAAGACGACTTCTTAATTTGTTGATAGCTTTATTCGAACTGAACTCTTATTCTAACAAAATTGTGAAACAGAAAAGCTTAATATTATAATACGGTAAATACATTAAAACTGTCTTAGGATCGTGTGATCATTATGTTACATTTATATGAAGCAAATTGAGTACATAAGATTTTATGTATTTGATTTGACAACATATATTAAAAGCTTTATTCTCTTTACATACATGGCTGAGATCGTAAATGGGTTGCCAGATGCTTTATTAAATTAATCACATTTATCGTATGTCTGTCAGTCTGTCAGTCTGTCAGTCTGTCAGTCTGTCTGTCTGTCTGTCTGTACCTCGACCTGCAGCCTAAACCACTGAAGCGATTTTCCTTGGACTTAAGGTTATTTGCGGATTCCCTAGAGGGGAAATTGATTTGTTTTTTAAGCTTACAAAATAACGGAACCTGCCATATAACTAATATACAAAAATTGATTAATTTCAAAAACGGCCCTAACGATTTTGAAAACTCAGCCATAATGTCGATATACATAGATGTTTACGATGCTAAATTCAAAGAAAACACTCTTGAATAAATTACATTAAACATTTACATTAAACTAAAGTTATACTGACTATTTATATCTCTATAGCTCTTTCAATAATTTATAAAATAAAACTACATTAACATGGTGCAACAAGAAATTTAAATGATTATAAAATGGAATTCCCCCAAGTAAAACGCAGAAATGAATCTATGACAAATTAGATACCTATACTGTGATGGATTTTGTTGCTTTTAATTCAATAGAATTATGCATTTATAAATATTTATATTATTTATACATTTTGTACACTTCAATTTTTTTTTGAGTTTAACATTACTTCGAGCAGAAGTTTTATATAAAAGTGAATGCAAACCACTGCATCTTTGTAGTGCAATATTTTACCCGAACTACATAGAAGATATAGGTATACAGGGTGACTCACCTAAGGTGTGACAGAAGCTTGAGCATGTAGCTTTGGTCGAGATAAAAACAAAATCTGCATACAACGGATATAAGAAAGAATTTTTCTTTTATGAAAAGCACGGATATATGAAAGGGAATTTATTACTCAGTCAAAAAAGAGACACAAAAGAGAAACAAAACCAATCAATAACACATATTTAATGAGTATTCTAGCGCTTTTCAAGATGTTTCAAAGCTGTCGTAATAATGAAAACATATTTATGGGCACAAACCGACATAAGACACCATGATTCTTTTTTTCTGGGCTTCACTACTTTCGGATGACTGCTTTAAACCAATATAAATGTCTTGCTCAGGCGCGAACGCAGGAAAAAATTTCTGGGGGGGGGGGTGTTGGTTTAAACTGAAAACTCAAAATTAAGAGAGAAATTGTATGGCGAGGAAGTTAAATTCATACAATTCGGATGGGGGGGGGGGGGGTTGAACTCCCAAACCCCCCCCTGCGTTCGCGCCTGGTCTTGCTACATTCCAGTTGCTAGCTACAAGAACAAGTTAGTGCGATCTAGTTGTGCTTTTTATTTGGCTAGGGAATATCAATTATTTTAGGTCTAAGGTAAAGACTAATAACATAATGGTATCGTACCTAAAGTAGAAGACAGCCTTAAAAAATATGCGTATATGAGTTTAAACATTTTAGTATTACCTTTTGTTTAATTTAACAAACCGAATTACAAAGCAGTTTTATAATTTGAAATAGAATTTTCCTTTATTTGGATTTTTAATTTTGTTTTACAAATTTCGTTTACAAACATTTAATTATTAACCTTAGGCACATCTCATACCACCGCTGCAGCTAGTATGATAGGAGTATCCATGGGCTCTGCAGCAGGCATCCTTTTCACGGTTGATTCGGCCGCAAACTTCGTCACATGCTCGGACACGAGCTGATGCTTCAGTCTCAGCAACGATCACTGCCAATGCCAGGAATAAGAGGAAAAATGTTGTTTTGTTGAAACCAGCCATTTTGAAATTGTTAGGTATTTAAAAGGATTTTCTAAAAGAAACACTCTTGAAGAGACCAAATGTTGTTCTGTAAATATTCAAGTAATTCACTCACTTTTTATACTAAATCTGATCGAGTGAGCATACATACAGTGAAATCGAAATTCCCGCTTCCCGCATAAACAGATTAAAAGACTATTAGGGATTTCCCACGCATCGTCGCATCGGTCGTTACCGGTCTCGTAAATATTTTTATAAAATACTGCATTTAGAAGTCAGCATGACTTGTGTTTGTTGATTTAATTGATTTTCATTTGAATTGGGTAAAATATCGATGGAATTTTCTTTTATATAAAATTAAATAATTTTAATAGCTTTGTTGTAGTTTTAGAAATAGCTTATCAATGTATGAATTTTATATTTAGAGTTTAAGGCATTTTAGTTATGAAGGTGTAACAACTCAATAACTTTTAGCTGGTTATAACAATATTGTTGAACTCAGCTAAAAAAGGTGAAATCACAGTTAATAAAGTTACTTATGTATTGCGTATATAACTTTTTATTTTTATACATCAAAAACCAATATTAGAAAGAAAATCATCAATCCATTCTTAAAATATGCAGGCTCACGATCAAAAACCTCAAAAATATGGTTATTTTTGGATGGGTATATTTCCGCCAGTTTTTATCACAACATATTTTTTGATCCATCATATAAAAGGCTTGAGCCTCTTCTTCTTTTCACTTAAATACATACAAAAAAAGTTAGGAGCAGCTTAATATTACTTTTTCCTGATTAAATTTTTATATATATTTTTTTTAAGTCATCCGTTTTAATAAAAAATCAAATTTCTAACAAAAACATTAAAGTAAAATTCGCAAATTCGAGTTTTCGTTTTCGAGTTATCCAAAAATTATTGAAAAATTGACCAGTGATACCATTCTCTCATAAATGCATTGATAAATTTGGGCGAATTTCATGTTTTAAGCAAGCTTATATTCCAGACAAACATATTTAATAATACAAACCTGTGAACGCAATAGTTCCTTTCTTCCTTTCATATTCCAGTATATTCAATAGCCTATTTCCAAAATATGAAATTTCAAATTTGGGTTTGTCTCCGAGTTATGTCAAAAATACTCTAAATTGCACAATGTTAGAATTCTTTCAATAACGTAAGTGTGCATTTTGTAGCATTTGGGGTTTAAAGAATCAAATAATAAAAACATCTGAACCCAATTTAAACAAAAATTAAAAAAACACATAGTTAACCGGTTCAACCCATAACTGAGCGATATAGACATTCAAAGGTTCCCGCAAAAGATCATTCTCTGATTGAGACCAATTTTGCTGCCTCGTGTTTTGTTTATTATTTACTTACAAATATTTGCAGAATATTATTTTTTTGAGATTATGGTTCGGCTTTGATTTATATAGTTGTAATAGAACACATTCTTAAACTGGTATTTTATTCGAAGTTGCGTGGAAAATTGGATTTGAATAGAGCAGCAGTGGTAATGGCACATTGGATATACATATAGTGTTTGACTGCTAACCTGGACGTGTGGGTTCGAGCCCCAGTCTAGGTGGCATTCTTTTTATATTCCCAGTTTCAACTGGATGCCACCCGTGGAATTTTATGAGATAATTATAACATCTAATTTTCAATCCACACTGTGCCAACAGAAATCTTTCCTTTCTTTCTATTCCTTTTAACTAGTGCCGTTCATTGCATTTTATTTTAAGAATGGGTTGATGACTTTTTTTTCTAATATTGGCTTTTGATGTATAAAAATAAATAGTTAAATGAGCAATACACGTAACTTTATTAACTGTGATTTCACCTTTTTTAGCTGAGTTCAACAATCTATATACATAAAAATGAATTGTTGTTCGTTTGTGTTCTTTTATCTCAAGTTTGGCAGCTCCGAATTTGATGATTGGAAAGGTATTGTTCTGTAGCAGGTTAGTATGTAAAAAAATGACTTTGTGACCGCGTACAACTCCTATGCCAAAAAAAATATTAAAAGTAAAAATAAACAACAAAACGAAGAAAAATCGGAAAACATTTGTTTATCTGTAGAATTAAAACGGAAATTCAGATTTTATTATTGTCATTCAAAGTAAAAAATCCAACAAAACAACAAATCTTTATAGAATCGAAACAAAGATTCAGTGTTTATAAATCATGAAAGCGGTTTATGATGAGAAAGGTGGATTTTATCTTTTGGATGCAGCGGATGTACAGGAAAGACTTTTTAGTTTCACTAATTTTAGCATGTACAAGAACATATGTATGTACGTACATATGTTTGTATTCGGTCACAAGACCAGACCAGCGGGAAATATCGTCCCCAATGAATTTTATAGCTGAATTCTTCAATCAATTCACTAGCCACATTATAAAAGGAAACGACATGCAATGATTTAGTGAGTGAAGAGTCATGCGAGGTTTCCTCAGTTCATAGATTTGAACCCACTTTTTGCTTTGTGTGTAGAAAACAACAAAACAACAGCAATCAATTCACTAGCCAGATAATAACAGGAAACGACATGTAATGATTTAGTAAGTAAACAGCCATGCAAGGTTTCCTCAGTTCATAGATTTGAACCCACTTTCTGCTTTATGTTTAGAAAACAACCCTTTCTGTCGTTGCTTTTTTATGGAAAATTATGCGATGAAAAAACTGTTGAAAAGTCATGTAGAAGTTCATCAGTTCATCGTCTACGTCCACTCATATGCTTCGTAAAGTGTGCACCGCCATAGCCCAGCGGGAAAAATTCAAAAATTCATTGAGGAAAAATCAGCTTTTTCCTTGAGGAATGGCAGCTGCACCGTCCACTTTTCAGCTGATTTCTTTGATGAAATTAACATGGGCATGTCCTAGGCGGGAAGCACATGCTGAAAATCCGATGAAAATTCACCAACGAAATCACTACTTCGTTTGATGTTGTTTATTCACCGACCCAGATGATGAAAAGCATGGTGGTTGCATAATCTGTGAATTCACTACATAAATGTATGTGGTTTATTCATCAGTTCAATGTTTTTGATGAAAATGGTAATGAAAATTCAATTATCAAATCACAAGATAAGTGGTAGTTGTTTATTCAGCAATAAGTTAATTTAATATAAAAAATGTGAAGAATATTAAATAAATGTGAATTCATTAATCTGTTGTGTATGTGTTGTGAATTTGTAATTGGTTTAAAATATAGAATTAAAACTTTAAATTTAATTAAAGTGAAATCACTAGGTCAGTGGTTGTTGGTTAATCACCACTTCACTTATGCGAAGTGGTGATTAACCAACTTCTATCAAAACACACAATGGCGGTGCACACTCTACAAAGCATATGAGTGGACATAGACGATGAACTGATGAACTTGTACATGACTTTTCAACAGTTTTTTCATCGCATAATTTTCCCTATCAAAAGCAATTTTTAATTCAACGAAAGAAAGGGTTGTTTGACTAAACACAAAGCAGAAAGTGGGTACAAATCTATGAACTGAGGAAACCTTGCATGACTCTTCACTTACTAAATCTTTACATGTCGTTTCCTTTTATTATCTGGCTAGTGAATTGATTGCTGTTGTTTTGTTGTTTTCTACACATAAAGCAAAAAGTGAGTTGAAATCTGTGAACTGAGGAAACCTCGCATGACTCTTCACTCACTAAATCATTGCATGACGTTTCCTTTTATTATTTGGCTAGTGAATTGATTGAAGAATTCAGCTATAAAATTCATTGGGGACGATATTTCCCGCTGGGAGATAGCATTGTCGCTCGCTTTATCGTGAATTGCTGCTAAGGCTGGTGGCCAAACTGCACATTCTGCACTGTAGGCGGATTCTGGAAAGCACGACGGATTTTTATTTTATTATTCTCAAAAGCTCTTTTGCTTTCCAATTTTTGACTTTTCGATCACCTAGAAACCTATCATTTTGAACTAAAAACTGGAAAGCGGAAGCCTTTTTAAGACTAAGAAAATACAAATCCGCCAATATAAGCGATCCGCCGCGCTTTTGCAAAACGATTCATCGGCCGTTTAGTTTTCAAAGCAGTTGCTGAATATTGGAGATGGCAAAAATGCCCATTGATGATGGATTAATAACATTGTCGGAAAATTTTTGTGACATTACCCAAACTAAAGAAGAATTGATTAAAAAAGTGTTTCCAAATATTGGACACCGATACAAAGACCATGCTTGGTTGAGCGAACGAGCAATATTGGCAGAAAAAAATAAAGATGTTAACGATGTTAATTGGGATATTCAAAATGCAAAAATTGGTGAATTAGTATCATATAAGTCAATCGCTACTATTATAGACGAAGATGACGTAGCGAACTATGCAACAAAATTTCTTAATTCACTAGATTTACCAGGAATGCCACCCCATAATTTGCGATTAAAAGTCAGTGTGCCAATCCATGCTTCGGGATATAAATCAACAAAAACTTTGCACCGGAAGGACTTGCTGTTAAGCGCTTAATAAATAGTTTAATCGAAATCACAATTTTAAAAGGAAAGCATAAGGGAAAAGACTTTCTTATTCCCCGAATTCAGCTAATTCCATCTGATTTACCATGTAATTTCAAACCGACTTCAATTTCCAATTCGCCTTGGTTTTACAATTCCAGTTTTTAGAGGTGTGTGGCATAGACTTAGAATACCCAGTATTTTCACATGGGCATTTATGTTGCATGCTCCGGAGTAGGCCAACCATCAGCGTTATTTATATATTCCACAAAGAGAAAGACAAAAAATGTTGTATAACAAAGAGCGTTACAATAGATAAACATTTTGAAGAGAACTTTGAGTTTTTATTAACGACCAGCGAAGCAGTCGCGGGCACCCTAGTATTGTTATAAATTAATCTATTTAAAATTATACACATGTATGTTTTTTGTTATTTAGGTACAACCATTGAAAAGTTATTGAGTTGTTACACCTTGATAACTAAAATGCCTTGAACAGTAAATATAACATTCATACAATGATAATCTATTTCTAACAGCCATAGGTATTTTTGAATTTTTTCAAAACTAGTTTTACAGCAAATATAGTTTTAAATTGATTTCAAGTTGCAAGTTTTTCACAAATCAGTATTTTTTTCAAAAGTTTTGATACCTCAGTTTCTAATTTTAAGTTTAAAATAGCAAAACTTTCGTTAATAATGCCGATTTGTGCAAAACTTGCAACTTGAAAACAATTTAAAACTAGTTTTGCTGTAAAACTAGTTTCGAAAAAAGTCAAAAATATGGCTGTTAGAAACATCTATTAAACCAGTTTTGCCGTAAAACTAGTTTAGAAACAAGTAATGGCTGTAAGTGTTTTCTAAAACTACAGAGAAGCTATTAAAATTATTTTATTTTATATAAGAGAAAATTCCATCGATCGTTGATCGTAATCAAATAAAAATCAATTCAATCAACAAACACAGGTCATACTGGCTTCTAATGCAGTATTTTATAAAAATATATATAAGACCGATAACGACGATGCGTGGGAAATCCCTAATAGTCTTTTAATCTGTTTATGCGGGAATTTCCATTTCACTGTGTGTACGCTCACTCGATCGGATTTAGTATAAAAAGTGAGTGAATTACTTGAATATTTACAGAACAACATTTGGTCTCTTCAAGAGTGTTTCTTTGATAAAATCGTCCTCTTGTTAAATTTCTTGCAATATTAAAAATGGCTGGTTTCAACAAAACAACATTTTTCCTCTTATTCCTGGCATTGACAGTGATCGTTGCTGAGACCGAAGCATCAGCCCGAGTTCGAGCATGTGACGAAGTTTGCGGCCGAATCAACCGTGAGAAGGATTCATGTTGCAGGGCCCATGGATACTCCTATCACACTAGTTGCAGCGGTGGTATGAGATGTGCGTGAGAGTAGAATATTTGTTAGAAATAATTGTTAAGAAAAAATTAAAATAAAATAAAATGCTATTTCAAATTATAAAACTGCTTTAAGATTTGGTTAAGTAAACTTAACAAGAGATAAAACTAAAATTTTAATTTCATATAGAAATCTTTTACTTAAGGCATCTACCAAAACAAGTTGCTATGTTTATATTTGATATTTCCTTACCAACAAAAACAATCTGGTATTTTTAATTCCCAAAAGTATGTAAATATGATGAATAAACCTTTTAGTTCGGAATATTTAAATTCAAGGGTTTTTATAATTGAATTATGTTTGTGTTGATTATAAGCTTACTTAAATGACAAAATTTGCCGAAAGTCACCCCTGCATTTTCAAAAGTGAATTGTCACATTGGTCACTTTAGAATATATTTTGTATTACTCTAAAACTAAGCCGAATTTGAGATTTTAACTTTTAAGACTTTTTGTTGGAAATTAAATTTCCTATCTACACTGATGGTTAACAAATTGTTTTAATAAAATTCAAGTACGAAACAAAACCGAACTTAAAAAAATATCAAAAAGTCATTGGCCCTAAGTAATAAGCGAATTTTGAGTCGTTTTTAGCCTAAGATCGAGTTTAACCCATACAAAAAATCGAATCTTAGCTAAATTCAACTCAAAATTTGTTTATTACTTAGGGCCATTGATTTATTTTTTTTTTGACTTGCTAACTTACTTTTGCTAAATAACTTTTTTGTGTGCACGCTTCGTATTTTTATTTAAAATTAAAAAAAAGGAAGGTTTCTGAATTCTTTAATGTGACAGATCAAAACTGTTTTTTCTTTAATAACAACTGGTGGGTGGAAGTATACCATTCCGAAAATAGCAAATATCTATTTTATTTTTTTTTTTTTGCAGTTTTTACTTGTAAGCTGAAATATTTTAAGAAATCATTGATGATTTTGTTTTTTAATAACAGATTTTGTTGATATTGATAGAGCACACAAATCGTGTTTTGTTACATTTTATAAAATAAGTCTAAAAATGAAAAAAAAAAAAAAAATTATTTAGCCCTATTGCTCCGCGTGAAAGGAAATCCGGCCGGAAAAATTACATTTGCCTCTTCCCTTATTGTGAGTTGCGGGCGAAAAATGTTCCCTGTTCGTAAAAATGTATTGACAGCATTTTTTTCGTGTGAAATATGTCATGTCATTTACAGCAAGATTCCCATTTTATTTTTGGAGGTGAACGAGGCCACTCTTGTTGTAAAATGGAGGGTGAAACTCGCAATAGCTTAAATTTAATATAGTAATAAGTTACGCAATAGCTTTTAAAAATCTGGGCGAACAAAACATCTTCGGGCGAAATGCTTTCCCGGTTAAAGTTACACTAGGGCTGATTAAGAAAAAATGTTTTCCTTTTTTTTTTTTGAAGTATTTTTTCTTTTTCTTTTCATTTGTAGACTAATTTTATAAAATGTACCAAAACACCAAGTTTTGCTCTGGACTTAAACTTAGCTGCCATATAACGAAATAAAGTAGGTACACCTCATATGACAAATGTTTCATCATCATCAATGTTGAAAAGTGGCCTCAGGTTCCATTCAAAAGTGGACATGTTCCTTTTTAAAAAAAATTTGATACGTCATAAATATTTTGTTTATAAAAACTCAAATTAAAAAAAAACCTGATACTATTCTTAAAATACATACAGGGTGTCCCGTAAGTAATGGATAACCCTGAAATGCCGCATAGTAGACTTTATGACCGTCCTGAAAACTGATAAAAAAAAGTTCTATCCCAACCACAAGAAAAGTTATATGCATTTTTTTGTTCAGTGCATTATTTTTTTTCTTACTTTACATTTTTGAATACCACGACTACAAGTGAATGAGTTCCATCATTTTTTTTTGCAAGAATATTTTACATTACTTGTGCCAACACATAAGTAGAAGAAAATTATTATAACTGTTGGACTTCTTAGAGAAAAAAATTATTTAACATTGAATTTCAATGCAAAATGTGAAAACAAATAATTTTTGAAAAAGTTAAATCATAGCTGGTATAAAAAAAATGCATGAATACCTGAGTGGCCAACTATTTTAAAAATATGCGCGTTAAATGCAGATTTCAAAATGGTATTCCTTATTTTTACATCTAGAGTCAATAGCAAGTTATTGGTAAAAATCTGCAATACGAGAGTAAATTTAGCAAAAACAAAAGTTTTCAAAATTAGCACAGTAAACGTGAAAATAGTACCAAGCGTTGAACATAGCAGATTTTTGATTTATTGGCTGTTTCTAAACGATGTTGTCCTAATGATAAATCCAAGCTTTCAACTTCTAGGGCCGAATGCATTATTGATAAAAATGTCAAAAAAGTGCAAAAAAACGGTTACATTTTCGAGCTTGTTTTGAATTTTACCTGTTCTATTGGGCTTTAACAAACCCATCAAATATTTTGTTGGTTGCTATTTTTTATTTGTTATTTTCTCCAAACAAAAAGTCTTCTGATTCAATTTTAATTGTATTTTTTGAATAGTAAATTGTAAGATCCTGAGAAAGTGAGAACGCATAAAATCGTAAGTTTTTTAAATTTTGAATTAAAGTTTTTGTAATTTGATCTTAATTCATAAGATTAAGACCACGACGAACACTTATTTATATCGTTTTTATTGTTCATTCTTCAGAAAAATTAACGGTCTAAATAGCTGTTTTCCTGAACCTGCTCTTTGATAATTAAGACGTTTGATTGAACTTTTTCGATGCCACGTATTCTGTATTCTGCACAAGAATATGCAAACATGCATTTCATTTATGGAGAGTGCAGAGGCAACGCAAACGAAGCTGCAACTCTGTATAGGGAAAGGTACCCTAACGCACGTCACCCGGATTATCGAGTGTTTATTAGAGTCCATAGCTGTTTCTCGGAAGGAAGGCTGCCTGGTAGTGGTGTTGGTGGTGCTGGCGTGGGACGACCCCCTCGAGGAGATACCGAAGACTTAGTGCTTGCGGAACTTGACCGAGATCCTACAGTATCAATCCGAGCAATAGCACGACGCACTGGAATCGGAAAGACGACTGCGCATAATGTGCTAAGTAAATATAAATATCATCCCTTTCACCTAACACGGCTGCAAACTCTCCAGCCGCAAGATTTTGAAACGAAAATGAGTTTTTGTCGACAAATGATAATGAAAATTGAAGAAGATCCGCAGTTTTTTGACAAAATTCTTTGGAGCGATGAGTCGACATTTAAAAGAGATGGCTATACTAATCTCCATAATCTCCACTTCTGGGCACTACAAAACCCAAACATCATGAGGGAAGTCAGGTCCCAGTACCAATTCAAAATAAACTATTGGACTGGGATTCTCAATGCGAAAATAATTGGACCCTTTGAGTTGCCGGGGATTTTAACTAAGGTTTTTTGGAGTTCCTCCAAAATGATCTCCCAACCTTGCTAGAAGAAGTGCCTCAAGAACTAAAGGAATCCCATTGGCTTCAAAATGATGGTTGTCCAGCACACTATGCTGTGCCCGTGCGGGCATATTTAAATGCCAGATATCCAGGCAGATGGATAGGACGTCTGGGACCAATTTTATGGCCACCCCGTTCACCAGACCTAAATCCACTCGATTTTTTTTATTGGGGATGCATTAAGGAAATCGTATACAGCAAGCCGATCAGGTCTTTAGAGGAGCTAAGAAATCGTGTGGAGGCAGCTGCATTACAAATTTCTGAGCAAAACCTTGCACGTTCACTAAGACGTTCATTTATTCGGAGGTGCAGAACGTGTATAAGAGTGGGTGGAAAACAGTTTGAGCATTTGCTTTAAATAAAAAAAAAAAAAAAAAAATTATCTATTTTTGTTTTTGTTTTCTAACTAAGTGATCATGTGATTAAAAGCTGGCTCAAAAACTTTTTGTTTAGATAAAATAACAAATAAACTAATAGCAACCAACAAAATATTTGATGGGTTTGTTAAAGCCCAATAGAACAGGTAAAATTCAAAACAAGCTCGAAAATGTAACCGTTTTTTGCACTTTTTTGACATTTTTATCAATAATGCATTCGGCCCTAGAAGTTGAAAGCTTGGATTTATCATTAGGATAACATCGTAGAAACAGCCAATAAATCAAAAATCTGCTATGTTTAACGCTTGGTATTATTTTCACGTTTACTGTGCTAATTTTGAAAACTTTTGTTTTTGCTAAATTTACTCTAGAATTGCAGATTTTTACCAATAACTTGCTACTGACTCTAGATATAATAATAAGTAATACCATTTTGAAATCTGCATTTAACGCGCATATTTTTAAAATAGTTGGCCGCTCAGGTATTCATGCATTTTTTATACCAGCTATGATTTAACTTTTTCAAAAATTATTTGTTTTCACATTTTGCATTGAAATTCAATGTTAAATAATTTTTTTCTCTAAGAAGTCCAACAGTTATAATAATTTTCTTCTACTTATGTGTTGGCACAAGTAATGTTAAATATTCCTGCAAAAAAAAAAATGATGGAACTCATTCACTTGTATTCGTGTTATTCAAAAATGTAAAGTAAATGCACTGAACAAAAAAATGCATATAACTTTTCTTGTGGTTGGGATAGAACTTTTTTTTATCAGTTTTCAGGACGGTCATAAAGTCTACTATGCGGCATTTCAGGGTTATCCATTACTTACGGGACACCCTGTATGTATGAATCGTTTTTTTTATAATACAAATTCTATATACTACTGAAATCCATCAGCCAAGTAGAAGACTTAGCATTATTTAATTAGACTTGTGAATTATTGAATCAAAATAGCTTTTACCTCTTCAGTTGACAGTGAGGACTACGAGTAAAACATAATTAATTTTGGATGGGTATATTTTTGAGTTTTAAAATTAACTTTGGATTTTTCGCTTGTCCACATATTATTCATTAATGAAAAAACGCATTAGAACCTGGCAAAAACAAACTCAACTCGACAATTTGTAAAAGATGTGGAAAACAAATGTTTTTTTTTCTTTGAAATAAGTAAAAATATTAACCCGTTTTGAACGTACTGTCACTTTGTTTCCAGTCCATTTTTAAGCAAACAAACTTAGCAAACAACTCAGAGTCATTAGTACTTGTTTCGCTTCGGTTTTGGTTCACAAAAGCCAAACATGCTTCTATTTCTGGCCAGGGGTACATTACTAAGAATTACTCAACTGAATATTTCAAGTTCTTTAAAACATCTTTCCCACTGATTTAAATATTCGTACAAGATAAATAAAATTGAAAGATATTTTCATTTTATTTCGACTTGTTCAGTTTCCATATGTCTTACTATCAAACAAAAAAAAAAAACATCAGCAAATGTGCAAATACGGGATAAATACGGGACAAATAACTAAAAACGAGACACTTGTACGTCCTGGGTTTCTTAAATAAAGACCCGGGATAGGCTTTTGAAATACGGGACAGTCCCGGGAAACCCGGGATGGGTGGTCACCGTATGTATAGGGCAATTTAGGATTCGTGAAAAAAAACTCCAGATAATAATTTTCTCTAACATATAAGAAGATAGAGCACGCGAAAAAAGAGGGCCGGTAATTCTGTCTGTATGTCTGTCTGTCAGTCTGCCTGTCAGTCTGTCTTTCAGTCTGTCTGTCAGTCTGTCTGTCAGTCTGTCTATCTGTCAGTCTGTCTGTCAGTCTGTCTGTCAGTCTATCTGTCAGTCTGTCTGTCAGTCTGTCTGTCAGTCTGTCTGTCAGTCTGTCTGTCAGTCTGTCTTTCAGTCTGTCTGTCTGTACCTCGACCTGCAGCCTAAACCACTGAAGCGATTTTCCTTGGACTTAAGGTTATTTGGGGATTCCCTAGAGGGGAAATTGATTTGTTTTTTAAGCTTACAAAATAACGGAACCTGCCATATAACTAATATATAAAAATTGATTAATTTCAAAAACGGCCCTAACGATTTTGAAAACTCAGCCATAATGTCGATAAACATAGATGTTTACGATGCTAAATTCAAAGAAAACACTCTTGAATAAATTAAAAGATACTGTGTGAAGTGTGAACATTAAACTAAAGTTATACTGACTATTTATATCTCTATAGCTCTTTCAATAATTTATAAAATAAAACTACATTAACATGGTGTAACAAGAAATTTAAATGATTATAAAATGGAATTCCCCCAAGTAAAACGCAGAAATGGATCTGTGGCAAATTAGATACCTATACTGTGATGGATTTTGTTGCTTTTAATTCAATAGAATTATGGTTTATAAATAATTATATTATTTACATTTTTTACACTTCAACTTTTTTTTGAGTTTAACACTACTTCGAGCAGAAGTTTTATATAAAAGTGAATGCAAACCACTGCATCTTTGTAGTGCAATATTTTACCCGAACTACATAGAAGATATAGGTATACAGGGTGACTCACCTAAGGTGTGACAAGAAGCTTGAGCATGTAGCTTTGGTCGAGACAAAAACAAAATCTGCATACAACGGATATAAGAAAGACTTTTTCTTTTATGAAATGCACGGATATAAGAAAGGGAATTTATTACTCAGACAAAAAAGAGACACAAAAGAGAAACAAAACCAATCAATAACAAATGTGTAATGAATATTCTAGCGCTTTTCAAGATGTTTCAAAGCTGTCGTAATAATGAAAACATATTTATGGGCACAAACCGACATAAGACACCATGATTCTTTTTTTCTGGGCTTCACTAATTTCGGATGACTGCTTTAAACTAATATAAATGTCTTCCTCACGCGCGAACGCAGGAAAAAATTTCGGGGGGGGGGGGGGGTTTAAACTGAAAACTCAAAATTAAGAGAGAAATTGTATGGCGAGGAAATTAAATTCATACATTTCGGGGGGGGGGGGGTGATGACGGTTGAACTCCCAAAACCCCCCCTGCGTTCGCGCCTGGTCCTGCTACATTCCAGTTGCTAGCTACAAGAAAAAGTTAGTGCGATCTAGTTGTGCTTTTTATTTGGCTAGGGAATATCAATTATTTTTTGTCTAAGTTAAAGACTAATAACATAATGGTATCGTACCTAAGGTGCCAGTTATAGCTATCATTGAAACCCATCATTGAAAAACTTATGTGTTGATTTTAAGACCTTTAGAAAGCATAATCATTGAATATTTTAATACAGAAATATAGCTTACGACTTCAAAATTATTTCTCAAAATTAATTCATTTTGAGCCACATCTTCCCCATAACGTAACTTTTAATATTTCCAATGATCATTGGTTAGGTAGTTCATCATTGGTAGTTCGTCATTTTATGAGAAAAGTTGTGCCAAATTGAATTTCGTTTTACCTAGAAATAATTATTTAGTCAAATAACTTTACTTTGGCATCAAAATAATCATTTGTTTTTTCTTCAAAATCTCTCAAAATTGACAATTAATATTTTCAATGATGGTTTTCAATGATAGCTATAACTGGCCCCTAAAGTAGAAGACATCCTTAAAAAATATGCGTATATGAGTTTAAACATTTTAGTATTACCTTTTGTTTAATTTAACAAACCGAATTACAAAGCAGTTTTATAATTTGAAATAGAATTTTCCTTTATTTGGATTTTTAATTTTGTTTTACAAATTTCGCTTACAAACATTAAAGTATTAACCTTAGGCACATCTCATACCACCGCTGCAGCTAGTATGATAGGAGTATCCATGGGCTCTGCAGCAGGCATCCTTTTCACGGTTGATTCGGCCGCAAACTTCGTCACATGCTCGGACACGAGCTGATGCTTCAGTCTCAGCAACGATCACTGCCAATGCCAGGAATAAGAGGAAAAATGTTGTTTTGTTGAAACCAGCCATTTTGATATTGTCAGATATTTAAAAGGATTTTCTAAAAGAAACACTCTTGAAGAGACCAAATGTTGTTCTGTAAATATTCAAGTAATTCACTCACTTTTTATACTAAATCTGATCGAGTGACCATACATACAGTGAAATCGAAATTCCCGCTTCCCGCATGAACAGATTAAAAGACTATTAGGGATTTCCCTAGCATCGTCGCGTCGGTCGTTACCGGTCTTGTATATATTTTTATAAAATACTGCATTTAGAAGCCAATGACTTGTGTTTGTTGATTTAATTGATTTTCATTTGAATTGGGTCAAAGATCGATGGAATTTTCTTTTATATAAAATTAAATAATTTTAATAGCTTTTTTGTAGTTTTAGGAATAGCTTATCAAAGTATGAACCCCATTCTTAAAATATGCAGGCTTATGATAAAAAACCTCAAAAAATATGGTCATTTTTGGATGGATTTACTTCCGCCAGTTTTTATCACAACATCTTTTTTGATTCATCAAATAAAAGGCTTGACCCTCTTCTTCATTTCACTTGAATATGCCCTGCATCTATCCTTATACAAAAAAAAAGTTATGAGCAGTTCGTAAAAAAAAAATTAAAATCAAAAGATTTTTCGTCTTTTTTTTATGTCGCTTTTTATTATTTTTTTCCTGATTAATTTCGCTTTTATAATTTTTTAATCCATCCGCTTTAATAAAAAATCTTATTTCCAACAAAAAGCCATTTATGTAAAATTCTAAGATTCAGCTATGTTTTCGAGTTATACAAGAAATATTGAAAAATTACCAGTGTGACCATTCTCTCATAAAAGCATTGATAAATTTGGGCAAATTTCGTGTTATAAGCAAGCTTAAGTTCCAGAGAAATATATTTAATAATAAAAACCCGTGAACTCAATTTTTCCTTTCATATTCCGGTACATTCAATAGCCTATTTCCAAAATATGAAATATTAAATTCGGGTTTGTCTCTGAGTTATGTCAAAAACACTGTAAATTGCACAATGTTAGAATTCTTTCAAAAACGCAAGTGTGCATTTTGTAGAATTTTGGGTTTAAGGCATCAAATAATAAGAAAACCTTGAAGCTCGAACCCATTTCTTTTCAACTAAAAAATTTATTCACCATAGAATATTAAAAAATTAACAAAACACTGATTACCGGCTTAACCCATAACTGGGTGATATGTTCAAAGGTTCCCACATAAAATCATTTTCTTATTGAGACGAATTTTGCTGCCTCGTTTTGAGTTTTGTTTACTATTTATTGAAAAATATTTGCAGAATATCTTTTTTTTGAGGATCTGCTTTGCTTTCTACAATTGTAACAGAATGCATCCTTAAACTGGACTTTTATTTAATGTGGCAGTAGGAAAATTGGCTTTGAATAGAACAACAGTATTTATTTAAACAAGAATTAAACAAGTCAAGAACTTCATAATTCTCTTTGAATGCGAATGAATTGTTTGACCATTTAGCTAAATGACCTGGCATGATTAATATACAACATTCTTACCTTGATAAGCTGTTTACTTATGTTTTATTTCACTACAAATAACTATTAAAATTATTTTTTTATTTTAATTAAGATAAATGGAAATTCCTTCGACCTTTTTAGACCATAATCAATAAATTAATATCAAATAAAAAAAAAGACATACTGCTTCTCTTAAGTCCTTTTTTTTATAAAAATAAGACTGATAACAATGATGTGTGATGGGAAAATCCCTATTAGTCATTTTATCTGTGTATTCGAATTTCGATTTCACTGTGAATACAATCAGATTTTGTATAAAACCGAGGGAAATTATTTGAATATTTACAGAACAACATTATTTGATATCTTGAACAGTATTTCTATGAGAAAATCCTGCTATTAAATCTCTTACAATTTTATCAAAATGTATGGTTTCAACAAAACCTGGCATTGGCAGTGATCGTTGCTGAGGCCGAAGCATCAGCCCGAGTTCGAGCAAGTGACGAAGTTAGCGGCCGAATCAACCGTGAGAAGGATTCATGTTGCAGGGCCCATGGATACTCCTATCACACTAGTTGCAGCGGTGGTATCAGATGTGCGTGAGAGTAGAATAACAATTTAGAATTTTATTTCCAAATTGTGCAACAAATGAGTATTCAATTTTTGTTTAGCTTTTATTCTTGGGCGTTTTTTATGAAAAGTGTTTTCTCAAAAATGACAGAAGGTAATAGTTTGATTTGAAAAAAAGCAAAACACTTTTCTATGATTATTGCCATTTTTTCTAATTTTTTTTTTAAGACTTATTTTATAAAATGTACCAAAACACCATTTTCGCGCTGGACTTGAACTAAGCTGCCATATAATGAAATAAAGTAGGTACACCTCAAATGACATATGTTTCATCATCATCACTGTTGAAAAGTGGCCCCAGGTTCCATTCAAAAGTGGTCATGGTCCTTCTCAAAAATAAATTTATTTTATAATTTATAAATATTTTGTTTATAATAACTCAAATTAAAAAAAAATCTTGATACTATTCTTAAAATATTTAGGTCTACGAGTAAAACATAATTATATTTGGATGGGTTGGGTATATTTCCGCCGTTTTTTTATTTGTTTGCAAATCTGTCATATAAAAATCTTTTCTTTTTGTTTGCTTTTTTGCGCTTATGCTTTTAATAGCCCGTATCATAATGGTTAGTGCGTTGGACTGTCACGCTGGAAGTGTGGGTTTAATTCTCAGCCTCTTCCACCTAAAAACTAAAAAGTTCTTTTCATGGCTACTTCCTCTTGGGAGGAATTGACAATTCCTCCAATAGTATCACTTGTCATGAAAAATTGCTTCTCTTCTAGCTATTCGGATTCAGCATTAGAATTGTACATCCCCTCCATTCCTGTCAACTTGCGCACACAGGAATAGTTGAGAGTTGTTTGTAACTTACTATAGGCCCTGGTTCTCCACGAGCTGTTGCACCATATTATAACAAAATGTCTAAAAAATTAAGTTCTCATTCTCGTCGTAGTTGTCGATTTAAGACAATAATATTAAAAAATGGCTTGTTTAACTACTCTGTCAGAAATGTTCTTCATTTCATGTTTCTTCTTATTCCATAGCCTTTTTTTTATAAGTCAAATATAAAACCAATATTAGCCCTTTACGGAAATTATTATTAGATAAGAAGTGTTAATCGTTAGATTATAAGGTCTTCAGTTCAATAATTACACATGTCTGATTCCGATGCCTGTCTTTTGTAAACAATACATGTTCATTCTTATCTCAATATTCGTAAGCAAGAATTCAGAAATTTTGTTTTCCCACTTGGGACTTTCCGCATAATTATCTTTTATTTATTATACATATATTTGGATTTTTTTGTCTTTGTACACGCACTTGTTTAACAAAGCGAAAATAATTAGTTAATTCAGGTTTATGAATTTTAAGAGATAGAATGGATAGAACTATAACATAATTTTCCTACAATATTTTCGGCTCTTTCTGGTCAATTCAAAGAAAGTAAAATTAGTTTTTATTACTTTTTCTGCAGGGCAAGTATAGGTTTCGTGTAAAAAGAAAGCGGATGAGACAAAATTATATGGAACTTGGGTCAAGCCCATCAGGAGCGACATCAAAAAAATTAGTTTTAAAATAAAGCTAAGTGTTTAAGACTGTACATTTTTTTGAAAACTAATATAGCATGTCTGGATTTGGGGATTTTCTTGTATGAAGTACGTCTTGTGAACGAGTTGTTTTCGAAACATTTATTGAGTTTCATTTTTGTATAAAGTATTCCAAAAAATAACAGTTTTTGTATACTTTATACAAATATTTGGTTTACTACCCAATTTCAACTTCTTTGAACAAATGAACCGTTTCCGAAAAAATCAAAAGACAAAAAAATTGGTTTCACCAGAGTTAAGCTCGATTCACAATGCGAAGCGACGTGAAAAGGCAACGTGAGCGTGAAGACAAATCGTCATAGTTGTCAAACAGATTTCAAACCTTGTAAGTATATACGAGGGTAAAATAGACGCTCTCGTCGACGTTTTTAAGTTTTCTTGTATTTGACTGATCGTGAATTTTGTGAAATTGTCGAAAAAAATAAAGAAAACAACAGATAAGTGTAAATTAACAAAAATTAATATAAATTTTGTTGACAATGAAATTATATTTATAGATCTATATCGGTTAACAATATTATAATGTTGCATTGTTTTAATTTCGTTTGCATTTTCAGCCGAAATTTATTTCCAGCCCGAAGAATAGAACACGAAATCGGATATGGACAAACACAATTATAATATTTAAATAATAAAAGTAATTTCAGTTTGATTTTCTTCATTATTTTGAACGCACACTGCACAGCAAGAACAAAAACAATAAATTATTTAACGCTGTCAAAAAACTCGTCGTCAAGAACTAATCGCATTATGAATTGGGCAACGATTTTATGACTAGACAAAAATTACAGCGAATCACGTCACGCTCTCGTCGCATTTTGAATAAACCTAATATAAGTCATTTTTAGAATTTTCTTACTAGTCCAGGAAAATTAGATTTTGGCATGGATGTAACATATAGTATCTAAGATTTTGGTATTCGATCAGAAATAATATACACAAAAAGAATATGAGATTGCTCCCACTTAAAATGGTGTGCTATTTGCAGAAAAAATCAAAACGTGCATGAAAGTACATTATTCACTCTCTGTTTTTTGTTATTTTCCTACATAACTTTGGAAGTATGCAACTTTGGAAAAAACACGGTAACAAAATTTTTTTATAATAAAATTCTACACAAGATGACATTTTTATAAAACTTTCGGGTATTATATTTTTGTTGTTATACAGCGTTGAAATCAGAAAAGAGCTGTAAAAAACAGAGTAGTTTTTAAGCGCTAAACTGACAGACACAAAATTGTTCAATTCTACTATAAATATGGACTCAAGTACTCTAGGGAATTACAAAATGAAATATTGAAACCCGATTCAAATCGGTCTGATATGTTCGGCATGAGAGATAATGTTTAAACAGTGCACCGCGAAATTTTTGCTTCAATGCAGTGGTCAAAGTTAGGCATTTAAGCTGGCGCTAATTTTTGTACACATAGTTGGAATCTTAACTATCGTAAAGTATCGTTTCTAATATTTTTTTAAAATTTTTTTAGTGACTGCAAGCAATTTCAAAAGAACAAAAATCGTATGAAAAATGTTTTTTTAATTAAATAATTATTTTAAATTATTAAAAAAATAATTTTTTATACGAATTTTGTTCTTTCAAAATCGTTTGCAAAGTCACTAAAAAAATATTGTAACGACACTTTACGATAGTTAAGGATTCCAAGTATGTGTACACAAATTAGCGCCAGCTTAAGTGCCTAACTTTGACCACTGCATTGACACAAAAATTTCGATTTCAATATTTCATTTTGTTTCAATATTTCATTTTGTAATTCCCTAGAGTCAGCGGCGTATTCACCCCAGGGCTAAAAGGGATTCAGCCCGGGGCGGCAAGGCTGCTAGGGGCAGCACAAGCCGTCCCTAGCAACTGGCCAATTTATAATATTTCTTTGAAGCGATTGAACTTTCAAAACATTTAAGCAGAAGGACGCAAGCCGCCCCTAGCAATTGTCCAAATTTATAATATTTTTTTGAAACGATTGAACTTTCTTAAAATACAAGCAAAAGTGCGCAAGCCGTCCCTAACAATTGCCTAATTTATAATATTTTTTTGAAGCGATTGAACTTCCAAAACATTCAAGCAGAAGGACGCAAGCCGCCTCTAGCAATTGGCCAATTTATAATATTTTTTTGAAGCGATGATTGAACGTTCAAAACATTTAAAACAGAAGGACGCAAGCCACCCCTAGCAATTGTCCAATTCAAAATATTTCTTTGAATCGATTAATCTTCCAAAATATTCAAGCAGAAGGACGCAAGCCGCCATAAGCAATTGGCCAATTTATAATATTTATAAAAGAGGGCAAGCCGCCTCTAACAATACTGTCTAATTTACAATATTTACTTGTATCTATCTACTTTAAAAAAAAATGGGCTAGAAAAACTTTGGCTGGACCGGATCTTAATTTTTTATTTCTAAACCATCTACAAAGAGCCCCTTTTTATTTAAAAAAAAAATATAAAAATCCATCAAGCCGCATTCTAGATATAAGGTCACACACAAAATTTTATTCTTTTTATACATATACCTAGAAAATCATGCCTCAATTTTTTTAGTTTTGGCTGACTCGTTCCCCTGTATAAAAAAAAACCCTTCCGTTTGTCAAAAGTTTTGAACTACTTAAGAAACAATATAATGATTATTTTTTGTACAATAGTTAATAATGATGGATAAATAAAAGGAAAAGCTTGGGACCCGAAAATTGTGTTCTCAAAATAAAAACTCGATCCAAAGCCGAAAACAGAATTGATTACAAGTTATTTGAGCAGTTAGAAGATGAGAGAAAAAAACTGGCGTAATGTAATGCTCCAGAGTTGTCGTAGCTGTCAAATCCTTGACAACCCGTGGTCTTTCCTTTCGTGGCAAGGTATATAAATTTGGATCTATACATAAGGGGAATTTCATGATGATCTTAGAAGCAATATCGGAATTTGATCCATTTCTTTCAAAACATATACAAAGTTTTGGCAATCCAGGAAAAGGAAACACCTCATATTTGTCTTTTACCACCTATGAAAAGATTATAAAAATTATGTCAGCTAGAGTCACAAAAACGTTTATGGAACAGCTTCAAAGGTTTAAATACCTTCGACTCCTGACATAAGCAATGTAGACCAGCTTTCATTAATTTTTAGGTATGTTCAAGAGAACGCAGAACCCGTTGAACGATTTCTCTGATTTCTGCCAAATACAGGCCATAAAGCAGAAGACATGTTACAAGCAGTTATGGATACTTTTAAGAAATTAAACATTGCCATAGAAAATTGCAGAGGTCAATCTTATGATAATGCAAGTACATGTCAGAGCAATATAACGGCTTACAAGCAAAAATGAAAGAAAAATGTAAGTATTACCCCTTTAACACAAGGAAACTGAGTTGCCGGCGATTTTTAGTTTGTTGGCGAGAAGGGCGTAAAAGGAAGACAACAAATCTCCCCTCACACCCTTCTCGCCTACAAACTAGCTAGTTTCTGGCAACTCAGTTTCCTTGTGTGAAAGCGGTCTATGCAACACACGTACCATGCGCTGCACATTCCTTAAATTTGATCGGATCATCGAAAGCTGATTCTTGCCAGAAGCTGCAAATTTTTCGGCTTATTACAAAACATATATGTGTTTCTTACGGCATCCACAGAGCGAGCAAAGCTTCTTAATTCATTTTTTAGTTCCGAAAATGTCACGTTAAAAAATTTGTCACTTACCCGTTGCTCAGCCCGTGACGATGCCTGTACGAGCTTAAACAGAGATTGCGACCAAATAATATCGGCTCTCAATGCCATTAAAAATGATGGCCACCGGAAAGCTTTAGTGCAAACTGAAGTTAGAGTTTTATTGACCCAATTGAAGTCCCTTGAGACAGCAAGCAATGTAATATTGTATCAAACAAAATGCAAGGTGTTGATACAGACGTTGAAACTGTGGCATTTCGTTTGTGAGAGAAAAACGAGAATGCTTTGATGTTTTTGAAAAGATGGGAAAGAGCAAAACCTCTGAAAATTACAAAATGGACCAAAAAAGAATCGACAAGAGGAAAAAACGAGATGATCAGTGTCGCGAAGGGGAGGATCTTTTTTGTGGTCGTGAAAATTTCAAAATAAATACATTCAATCCTATTTGCGACCAGTTATTGAGTGAGCTGAAGAGAAGAAATTCATCCTATGAAGAAATAACAAATGGTTTTATTTTTTGTATCTAAGCTTGATCACATGAGTGAAGAAGCAATTCGAAAAAATGCAACCACTCTTCAGAAATTATACCCGGTTGATATGAACACTGAAAATATGAGTTTAAGGCAGCTTAACCTTCATATAAGAGAAAAAGAATTGAAGGAAGCATTTTCATGTGTTTAGGTTACTTTAAGAATATACTTGTGCACTGCAGTGACAAATTGTAGTGCAGAAAGAACGTTTTCCGTATTGAAACGAATAAAAACCTATTTAAGGTATCGCATTAGCGAAGAACGCCTTAATAGTTTGGCTTTATTAAATATAGAAGCTGAACTGATAAAAAATTTAGATGACGAATCTATTGTTAATGAATTTTGTAATCAATAGCCACACAGAAAAAAAATTTGAAAATATCAAAAATTATGCATTTTGTGTTTTTTTTATTATTATTATTTTTTATTACTTTATTTTCATTGTTCTAAAGGGCGGCCAAATCCTTAAATACGCCTCTGCCTAAAGTACTTGAGTCCATATTTATAGGAGAATTGGACCATTTTTTATCTGTCAGTTTAGCGCTTTAAAACTACTCTGTTTTTTACTAGGGCTGGCCACGGGACGAGACTCTGTGAGACTTTTGTAAGTCAAAAACTTTTGGAAAGAGGTGGGGCCTCCAGTCAAAAATGATTTTATGGACATACACAGCCGTGGTGCGACCTATTCTCACGTATGGTTCGATTGTGTGGTGGCCAGCATTAAAGAGTTTGTATAATATCAACAAACTTAGGAAGGTTCAAAGAACAGCTAGCATTGGCACCACAGGGGCTATTCGATCTTGTCCAACAGATGCTTTAGGAGTTTTTCTACACCTTTTACCACTAGATTTACACATTAAATACATAGTATCTTGCAGCGCGATAAGACGAAAAGAATCGAACTCCTGGTTTGGCAAACGATATGGGTTTAATTCCAACCGAAATGTTTTCGACTCCCACTGATTACTGCACCTCTTCAATGGGCCTCGGTAAAGATTTTAAAGTTATATACCCATCCAGAAAGGATTGGAATGATGACGTCGTGACGAAAGACTTCGACACAACTATCTTTACTGATGGGTCAAAGATGGAGTGCGGTGTTGGTGCGGGTATTTTCTCAGAGTCCCTAAATATATCCAGGTCTTTTCGGCTACCTGACTTTGCTAGAGTCTTTCAGTCTGAAGTACTGGCGATCAGGGAAGCATGCAAGCTACTTAAACAAAATCCAAACCAGAACCGAAATACAGCTATTTTCTCAGACAGTCAAGCGGCTGTCAAAGCCATTAATTCGGCTACATCATCCTCAAAATTAGTACGACAATGCCAGGAAGAGCTTTTGAGTCTGAACACTAACCTCAGGGTCTCTCTTATCTGGGTTCCGGGTCACAGTGGCATTGAGGAGAATGAGCGGGCTGACGAGCTGGCCAGGCAAGGTTCAGCCCTTCATAACTCACTTGCGGAAAGAGTCAGTATTCCTCTTGGAGTTATAAAGGGCAATATATTCTCAATTTTTCTCTCAGAATCTAATCGTAGGTGGAATAGTTTAACTAACTTCATTATTGCTAGGAAAATCTGGCCTACCTATAATAAATCCCGAACTATTAACTTAATGTGCAGACCTAGGCGAGACATAGCAAGGATTGTTGCAGCATGTACTGGACGCTGGCCAATAGGAGAACATGCGGCGAAGCTTGGCATCCCGTACAATACTCACTGTCGTAGTTGTGGGGATCAGCAGGAAAAGGAAACAGTCTTTCATTTCCTCTGTAAATGTCCCGCTTTGGCCAGATTGAGGCAAGAATCTTTTGGGAAGCCCTTTTTTGACGACCTTAACGAACTCTCCGGAACGAAGATCAAAGATTTGACTTCTTTCCTCAACGCGACGAAATGGATCTAGGATTTACTTCGGTTCCTCTTGCACCGTCTTCTTCCCCAAACTCCTTTGACTGCGAGCTAGCAGACTAATGGATTTTGAAGGTGGCTCATGGTGCACGAGGACCGGACGATCACACAATTGGGCCGATCTCCGCTTCAATGCCAGCCAACAAGTGCCTAGGTGGCACAGTGTAGATGGGTCTTAGTTGCGGACTTCGACCCTTTTGAGTGTTTTCCTATTTTCAAGTTCAATAATGTTTCAATGGATCTAGAATTAACTTCGGTTTCCTTTTGCACCCTTTTCTTTCCCAAACTCCTATGACTGTGAGCTAGCAGACTACTGGTTTTTGAAGGTGGCTCATGGTGCACGAGGACTGGAGGATCACACGGTTGTGCCAACCTTCGCTTCAATACCAGTCAACAAGTTGCCTAGTTGGCACAGTGTAGATGGTTTTTAGTTGCGAACTTTGGTCCTATCGGGTGTTTTTCCTATGTCCAAATCCTTAATAAGTTTCATCTTATGTCTAAATCCAATGAAAGCGTCTGGTCATTCAGGCGGGTGGTACTTTATCTGGTAACCACAAGTCATGTTGTGCAAACAGACGGAGGTGTACAGAGATTACCATATCCGAGTGTGCGACTAGACAATCACCCTAAGGGATCAGATCGTATGCGTCCCGGGCAAATCAGCAAATTGCTTAGCGTAGCATACTGCAGCCGAGCTCGGGCGTAGGCGATGATCCGTTGGGAGATCTATCACCAAATACCCTGTTTTTCTTTAAAAACTACAGCGTTAATTGGGTCATCGAGCAAGGATGCTTGTGACCGCCATCTCTACCTACCCTACCTACCTTTGTAAGTCTCGTCTCGGTATCGTTAAAATCTAAAATTTTCAGTCTCGTCTCGGTCTTGTGTCGGTCTCGCATAATTAAGTCTCGTCTCGGTCTCGTCTCGGTTGCTTAAAAGGCAGTCTCGTCTCGCTCTCGTCATGCGAGACCGAGACTTTTCTCGTCTCGTGGCCAGCCCTAGTTTTGTACAGCTTTTTTCTGACTTTAACGCTGTATAGCAACAAAACTATAACGCCAGAAAGTTTGATATAAATCTTATGGAGAATTTTATAGCAAATAAATTTTGCCTTGTTGTTTTTATCCTAAAATGCATATTTCCAAAGTTGTGTAGGAAAATAACAAAAAATAGGGAGTGAATAATGCACCTTCTTGCACTTTTTAATTTTTCCTGCAAATAGCACACCTTTTTGAGCGGGAGCAACCTCATAATCTCGTTGTTTATATTATTTCTGATCGAATCCCACAAAGATCTAAGATGCTTTATTTCACATCAATTTGACTGGACTATACAGAAAGTTGCCCTTTTCTGTAGAATATAACGTTTAAAGTACAAAAATTAATTTTCCTTAGTGGCTTAAAATTTTGCATAGCACGTAGGTACCCTTATTTTGGGTCTTAAAACAAAAAACAACTTACACCTATTAATAATAATGAAATGACCTTGAACTTTGCAACAATTTGAGTATCATATTGTGGACTGTTACCAGCGCGATATATCTTGTCGTTTAAAAATCTCGAGACGTTAGTTTTTTTTTTGTTTACCGTTATAAAAAAGTTACCATGAGAAAGTATAAAGTGCCTGTGGAAAATACCTTTTAAAACATTTAGAGTGCCACACCAACTCCATAAAAATTGTTGAATTTTGAAAACTTGAATCACAATCGATGGATTATTTTAAAATCTCGGCATGAAATTTTTAATTTTTTTTTTTTATTTACCGTAACAAGAAAGTTATCATGAAAGAAGTAAAACGAACCTCTAAAATAAGCCTCTAAGATTTTTGGGCTGCCACCAACTACGTAAACATTTTTAAATTTTGAAAATTTTAACGCCAATCGATGAATCGTCTTAAAATGTCGAAACTACATACATTCTTTATTTTTGTATTTAATTTAACAAGAAAGTAATCGCAAAAAAAGGAAAACTAATATTTAAAAACAGACTTTAAAACATTGGTCTGCCACCAACTCCTTAAAAACAGTTTGATTTTTGTAAAATTTGCAAAAAAAAACAATCATTTTAACTTTAATCTTTGAAACTTATAAATGTTTGTCGATAAATTACATTTATTTCTTGTTGAAATAGCTATTTGAAATTTCGACAATTATTTTAATAAATTTAAACTGCAGTTTTTAGAATGTTCGGGTTTATTTTATTGGAATCTTAAATTGCACAATTGAATAAATGATATTTTTCAATTTACACAATCAATTTGGTTATTATTGCAACCGTTAGCACGGGAATAACCATGAGCTTGGCAACAGGCGTCCTGTTCACGGGGAATACGATCGCAAACTTCGTTACATGCTCCAACACCAACAGCCCCAGTTCCAGTAGCAAAGATCAATGCAATTGCAAGGAACAAAAGGAAAAAGGTTGTCTTCTTGATAGCCACCATTTTTGTTGTTTGAAATATTTTTACGGAATTAATAAAAAAGAGGTACAATCTTTATGAGTAGATATTATTGTTTGTGAAGATCAGTGCAGGAGCCTTCACTATTTATAGGATGCCGAAAATATTGAAGTTTAATGAATTAACCTGTTTAAAGTTATACCTGTACCTTTATCCATAACACTTATTGGAAATAACACGTGATAAGATGATTAATTTATTTTGGCTGCATGACTGAGTTCTAATGCCCAGTTTCACCAACACTTCTTGTAAGTACTTTTTTTTTTTTCTTATTTGACCTACATACGTGGAATTATGATCTTTCAGGTGAAGGAGCGACGATAATAGACTATTAAATGAAATATAACGAATATTTTATATTTCAGTAATTCATTTATAAATTGCTCTTTGTGGTGGAGTAGATTATTAAAATTAAGTTGGTTCTGAAATTTAAATATTTATTTTTCTTTTCTTTTCTTTTAACCCAACACTTGAAGTTTAATTTGTATTACAACTTTTAACTAAATACTTTCAGTTTCATTTTGAAATAATCTTTACTTACTATTTATTTCTTTTTTAAATCTACCTTAACTTGAAGAAAAAACATTGAAACATAATATGTATTTACATTTTTCATTTAATTTTTCATTTAAATGTAAAAAAAATTCTTTATTTAAACATAAATTCAAAGTGTTTTTATTTTAGATAAACCACTTAAAGGAACCCGGCATTATAATGTTATTATTCAAGATTTATTTCAAAAACAAACACAATCTAAATGTGCATCATGTTTTTGTTTATATAAAATTTATATTTGTGATAATTGAATGCCAAAAAATCTAAACAAACAATGCCTTCTTTGTTTGCTTGTGAGATCTAACCAATTGATAGAAATATATGTAAATATATTTGTATAGCACCATACAAAATAAAATTGTTTACTCTTCATTTTAATGGCTGTTGATTTATTCTTAAAAAAAAAAAAAATTATTAATGCTATGTGCTTATTTTCACTTCACAGAGTATAATTTATTATTATGTAGGCATCTGTTTGGTAGTTTGGAATCGTTTCCAATCTTCAAAAAAAAAAAAAACAAAATGATAATTTCGTAAGAATTTTCAAGTTATTTTACAAACCTTTTGTATTATTTTATAAATTAAGTAAGTAGATTTATTTTCATAAATGCCTATACTTGTTTTACTTATTTATTTCAGATATTTGTAAAATAGTTTAACCGATTTCAGTGAAATTTTACAAATGAAATAATTTAGAGTGGTTGGAATTGTAATCTGAAATCAGCACAGCATCCCTCAACTCAAAATCCAGCAAAAAAAACAAAATCACAAAAAACCCAAAATCCCGAAAGGTCAAAATTCCGTTACTTAATTAAGAAAAAAAAAAATGTCCACATACAAATAAAAACAATATTTATTATTTAACATTATGACAAATACCTTTCGCCCAAATCAGTTTTGTTGATACAGATATCAAAATAAAGAAAACAACAATTCAGATCAGCAGTGGCGTAGGTAGAGGGGGATCAATTCATCCATTATTTTGACTTACTCAGAAAACTTCTAACGAACCGAATTTCCACATGCAAATTCTACCAATAACATGTTAACAGTCAATTTGCTCTTCAATATATGGCTTACTGTGGAATAAGGACGTTCGGGGATTTCGATCAGGAGGGGGGGGGGGGGGGGAAACTCAATTAAGAACCAGATGCGATGAATTTTATATTTTTTTTCGATGTAAAAAAATAAATAAATGTTATGGCGCGACAGCTTGTGGAGAAGTATATGGCTTGTGACTTACAACTCTCAACCATTTCTGTGTGCGAGTGTCGACAAGAATGGACCCAACAATTTTTATTCCGAATCAGAACGGCTACACTGATGAAAAATGTATGTACTTAGCCCAAAAATGTGTTGACTCATTCCATAGATTTCTGCACACATAATTTTATGTACTCATTAAATGATGGAATCTGAACTGAGTGCATACATTTTTCCCATAATGTATGCAATAAAGAATTCTATGGACCCATCGCATAAAGATGTGTCGGATATTTAAAAAAAAAGGAGATTTTTCAAAATTTTAACATAAAATATGGTCTGAATACACGTTGCTTATACTCAAAACATAACTTTGTGGGATGTATAACGCTGCTACATTCGTTTTGGAAAAATAGTACAAGTGACACACCGACATCTTAGCCTTTGCACTGGATATAAATCAGGAATGATTCATGTTTTGTTTCCATAGGTACGTAATCTTTTACTGATTTGAGTTAATTTTTCCGTCTTATTATAATTCCATCGTATCGTGTTATACCCAATTGATTTTTATTCACTCAAAAACAGGTACAATCAGTTTGCGGAAGAAGAGAATAAAACAAAACTGAAAAATGGAACGAAGCATCTACCCCTAGATTGATCTTGAAAAGAATTCCTGGTTTCAAATAATTTAAAAAAGTTGATAACCTTAAAATGTTTTTATATTTATTCCACAGCTTGAAAGAATATTTAAGAAAAGATATAGTTCTGCATACTTGATATATTGTTGGGACGGTGACGTGAAATAAGGGCCAACGAAATAAAGCCAAATTTTAGGTTTGGCTTTATTTCGCTTTAGAAAACGAAATAAGGCAAATTTGGCGTTTTTTTCTTTCTTTTTTCATGATTTTTTTCAGAAAACTGCAAAACAAATCGCCGTTATGTAAATTTCATTAGATGCAGTGCATAAACGCCCACGAATATAGCCACCGCGGTTGTTATTTCCGAAAACAGAACCCGCGTGGGTTAATTCCACCACAAAAAAGAACTAAGACCCGCAGCTGAGAACTGGCGAAACGGGCCACCCAAAGTACTGATTAGTACAAAAAAACTTTGATTACAGATCGGCTGCCAGACGCCTGAGCATACCCTAAGCGGAGCGACGGAGTCGCGTGAGCGGAACAGAGGACCCGAAAAGGGAGTTAAAATCCTTGATCCTTGGGCCGCTTAAAGTACTATTTAGTACAAAAACTTTTAAAGCAGACTGACTGATAACATAGGTGCCTGCCAGATGGGGTTTGATTCCTTTTTTTTGGGGAGCTAATCCCCCAACTGGCAGGCACCTATGCTTTAAAGTTTTTGAACTAAACAGTACTTTGGGTGACCCGCTTCGCGGGTTCAAGGATTTTAAATCCCTTTTCGGGTCCTCTGTCCCGCTGACGCGACTCCGTCGGTCCGCATAGGGTATGCTCAGTCGCCTGGCAGGCCAATTTGGCCTTATTTCCATTTTTAAAGCGAAATTAGGCCAAATTTGAGATTTTGTCTTATTTCGTTGGGCCTTATTTCACGTCACCTGTTGGGACATGTTAGAGAAGTCTGTAACTCAGTTTGCAACTTCGAAAAGCCTGTGCTCGCTGCAGGAAAATTGCAACAGTGAAAAAAAAAACGCTAAAATCACCCCATTTTTTCCGACATTTTCCCTTATAACTTTGGAAATATGCAATATAGGAAAAAAAACCGTGCACTATAAACTTGTTTGTTATAAAATTTTCTTTCTTTTTTTAAGCAATTTTGGTAATCTACCTACACGTCTACCTACCACGATATCTAAAAAAAATACCTCCTCTTAAAAGCAAGAGAAAAAAAAATCTCAACAAAATAATCTCTAATTATACAGAAATCTATACTCGAATGCAAACATCAAGCGTTGATATTTATTGTTCAGACAATGTGGCATGATGTATTTTCGTTATAGCAGAATGTTTACCGAACCAAACGAAATTATCCAAATATTCAAATAATTACATTAGTAATAACCCACGTGTTCAGATTTTAGAGGTAACTGCTTTGAATGGAATAATGTGGCAGTAGTCAGGCTCTTAAAAAATTAATAATAAACTGCCATAACACATCACTACATCTATGCCTTCAATTGACGTTAACAAAATTTATTTTCTGTTTATTTGTTTGCTATACTAACCATCAAAACATATAACCAAATATTTTTGTATTTTTAACACCTTGGTTAATGAGAAGTTGAAAATTGAAGGCCAAACAACAACTGAAGTCACTGCATTTTAATATTCTTTATTTACCTACCTGACATAAGAACATTACTCAAAGTCATATTACACATGAATTCATGATCATTTCAGCTGTGGGTGTGGACTACAAATCAAAACTAAAAGCATTATCGGCGCGGGCGCGTCGCGGCGCTGGCGGACGGTTATGATATCTCGAAAATGATACAACAGTGCGTCCTGTAAAATGTTTACCACGCCAATTTGAAATGTTTAAATTTAAAACTTTGTGAAATTAACCTTTAATTAAAAAATGTTCATGGACCAATAAATAGGTAAGCTTTAAAGACGTATACCTACTTATCAGTTTACCTTTAAATGAAAGAAAAAAAATCCAAAAAAGGGCGTTCAAAAATCCAATTAAACCTGGGTTTAACATATACTATGAATACACCCCATTGTTATTAACAAAACCATTACCTGGGACAAATATTTAAAAAAAAAAAAAACAATTACATATTCTCAACTAAAATATGTATACGAATGTCTCAACATACTTCACGCAACAAAAAATATATTACCAGATAAAACTAGTTTAGATACCTGAACAAATTTTTAAGCGCCTCTAAGCTAAGAACAAACACAAAATATTAAATTGAAGCTATAAACACATAAAAGCTTTAAGCTTTTTTCAAGTATTAAAAAAGAATACAATTTACAGTTATTTATGAGAAAAGAAGACACGCGCAGACAAATTGAATAATTAGATTCAAAGTCTATTTAGAATTGACATCGTTGTTTTTGTTCCAAGAAAATAATAAATAAAAAGCCACACGCATTGGTCGCAAGAGACTGCTGTTAGAAAATTATAATAGGGGCCAGTTTTTACGCGTGCGGTTAAAGTTAAACTCGAGTTTACCCACCAAATGTGGAGAGTTAACTTTGGATTAATTCAACAAATAATTTTGATATTTTTTTATCTTTCCTGTTTTTTTAAGTCTTTCTGCATTCACCCCCCACTTAAGAACTTCACCTTGACATAACTGGATACAGATCTATTTCCAGTGTTTACTAACTCTGGTTTAACTCACAACTGAAAAACTGGGCCTAAATGTATCAATTTTTTTTTTTTTTGTGAAATTTTCGAAGTGTAGAACTCTTCTGAAGGTAAAATTGAGAGCAAAATTTCAAGATAAATTAAGTGAAATCATACGTAAAAAAAAAATTTTTACTATAAATTTGTTATTTTAATAGCTAAAAAAGAAAGAGCTGAAAATAAAGTATGCCATCTGATTTGTTTGATAAATATAAATTTATTCAAGAAAAAAAAAAAAAAAATTATTTTGTGTATATAAAATGGTTTGCAAATGTTCAAAAATAAAATCTGGTATGCCAAGTTTTAGTAGAGCTACCTCAGAATTCACAGAAATTCTAAATAAAGCTTTTGAAAAAGGATGTCCCTTTAAAAAGGTGAGGAAAGGCAATAATAAACCACCTTTGTGGACATACGAAATTGGCATTATAAGAAAAGAAACAAGAAGACTTTTCAATACAGCCAATCGAACTAGAAATGAATTAGACTGGGAAGCATACAAAAACAGTCAAAGAAAATTCAAAGCTGAAACTCAACGGGCGAAGCGCAGGTCGTGGCAAACCTTCTGCACCCAAATTGAAGGAACAAACGAATCAGCAAGACTTAGAAAAATTCTAGCAAAAGAACCAGTTCCCTAAGGTCTCTTAAAGGCACTAATGATCAATGGACTGAATCATGTGGAGAATCACTGGAGCTCCTTATCAAAACTCATTTTCCTGGTTGTAACTTTGATGTTATGACACAGAAGATGCAGCACAAACGGAGCACACGGTGCCACTAGATATTATAACGGAGGATAAAATAAACTGGGCGATAAACTCATTTTCACCCTACAAATCTCCGGGAACAGACGGCATCTTCCCCTTGATGTTACAGAAGAACACTAAACATGCCACCCAATATCTCAAGCGCTTCTTTGTAAGCAGCCTTAAGTGGGGATACATTCCCTTGGCGTGACGTGAAGTAAAAGTAGTCTTCATACCGAAAGCTGGAAAACCAAGCCACACGGAAGCCAAAGACTACAGACCCATTAGTCTAACATCGTTTGTTTTAAAAACCTTTGAACGACTAATAGATATACACATATACGAAGTACTCTAAAACCGAATGGGTTGTCACCTGTCCAACACGCTTACACGAAAGGAAAAAGTGTTGAAACAGCACTCCACAACTTAGTAGGCATAGTAGAAACAACACTCAAGAACAAAGAGTACACTCTAGCTGCTTTTCTGGACATTGAAGGAGTTTTCAACAATGTACATAATGATGCGGTAAAAAGAGCACTCGTATACCTTGAAGTAGGTAGTTCCCTCATAAACTGGATTATCTGTATGTTAAAATACAGACGGATTTACTCAGTACTAGGGGATGCACAGATCAAAGTATCCACATCTAGGGGGACTCCACAAGGAGGAGTTCTCTCACCACTTTTGTGGATATTGGTTATGAACGAAATCCTGATCGAACTGGAAAACAGCGGTGTCAAAGTAGTCACCTACGCAGACGACTTGGCGCTGCTAGCGACTGGTAAATTTCTTTCCACAACCAGCGAACAGATTAACTACGCTCTGTCGAATGTTCGTAGCTGGACGAGGAAATGTGGACTCTCGGTCAACCCGGGAAAAACGGAACTGGTACTTTTTACTAACAAAAGGAAAATACCAGATTTTGTCCTACCATCAATAGATGGAACCCGACTTAGTCTTTCAGAACATGCCAAATATCTGGGCGTTATTCTTGACAAAAAGCTAAACTGGGGTTTGAACACTAAAGAAAGAGCCAAGAAGGCCATGATCGCTTTTTACTCCTGCAACAGGATCTTTGGTAAGACCTGGGGTCCAAACCCTAAGATCAAAATGTGGATGTACACGGCTATTATAAGACCGATCCTTACATATGGTAGCCTGGTTTGGTGGAGCGCGATGGACAAAGAAACTAATTGCAAAACGCTTAATAAAGTTCAAAGACTAGCATGTATAGGAATTACAGGGGCAATGAGATCCACACCCACTGCGGGAATGGAAACGATACTCAACCTTAAGCCCCTAGATCTACTTGTAACGGGTGATTTTTTTGAGGTTAGGATTTTCATGCATTAGTATTTGACAGATCACGCGGGATTTCAGACATGGTGTCAAAGAGAAAGATGCTCAGTATGCTTTGACATTTCATCATGAATAGACTTACTAACGAGCAACGCTTGCAAATCATTGAATTTTATTACCAAAATCAGTGTTCGGTTCGAAATGTGTTTCGCGCTTTACGTCCGATTTATGGTCTACATAATCGACCAAGTGAGCAAACAATTAATGCGATTGTGACCAAGTTTCGCACTCAGTTTACTTTATTGGACATTAAACCAACCACACGAATGCGTACAGTGCGTACAGAAGAGAATATTGCGTCTGTTTCTGAGAGTGTTGCTGAAGACCGTGAAATGTCGATTCGTCGCCGTTCGCAGCAATTGGGTTTGTGTTATTCGACCACATGGAAGATTTTACGCAAAGATCTTGGTGTAAAACCGTATAAAATACAGCTCGTGCAAGAACTGAAGCCGAACGATCTGCCACAACGTCGAATTTTCAGTGAATGGGCCCTAGAAAAGTTGGCAGAAAATCCGCTTTTTTATCGACAAATTTTGTTCAGCGATGAGGCTCATTTCTGGTTGAATGGCTACGTAAATAAACAAAATTGCCGCATTTGGAGTGAAGAGCAACCAGAAGCCGTTCAAGAACTGCCCATGCATCCCGAAAAATGCACTGTTTGGTGTGGTTTGTACGCTGGTGGAATCATTGGACCGTATTTTTTCAAAGATGCTGTTGGACGCAACGTTACGGTGAATGGCGATCGCTATCGTTCAATGCTAACAAACTTTTTGTTGCCAAAAATGGAAGAACTGAACTTGGTTGACATGTGGTTTCAACAAGATGGCGCTACATGCCACACAGCTCGCGATTCTATGGCCATTTTGAGGGAAAACTTCGGAGAACAATTCATCTCAAGGAATGGACCGGTAAGTTGGCCACCAAGATCATGCGATTTGACGCCTTTAGACTATTTTTTGTGGGGCTACGTCAAGTCTAAAGTCTACACAAATAAGCCAGCAACTATTCCAGCTTTGGAAGACAACATTTCCGAAGAAATTCGGGCTATTCCGGCCGAAATGCTCGAAAAAGTTACCCAAAATTGGACTTTCCGAATGGACCACCTAGGACGCAGCCGCGGTCAACATTTAAATGAAATTATCTTCAAAAAGTAAATGTCATGAACCAATCTAACGTTTCAAATAAAGAATCGATGAGATTTTGCAAATTTTATGCGTTTTTTTTTTAAAAAAAGTTCTCAAGCTCTTTAAAAATCACCCTTTACAAGAAACTGCGGCCTACAGCGCCCTTAGACTAAGCCAAACCAAAAGCTGGAAAAGAAACACGGAGGGGTATGTATGCACAGACTACACAACACCCCGTACAGATTTTGAAAAACCGTTTTCTGTCTCCATCCCCACAAGAGAGGAATGGGATGCATGGTTTACAACAATCAGATGAACCGGTGGTAGAAATATACACCGATGGATCGAAGATGGATACGGGTGTAGGTGCGGGATTCTTCTCAGAAACCCTCAATTAAGCCAAATCTTATAGACTCCCCGACTACAGCAGTGTCTTCCAAGCGCAGGTTCTGGCAGTGATTAAGGGTGCCGAGCAAATATTAATGATGGCGATACCACGAGCTGATATCATTTTTAACATTGACAGCCAGGTGGCGATCAAGGCCATCTCTGCCACGGAAATCAAATCCAAACTGGTTTCATGCTGTCGTGAAGAGCTAAGAGTTCTTGCCACACAGCACAGCATCAGACTCTGTTGGGTCCCTGGACACTGTGGAATTGAAGGTAATGAAAAAGCCAATGAACTGGAAAGGACTGGTTCATCGTTAGAACCAAGCCTTACAGACTCCATTGTTAAAATTCCACCCTGTTCCATTAAACAGGCGATTAACAAGAAAATAGTGGAACTTACCAATAACAGGTGGAACTCACTTGCAACTTGTACCACTACAAAGAATCTGTGACCCAGCTTCAATAAGAAAAAAACAGACAAAATTATGAACCTGAAAAAGAGATCCCTGCATCTTCTGATAGGAATTATCACAGGACATAATCTCTTAGGGTATCATAAAAACAAAATGGGACTCAATACTGTAGACCTATGCAGAGGCTGCGGAGACGAAGAAGTAGAGGAGGACACCCTTCACTACCTAGGCACTCTGCAACATAGGGAAAACATTTTTGGGTAGCTACTTCTCCAACGATTTAGCAGAAATCTCGAAGTCAACAGATAATAACATCTTAAATTTAATGAACTTCATCAACGCCTCGAAATGGCTCGATGCTCCATAGGATTTCATAGGTTATTTACTTTAAAGGGATGGTCCAATCCATCGGGGTATCACAGAGGATCAACATTGATCTAAGTGTGACGGGAACAAGATCTACCAGCAGCCCATCTACCTAACCGAACCTAACCTAAGTTTTAGTATTTAATAAAATACAATAATACACAAAATAATAAAAAAAAAAAAAAAAATCCCCCGTTTTCAAGATATTTCCACAAATTATTTTTTCGAAAAATTGTAGGTTGAAATTGTAGGTTGAAATCGGTAAAGTTGTTGACGAGAAATTTGAAAACCAAAAAATCGGTTCTATGACAGCTACCATTAATAACCGTTATTGGCTTAATAAAAATCATATTTTTTTTTGTCAAAATCATTAGAGCCGTTTTTGAAATAAAAACATTTTTGTATATTGGTTGTAGGGCAGGTATACCGTTATTTCTTGAGCTAAAAAAAATTCAGTTTCCATTCTAGGTAATCCCCAAATAACCTTAAGTTTGAAGAAAATCGCTTCAGCCTTAGACAGACTGACGAACAGACAGAATTGCGTGACCCATTTTTTTCGCATTCTCTATCATCGTAATGTTAGGGAAAATTATTATCTCGAGTTCGATTTTTCTTACGAATCCAAAACATGCCCTTACCTACATATATCGCAAGTAAAATACCGTATGGGTGAGGTGTAAGGGGTTCTATTGATTGTTTGTATTTATTTTTTATTGTTAAATAAAATTGTTTTAGTGAACAATTTTTGGAAAATTAATTTTCAAACTCAATATTTTGAAAAGAAAACTTAAAATTTCAAACCAATATTTTTGAAACTTGTACTTAACAAAGTAGAACTTAATTTGTTTTCAATGTTGTTATCAATTTTAAGTCAAACATTAAAAACCGGATGGTTCTAAGCATTTTGATTTTCAAAATATTAAAAAATTAATGAACCAACTTTCTGATAAAACTAAGAAGAATCCAGGTAATTGATTATTTCAGCAACCAGCTTATTATCTTGTTTTTCCTTGGGTTTAGTATGAAGTTTTTTTTTATTTTGTAATATTTTGAAAAGTAAAAGTCATTTTCCGATATTCAGTGTTTAACTTAAAATTAAAAAAAAAAAAAATTAAAAAAAGTGTTATTTAAAACAACTTTATTTAAAAGGATAATGAAAAAAAAGACTTCTAGCTGCACAAAAAAAGTATAACAGTAGGGCGTTGTAAATATTGCAATTTGTAGAGCGAGAGTCTCTTTCCTCTTCTTCTGTCTTTCTTTTTAAATAAAAGACTTTCCTTGGCCAATCGATTTGAAAAGAGCATACTTCACAATTTTCTAAATGCTCTTCTGTACATGGCGGCCTTTGAAAGCGCATCGGCAATAACGTTCGTTCGACCAGGCTTTTATTCGATTTGGATGTTGAATGGTTGAAGCTGGAGAGCCCATCTAGCTAATCTCCCTGCTGGTGACTTTAGTGTCATAAGCCACTTAAGCGGTTGGTGATTTGTTATGAGGGTTAGTTCAGAACCTTCAACATAATCTCGGAATTTTATTGTAGCCCATACAATTGCCAGCGCTTCTCTTTTGGTAGTTGAATAATTCCGTTCTGCATCACTTAGTAGTCTACTGGCATATTCAATCGGATGTTCTTCGGGACCCTCCCCCTGGAGTAAAACTGCACCGAGAGCATAACTGCTAGCGTCTGTTTTCAGAAGAAAAGGCATATTTTCGTCTACTTGTTTGAGGATAGGAGCAGAAGTCATCAGATTTTTTAAAGTAAGGAACATCTTTTGATGGTGTTCAGTCCATAACCATGGTACATTCTTCTTTGTCAATGGACTTAGGGGCTTAGATACATCAGCGAAGTTGGGTATAAAACGTCTATACCATGAGCACGATTGAAGAAAGGATAAGACTTGTTTGACATTTCGGGGCTCCGCTCGGTTTTGTATGGCCATAATTTTTTCGGGATCAGTTTTGATGCCATCACTTTCAAGAATGTGACCCAAGTACTTAACCTCAGCACAGAAAAATCGGTATTTTTCTTTATTCACTTGTAGTTTAAATCGTCGAAGTCTTTCAAAAACTTTTCTTAAATCTTGAAAATGTTGCTCGAATGTTGATGAACATATGATGATGTCGTCCAAATATTCAACAATAAGAATATCTCCCAATCCGGAACGAAATCTTTCTATCAGCCTCTGGAATGTTGGAGGGGCATTCCTTCATCCAAACGGCATGCACTTAAATCTGTACATACCGAATGGAGTAACGAAAGCTGTTTTGTTTTGATCTTCTTCCTCCACTCCTATCTGACAGTAACCAGCCTGCAAATCCAATGTAGATTTGAATTTGGTGCTTTTTGCTTCCTATAGTAAATCATCCGTCCTTGGCATTGAATATTTATCAGGTATGGTAACCGCATTTAGACGCCGATAGTCAACACATACTCTTATTTTACCATTTTTCTTGGGTATCATCACAACGGGTGCAGCCCATGGCGATTCACACTCCTCTATGATGTTGTTCTTCAGCATTTCTTGAATTTCATCCTTGAGCTGTTCTTTTTTGGGCGGCGAGAGTCTATAGGGTGGAAGAGCCACTGGACTACTTTTCCCAGTAAGAATACGGTGAGTTGCAAATGGTGTGACACTCTCTTGTTGCTTGAATATGTCTTCATATGAAATTAATAATTCATCCAGCTCTTTTCTTTCATTAGCTTCGAGGTCAGGTCCGTCAGAATTTTTAAGATACTTTATATTCAGAGAATTCAATGTACGAAAGAATTTGTCCATGTATTCCTTTTCATCTATTGGGATCGGAGGACCGAATAGCTTTCGATCTATTTGACGTTCTGGTGTTAATTCATTTGCGGGTATTGCATCTCTAAAAATATTTTGAATCGAGTGCGGAGAGTAATCGTTATTTTGGGCGTTGTCATCATATTGATATTGTTTGAAGTCTAGACCAAAGTTGTTTTCCTTGACAAAGATTGGTGGAGACACAATAGGGCTTATGTGTGCTCTTTTTTCGAGCCAATATCTAAAGTTCGACACTTCATTCAGTATGGTAGATGGCGATTTTTCATTCTGCCGCTTTCTCGAAATTGCTTCAGCCGGTTCAATTTTTGAAGAAGTTATTTTCAGGTAATTAGCTTCGATGGGCATAGGATCCACCTCAAAATACCAATATTTTTGACCCATATTCAACACCATTCCAGCTTGTTGCATGAAGTCAGCTCCAATCAGGGTTCGATTTTTCGTTGCATTTGGGAGCGCAATGAATCGAATTTGTCGTTCCCTTCTACCAATTTTTATGGTACAGATTGTACAAAGCACCATTTGTTCCGATGACGTTCCATCTGCAAAAGTGATATCAGCTTTAACTTTTTGAAATACACAGTTGTTGGCGGTCAGTTGTTTTTGCAAACTTGCACTTGCGATGCTGGTGCGAGCGGCTGTGTCAAGATACGCCTCACCTGTCAGTCCAAATAAACTAATGTGGGCGATTGGAGCATTTCCTCCAACTCGTGTTGTTGCTATTGAGTTGAAGTCAAGGTATTGAGGGCTCTCCTTCTTAACGTTCGAACTAGTTTTGCGATTTGCACGAACCACACCTCGGGCTCCACATCCATAGCAAGTTATCGTAGGCCTTGCATTTTGGGACTGAACAATCTGTTCTACACCATTCTTGTTTTTGAAACATTGATCAGCTGTATGGCCTTTTCGCTGACAGAATGTACAGCGCTTCTCTTCGGATTCACTCGACACCGTAAGTGTTATTCGTACTTCAGATATTTCACTTTTCGCCTCTCTCCCAAGCTCAAGCAGTGCTGAATAGGAGCATGCTTTTTCTCTAGACAAGCGATCCCTTAAATCTTGCCTGATAAGTCTGTATAGCATGTTCAGCTGCATCTCCTTACTATTTCTTTCTGTCAGTTGAGAGAAAAGTACTCGCTTCTTGCATACAAAGCTGTCAATAGACTCGTTCGGAAGTTGTTGATGACTGGTTATGTCTTGAAACACCCTCCAAGCTGGTTTGGGTGGTGAAAAAACTGACCGTAAGAGTGCTAACAGGTTTTCAAATGTCGACACTGTTGTCTTCACTCTTAGCCACCAAGATGCTGCATAGTCCTCCAGAAGCATAGGCATTGCTTTATTAGTGTCCACATCACTAACGTTTTCCAGGTCTTTGAATGTCGTTATCGCCGCGATAAACTCTTCTAATTTTCTCGAATCCTTTTCTCCGTTAAATCGTGCTGAGCAGGTGGTAAATGAACCAACCCGGATGTTATTCCTTCCCATAGCTGCGAGTAACTGGTTGAATTGCTCTTCACTGAATGTCGTCATATTATTTTTCCCAGTTGTCTGTTTCGAAGTTATATCGTCCTTCTTCTTTAATCTTGAAGCCCCACGTTGGGCGCCAATTGTAGAGCCAGAGTCTTTTTCCTCTTCTTCTGTCTTTCTTTTTAAATAAAAGACTTTCGTTCAGATTCGGTTCCAAAATTTATTAAACAAACAAAACTTATTGAAATACAAAAATAACTTCATCAGATAAATCAGTTGAAAACCTCCTAGGTATAGCCTTAGAGTGTTCTTCTCTGATTCCCTGACTTGTCCGAATATAATTATTTTATAAAGCTCCTTATATACTAATTTTTGACAATTATTACAAATAAAAATAAATTAATGAATAAGACAAATTAATAAAACGCAAAGTAAATAATCATACAGTATTAATAACGACCTGCTACAAATTACTTTTAAATTATCTATTTTCTATTAAGTTCTCTCTAGCTTTTAATCACTAAAGTACTAAACAAACTTTGAAGTCCGTGATATTAAATTGGAGATTTTGGTACTCCGCATTGACCATAATAAAAAATAAATAAAAATCCACGCAATAAATTAATTATAAAACGTCAACATTTATTATAAACATTGAATCCATTTCGGTCTTATGTTTGCAGACCATCTTCAGCGAAAAGAAAGAAAAATAACAAAATAGCCAACGAGAAAATATTACAAATTTTTTTGTTGACAATTAAATAAAATTTACGATATAAAAAAAATGAAAACGAAAAAGTATAAAAATAAAAAGAAAAAGGATACGAAATGCTTATTTGGAAATACAAAATAAAAAAAGTTTTCTGTGACTGAAATGTAAAAAGGTTCATAAGGATCTAATTTAAACGGATTTTGAAATTTTGTATTTGTTTCTTTTTGCCTTTTTTTATTATTTTTTGTCTGTTTAAAGTATTTTTTTTATAGTTGCTTTCTGATTTGTTTGTTTATAAAAAATACTTTAGTAAAAATTTAGAATGCAATATTGTTTCTTGTACTTGTGAGCAAATTTCTATAGAAAATAATAAAGTCATTCATGAGTACTGTGAGATGTTTCCTTACTTTAGATGTTAACCATAGCTGTAAAAAATTGTTTTACTTTTCTAATGTTTTACCAACATAAGATGTTCAAGAAGCCCTAAAGAACAAAATATACAAGAACGTATGAAATATACAGTCCAACTGTTTAAATTTGGTAGGTCCTTTTTATCATTATACTTTATTCTAAGACTACGTATACGTCGCGTAAAATTTTGAATATGAAGACCTTGACATATCGTTTAAATTTTAATATAAAAATAATTCTCTAACATAATTCCCCAGAAACCATTTTCATATTATAATTTTCTCAAAAACATTTATGTTATCATTTTTCTTCACCAAATGAATTGAACCCAACCTACGTGTGTATACCTTTCTGTATATGTAAGTCCAAATATTTATGTAATAATAATAGGTAACGTTGATATTTTTTTCATAAATTTTACAAAAACGCACAAAGCTTATGTTTCATCCTTGGAAAATTGATCTGCCATGTCACCCCTGGGATCTATTAAACAAATGAAACTTCTTCCAAGAAAAACAGCCCTCTCATCGAAATAATTCTAGTCCGATTGACTTGACATCGAGTACCTAAGTACCATGAGGATGAATATACCTATATGAGTATTTTTATTTGTATACATAATATGACATGAAAAAATATACACAGAGGTAAAAAGGAATAGGTTGGTATGTACTATGTATAACAACAGATTATTATTATTATTATTGAAAGAATCCTCAGTGCGATACATCATTAATATTAATCGTCTGATGATATACGGTGAAAATGTGATGACTTTTATCTAGATTGATATCAGATGTGTCTATATATGCGGATTATATATCGTTTCTAGCACAAATAGAAGCCAAAATTATCCTCTCTTAAGGTTCATCCTTGAGCTTGCTGTTATTTGTGTGTACTTTTTTGTTTCTCCGATACATCATCATCACATCCAGGACCGTCGACGTCGTCCTCGACGTGTGTCGTTGTCTTCATAGTCGTTGGTTCTCAAATTCACATGTCAAAGGAATTATTATTTATCCAAAAAATGAAATAATCAAAAAAGCAAAAAAAAAAAACAAAAAAAAAACTTCCATCACACCAAAGCAGGGAAATCATAAAAGTGAAGTGAATAAAAAAATTAATGATTCCACATTTGTCCTAAAGGATCATCCCCTCTAAACCCCCCCCCTACTACCTAAAACTGCGGGTACATTTTTGCCTTTGTCAACGCCCGTCGTTGTCGCACTTTCTCTCCATATCAGGAGACTTTGTATTTACAACACAACCAAAAAATATATACATATAAATAAAACTCATACAAGCTCAAATTTCAGAGCGATTTCATAATAATTATTGCTATAGTGCCTTGCTTTATTTTTTTTTTGTTTTATTATTATTTTTTTTTTTACTTTTAGTCGTCCTTGTTGTTATCCTGTGCCTGACTAATATGTCTAAAAGCATGGATTTATTTGTTGACATCCACCAAACGTTGAGAACGTGCGAGTGAGTGTATGTAGTGTAGTGTATTTTGCCTTCTTTTATCCAGCTTCCCAGTCTTCGTGTGCCGCCTGCAGGGATTCATTACGCTTTTTTTTTCTTTAAAGATTGTATTTTTTTTTTTTTTTTTTTTCATTTTAAGGACTCTCTTCGTCTTCTTTTGTTTCAAGCGTTGGGGGATGTGTTTTCTTTATAATGTCCTTCAAGTGCTTGGTTCCGTCATGTGTAAATAATGTCGATGTTGTTCCATCAATAGCATCATCCTACCTACATATCACTCTTGCTGCTCTATTTAAGGGTGTGAGGAAATGGGCAGCGAGGAGGAATCCCCCTTTTTACCTAACCTACCTAAGCAAGAGTTGTACGCGCGCAATCAGGATACGTATTGTATTGGGTCGGCTAGGACACTCGCATTTAAACGCCTCCTGCAATGGTGGTGGTAGGTATTCTCTTCTTTTGGTTTGAAGATTATCACAAAAAAAAAAAAACATTCAAGAGGCAAAGATAAAAATCCCTAGCAGCGGATCATAAATAGCGCCCTCTGCTGTCAGCAGGTGAAGTTGTCTCGAAACAAAACAACACCGTGTCAGTTCTTTTTTTGAATGTGTTGTATTTTTTTGTTTGTTAATTTTTTTTTTTTTTAATGCAAATTCGGAATAAAGAATAATAACACGAAACGATATACGCGATGATGAGTGCCGGTTGTAGAGGTTCCTTCCCGTAACTTCTTTTTCATGTATGAAAGTGTTCTGTAATGAAAGTGTTTTGCATATATATGTATGTAGGTGTCTCAACTGTGGAAGTAAAAGATGACAATTCTTCACATTATGTAGGTGTGTACCTACCTGATGGTGAAAAAAATAAATAATATTCAACCGACATATCGCATATTTTCGCATAGCGGGAGTAAAAATATAAACAAAAATAATAAGACTAGGACTCTTATCGTTTTCTTGCCCCTAAGTCGCATTTTAATGATGAGAGACGGAGTGGAAATCTTTAAAGAGAGCTCTTCTCCATCATATCATATGCCTGCATACTAAACCTACCTACTATTATACGTCAGGATGAACGAGTAGTAGCTAGCAAAGTTTAGCATTTGGAGTCAAGCGCCTCTGTCGTTAAAGGTGATGACATGTTTCAAAAGTCTCATGCTTAAGATGAAGTTGGTTTGATAGCGGTGATGGTTGTGGTGATGCCCCAGCCTCAATATAAGGATCACAGCCCATAGTGTAGGTACCTAGTAAAGGTGAAAGGAGCAACTATACGATGACGACGACGACTTACGGGCACGGTGACGTTTCAAATGATGGAATTGAGTGCTGTTTTTTTTTTTTGTAGGTAAGGTGTAGTATAGAGGTATTCCGGAAACGAAGGCTATTAAACTGGAACACGACCTCGGTTATAAGTGTGCGTCATGGGTTAAGAGCACACAAGGGGTCAGTTGCAGTTGTTGGTTGATTTTCATTTTTGTTTTATTCAGAGAAAGAAAAAACAAGCAGAAAAGTTGAAGTAAAAAGTCATTTCGACAAAACAATATACCTATTTTTCTATATTTAAACTTTTTGCGTTATGCAATTTTTATTTTATTTTCTATATTTTATTTCAATTTTGTTTTTTTTTTATTATTTTTTTCTTTTAATTAAATTAATGAGCACGCGTCTCGTGCGCTTCAGACAAATGCTCGTAATTGTGGTTCTAATTGCGATTTATTTGATACAACATTAAAATGAATGGGATTTAATTCGAATAAAAGAATAGAGGGTGTCGTGTGTCGCCACAGCCACCGCCAATGCAAACATACATACATACGTTGAAGTTGGTTTGTCGCAGCGAATGGATACATTTTTTTCGCAAAGATTTTGCAGAGATGTTTTTTTTTTATTGCTTGAATTTAAATTTATGTGGTTTTGGTTTTAATTAAAGAAAAATATACATAAATTGCAAATTAGGGGGGGGGGGGGGGGGAGAGAGACAGAGTTGAACGTATGTCACACCATTTGTTTGTTTTATGTGGCTGAAGGACACGAAGTTGTAGACTTTCTTGTATGCTTGTGAGAATCTTATAAGTATTGAACAAATAGAAATTGGTGTTAGCAAAGTGATATTTATGGTATTTTTTTTTTTAATCATCTGTCAAAAAAAATATTTTGTTCTTTAAGGAAAATGTATTGGATTAGTGTCAAAAATATTCGAGCTTTTTGACAAATCCATAACATTTTGGTATAATGAAACAGATCAAAAAAAAGTGTTTTCTTCATTACGTGCATGTCTGTCGGTCTTTGCGATGCATCTTTCAATCTGTATACTTCCCATATAGAGCTAGAACCTTAGAGGTGTTAAACCGAATTGAAACATAGCATTTTATGTGATCTTCTAGTGGTCAAACCTATTTACCATACAATCATTTAAATTTTTTTTAATTTCTCGAAAATGACTCTAATTCAGTAATTTTGATAAAACTTTGTGTCTATTGTTTTTAAGCTTATTGTTGAAAAACTGCATTTCAAGTTTTTGCAATAACAAAATCATCAATTAATACAATCGTTTCAGAAAAATTATTTCACACCCTTTAATGACTCGACTATGTTCATATGTATTTACTCGTATATCAATTATTAAGAAGTTCAGGAAATTAATTACTTAAATAAAATAATTTTGAATTAAGCACTCGGTGTACTTACTTTTTAATTTTTAGCATGGATTTTACAATAAAAATTATATTTTGAACACGAATAAGAACACGAAAAAATGGGCCTCGGAATTCTGTATGTGTGTCCTCGTGCCAACAGCATAAAAAGATGGATAGACTTTCTTCAAACTTTGTACATTGTATTTGTTGGGCAATATTTACTATACACACAGTTTTTTTGTTTCTTTTTTTAAGTATCAAACATAACGATACCTGCCATACCTATAATTTATTTTTGCCGCTAAGGAAAATGTAATTTTTCCCAAAAACTATTTAGGTTCCTCTAGTAAAACGTCATTTTTATTTTTTTTTTATTTTCTCGAAAACAATTCAGTTGATTTTGTTAATTTTTTTTTAGGAGAAGCTTCTTAAAATATAATAAGTAAGTATTGCTTACCAATTTTTTTGAAAGAGTATTTTTTTTTTGTTTAAAAAAATAAAATTTTTATTTGAAAGTAAAGTATTTGAAAATAAAGTGACTTCTTAACATTTTCTAGAATTCTTTAAGAAAAATCAAGTTCCTAAAGCTAAGAACAATCGTAGGTAGGTAGGTAAAGATGGCGGTCACAAGCATCCTTGCTCGATGACCCAATTCACGCTGTAATGCGCCGTTTTTGATATCATAACTCGTTTGACCTGTGGGTTAAAAGAACATTTTTAAAGAAAAACAGGGTATTTGGTGATATATCTCCCAACGGATCATCGCCTACGCCCGAGTTCAGCTGCAGTATGCTACGCTAAGCAATTTGCTGATTTGCCCGGGACGCATATGATCTGATCCCTTAGGGTGATTGTCTAGTCGCACACTCGGATATGGTAATCTCTGTACACCTCCGTCTGTTTGCACAACATGACTTGTGGTTACCAGATAAAGTACCACCCGCCTATATGACCAGACGCTTTCATTGGATTTAGACATGAGATGAAACTTATTAAGGATTTGGACACAGGAAAAACACCCGATAGGACCAAAGTTCGCAACTAAAAACCATCTACATTGTGCCAACTAGGCAACTTGTTGACTGGTATTGAAGCGAAGGTTGGCACAACCGTGTGATCCTCCGGTCCTCGTGCACCATGAGCCACCTTCAAAAACCAGTAGTCTGCTAGCTCACAGTCATATGAGTTTGGGGAAGAAAATGGTGCAAAAGTAAACCGAAGTTAATTCCAGATTCATTGAAACATTCTTGAACTTGAAAATAGGAAAACACTCAAAAGGGTCGAAGTCCGCAACTAAGACCCATCTACACTGTGCCACCTAGGCACTTGTTGGCTGGCATTAAAGCGGAGATCGGCCCAATTGTGTGATCGTCCGGTCCTCGTGCACCATGAGCCACCTTCAAAAACCATTAGTCTACTAGCTCGCAGTCAAAGGAGTTTGGGGAAGAAGACGGTGCAAGAGGAACCGAAGTAAATCCTAGATCCATTTCGTCGCGTTGAGGAAAGAAGTCAAATCTTTGATCTTCGTTAAGGTCGTCAAAAAAGGCCTTCCCAAAAGATTGTTGCCTCATTCTGGCCAAAGCGGGACATTTACAGAGGAAATGAAAGACTGTTTCCTTTTCCTGCTGGTCCCCACAACTAAGACAGTGAGTATTGTAGGGGATGCCAAGCTTCGCCGCATGTTCTCCTATTGGCCAGCGTCCAGTGCATCCTTGCTATGTCTCGCCTAGGTCTGCACATTAGTTTAATAGTTCGGGATTTATTATAGGATTATAGGTAGGCCAGATTTTTCTAGCAATAATGAAGTTAGTTAAACTATTCCACCTACGATTAGATTCTGAGAGAAAAATTGAGAATATATTGCCCTTTATAACTCCAAGAGGAATACTGACTCTTTCCGCAAGTGAGTTATGAAGGGCTCAACCTTGCCTGGCCAGCTCGTCAGCCCGCTCATTCCCCTCAATGCCACTGTGACCCGGAACCCAGATAAGAGTGACCCTGAGGTTAGTGTTCATACTCAAAAGCTCTTCCTGGCATTGTCGTACTAATTTTGAGGATGATGTAGCCGAATTAATGGCTTTGACAGCCGCTTGACTGTATGAAAATAGCTGTATTTCGGTTTTGGGTTGGATTTTGTTTAAGTAGCTTGCATGCTTCCCTGATCGCCAGTACTTCAGCCTGAAAGACACTAGCAAAGTCAGGTAGCCGAAAAGACCTGGATATATTTAGGGACTCTGAGAAAATACCCCACCAACACCGCACTCCATCTTTGACCCATCAGTAAAGATAGTTGTGTCGAAGTCTTTCGTCATGACGTCATCATTCCATTAATTTCTGGATGGGAATATAACTTTAAAATCTTTACCGAGGCTCACTGAGGGGGTGCAGTAATCAGTGGGAGTCGAAAACATTTCGGTTGGAATTAAACCCGTGATGTTGTCTTTTAGTCTTATCGCGCTGCAAGATACTAGGTATTTAATGTGTAAATCTAGTGGTAAAAGGTGTAGAAAAACTCCTAAAGCATCTGTTGGACAGGATCGAATAGCCCCTGTGGTGCCAATGCTAGCTGTTCAATGGTAACTAACATACAAATGTTGAAAAACCATTAGGGAGAACCCACTGATTTTGATACCAAACATTTTTGTGTTCTTTAATTATTTGTTTGTACTCTAATTTCAACAAAAACACTGCATTTTTTCAACACCATCTATTTTAATTTTTGTCTGAACGCAGAAGCTTCTAGTGAATAAAATTGCATTACAAATAGGGCTGGCCACGAGACGAGACTCTGCGAGACTTTTGTAAGTCTCGTCTCGGTCTCGTTAAAAAATTTTCAGTCTCGTCTCGGTCTCGAGTCGTTCTCGTATAATTAAGTCTCGTCTCGGTCACGTCTCCGAAAAATACGATTTCCAGCCAACTTGTTGATTATTGGAACGAAATATTTTAAATAATAGTTTGAATATGTGCAGAAGAAAATAAATATTTAACTCAAATTGGATTTTTCAATTTATTAGACTCTCTGTAAAATTCGGTCCAAATATGCAGTCTCGTCTCGGTCTCGTCTCGGTTGCTTAAAAGCCATTCTTGTCTCGTCTTGTCTCGGTCTCGTCATGCGAGACCGAGACTTTTCTCGTCTCGTGGCCAGCCCTAATTACAAAATCTTCAAAAAAAAAAAAAAAAATATCAAAATTATCAAAATTTTCAAAAATCTATGTTTTGATTTAAAAAAAAATTAAGAGTTTTTTGAAAATTCTAATTTTCAAAAATGGTTCATGGATCCTTTTTGAAATTAAATTTTTGTCTGCTTATTTAAAATAACTATCAATTGGCGTTCCAATTTTTCAAAGCTTTAAAAATTTTGTACATTAAATTAAAAAAAGGCTCGATTTTGAAAACTGTGTTTGCATCAATTCATATTTATTCAAAAAATCATATATCATCCATTTTGTTTATTTCAAAATACTTAAACTTAGGAATGTGAGCAATAAAAAAAAATAATTTCGTGTAATAGAAATAGTCCGAGAGCTGATGAACATTTACTCAAAGTGTTCTATAACGCTCCAAATTTTGTGGACATGTCATTTGTATCAGTGCAAACTTCATTCCATCGGTCTGGCAGCGATGTCGCGGCCTCAACACCTTCAAAATGCACTCTCAAAATGCAAAAACAAATCACCCAAGTTAAAGTATTTTAAACCGCTCCAAATTTTGTTCATACACAGTTTGTATCTGTTCAAACTACATTCCATCGGTCTGGCAGCGTTGTCGCGGCCCCAGCACTTTTATAATGCACTTTCAAAATGCAACAAAAAAAAATTAACTCACCCAAAAAAGATTCACACCACTTTAAATTTTCCCACTAGTGCATTGTTCCTATAGTAACTACAATCCATGGTGCAGGGAAATTATTCCACGGGAATTTGCTCCACATGGAAATTTATTTCACTTTTAATGGGAATCTGCTCCACTTTTCAAAGTGGAATTTTTTCCCACCGAGGCAGGCCGAGAATATATTTCACCCTAAATTTTGTGGAACTGTTTCTCACCTAAAACCGCGTGAATTTTTAATATTTTTTTGCACGTGCTTTTTATACGTGCTTTTCTTTTTTAAATTTCTATGTGGAAGAATAAAATAATTGAGTTTTATTGAAGCTCGTTCTGTTCCTTTCAAGAGAAGCACATTTATAAAACCTGTTTAGTTACTCTGTTCAAGAAATTTTATTTTTTTTAGTGCCTCTTACCGTAACGGTTTGTCTATTTTGTCGTTGAACTATCACGCTGCAAAATGATTTTTCATCCTGCGAAAAACTGTCAGAAGTGCTCCAAGATTTATTGGAAGAACAATTCGGTTATCAACATCTAATAAAGGAAATATATTAGTACTTAATTCATTTGTAGGAATTATATAAGAATCAAATTCAATATTTAAAAAATTCAGAATATTCATAGCTTCAGTATCTTTTGACATGAAGTTCGACTGAAATGTAAGCCGCCTTCAATCATGTCGCCTTACAACATCAGGCACACAGAAATTGTTGATAGCGTAAAGCTTAAGTCACTTTAAGTATGGGCTCTCCATCATGAGCTGCCCTTATTTCTCTTCAAAACATGATAGACAGGAATAGGCAATGCGATAAACAGAATCCAGTCAGCTGATCTCTATGGAACGTTACAAGGAGCGAGATCAACTGAATAATTGGTATATTTATGAATGTTTGAATTTTCAACAACCACTTGAGTGGGCTACCACCATTGTATTTGGCTGGAATTATTGCAATTTCATGGCTGCCACACCAATCATCAGATCCCTTTCAGTGGTGCTTAGTCTTTATGTTCAATTTTAATTTATAAATTAGCGACGTCTATTGGAATCGAACCTAGACCACCTACCTCTGAGGCATATGCACTACGCATTGCGCCACCGAGGTCACCTAGGAAATGACGAAGCGAAAGCTATGCAGCCTAACTGCGAGTGCCAATTTAATTAAATCAATTCTTGACCAGTGTCAAATCATTCATACAATCTCCCACCTTACAATTGTCCAACGAATTGTTGGTTTGTTAATCGTGTACGGAGAAAACAGAAACAACCCGAATGATCAACAACCAACTTGTGTGTGGCTAGTAAAAATGCTAGTTGTCTCAATATGCAATTTATATAGACAAAACCTTACATTGGATGGGCATGATCAGGTGACCTCGGTGGCGCAATGCGGAGTGCATAGACCTCAGAGGTAGCTGGTCTAGGTTCGATTCCAATTGACGGCACTAATTTATAAATTAAAATTGAACATAAAGACTAAGTTCAGTCCAGCTTACATCAATTTTACAGCGAAAATCGATTGTGAACTATATCCAACGCAATTAGAATTTCTAATCAAGAATTGTTGGAAGTTTTGTTACCCGTGGCCTGGCATTGTTTACATATGAGTGTTTTTTATAATACAAATTCTATATACTACTGAAATACATCAGCCAAGTAGAAGACTTAGCATTATTTAATTGGATTTGTTGAATTATTGATTATATAGAAGTATATAGAATTTGTATTATAAAAAACACTCATATGTAAACAATGCCAGACCACGGGTAACAAAATTTCCAACAATTTTTGATAAGAAATTCTAATTGCGTTGGATATAGTTCACAATCGATTTTCGCTGTAAAGTTGATGTAAGCTGGACTGAACTTAATAAAAATTGCGTCTTGACAAGGCCCTTACTGTCAACTGAAGAGTCCAAGTGAGAACGCCGGGACGAAACGCCAATTTTTATGGACTAAAGGCCGTTAAAAGCTATATTGAATCAATAATTCAACAAGTCCAATTAAATAATGCTAAGTCTTCTACTTGGCTGATGTATTTCAGTAGTATATAGAATTTGTATTATAAAAATCACTCATATGCATAAAGACTAAGCACCACTGAAAGGAATCTGATGATTGGTGTGGCAGCCATGAAATTGCAATAATTCCAGCCAAATACAATGGTGGTAGCCCACTCAAGTGGCTGTTGAAAATTCAAACATTCATAAACAAAATAAATGACGCAGCGAAAGCTATGCAGCCTAACTGCAAGTGGGTTATCAAACAAAACAAAAACAATAATTGGTATTATTTTTGTAAGCACACGAAAAAGACAATTTTTAAAAATAATTTCATTTATACAAATTTCATATCAAACGGGACAAACGTTCGGCGATCATGAGTGTCCACTTATTGGAATTGTCAATTGGTTACTATCTTTGGTTATGATCCCTTTTACTTATACACTAGTTCCAGTATCGTTAAGAAATAGATTCCTGAAAATTGTACACTCGGGCGTATGCGTACTTTTTTTCTAATTTTTAATTTGAATTTATAACACTTTCTTTGATTTTGATGACATTTTTAGTATGGTTAACGACAAATTTGAACGTTTTCAGTTCATTCAAAATAATAAGTACGTTGCGGCGCTATTTGTAACTAGCTGTAATGTCAGCTTTTTTGTCATCAAAAACCTTTATATAGGTGTAATTCCAACTTCTCACCTTATACTTTTCCTATAAAAAACGAGTTAAAAGTTCTCAAATAAAATGTTCCATAAGATCTATAAAATTCCGTTTATGTACATTTATATAGTTTTTTTATTTCTAAGTAGCTACCTATCGCATAAATATTCGTTCTTTGGTGTGAAACTTAAATATTTTTATGGTTTATCTACCAGCAATCTACTTGCAGTAAAACAATACTTTGTAGATATACTGCCACCATAAAATGACACTACCTATAACACTACCTACAAGACCAAAAACTTGTACTTAATGCAACAAAAAAAGTCTATTTCGTTCGTCCTTTGTTTTTTTTAGATAAAATTAAACCAAGAAATCATAAAAATCTGTGGTTGAAATGTTGTGTAGATACTATCCCACGGAGAAAAACCATTCTCAAGGATCGCTCGTCGACATGGTCGTCTATTTTCGCTGGTTGGTTGGTTGGTTGGTCGTTTCTTTAGTCGCTTTCATATAATTTTTTTTTACAAAATATAGATGTTTCTTATGCATCTATCCATCTTGGGATTTGTTCCAGTTTAACACATAAATCCTGCTACTGCACTACACTGCTACCTGCTACTTCTGTGCTAAAGGACACTCTTCTAGAATGTATATCTAGGTACCTTCTACACGGATAGTTAAAACATACAAGTTTTATACTCGTTCTACGTGCAAACAACCAGAAACAACACTAAATACCTACAAGTACAGGTGTTGTTCGCCTTGGAAGGATATACTACTTAAACAAAAATAAAAATAAACAAATAAAAAACAAAAATGAAAATAAAAAAAACAAAAAACAAAAAATTCAAGGGAGTAAAAATACAAGTTTCATTTGTTTCTTCTGCCCCGAAACATGACAGCATCCAGATTCTTTTTCTCGCACCCACAGCTTCACACACAAACTCAACCATCCGACCTGTCTGGGCAAAAACAGATAGGGTTGGTAATGGTCTACCAAAGGGATGCTGGCTGAATGGATGGATGGAAAAAAACAAAAAAAAAGGATATGCGAAATCTTGTATTGTTATAAATGTGTGCCCATTCCCTTTACAATGACGACGATCCATGGAGGATTCATTTAAGTCCTTCAAAGCGAGCAGCGCAACGCAGCGCAACACCAGCAGTCAGTATACACCAACTATACGGGAAAGAAACAGGCTAAAGAAGCCGTTTATAAAACTTTTCAGTTCAGAGACGTATCTAGTATATTATTTGTTCTCTTCAAGGCCGATGTGCAGAAACTTAAACCATACAAAATTTAGGTAATACGTTTACAGTTTTTAATGGTATGTATGTACCAATCCACACAAAATTCTTCAAATTATTTATGACAAGATTGTTTTCATTTCAAAGAGTTTAAAAGATGGAAGTTGGAGATGGACACTATTATATTGAGCTTATTAAACGACGATAAGAATGCTGAAGAATACTTATTTTTGTTTCTAATTTTTAATTGGGAAAGAAATTTCTTCCTATTGCAAGTGACAACTAATAGTTACTTAGATAAAAATTTAATTTCAATAACTTTCATCGGCTTGTTTTTGAAAAATTAAATTTTCAAAAAAAAAAAAATAAATATCAATTTTTATTTCTTTTAAGCATTTTTGTTTTTGAAAATTTTGATATGAAATGTTATTTAAACATTTAAGAAACTTGTGTATAAAAAAACTAAATTTGTATCGGTTCATACAGTAACGAGAAAGTCAAAAATATGAAAATGGTTATATGGGAAGTACTGTTGACAGTAATGCAATGCAAAATTTGTTATCTCTTAAAAGAAGATTAAATAACTAAACCATTAACGCCAGAACAAACACATTTTATTTAAACAAAATCGTAGGGTTCGTTTTCGAGAAAATTTGGATTTTTACTATCGTTTTTTCAACACTCAGGCTAGGCGCATATTGCGACGCGTTCGACACGAGTGACGCTACACAGCACAGCACGAGTTTTTGTAAACAATATAGATCAACCGAACAACGAATATTTAAAGAGCGACACGACATGACCTGACGCGCGTTTTCCGAAAATCGCGTGACACACACCGGCGGCGCGGCGGCCGTCAAAAAGTAAAATAATAATTAACTGTCGTTGGGTTTGAAAATAAAACATCATTTACTTTTTTAGAAATTACTTGTTTTTACTTGCGATATACGTAGTATAGTGCAAGTTTAGGATTCGTGTAAAAAACAATATTCGAGATGAAAATTTTCCCTAACATTACGATGATAGACAACGCGAAAAAAGTGGGTCTCGCAATTCTGTCTGTCTGTTCGTCTGTCTGTATGTACCTCGACCTGCAGCCTAAACGGCTGAAGCGATTTTCTTTAAACTTTGGATTGAAGGTTCTTATGGGATTCCATACAGGGGAAATTGAAATTTTTTGTTTAGCTCAAAAACCTGCCATACAACCAATATACCAAAATTGATTTATGTCAAAAACGGCTCTAAAGATTTTGAAAAAAAAAGAGCTACTATAATTACGACAATTAAAATTTTGGTAGAAAAACAAAATTTATAACGGTTTTTAACGGTACCTGTAATAGAACTGATTTTTTGGTTTTCAAATTTTTCGTCAACGGCTACACCGATTTGAACTAAATTTTTTGTGTAAGAGGTCCCTTACAATTTTAACAATTTGCATATAAAATTTTTGAAAAAATAATTTTTGGATTTTTAAAAAAATATTGACATTTTTTTTTTGAAAATGGGTTGATGATTTTTTTTTTCAAATTTTGTGAAAAATTGTACTTTATTAAATACTAAAAGTTGGCACACCAAATTTAATTTTTTTTAATTTTCAAGAATTTTTATATATAAAAGATTATTTTAAAAAAAATGGTCTAACGATTTTTGGAATTTGTTTTTCATACATTCATATTTATCAAAAAAATCAGATAGCAGCGACTGTTTTAAGAAAAAATCAGAACTACCAACAAATCTAAATGAAACAGATAATTTTCGTTCTGATTTAAATTGTTTTTTCGTAGACGTAGCCCGTTTATCGACTGGCTTTTCTATCGACACTTTCTTAATTTTGTTGTTCTTACCGAATTTAATTTGACCGCGCTATCTGAAATACTTTCCAATGAAACGTGACAAATATGTTTTTTTTTGAATTTTTGGATAGGCGATTCAAAATGAGTTTGTTCTCGCAGAAATCATAATATTGGAGCTAAAAGTGATACAAAATACATATTTTTTGCAATTAAGATTTGATCTTCTTCTATAATGCTTTGGAGGAAATTTGTTTAATTTGCTTGCTTCTGTATTTTTTATCGCAGTTGATTAATTAAAAACAAAAAACAGGGTGGGAAAACATAAATACGTCGCTCAAAATTTAGATTTCTGTTTCACTTTCAATTGAAATTGGATGTGAAGTCGTTGAGGCTACAAAACAAAGTGCAAAAATTATGTGCGGGCAAGGTACCTACAAGGGTACCTATGTGCGGGTAAGGTAAGGTACCTACATATGTGTATCCGTTTAAAATATTGAGATCAGTTGAATCTTTGTTGTTCTTAGATAATCGTAACAAATATGAATAGTATAATAGATCATTCAAAATTAAAATAGGCAGCAAATATTGGAGCCTATACAGTCGACGAAAGGGCAAAGTGTTAAATAACAACTACCAGAAACGTGATTAAGAACTACCAATTTCAAATATCAACTACCAAAATACATAACAAATACCACTTAAAACAGTCCTTGTCAGATAGCATACTTTTTTTTAGCTCTATCCGTTTTAGCTATTAAAAAAAAAATTGTATAAATTTATAGTAATAATTGATATTTTAAATTGTTTTTAATTTTTAATTATATCATAATTTTATAGAACCACTATATACGCACATTGTCAATTTTAAGCTAGATTCAATCTTTCTTAAAATATTATAAGAATGCGGATAAAATGTCTTAGGCACGTTGTTGGCTTTTCATATTATAATTAGCGTAGAATGCAGTTTAAGCTATTTGTTGATACCATTAACGTAACTTTTTTGATATCGTTATTGATAATATTTTAAACAGGATGCCTTAGCCATTAGGTATATTTAAAGATATGGGATTAGGTATATTTAAAAATCTAAAACGCAAAGTAAAATAAAATAAACGTACTTCTTAAGTTGGTCGGACCCGTGGCTCCAATAAAAGTCTATCCGACCACTGGTTTCTTTAAGAAAATGGTCTTAGCTTCAATATGATACCTCATTTGTCGAAATACGAAGAACCTATGGGTTAGTACACAGTCAAAAACAGGGCCTATAAAACAACTTGTTTTTATAGTAAACATATTAAAAAAAGCTGTTGAGTGCACTGGTTAAGCAGGCTGTTGACTTTCCAAACCATATTATAAGCATAGAAGACAGTCTTAGCTATATTTTGATGCCACCTTCGTGAACACTTGATATGGTTTTAGATATCTTTGACATGTAAGACGCAAGGTGAAAAAAAAATATCTTCATTTATAACAGTGGTCCGACTGGTGGTATAATCCAATAAAAGTCTGTCCGACGTCTGATTTCATAACGAAAATAGTCTAAGCTTTTATTTGATACCCCATATTTTGAAATCCAAAGGACCTATTTGTTCGTAATCGGTAAAAATATTATTAAAAACATTGTTTTTTTTCTTATGCGTATAAAAATTCTAAAAATACTCTTGAAGGACCTACCTAAGCAAACTTTATTTTTATACAACTTGTTTTATTAGCATAGAAAAAAGTCTTAGCTATTTTTTGATATCACTTTTCTAACTTTCTGAAGAAGTTTTTCATAGTTTTCAATACAAAAGACGCAAAGTGCAAGAAAAACTGTTGTTATAAAAATGGTCGGACTCGTGGTAAGCACCAGAAAAAAGCTGTCCGACCACTGGTTTCGTAAAGAGGGCATTCCTAGCTTTCATTTGATACCCAATTTGTGACTGCACCTATGAGATAGGTTAGCCATCAAAAATAGTACCGGAAATTACCATTTTTCGAACCCATGGCACCTGAAAAACTTTGTCCGACCACCGGTTTTGATATCGTGTACCCTAGAGCTATCGATTAGTGTCCATTTTTTTGAAAGCCGCGATGAGATAGGTAATCTTACGGTCGCCTCCCTATTAGAGACTGAAATCTTTTTTATCTGAGCCAATCCAGAAAAATTAATACATATTATCATTGAAAGCAGCATACCTGAATTATCTTCTTTGGGTATGAACGCATTCTGTTGAAAAAAAAGTTTTTTTTTCGAGCTCAGTGTAATTTTTACAAACCAAACGATCGCCCAATAAATAAAAATATATAACAATAAATTGGATTGCGTGACGGCTCATGAAGAACTAGGGCCTAGTGATTAACAACTCGCAACCATTTCTGTGTGCGCCTGTCGACAGGAATGGAAGGGACCTACAATTTTATGCCGAATCTGAACGGCTAGACGACAAGCACTTATTCATGACAAGTGATACTCTTGTAGGGTTTTTCAATTCGTGGCAAGAGGCAGTAGCCCTGAAAAAAAACTTTTTAATTTTTAGGCGGACGAGGCTAGGAAGTGAACCCATATCTCCAGCGTGACAGTCGAACGCACAAACCATTAGGCTACGGGCTAGTACAAACGATCGCCCAATACCGTATTAAATTCCCATGGGAATCATTACTAAAAAAATACTGCAATTAAGTTTGCCATTAGTTTTCGACACATGAATTCCTTAAAATTAATTTTTTAAACTTAAGAAGGTATTTTTTTTTTCTTCAGAGTTCATAAATACGCCGTGGCATTTTATAAATCCAGCCATGCCTAAGTCCGCTTCCCCCTTCCCCAAGGACCTTACAGGTACATTACTCTGTTTAAGCAGAGATATACACAGAATACAAAGGAAATATTGCTCTATGGGTTTGGGGTTTCTTGCATGATGGACTTTTCGTTTGTTCTCCCGCTGGCTGGTTTGATGATGACGATATGGTATAGTAGTGGTTGTTCTCGTCGATTTATATTTTTTTATCATCTTATTCGTCATTTTTTTTTTTTTTGTTTTCTGTCTTCATCCTTGATGAAATATTTTTTATTTAAATTAAAACCAAAGTGAAATATATTACCTACTATATGTCATAAAATATGTAGCATACAGCCCACACACACGTCACGTATATTCCATATATCTGTGTGTGTAGACCAACAACAATAATTTTTATAGTCGAATTGTGTGTTTCGAAAAAGAAACTCTCTGTGGAAACACTAAGAGGATTCCCATAGCTCGAAATTGAATCAGAGAACAGCGCAAGAAAAAATCAATTAAGAACCAAAAAGCAAAATGCCATCAGGATAACATACAGATATTATACCACTACATACGTATGTAATTTATGTGTCCATGTTCTGCAGTAAACACAAAACAAACGAAAATGTAATAAAAGTTAACACAAAATAACCAAAGCAAAAAAAAAAGAAGACTAGTATACATACCTCTACGTCTACCAGCTCTATAGTAAAATGGGAAGGGGTGTGTGTATTTGTGTGTATATCCCCCCCTTAACAAAGGATGTAAGAAATGGCATCAATGTCAACTGCCCATGAACTTTGTGTAGGTACGAGCCAATGAATATCCATTCTTACAGGACTAAGAATCTGAAGCAGAAGCAGCAGTAGCAGGAGCAAAGAACAACAAAAAAAGCTTTCTAATAAATTCTTGGAATGGTCCGTCACTTAAAATTTCTCTACAATCCCCCCTTACCCCTTATTCTCGTATGTATGTTACTTTTGCCTGCATATTCTCCATCTCCATATAAATTGTATAGGCAAGAGTTTAAAAAAAAGAGGTAACCTAATATGGCGACACTAAACTAATGTAGGGCTTCATATATACTTTTCGTGTGCTTAACCATTATAGCATGAAAACAAGTTTGAATCTACCTATAACTGCACATAGACAAGGAAAAACAATAACGGTAATAGAACAACAAATGGGGCTATACGAAGTGAAAATTGTTGTTGTTGTTATTATTGTAAGAACAGAAGGTGTTCATTTTGTCTGTGTGCAAAAATGAAGGCAAACTACGAGGAGTTGGTAAGGTAACTGCAGAAAAAGGGGTCACATTTAAAGTGTGGTTTAACCTTTTTTGCCAGAAAGTACCTTACCTCTAGTTGTTGAATATTTTGTTTGTGTTGTATGTACCTATATTTTTTAATCAAAAGACCATAGAAAATCCTTGCAAGCTAAATGAAATGATTTTTCAACATTCACTCTTATACATTTTATTTCATAAGCAGATGGTACAGAGGACGAAGAGGGGTGGGTCGGGGGTTGGAGTGTAGCTCTTTTCATTACCATAAGGAAGACATGAGGCTTAATCCCTTTTTGCCACGTGGCTAAGAAGATTTCTATACAGTTTGGTCGACAACTGAGAGCCAGTAGCAGTTTAAATAGGTAGGCCAAGTTTTAGACTTTTACGAATTGACGGCTTTAATATATTGAGTACCAGCAAAATAACATCTTGCATCTTGAGAAATAAAAGTTTGATACTTTTCAATTTTTTTTTTAACAACTAGAATATGAACACAGGTTTCGTACATATTATACGATATGAACAGAAATGTTCAGAATTTCAATGTGAAATAATTTTCATTATAGTTTGTGGCGTCTGTGAAATTGGCAGGGATACGTTCACCTAGAGTAATTAGTCCAACGCAGTAATTTGCAGTTCTTTTTTGCATTTTGTTTGCATTTCCATTCCCGATTTTGCATCACTTCATCAAAAAATGGGTGTAATCGAGAGATCTGGCTAAAATCACAGTGAAGTTAGCAGGTCACATTGTGTATCTCGTGAACCAAGCGTGCTAGTTACTTGCAGTAAGGCACCAAATTTGCATTTTTAGTTTGCATTATTTCAAGAATAGACTCTCTGTTTTTGTAGTTTTTAATTTGAAAAAAAAAGGAATACTGCCCATGTGCTTTGTTGTAATGCTCAAAACTTGCTGTGTTTTGCATTTCAAGAACAGCCTGGGTCCGAATTTTGAAATCCTTATGTTTGAGAATTTTCATAAAATTGACTTCAAGTTTACAGTAAGGTTGAAAAGTTAAAAAGTGTATCTCGAGGACTAAGATTGCTAGGAATTTGCAGCATGGCTCCAAATCTGCAGTTTTTTTTTCCATTTCAAGGTCAAAATAGCAGGGTAGCATAATTTTTGTCTATGTGAAGTACTTCAAATTTTTACCCAGCTTATTCCTAAAACACTGCGAATTCGGAGCCTTACATGTTAGGTACTGAAAATTCCTAACATGCTTTATTCTCGAGATTCACTTTGATACCTGTCAACTGCACTATGAAGTCAATTTTAAAAACGAGAACTTCAAAATTTTGACCCATCCTATTCTTGAAATGCGAAAAAAAACGAAAACTTGGAACCTTACTACATATTTCTAACAGGCTTGGTTTACGAGATACATCATGTGACCTGATAAACTTCACTGTGAAATTAGCAGGTCACCGGAAATATAAATGCCAAAAAATTCAAGGAAAACTGAAAAATTACTGCGTTACTTCCATTACTCTAGGTGCAATTTGCCATGAAGGTTGGCAGACCTTAGTTTGTGAAAAAAAAAAAAATTAAGAATTTCTCATCAACGATATTCTATGACGATTTCATCGTTAGCCGAACTCTATAGAAAGTCTTCCATTAAATTATTATAGAACTAGAATCAGAAAATCGTTATCAATTCCACTGTCAGCTCCTGGATGTACTTTATGAATAAATAATGTTTTTTTTTTTTGAGAGCGTGTCAACAAAAATCTTTAATTGGATCAAGTTTATAAGAGGTTAAAATTTTAATTTACTGGCAAATTGTAAAAATTATTTACGATGTTTATTTTTAGATTTATTAAATTAGGAATAAAAAACATGCCATGTTGATTTGGCCTAGTTAATTTATAATACTGACTTCGTTATTATTTTTTACTTTGTATAAATAGCAGGAGCATTTTCGTTGGAAGCATCACAGAAAAAGAGTTATTCTTATACGCAGAGTGTTATCCAACCAACCCATAAATATAATCAAGCAATGGCTGCTTTAAAAAAATCCACCATGATGTTCCTTGCATGTGTTATGCTGATTGCAACAGGGACTGAAGCCCGTTTAGTTCGTGTGGAACCCTGTGATATAGTATGCAATCGTATCGATCGGGAAAAGAATGAATGTTGCAGAGCTCATGGAAACGCTTATTATAGCAGTTGCAGACGTGGACGAATGGTATGCGAAAGTAAATAAAAATGAAAAGCAATCAGAGAAACCGGAATATTTTTTAAGAGTGAACTGCTTTAAACTTTCCGAAAATATTGAAAAAAAAAAAATTAAATAAAAAGAATTTGGACCTATAGAACTTTGTTTTGATTTTGTTTACATCAAGAATTTTCATTGCAATATTGGTAAGTAGGTAGTGGCTTGCTTTAGATTTAAAATTTCGAGGTCGTTTTCTTTTTTTTGTTGGAAATGAAGATTTCACAATTTGTGTTGACTTGGTTTGGCTAGAGGGTATCAAACAACTTTTTTCCTAAATTTATTGAGGATATAGGGCACTATTATGACTCGCGAGTCGAACGTTTTTAAATTCACTTATGTCGTGGTTTTAAGAATAGCAAACTGCGACGTTCGTATAGAGCAACATCTCAATTCAACACATTTTTGATATTTTAGCCGAATTTAGTTAGGTGAGCCATAAACGGGAGTGCCAAAAGTCAGATTCGCCTTATATTTCTTGCGACTCGCGATTCATAATAGGTGCCATAATTTATAAAATAAATACAAGAAAAGGGACAAAAAAAATATTTGGGAACAAAATTTCGATGTAATCTTTTGTTTAATTTACCAAATCGAATTTAAAAAAAACCTTCATAATTTTTAATAAAATATTATTTATTTTTTATTTATTCAACTAATAATCAACAAATTCAACAAATAATTCTTTAAAAACAAATTATTTTTAGTCTCACGCACATCTCATCCCTCCTCTGCAGCTAGCGTGACGGGAGTGTCCATGGGCTCTGCAACAAGCGTCCTTTTCACGGTTGATTCGGCTGCAAACACCATCACATGCTTGGACACGGACTGATGCTTCTGTCTCAGCAACGATCACTGCCATTGCCAGAAATAAAAGGAAGAATGTTGTTTTGTTGAAAGCAGCCATTTTGATATTTATCAATGGATTAAAAGGACAATTTTAAGTAATGAAGAACTCTTGTAGAGATATAGTATTGTTTTGTTAAGATTCAAGTATTTGCATTCGCTTTTTATACTAAAAAAAAATCTGACCGATTGACAGTATACATAGTGAAATAGAAATATAGAGATTAAATATAAATGACCACAAGGGATTTTCCCACGCATCATTGTTATCTTCCGATTGGGTATTTTGTTAATTGCACAAAGAAGCTGTACAATTAATTACTTGTTTTTGTATTATTATATTTACATTTAAATATGAGGGTCAAAGATTTATGGAATTTTGATTAAATCAAATAATTTGATTTGACGCAGACACCGTGTAATACAAGTACGCACGCGTAACTGAGTTATCAAAAGCAATAGACTTTATAAATGTCATTCTGATCAATCTTAGAAAAAACCCCAGACACTTAAGACCGAACCAAACCGCTTCGTAATCAATTTCAAGTGGCTTATGCTGATAGCATAAATTAAATACGAATTATATAGAGCCATATCGTATTTCAGAATTCCTGCAAAGCTTATCAGCTTGTTATTTTCATAAAAAAATGATCTTATTTGCAGAAGAAGGTACTCTCCCTATGCGGTTTCTATAGGTTAAGCAGCTGTTTCTTTTGTTTATTTGCCGTTGTCCTTGCCGAGAGCAGCCAATACGTCACTTGCCTCTCCTCTCAAGAAGCTGGTCCTTGTCCAGCTTCAATTTAACAATCAAACACTTTGATGCATGAATACCAACATAGACATTGGTACCGCTGGCATTTTTACGCTGGATTTTCTCGATCAAACAACTATCGTAAAAACAACGAAAAGAAATAGTGCTTGTGCAGGATGACGAGGACGGATAAATATTGCTACTCCGTTAAAGTCATAAGGATAACTTTGTAGTTTTGCAAATTTAGAGTCAGTTAAAAAAAAAACAAGAAAATAATCATAGAACCGTAATGAGTCGAACAGAAGGAAAAAACGAGAAAATAAGATCTGAAGTTTTTCGGTTTAAAATTAACTCAAAAATCAATGTTTTCGCCTGCGTTGATGATTGTGGGATACGGTGAATACAAATTTTACATAAATCTCTAGACGTTTGCAAATAAAAACCAAATTCTAGGCGCATCACCAGGTTGCATGAGTCTAAAATAGCTTTGTAAGAAATATTAGATCCTATACAGGTGGCACTGTAATCAAAATTTTAACTATGTAAGTCTATATGAAAAGATTCACAATATATTATGATTTGGATTGATTAAAACAAGTAACATAGTGAACGGTTTCCAGACTATAGACAGAGGAATACAAAATTAATAAAGCCAAGCCTGCCGTATTTTCAATTTCACTAAAATCGACAGTACTCTTTGGTGCCATATGGCGTATACGTACTTTTTTTAATTGAATTATTGATAAAATTTAATTCATTCAATTGGTTTTTCGTATGATAATACACTCGTACATAGCTTTCAAAACATTTTAATTTCTCCATCTTCGTTATTGTAGCTAGACATTGACGGTCTATAGAAATGGTTCGACAGTATTTTACTATTGTTGAAGAGAAAATAATAAAAAAAATTTTAATACAGAAAATTTTAAGTAATTAAACAAGAGAACTTCTTATTCTCGTACAAAGTTAATTTTTATTATTAGTAAACGTTTTCGACAACATTCATTCTCATCATCACACTGATTATTGTACTATTCGTACTAAAATGTCAGCTTATTAGGCTTGACCATTCTTTATTCCGTCAATTTCATTGAATTTTTGATTATTTCCTCTCTTTTTTATTATTTCCTCTTTAAATATATAAAAAAAACTATCGAACCATTATACCTTCAACCCTCAATGTCTAGCTAGAATAACGAAGATGAAGAAATTAAAATTTATTGAAAGCTATAATAGGAAAAACCAATTGAATGAATTAAATTTATTAATAATTCAATTTTAAAAAAAGTACGTAAACGCCATAGTAACCATAGCCATAGAGTATGTACTGTCTATTTTAGTGAAATTGAAAATACGTTATGCTTGGCATCATTTTGTAGTTTTTTAAATTCTTCTGTCTATAGTCTGGAATCTGTTCACTATTTTACTTGTTTGAATCAATCCAAATCATAATATATATTCTATTGTAAATCTTTTCATAAGGACTTACATAGTTAAAATGTTGATTTCAGCGGCACCTGTAGGATCTAATATTTCTTACAACTCTATTTTAGACTCATGCAATCTAATAAAAAATCAGGGAAATCAGCTCAGCCGATCTCAACTTGCAAACATCTAGAGATTTATGTAAAATTTGTATTCGCCGTACCCCACAGTCATCGACGCAGGCGAAAACATTGAGTTTTTGAAGTAATTTTAAACCGAAAAATTTCAGAGCTTATTTTCTTGTTTTTTTTCCTTCTGTTCGACTTATTACGGTTCTATGATTTTTTTTCTTGTTTTTTTTCAACTGACTCTAAATTTGCCAACTACAAAGTTCTCCTTATGACTTTGACGAAGTAACAATATTTCTCCGTCCTCGTCGTCCTGCACAAGTGGATAAGCTTGGCAGGAATTCTGAAATACGATATGGCTCTGTATAATTCGTATTTAATTGATGCTATTATCATATGTCACTTGAAATTGCTTACGAAGCGGTTGGTTCAGTCTTAAGTGTCAGGGTTTTTTTCTAATATTGATCAGAATGAACTTAATTGCTTTTGATAACTCATTTTCACGTGCGTACTTGTATTACACGGTGTCTGCGTCAAATCAAATTGTTTAATTTAATCAAAATTCCATAATTCGTTGACCCCAATATTTAAACGTATAATAATACAATGTATAATAATACAAAAACAAGTAATAAATTGCACAGTTTCTCTGTGAAATTTACAAAATACCCACTCGAAAGATAACAATGATGTGTGGGAAAATCCCTTGTGCGGTCATTTAAATTTAATCTCTGTATTCGAATTTCTATTTCACTATGTATACTGTCAATCGGTCAGATTTTTTTTAGTATAAAAAGCGAATGCAAATACTTGAATCTTAACAAAACAATACTATATCTCTACAAGAGTTCTTCATTACTTAAAATCGTCCTTTTAATCCATTGATAAATATCAAAATGGCTGCTTTCAACAAAACAACCTTCTTCCTTTTATTTCTGGCAATGGCAGTGATCGTTGCTGAGACAGAAGCATCAGTCCGTGTCCCAGCATGTGATGGTGTTTGCAGCCGAATCAACCGTGAAAAGGACGCTTGTTGCAGAGCCCATGGACACTCCCGTCACGCTAGCTGCAGAGGAGGGATGAGATGTGCGTGAGACTAAAAATAATTTGTTTTTAAAGAATTATTTGTTGAATTTGTTGTTTGAATAAATAAAAAATAAATAGTATTTTATTAAAAATTATGAAGGTTTTTTAAATTCGATTTGGTAAATTAAACAAAAGCTAGATTACATCGAAATTTAGTTCTCAAATATTTTGTTGTCTCTTTCCTTGTATTTATTATTCTATAAATTATATCCTCAATAAATTTAGGAAAAAAGTTGTTTGATACCCTCTAGCCAAACCAAGTCAACACAAATTGTGAAATCTTCATTTCCAACAAAAAAAAAAGAAAACGATCTCGAAATTTTAAATCCAAAGCAAGCCATATAGTACCTACTTACCAATATCGCAATGAAAGTTCTTGATGAAAAAAAAATCAAAACAAAGTCTTATAGGTCCAAATTCTTTTTATTTAATTTTTTTTTTCAATATTTTCAGAAAGTTTTAACCAGTTCACTCTTAACAAATATTCCGGTATCTCTGATTGCTTTTCATTTTTATTTACTTTCGCATACCATTCGTCCACGTCTGCAACTGCTATAATAAGCGTTTCCATGAGCTCTGCAACATTCATTCTTTTCCCGATCGATACGATTGCATACTATATCACAGGGTTCCACACGAACTAAACGGGCTTCAGTCCCTGTTGCAATCAGCATAACACATGCAAGGAACATCACAAGGAAGATGGTAGATTTTTTGAAAGCAGCCATTGTTTGATTATATTGATGGTTTGGTTGGATGACACTCTGATTAAGAATAGATATATTTTTCTGTGATGCTTTCAACGAGCATGCTTCTGCTATTTATACAAAGTAAGAAATATTAAACAAGTCAATATTATAAATTAATAAGGCCAAATCAACATGGAATATTTGCTCCTTCTTGATTTAATAAATCTTTTAAAATAGACATCATAATATTATTATCGCCAGTAAATTAACCTTAAATCTTTTACGAACTTGATCCAATTAAGTTTTTTTGTTGACACTTTCAATAAATATAATTTTTGTATTCTTAATTCATAAAATAGCATCAAAGCGATGACAGTGAGAAATTGATAACGAATTTCTGATCTACGAGTAGGGATTAAATAACTGAATATGATAGACTCTTTAACAAGTTCGACTAAGGATAAAATAGTAAAAGTAAATCATTGATGTTCAATTCTCAATTGTAACCAATACTCAGAAACTAACGTCTGTAAAACTGGCAGGGCAAATTGACGGTGTATAGTAATGCATCGATTGTATTTTTATATCATTAAAGAGGAAATAATACAAATTTTTTTAAAACAGAACTTTGATTTTGTTTGAATTCGTACAAAAATGTAGAACAAAGTAAAAAATAAAAATAGTTAATTGCTTTGATTTTTTTTTTTTGGGACAAAAAATATTCATACAAATTGTAAATGCAGTTGTTTTCGACTAACTTAGAAATACCGAATTGCAAGATAGTGACAAAATTAACCAAAGGAAGATAATCGAGAAATCAGAAAACAAGTAAAAAACTGTAATTTGTCGATTTTCTAGCAAAAACCAGGTAAACAGTATAATTAAAACTATTCTAGAGATTATGGGGCATTCATAGTCAATTTTGGACTGGTGTCTAAGTTAAACCTAGGTTTAATAATTTTTTGAACAATGTTTTTTTTTTAAGTCTCAATCAACTCAATATATTTCATTGGCATTTTCATTGTGTAGTAGAACAAACTATTAAAATTACAAAAATATAAATACAATAATTTGTTGATAAAAAGGGTCTATATTTATAGAACCAATTTTTTCTTAAACTGTAGTCAAAGTAAAACGTGAGTTTATCAGCCACTATGAATATTCCCATCTATATACGAAGTTTAATAAAAATCATTAGAGGCATTTTCGAGAAAACTTAATAAAACCGAAGTTGTTGTAGTTAAGCTAGGTTCCAGATAAACATAATACATAAAACAAATTTTTGAACGCAATAATTATTCCCAATACTAAAAGTTTGTTCCACTAGCCTATAAACAAAAGTTCGTTGATCATATTTTCTTGGTCTTAATTAAAAACTAACAATTTGTTGTGGTTGATACCTTAAGTAAAAGAGTTCCTCTTAAAATACTTTTATATGAAATGAACATTCAGGTAACATCTTTTGTTTAATATTAAGCAAACTAAAGAAGAACCTATTGTCCACAAATGAGATATATCGTTGGAAAGCTTAGCCCTAGTACATCATATTTGTATGTGAACAGAAAGCTGTCAACCATATGGTTTAGACAGTATATGGCAACAAAGATTACAATTAGAGGAAAAATTAATTGCAATAATGTTCAATTGAAATGACAGTATTGTTCACTTTCGATGAACTAATTAAACCCCAAAACAAAGAATAAAATCATGGTTGGCGAATTATTCGCTTAACAGTATAAAAATTCAATTTTTCGGTATTCAATTTAGCGAATTTAATGAATGAGAATAATTGTGCGTCTAGTGCCCACAATTAAGATATACAATAACACAGGGTTGGAAAGCTTAGTTCAAGAGTATCATTTTTGCATATGGACACATAACTGTAAGCCATGGGGTTTAAGCAGTATATTACAAAGTAATGGTTAGTGCGTTCAACTGTCACGCTGGAGGTCTGGGTTCCCTTCGCAGCCTCGTCCACCTAAAAACTAAAAAGATTTTTTTTAGTGCTACTGCCTCTTGGGAGGAATTGACAAATCCTCCAAGAGTATCACTTGTCACGAAAAAGTCACGTCTAGCCGTTCGGATTCGGCATAAAATTGTAGGTCCCTTCCATTCCTGTCGGCAGGCGCACACAGGAATGGTAGGAATCGTAGCGAGTTGTTAGTCACTAGGCCCTGGTTCTTCACAGCCGTTGTGCCACCCAACTTATTTATTTTGATTACAAAATATAAAACAATTCGTCAATGTTTGTTTGAATTTGCAAAGTGTTTTTCTTATTTCTTTGGTTGGTTATTTTAGCCAAATCCCATTGTTTAGGACACAAAAAATACTCGTACGTTGGTACACTACATATTACCTAATAATTTTCATAGGTCTCGTTTTTGGGCACTAGATAGACCAGGTCCCATATATTTTTGCTCTGCAGCAAGCGTCCTTTTCACGGTTGATTCGGCCGCAAACTTCGTTACATGCTGGGACACGGGATGATGCTTCAGTCTCAGCAACGATCACTGCCAATGCCAGGAATAAGAGGAAGAATGTTGTTTTGCTGAAACCAGCCATTTTAATATTTTCAGAGATTTAATAGGAGGAATTTTCTTAAAGAAACACTCTTCAATAGATCAAATTTTGTTCTGTAAAGATTCAAATAATTTAACTCGATTTTTATACAAAATCTGACCAAGTGAGCATATACACAGTGATGTCACACAGATTAAATGACAACAATGGATTTTCCAATCCCTCATCATTGTTATCAGTCTTTTTTTTATAAAAAAAGTGCTTAGAGAAGACGAATGATTTGTTTTTGATTTGTTAAATTGATATTTATTTTATTAGGGTCAAAAAAGATCAATGGAATTTCCGTTTATGTTCAGATGTGTATTAAATTAATAAAATAATTTTAATAGATATTATTTGTAGAAAAAAAAATGAGTCTGGGATCGACCCACACTAGTAAATTCCCATTGGTGCACTTGAAAACCATATACATATTTGCCTAAGTGGTGGGTGATAGAGTATATATTATATAGTGTCATAACTTTGGGTTTTTGGATAATCAGTATATAGGTAGGTTTAGATCTAGAGAAACAGGACAAAACAGGACATTGCCTATATTTTGAACTTTTTTTTCCTAACTCTTCTCGGTATAGAGGTATTAATTATTTAAGCCCAAAACAAAATACGAAAATCAGGGGAGTGTCTTAAAAAAAAAACATGTTTTTAAAGAATATAAAAAGGCAAATTAAGCGTCATATGCAAAATTTCAATTTTGTAGCGATATTGAGTGTAAGAATTTTTCGAATTAAAACATTTTTGAAAAGTTGTTTCTTGCAACATTTTAATTTTTAGCTTTTTTAAGGGTGGTTTTAAAAATCTCAAAATTACACAACATTTAGGTGGTATAGGTATATATTTTTGGTAGAATTCTGAAACCGATATCATTGTTTTTTTTTCTAAATATTTGAGTTGAAAAAAATTTGTTAAGAATTTTTAATAGTTTTTGTTCCAGTATTTTTCTCTAAAAACAAAATGTTTAATGAATTTTTTTTTTTAATTATCAGTTGTTGACTACATCACTATATGTAAAAAAAAAAATAGATCGCGTTCAGAACCATTTTTGGTCCTTCAACTATTTGAGACGAAAATTATTATTCAACTGTGTTCTTAGTTTAAAAAAAAAGTGTATGTTGAATTTTTTTTTTTTAATATTTACCAATTTGGTATTGTGTAATTATGTGTAAATTGAAATTAGTCTGAAGTAAATATCTTATTCCGTTCTCGAGATATTCCAGATAAATGACACTTTACAGCTCCTTTTTAAATTGCTGTATTAAAAAAACGGCTCATTGAATTTGTTAGAAAATCTTTTCAGCACGTTATGACAATATTATCTGTAAAATAAAATTTCTCCGAGGTCGATATCTTTATTCATTCTCGAGATATGGTGGACGAAAAAAGTACCCTGAACGTACGTACATACACCGATACAGACATCTTGCTAAAAACGACGAATTCTGATTCTAGAGACCTGATAACGTGAAGATATGTCAACATTTTCAATTCGACAAATCGCACCAATTACAATAACTTCCAAAGGGAAGTTAATAAAACACATGGAAATCGCTTATCAAGGTAAGAATATATTAATCTTTCAAGGTCATTTAGTTAAAAGGTTGAACTATTTAATGGGTAGCAATCATAGGATAAATTACGTAGAAAGTAAGGCTTTAGAATCGCGGGTTAATGACAACGGATAAAACATTTATTTGATGAAGAATCTTTATTTGTGGACCTAAACTTATTATTAAGGGGCGTTCGATTTTCAAAGGCTGAGTTCTGGAAATAACGGACACCCTAATGTACTGGCGCCTCATCATGTAAAGAAAAACGATAGAACGATATCGTTTTAGAGATATTATCTGTCTTTATTTTTGTTCTACATAATTGATAGAGAAAGCAACGATATGGTACCGGTCGATTTTGTTTTACGTGATGAGGCCCCTGTACATTTACATATATATGGGAACATCCCATCCCAGCTCCAAGTTAAAAATTCAAATACCAAATTTTCTATTTCAATAAAATTAAGTACACACAATTAGGTACATACTTTTCTTTTTACTTGCGATATTATAGGTTCCAAAGGGTGGTTGGGTGGGCCGATGTTGAATGTGAACCACACCTAAACGTCAAGTTTTTTTCTGCATTTCATTTGACATTTCTCAATTTCAGACTAACTCAATTTGAACCATATGGAAAGATAGAAAATCGAGCAACGCGTTAAAGTTATTCAGGCTTATTATGAATATGGGCGTTCTTGAGCAAACCGGGTCTGTAGGAGATGTGAAAACACCAGTGCATGCTCGTACAGCTCGTACTGCAGAAAATATTGCTGCTGTTCGCAATAGTGTGGCTGAAGAGCCATCCACCTCAACTCGTTGTCGTGCCCAACAATTGCACCTCTCACACTCGTCGTTGATCAACATCATGCATAAAGACTTGCATTTACACGCTTACAAGGTGCAATTGACTCAAGAACTAAAGCCTCTTGACCATTTCAAGCGTCGTCAATGGTCAGAATGGTGGCAAGAAATGGCATCAGTGGATTCTTCAATAAGCTGAATTGCCGCATTTGGGCGAATCATAATCGAAAAGAGATTGTCATAAAACCAATGCACCCACAAAGAGTGACTGTTTGGTGCGGTTTATGGGCTGGCGGCATCATCGGGCCTTTTTTTCCAAAATGAGGCCAGTCAGGCAGTTACTGTGAATGGTGTTCGTTATCGTGAGATGATAACGAAATTTGTATGGACCGAATTGGAAGATATGGATGTGGACGATATGTGGCTTCAACAGGACGGTGCCACTTGCCACACAGCTAACGAAACAATGGCTCTTTTGCGCGACAAATTCAATGGTCGTGTTATTTCACGTGGTGGCGATGTCAATCGGCCGCCAAGATCATGTGATTTGACACCGTTGGACTTCTTTCTTCGGGGTTATTTGAAAGAAAAGGTGTACGTCGATAAGCCAGCAACAATTAAAGAGCTAAGGGATGAGATAATTCGGCACATTAACGGCATAAAACCTCAACTATTCATCAGCGTCATCGAAAATTTGGACCATCGAATGAAGGTGTGCCACCGAGGTCACGGCGGCCATTTGTCCGATATTTTGTTCCATACATAATTGAACCATACCAATATTATCATAATAAAAAGAAATGACAATAATTTCCTTAATAATTTGTGTTTTACTCAAAATCAACATCGGCCCTTAAAATTTAGATGGCAAGTTATGGATTCGTAAAAAAAATCGAACTCGAGATATTAATTTTCCTTAACATAACGGCTATAGAGATCGCGAAAAAAGTGGGTCTCGCAATTATGTCTGTCTGTCCTCGCCCCTACAACCTAAACGGCTGGAGGGATTTTCTTTAAACTTGGTGGACAATGTTTTTTGACTAATGTGGCTACACATTGTTTTAGATTTCTTTTTAGGACGAAAACTAACGGTAGCAGTACAATTTTTGTTTGCCAAAAAGAAAGATAATATTTTTCTCAAAAACCGATCCGAGGATTTCGTAAAAAAAATTAAATAATTAAAATAAAGAAATGCTACCTTTTGTAATTTTTTTTTTTATTTTCAAAAATTGGTTATTTGTTTGTACCACCAGTAGGTACAACCTTTTTTTGGTTTTTGGTTTTCTCGAAAAGAGTTAAGTTGAAATTTTTCATTTTGTTTATGGTAAATCTTCTAAAAAGTATAAACATTATTGCGCACCAAAATAATAAAAAATAACATCAAATTTGTTTTTTTTTTAAATTGATTTTTCAGAAACGGGTCTGTGAATTTTGTTTAAATTAAATATAAATGTGTATAAAAATAATTGCTTTAAAGTATTGTTCCAATTTTTTTAATGATATCGTAATATTATGGAACTAATACCTACATCTGTACATAATCAATTTCTAGCTACGTTGAAGTTGTAAGCTACAACAGCAAGTTTGTGCGATCCTGTCGTGCCCATTTTTTTTTTTTAACAATTTACTGCAAATAGGAAATAATGTCTGCGAACAATTGCTGTCAGAATTTATAGTAAGAAATCCTTACCTATAACGCTAGGAAAATATCATTCAAAAACGCATGGCAACGCAAAATGCTTAAGGCATTCTTCAGATATGTCGGAAAAATTTTCTGAACAGCTGTTCGGAAGATTCATACATGATTTCATGTTTGTTACTTTCTTTAAGTCAAGACTGTAATTATGTTCTATATTTGCTGTATAAGGGTAACTTTCGTCGCGCAATAATTGTGCACCATTTAATCTTTACCAACAAAATGTTGACTTCATAATCGTTGCCTTATACAAAAAGCAGCGAAATAAAAAAAAAAACCATCAGGCAAGGTAACCAAAGATGATGGCATTTTTTTTCATTTGCTTTTTTCCCTAACCCTAATTCTTAAGCAAAATAAAATAACTCTGTTTAGCTCCCCAAGGTTAGATTAAAAGCAACTGAGTATAGCTGTAAGAATACAAAACAAAAAAAAAAATAATAACCATTTTTGGTGGAGTTTGCCTTTGCATATAACTATATCCTTAGCCTGCCTGAGTTTATGATTAACAACAAAAGGCGAAAAGGCAATAAAATGTCTTTTTCTTCATTTATGCCATAGCGTCAAAATGCAAACCTTTGAGAGCTCAAAATTTTATTGCTTGGGAATATGTTAAGGCCTTATTTGAGTTCGCCTTTATTTTGAATTTTTTGTATCATACAATTAACCTAAAGATCTTACGTCTTGCCACACCACACCGTCTCTTATATTTTTGTTCAGAATAAGAATGAAACATATGTTTAAAGTGCCTGTGGGCTGTACGTACTTGAACTCTTAGGGTCTGATTGCATAGTCGTTTTTCTGAACTTCTTTTTCAGTGGGACAAGTGGATTAGAGGTCATTTCGCTTTTTATAAATCACAATTTGGCCTATATTTTGTCTAGAGGCATTTATAAACGAATTTTATGAAATAAGCCAAATTTGATAATAGCCGTGTTTTTTTTGAGAGATTGTACAGCAAACATTTTATACCTAACACAATAACAAAACAATACATTTATTATAAAGAATTTTGTTTGTGTTTTCCGTGTAAAAAATTTGGTGAGTTGCTTTTATACACTCTAGCAAAAAACACGGCTATTATCACATACCCGTGTTTTGGTGAGAGTGTATATCCAGCTTAGTGAATTTAAAAAAAATGTCTATCTCGACCTTTTTTTGTACGAAAACTGAACTTACCCTTACATTTTATTCACCTATATATGGTTTGAAAGAAAAGATGAATATAAATTCAATCTTGCTCAAGAAATGTATGCTCCTGAATGATCCCATAACAATACGCTACCACAACAATACAAACTTCATCTACTTTTTGCAAATTCCCCTTTCCAACCCTCCCACCCAACCACCTTCATTCATAAATTTGTTGGGGTTCATTTGTAGCAGGAGAATAGAAATTCACAACTAAAGGAAGGATAAATATGTATGGTACGAGTAGGTTCTTCTATTACACTAGCAAACGTAAGGTGTAAAAATATTGTTGTTTATAGGATTGTATAACCCAAACGCCCAAACATTTCAGAAATATGAAAAATAAATTTGTAGCTATGTATTATAGGAGCAAAGTCAAGTAGCAAGAGTGGGTATGATTGTTTGGCTATTTGGTTCAGCTTATGACGCCTGCTTGCTTCCTTGGTTGCTGCTTATGACATATGACTGTTTGAATTCAATTTCAAGGAGAATAATAAAAAGCCCTTGACTTTATGACGACAAAACTGTTTAAGTATATGTAGGTAGCTACATATGTGCGTAATAAGAACTGAAATAGAAAAAAAATATTTATATTCTTCATTTTGAGGTTAGGTTTAATAGGTATAGGTAGGTAGGTAGAAATATACATATAACATAACCATTGATCCTTATACTTTGAGAGTATAAAGTGCCATGAAGTGCTTTCGGTGATGAGTGTATAAGGGTGAATTTGGTTGTTGTCGGAAGTAATATAATCAAACCAAAATAGCATACAAAAAAAAAAACAGTTTTCATTCAGAACAATTTTTGTATACAAGTCCTAACTTTTGGTTAATTTTATGGGAACCAAATTTAATAGCGAAGTCATTAAACTCCCAAAAAAAAACTTCGAATTTAGAGGTAGCTTTTTTAAGTTTTGTATGCTGTCAAACAGAAAATAGCTACCTACAAAGTGTTCCTGGAGTCTTGAAAATAGTTAAGCAACGAAAACTTAACCATGAACTACCAAAAGATCAGCTACCAAAAAGTCAATCAATCAGTATTTTTATTGTATATACATACGCACTTATATAAGGACAGTCCGTAAAAAATCACGTAACTCAAATAATTTGTCCTGAGAAAGAAACCACAACCAACACATACGGGATTCGTAAAATATTTCTAAAAACGATTGATTTTCTGATTGGCATGATCCATAGAATATTAGACAAAAATCTGTAGTCAAATTTCGCCAACAATTAGACACAGGACCGGCCCCAGCCAAACTTGCGTCCTGTGCAAGATTTGTAGAAAGCGCCCCTTTTTTATATTTCCACACATACACTGATACACATACATACATAAGCCTTTTGCACATTACCCAGGAGGTAGACTTTCAATGAGTTTTTTCTATTGAGGTATCCCCGGTATAGGCCTAATCCTCAGTAACAAACAAATATGTTTACATATATGATTGTATATATCAAATGTAATAAAAGTGCATATTTACAAAAAAAAATAGTAAATAAATTAAACACAAAATAAAATAAAAATATATATACATACATTTATATATACATATACAAAATAAAAAATATATAAACTTCATTTAAAAAAAGAAATAAATAAATTAATTAATTAATTTAAAAACAAAATAATATAAAAGTATATACAAACATATATAAAAAATAAATAGGAACGTCAGTTAATTTTTTTAAGAAAAAAAAGTAAAACCATAAACTAAAACGCAGAAGAAATGAGCAGAGGGGAAACGTTTAAGCTTACTTTTCTGGCCTTACATTTTGCAAATTCAGAAATTAGATCATCAAAGTTTAAAGAATTTTTTTGTAAAAAGTTAATTTTTTTTGTAAAAAGGTTAATTATTTTTTGTAAAAAAATTTATTTTTTTTTTGTAAAAAAGTTTAATTTTTTTTGTAAATAAGTTAATTTCTGTTTGTAAAAAAATTAAGTTTTTTTGTAAAAAAGATAATTTTTTTAAAAAAAAAGTTTTTTTTTCAAAGTTATTTTTTTTGAAAAAACGTTTTTATTTTGTAAAATCTTAATTCTTCTTTGTAAAAAAGTTAATTTCTTTGTAAAAAAGTTTAATTTTTTTTTGTAAAAAAGTTAATTTTTGTTTGTAAAAGTTAATTTTTTTTGTAAAAAAAGGTTTTTTTTTGTAAAATAGCATTGCAGCAGCGTTATACAGACACTGAGTCAATATTCATATATCATCATATATTATTTATTTATTTTAATACTTACATTTTCCCCATCTGCTTGTTCCTCGCCGCGTTTTAAAAATTTTGCGAAATGTTTGCTCTGTTCTTTATTTGCGGCCTCAACGAGCCTTCGCCTTTTTCTAAATTCTGCCCCGTAGGCTTTTTTTTTATCCATATTGGAAAAACGAATAATAAACACTTTTACAAAATATGTCACTTCTATTAAAAACTGATAGCTATTTATTTAATCTTAACCAACAGAGCGAAAAAACAATTAAAACAATCTGCACCAGATTAGACACAACGCGACGCTATTCTTCTTTTCCATTCTATTAAAATTTCCATATTCCATCTCCTGTGTAAGCAGGCACTTAACCCTTACACAGTTACAGTGTGCAATAAGAAAACCTGCACGCTCTGACCAGTGTTGCCGCAAGCTGAAATGAAAAGTCGCTAGACTTACCTCCAAAAGTCGCTAGATTGGCTGAAATTCGGAGGACAAAAAGTCGCTAGAAGTCGCTAGACAAAAATTATTAAATAAATGTTAAAAAAAATCTCTTTGGATAACTTTTTATTTTTGTTCAAAAATTTAAAATAAATTAACGAACAACTTAGGGCTATAATAAATTTGAAACAGATGAATTGCCTAACTCAGACTATACTGCGCTCATTTGCACTTACATTTTGCACATGTTTTTATGTTGTGTGCCTATGTGTGGTGAATTTCAGTATCCAATTATTGGAAATAGAAAATGTCATATTAATTTAAATGAAAGGAATCTAAAATTACCAGGGCCACTACATACAAAAATAGTATTTGCGTATCACAACTCACAAATGCTCACCTTCGAAAGTCGCTAGAAATAATCTAGCGACATCAAAATATTTTTTGTCGCGGAAGGAATTGAAATGTCGCTCGATCTAGCGACAAAGTCACTAGAATGGCAACCCCGGCTCTGACCCATATGATTCCGTATAAATAAGTTTTTTTTTTAATGTTTCCCCATGTTAGTTTCGATACTCAGTGTGCAGAAAAAAAACTTGCACACCCATTGACTGTAGTAGTAGATTAGTAGGTGCAATCAGCAACCTACCTGTCCTCTTTTTCGGATACATTTTTTTGTTGTTTTTTCGTATATGAGAAGTCACATACAGAATGGTTCGGTCAGGGCTGCCGAAGTGAGTACTAAGGGAGTATTCGTACTCCCCAACCATTCACTGTACTCCCCTTACTGTGATTGTACTCCCCTTGAAAATTCCCAAAATGTTTGCAAAAAGTCGTTATAATTGTGCTTATTCTAGCGCATTGAAAACTATTATTGGTTTATTGTTTTTTTAACTTTACAGAGGTGTCAATTTTGAAAAAAAAAAAGAAAAATAAAATCTCCATTTAGCATATTTATAGAAGAAAACAAATATTTCCTTAGTTCCTTCATGGCCGTCTTCGAGATGGAGAAAAATAAAACCTGCCACAGGAAGTTCCAATTTATTAGCAAAATCGCTTCATGTTTGAAAAAATGTGTTGATCCGAAGGTCTGAATTAAAAAAAAAAAAAAAATGTTTTACTGTAAGTTAAGTCCCTAATGCCAATACCTTCGTTGTGGTTTAATCTACTATGTAAAAGTTATGTTAAGTTTTTTAACAATTTATCAGTTCTGTTCTTCTTTTCACCCTTAAATGATTGGTATGAACTAAGTATAAATTATTAAAAATGGTTTAATAAAGTTATATTTCTGGCTCGTTTGTGAATTGAAAATCGTGTTCAATGTTACCCGATGATAATTTTGGCACTAACGAGGTGAACATTTGTTCGTAATTTAAATTAAATTTGCACAAAACCATAATATTAAAAAGCTATGTTTTTTCTTGCGTACTCCTCACAAGCCTAAAATACTCCCCTCCAATCCTCTAGAATAATCCCCTCCGAAATTTTGTAACGGCAGCCCTGGGTACGGTGCATAATACAAAACCTGCACGTTCTAGCCCATATGATTCAGTATGAATAAGTATTTTTCGTTGTCATATTCTCTATGTTACTTTTGGGACTCAGTGTGCATGAAATAAATCTTGCACATATGGCATGGAACTTTTTTGTGTTGAGATTTTTTCTTTTTTTTTTTGTACGAACAGGGTTTTCACCCTGTTTGGAAATTAGGTAGGTAGGTTATTCTACGATAGCTTGAGTTAAATTTTCCTTGAATGCAACAATGAAAGTGATGTTTGTTAGTGTGCAAGAAACAACTAAACACGGTTGTGATGGATGTTATTTTGGGATTATTTGAAGAATGTTTGTGGTTAAAATGCAAATGGCAGTACATATTTGTTTGCTCAAGATCAGATTATATTTTCTTGCTCCTGGTAATGCGACCCCAGAATGTTGCGCCCTGTGCATTTGCACATCTTGCACATATGTTTGGTTCGGCCCTGATCAGACACAACTATTTTTCACACTCATACGATATGAAGACACTGGGGCATATTCATAGTCATTTTAGACCTGGGTCTAAGTTAAACATAGCTTTGTTCGAATTTTCGGACGTTGATTCTATTTTTTGAAGGTTATCATTTCAAAATATTTGAAGCTATTTGTGTAGTATACAAAGTTAATTATCTTACAAAAATATAAAACCAACATTTTGTAATTAAAATCGGTCTGTATTCATTGAGCCAAAATTGTCTAAAACTGTAGTTTAGTTAAACCTGGGTCTATCTGCGACTATGAATATGCCCCACTATATATATATGCTAAGTTATGGATTCGTAATAAAATTAAACTCGAGATTTTGATCAAATTTGGTATTATAGTGTATTATGAGATTATAGGGAAGACAAAAAGGTATGGGTCTAACAATTCTGTACCTAGGTCTGCCCTCGCGGCTTAAGTCTTAATACCTAGGTATAGATTTTCTTCAAAAGATTTTTCGGTATTATGCCACACCGTTTTTATTTAGACAAACAGAAAAATATTATTTTTTCTAAAAAAAAGTTATATTAAAAATCAAATGTTTATACAGGCAAAATTGTTTAAAAAATTGTTATTTTTGGTACCTGTATTTCTTATTGAATTATATTTGCTCCAAAGCGAATAAGGTATTTTTATTTTTATTTGTGTAATGGAGAAGTTTGTATTCTATATATAAATAGCCTTAAACAAATCTTGTGGTACCATTTGCTCGAAAAGTATCCAACCGATTTCGATAAATTTTATATGGTTGGAAAGCCAAAGGTGCCGCATTTACATACTGTGGGCCATATTTGTTTTTGCACTACCGAACACTGTGCATATTAATAAAAAAAATAATTTTTGTTTTAATATTCAAACAAATTGTTTGACTCTAGAGTCTGAGAATGTGAGTTTTTGTGGCCGAATTTCGGCCAATGGGCGATACTTGTAATTTGAAATAGTAGATATTGTAATTAATTTTTTTTAAACCAGGCGCATAAAAGATTTTTTAACATTTTCTACCATACTTGAAAAATCATGTTTCTAAAATGAAAAATAAAGGTACGTACCACGCAAATGTTGAAAACACGTTTTGTACAATCTATTATTTATCAAAAACGTCTGCAACAGTTTGTATACAGAATGTGTAATGTGGTATTTTTAGCATCTACAATCTGCTTTTAAATTTTTTGTATTGTTTGTGATTATTAACAGTATGTTTGTACCTACTTCACAGAGAATTACTATTGCTATTTTCGACTTTCTTATTATTGCTTTAGTTGATTTAACTTATTGAGTAGGCACTTAAGTACCTCATAGTCCACTTTCTCGGGAAATTTACTAAATACTGCACTTATACTAATTCGAGTTAACTCTATCGATTGCCGCTATTCACGTTGTCCATTCTTTATTATTGGGCTCCATATACCAAATATTTATGGGTCCTTTTGGTGCTTATTTCACGTACATCCATCATTTCGCCTACATGAGGAAATCGTGTGGAAGATATCTCATACAATTATTCAATGCTTAAATGCCCAATACAAAGCATCATGGCTTATCGCTTCCTTACGAATCACCCTAAACCGGCGCTGTAGATCGAATACCTTGTAACCCAGAATAGATTTTTAGGTAATGATACAAATATTGCAAAAAAATTACGTATCCTATGAAAAACACCTTGTAGTCCAAAAAACGATAATTTCAGAGATACCAATTACAATTTCTGAAATCAAAACCAGATCAATTCTATTGACCACCATAAATTAAATACTAGGTTTTTTGTTTTTCCTTTGAAATCGACTTTTCTGGGATGCATGGTATTCGATATACAGCGACGATATGTATCATTTTAAATATTTCTTCCATCTACTTTTACTCTAATAAGACTGAAATCCTTAATTTGCGTGTATTGTTTAAGGGGAATTTTAACTGCTAACGTGTTAACCGATGTCAATGAAATTTGAAATTTCGATTTTCACGATTAAGGGCTTGATGGATTTGTATTGGCTCAAGAAAGGACATAGGACACTGGAGGAAAATCCCGGAAAATTTCCAGGAAAATTGGAAAATAGGGAACATCCAATTTTGAATGCATAACTCGAGAACGGTTTCTTCGATTTTTACGATTTAGGGCTTGATAAATTCGTATTATCAAGGAAGGGCAAAAGAAACTGGAAGAAAATCTACTAAAATTTCCAGAAAAATTGAAAATCCGAGAACATCCTGTTTTTAGTGCATAACACTAGAACGTTTACTTTGATTTTCATTTCATCTACTGCGCAATTTCCAGTGCGTCTCGCTTTTGCAATGACAATTGAAAATCAATAAGTCGTAAGAACAATCGCTGGATGTTTGTGGCATCAATCTTGAACTCCCATGTTTCTTACATGGTCAGTTGTATGTGGCGTGCTCACGTATCGGCAAACCTACCGCTTTGTACGTGTACGTGCCTGAATATAAAACGAAAAATGTTTTTTACCATTAAAGCTCTTCAGTTAAGAAGCGGAAGGTTGGCCGACACATCGACATTGTTAATTTAGTTATTTTATTGTATTTAATACAACTTTAGAATAAAGAATTTCAATTGACCTAATTACATGAAACATCATTGTATATCATGCTCGGAATTATTATTTTCTTTACATAAATGAATTTAGGCGAATCGAAGTTCGCCGGGTCAGCTAGTATTCTATAGATTTAGAACAAAAGTACACACATATGTATTTAATATATGTAAGTCCCTGCTAAATATCTTTTTTCGAAAAATTTTTGTCTTAATTTTTTTTTTCTCCGAGATCATGGATTTAACCCTTAAAATGATCAAAATTCAAGATGGCAGCCAATCGCTTACTCAAAATTTGAGGAAAAAGCTAAGCGATAGAGTTCTGGTGACACCACTTAATGAATAAGTGGTCCCAGTGAAATAGCTTGTTGCCATTGTATTACTTACATTAAAAAACTTTGCTATGATAGACACAACACCCAAGCCGCATTAATAGAGGAATGCTTATGAGTTTAACCTTGAATTTTCGATTTCGTATGGTGTCTCAAGTACCTACATATTTTCTATTTTTAAAACAAAGGCTCTCCCAAACCAATGCGGAACATTCGTTGCGGCGAAGAAACATTCGCGTGTCAAAATTTATTTACATGGTTATATATGAGAGTGCCCACACCAACGCGGTGGAGAAACATATGAAATAATTTTGACTGCCTTAAACCTTCTAAGAAAGTATGGTATTATATGACAGGCTTCATTTCGCAATACTGCCTGCTACCTTTTTGAAATTATCTTTTGTTGTCATGAAGCAAATTATGTATGCACTTTCTCTAGATTTTGTTCGCACATTTTGCAAATGCATATGATAAGGGTATTCATGCAACGTGCGTGGTAAGTTTACAAATTTTATAAAATAATAAGTTTACACAAATGTTTGCATGAACGACCTTTTTATTTATGTGGTTAAATGCTGTGTAATTGAATCAGCTGTTTGTTAAACGTCAAATATTAAACGCCAAAAATTAGACGTGTTCAGATTTCAAAGTTATTTTAAAATGGAGAATCTCTCCCGAACCAACGCGAAATTGGAGTCGAATATCTCGGAACGATACAAATATAAGATGCACGACAATAGTAGAGTTTTAAGCCTAATTTGCGTTTAATGGTCGCAAACTTAGGACAGTGTTTAAAAGAATATAAGCGAATGAAAAAAATAAACTATATACTATTTTTCATTGGTTTATGACATATGCTTTCGACAGCTTCCGGCTATTAGGGATCTCCCAAACCAATGCAAATCATTCGGTGACGACGAAGAAAACAACAATAACAATCGACAACGAATGGTTCGCGTTGGCTTGGGGGGCTTTATAGTTCTACCTTAATCATTTTCGAAAAGTAGCTTTCCTACTCCTTGAGTAAATGTAGACGGCCGAATTATTTTTTCTCGTATAAACTACGTTTTTATTCATAACTTTTATCGCCAACTTATCGCGATTCGATAGTTACAGAGCACGGTCAGAGTTTTTTTTTTAGTTTTCTGAGCTATCATATTTATCATATTTCTGAACAAGCCTAATTCTAAAAGTCACAATGACGTTTGGTTAATTTTATCAAATTATTTTTCCAAGAAAATTCGTTGGGGAATTTTTTCCCACACAAATTTTGACAGTTCATTAACCAAATGATGAACTTATCTAGTGTTTTACTTCGCTGCATGAATACCCCTAATATGTATACCCAGTTTTAGCGAGACTTCATAGCACATATGAAGTATGTATGTATGTATGTTATATGTCAAAATGGCGCTGCGGTGACGAACGATTAAATTATTTCAATCTACTGCGCTTTTCATTCATAATAATGTTTCTTAGCGAAATTTCAAACAAAAACTCCCACATTTTCGAACTATTAGATTCCTTGAAAACGCGTTTCCTCCCCTAAATTCCAATTCCAACACACAAACTAACTTCCTACCTGTTGCATTTATGCAAAACATAGAAAATTATATCACAGAGGAAATAAGAAATGCTTTTTGTAGCATTTCCATATGCCCGCAACTTCGACCTCGACAAATATTTCAAGTTTTCACTTATTCAGCCAAAAGTCTACATTTCCATACGAAATAGGTATACGACATATACCAATATCCAACCATTGGCTGTGTATAGTGGAGGTAGCAGGAGCAGCTAGCAGTAGAAGGAGCACAAATAATACATTTCCTTGGAAAAACTACGAGGACGACGACGGCGATGAAGACGACGAAGAATAGTGCTAATTTTGCATTGCTCGTTGGCAAAATAGTTGAAGCTTATTTCCTGAAACGGCAGGCAACAGAAGCAGGCAGCGTGCTGTGGTGTGTTGGCGGCAAGGAGCAGAAATAGCGCAAGCAGACACCGCATATTATGGATCCAAAACCGTTGTCGTTTTTCGGTGGTGCAAAAGACAAGGTGTTCCTTGTCACCCTAAGTGCACGACATCAAAATTCCAACCCCAAGTAATATAGATGACTTTTCAACTTCCTTGTGCTGGCTCTAGAAATTGTGTTGTCGTCATTGTTCTTGTATAGTCCTTTGTGTTTTTGGCAAACACCTCTTCGTCTCCATCCTTCGAAATAGTGTTCCATGGTACGAGTACTACCTACCTAGATTTATAAATTCATATACCTACATTATGGAAAAGGTAATTAAAATTCCAATTTAACCGACCAACAATTCGCGGGATGAAGGATGAACTGTACTGAACTGAACAGAAGAGTCAGCACCCCCTTCTTGGTGGGCTGAAGACATTCGCAGATCTCAGCCAGGTACACCGCGAGACAGAGACCCAGAAGACTGAAAACCCAGAACCCAGGAGCCAGAAATGGCGTGGCGTCTTCTTCACTCCGAAGTTGGGTCGTGTGAATAAGCTGAAGAGATGTGCCACCATACTATTTAACGTAAATACAACGGTAATAAGATTTGAGCTTGCCTTTACCAACGTGACGTTTTGTTATGTGTGCCTTTCGCTTGTGCTGATGCTAATGGCAGCAATGGCGGAGCAACGGGGATAAACCAACGGAACTGTTCGTCGTATACGGTACCTGCTATACTCTATGTGTGATGATGTTGGTGGGTGGTTAAGGCCTTCAGTTAACTTAGCTTTAGCATGCACAGGGGAGATGCAAATTTATGCGGTGGTGGTGTTGTGTGCGTGCTGTGTGGAAGGTGTCATTAAACCGGGACACATCAACACCCAAGCAACAAGAGCACGTCGAATACCTATAACGACGACGAAGAACGACGACTATGGCGGATTATTTAAGGTTTGACGCGTTGGAGAATTTTCTCCGCGATTAGGCACACATATTGCTGAATCTTGGCGGGTGGTTGTTATATTTTCATTATTATTTTCATTTTTTTTTTTTTTTTTTTTTACTTGACACGTGAGGTTGTTGTGCTCGGAGATTTTGATCCTTTTTGTCTCCGCAACAACAACACAAAAAATTGAATAATTATCCTTGTTTTATTTTTTCGGGTGAAAATTAAGACTTTTTCTGGAAAGTTAATCCCTTTTGGAGCACATTTATCATTTTAGGGGCTAATTGCTGTCCGATGTGACAAAATGACAAATGCATTGTGTTGCATCCAGCTTCCAGCATCTTTCTACTATATTTATGTAGATATTTGTGTTCGTACAGCAAGAGCAACGAACGTAACGAAAAATAGGAGTTATAATGGATTAAAGTTTTCATAAGTACACCTGCTCACGTTTCGTATGCCATAATTATGTTAATTAACTTTGCACATAGCATCATCACAGAAAAAGCGAAAAAGAGAGACAGAGAAACAGAGTAATACTATATAGGAAAAAAGCATAGAGGAACAGAAATGGTTGATTGCTGCAACGGGAAATGGAAAAAAAAAAAAAAAAAAAAAAAAAAAATGCCAAAGGGTTGGAAAAAAGTTCCTTCCTGAGTTGTGATCCTGACTGCTGCCGCCATTACCTACCATCACCAACACGATAGCATAATTCATTTAGCTATGATGGTTATTCTTTTGGCCATATTCACAGAAACAATGAGAAACAAGAAGTTTTTTTTTCTGTTTTTTTTTTTTTTTGCTTTTTTAATTCAGAAGTGAAGGATATTTCTGTTGGATTTGTTTGTTTATGTTTTATTTTTTTTTTTTTGTTTGCCTGAAAATATAAATAAGGTCTATGACCTAGTTCCGAAGCTAATAGTATAAAAGATTGATATGAAAAATACTTGTGCAAGCCTCAATTTAATTTATAAGAGCAATAATTTGGTTAAAATGTAAATAATAGTCGGTATAGGGGCATGCCATGGATTTTAGAAGATCTTTTGACAACAACAACAACAAAACTAGGTATTTGACCTAAAAATTAATAAATTCCCTTTTTTGTTTTTGGAGAGCTGAATAAGTAGCTTTACAGTTTAATTTAATTCGGGACAAATGAATTCGAAACTGGATTTCAAAATAATTTTTTTTTCTGCGATTTTTTTTTTAAACTCGAACACAAGCTCAAAACCTATCGGCATCTTTATAGGATTTAAAATAACTACAATAAAAGGGCTAATTCAGAGTCTAAATTTTATGGGTTAAGATTTAAGGTTTTTTTCTTTTTTTCTCAGATCCAGGGAAAATATGTAAAAGGGAAAGAATATATATATCATACCTATACCTCCATTTAATATAAACATTAAACACTGAAGTCTAATTAATACGTTTTTTTACAGAACTTAAAAAAGGTACACGGTGGCGTATGTGAAATATTTTTGCTTTCTCAAGAGCAAATCGGTTTCTTTTCTAACAAATTTCGAGATTTTAAACGAAATTAACATTACGATGATTGAAAAATCCAAAACTGTGAATTTCGTCAAGACGTCCGCCTGTCTGTTTGTCTGTGCATCCTGATCAAAAAGCACGGTAGTGCCCAGCCAGGTTATGGCACTACACCCTTTTAACAGGATCGAACTCAGGCAATTTTCGACCCCCTCTAACTCCAGTACCAATAAAGTCAGAAACTTCAAACTCGCAGCATTTGCTAAGCTCACTAGCAACTCACAAAATTTCAATTCTTTAGCACAAGGGGTTCCCGAGATATAAGACTACAAAAACCGAAACTGACTGATTGGCTGACTGACAGATCATCAACATTTTTATAGCATTTCCCGACATCGTAGAATCTTGTAATTTCGCACAACGTAAAGGTAAGACCGCACTGGCGGAACGGCACTGCAGCGGAACTGCGATTCAAAATAATTTGTATGAAATTGTATGAAGTTCAGTTGCCGCTTAGTGCGACAAAGCTCATACAATTTCATACAAATAATGTTTTGCCGCGTCGTGAAGTGTAGTTCCGTTGCGGTTGTGTGCGGTCTAACCTTAATTGTAATTTAAGTAAGGTAACATCGAAGAACCTCAAAATTATTAGAGACATCTATTATTTAATGATTTCTGACTTGAAGTGAGTTGGTTTACTTGGAAAGTTTTTTTTTTACCTAATTACTCAATTTTTTCAGTTCAGTTCTTGCTCTCATTACAGACAGTACTTACTTTCTTTTGTTTTCATAATGGACATTCAATGTTCTCAATGTAGTTTTTTAACTTCTAAAAGTGATTTGATTTTTTGCTGAGTTTGTCAATCGGGTTTTCATTTTAAATGTACCAAAATGAGTGAAACCGATCGGGTAACGCTTGAATCAAATGATAACATTTTCTGGAAGTGTGTGGAAGCATGCAAAAACATTTCTTTCCTAAGTTGCATACCTAAAATCAAAGACCTATATCGTTTCTTTGTTGATAATAAATCTGCTTTTCATAATCTTGTGAAACCCCCATGGCTAACACGCTCTCAAGTCAAGTCCATGGTTAATGTACCAAACAACAATAATAAACAATTACAGCCTCGTAGTAGCCCGTAGCGTAATGGTTAGTGCGTTCAACTGTCACGCTGGAGGTCTGGGTTCGCTTCCCAGCCTCGTCCACCTAAAAACTAAAAAGTTTTTTTCAGGGCTACTGCATCTTGCGAGGAATTGACAAATCCTCCAAGAGTACCACTTGTCACGAGTAAGTGCTTCTCGCCTAGCCGTTCGGATTCGGCATAAAGTTGAAGGTCCCTTCCATTCCTGTCGATAGGCGCACACAGGAATGGTTGCGAGTTGTTAGTCACTAGGCCCTGGTTCTTCATGAGCCGTTGTGCCACCCGATTTATTTATTTTTTAGCCTTTAAAAGAGAAAAACATTTCTTCTCCTCGCTATTTAAACTCCCCTTTGCATAGAAATACCTCTTCTCCATCTCCTGTTGTTAAAAATGGTGGTAATAAACCTCTCCTGAAAGGAAAAAAACCGGTTTCCTCGTCTAAGATAAACATAACAACAACAAGCAATTCGAACCCTTCTTCACAGAGTGACGATCTTGCTAAAGCTGCTTATAATGTGAAAGCTTCGACTTCAAAGGGAATTGAAACGATTGCTGCTGGTGTTAAGTCTGCTGTTGATGGCATTGCATCTACTCTGTCCGCTGGGGCGCTGGGGCGCTGGGGCGCTGGTGCTGATGCTACTGATGAAAGCTTACTCGAAACGATTGCTGCTGGTGTCTGCTGTTGATGGCATTGCATCTACTCTATCCGCTGGGGCGCTGGTGCTGACGGTACTGATGAAAGCTTACTCAAATTTAACACAATGAATTCGGGCGACGAAAATAAGAAAGAGGTTGCTGGTGCTGGTGAAGGTGATGATACTGTTGATGATGGGAAGGAGGTTGTTGTTGATGGTGATGCTGGTGTTATTGTGGTTGTTGGTGCTGCTGGTGTGGGTGATGACGTTTTTAATACTATTCCTAATGCAACAGTTGTTGCTGGCGATGTGAGTGAACTTGTTGCTGGTGTTGTTGCTGCGTTTGATGATGTTGGTGTTGGTGCTACTGCTGATAATGATGTTCATAACAATGGTGTTGCCAATGTTGATGATGATGTTAATACCTTTAGTAAGGGTGCTAAAACTAATGTTTTAAATCATATTAAAATTTCCAAAGTCCATCGTCCTGGAAAGATAATGTTTGGGACTGCCGCTGTTGTAGAAGGCGAATCTACACTGCAATCTGTTCATCGTCTACAATTCTTACATCTTTCCCGTTTGGACAGTAATGTGACTGAAGATGATGTAGTCAATTGCGCTGCGATAAAATTAAATATTCGAAGCTTATCAAAAAGGATACTGACCCTTCTTCACTTCGCTATGTTAATTTCAAATAAGGGATTCCTGCAAGCTATTTCGGTGCTGCTTTAGATGCAACAATTTGGCCTGAACATGTTCAACTAAAGAAATTCGTAAATTTTCCAAAAAGGGAATACAATTACAAGGTGAAATAATTGATCCAAAGCCTAGAATAAAATTATTATCTGAAATTCGAGTTTATTTTCAAAATGCTGGTGGATTGCGGACTAAAACCAACCAACTCTTTTTATCATCTTCTCTGCATGAATTTGATGTTATCATCATAGTTGAAACATGGCTTAATTCAAAGTTTATGTCGTGTTAGATTTTCAATTCTACTTTCAATGTTATATCAAAAAGATCGTTCAACTACAACAGTATGGGATCGTGGAGGCGGTGTACTGATTGCCGTTCGTACAACTTTCAACAGTACTCAATGCAATTTAAATAATGATGCAGATGAAATTGAGCAGCTTTGTGTTTGTGTAAGTTCTAAAGATTCTGCTGAAATTAAAGATTAATTTTTTATTGTAAGTTATATCCGCCCTATGAGTGGAATAGATTTGTATTCAGAACATGTTTCCAACGCTCAAGCAATAGTGAATGAATTAACGACCAACCAATTTCCCTGTGTACTTGGCGATTTCAACATTGGTGACATCGACTGGTGCTACATAGAAGATGATCAAATTTTGATCCCTTTTAATGCAAATAAAGATATTGAAATGTTGGTCGTTGATTCATTTTCTGCAATTGGACTTTTTCAGATTAATTACATAAAAAACGATTTGGGTAGAATTTTGGATTTAGTTTTTATAAACAATGATTTAAAGGGAGCTTTAACTATCTATGATTTTCCTCTACTTAATAACTCTATTCATCATAAAGCTGTATGTTTAACATTTGAATATTATAATTATGCTTCTATTTCAATTAACGACAGAGTTAAAATTTTTAATTATGCAAGGGCTGATTTTGTTGCACTCAATAGCTTCTTCAATACCGTAAATTGCAAGGATTCAATGGAGGGCAAATCCTTAGAGGATGTGTATACTCATTTTAAAAGCATTGTATTTGAAGGAATAGAGCGTTTTGTTCCTACTGAAAGCAAGAAAAACACTTTTAAGGTTTCGTGGTTCAACACAAGAATACAAAATTTAGAAAATGTCAAGAATAAAGCATTAAAGCTTTATAAATTAACAAATCTTTTTGAAGATCGTGTTAGATTTTTTCAGTTAAGGAAAGAATTTGATTTTCTAAATAATACATAAATAATACTGAAGCTTGTATAAAAAATAATTCTAAATCCTTCTGGGTGTTCCTCAATTCTAAAAAAAAGTTTCATCGTTCCCTCAATGTATGGAATATGAAAATCAAAAATCCAAGGATATTCAATCTTCTTGTAATCTTTTTGCCCAATTCTTTCAAACTTCGTATAACTGTGATATTATCGAAGATATTGATCAGTTATATCCAAATATTAATCCTTTAACAGACTTTTTGTTACTAAGTTTCTCAGTACAGGATGTACTGGAAAGTTTAAATGATATTGATACGACCAAAAAAGCAAGATTTGATTTGATTCCTCCTATTTTACTAGCAAAATGCTCAACTTCACTGTGTTATATTTTATCCTGTATTTTTAATATGTCTCTGGCAACTGGTGTATTTCTGGAAGAATGGAAACTATCCTATATAGATCCAGTTTATAAAAATGGTCTAAAGCACCTTGTGAAAAATTATAGACCTATTTCTAAGCTTTCGGCAGTACCAAAGCTTATTGAAAAAATGGTTACACAAAGACTTTTCTTTTTTGTAAAGGAATCCTTATCCCCCTGTCAACTTGGTTTTTTAAAAGATAGATCGACTTGCACTAATTTAAGCCTGTTTACTAATTTTTGCAGCAATCAAATGGAAAATGGGAAACAAGTGGATGTTCTCTATACTGACTTTGTAAAAGCATTCGACCGCGTACACCATGGTCTTCTACTGCAGAAATTAATAAAGTTAGGGTTTAATAAATCTTTCCTCAAATGGTTAGAGTCATATTTATCTGATAGAAAGCAAATGGTAAAGATAGATGGGTGTACTTCAAATATTATAGAAGTTGTGTCGGGTCTTCCACAGGGAAGTCATTTGGGCCCACTTCTTTTTATTATTTTTGCTAATGATCTACCGGCTGTATTAAGATATTGCAATTGTTTGATGTACGCAGATGATGTAAAGATTTTTCTTTCAACTTCTTCAATAAGGTATTGTATATTTCTGCAGTTGGATATTGATAATGTTTTAAGTTGGTGCAGTTACAATCACTTGGAAATAAACTATTCAAAATGTAAAATTTTTAGCGCAACAAGATCTTCATCTCCTATAAATTTTGAGTATAAATTTCATGAGTAGTCTTCTTAGAGTTAATGTTATAAATGATCTTGGAGTTCATTTTGATTCAAAGCTGGACTTTAGAACTCATATTGACTACATTGTCTCTAAAGGAAATTCCTTATTAGGTTTCTTAAAACGGAATTCAAATGATTTTAACGATGCTTATACGTTAAATACACTATTTATGTCTTTAGTTTTACCTATCTTGGAATACTATTGTGTCGTTTGGTCGCCATTCTATGATAATAATATCTTGAGAATAGAAAGAATTCAAAAGAGATTCACCAAGTATGCCTTGAGGAAATTAAAGTGGGTTGGATCTTTACCAGACTATGAATCAAGGTGTTCTCTTATAGATTTAAAATAGCTTAAATGTCGAAGAAAAGTTCAATGTATTTTATTTATAAAAGATGTATTAGACAATCGAATATCTTCAATCGATTTGCTTTCCTTAATACCTTTCTACGTTCCGATACGAATCTTCCGCAATAGATGTGAATTATTTTATACTGTTCCTTATAGGACAAACTACGGGTTGAATGAACCCATAAGCCATAACTCGTTCCTTAAAACTTTTTATTGGAGTATGCGATGAAGTTGACCTTTGCATGAAGAGGGATCCTTTTAAGAAAAGATTACTTAATTTATGTAGTTAATTAATTCCATGCCTTTGAATTATTGATGTTTAGATTTTGAGCTATTATGTAATAACTCAGAAAATGTATATATATTGTAAATAATGTATTTAAATTATATATTTAATTTGTAGTCAGCAGATCTTGTAATCAATTGATAAATAAATAAATAAATAAATTTTGAAATTAAAGCTTGACTAGTAAACCAACCTAATTAAAGTCAGTAATCATTAAATAATAGATGTCTCTTCTAATTTTGAGGTTCTTCGATGTTACTCTACTTAAAATATTTGATATTTAACATTAATAAACTTTACTTTTTACGACTAACTTGTTACGCAAAGGTTTTTGTATTAGAAGAACTTGGCTACTTTTTTAACATTTATGTGTTTGTTGTGATATACATTTAACTAGTGCCTAAACGGTTTGCCGCATTTGCTTAAAATTTGGTGAAATGCATTTTTATTTGGTTCCCCAGGAAGAAATTCAATTTTGTTTAGCTCATCTAGAACGGGTAGCTGTCATACAACAATGTCGGCCTTATATCAAGGTTCATGAAAACGGTTCTTATGATTTTGATTAAACTTTGTAAGGTAATAAACTGTATACATAAAAGGGTTTTGGTAAGAAATTAAAAAAAAAAAAAACGAAATATAGTTTTGGGTTTTTTTTTAGCAAATCGTCGTTTTCCCTTGCGATATTATAGGTAGGTCCTTTATGTCAAGTTATGGATTTGTAACAAAAATCAAACACGAAATATTAATTTTACCTAACAATATGATGATAGAGAACGCTAAAAAAGTAAGTGTCAGAGTTCTGTCTGTCTGTTCGGCACCTACAGCCTAAACGGCTGAATGGGTTTTCTTCAAACTTGGTTACTATTGTTTTTAGGATAAAAATACCGGTACCTGCCATACAAATTTGTTTTTTCAGAAAGGAAAATATTATTTTTCTCAAAAACGGCTCCGTGGATTTTCTTTAAAAAAAAATTAAATAATTATAATAAGGAAAGTCTATTTTTTTCTTTTTTTTTTTTAGTTTTTGGTACCTCAAGTAAAATCATTTTGTTGGTTTTTTGATATTCTCGAAAATAGTAGAGTTGCTAATTTTCATTTTTTTTGTATGGCAAAACTTCGAAAAAGTGTAAACCAACATTAAAAAAAAAACTAATATGTCAATTTTCTTAAAACTTGGTTAAAGTAATTTTTTAATATCTTAATAACAATTCCTTCCATACCAATGTTGGAAAACTGCTAACAAAAACCATATTTTTCTCGAAAAGAACTCCAAAAATTTTGATAAAAAGATAATAATGTGATATTTAAGTAGTACATTCTACTTTAAAATTAAGAAATATTTGTTTGCGTTCGTATTAATATTCATTTGTTCATTATTGGATAAGCCCATTAAAATAATTTTTATTTATGCATCATTTGCACCATTTACATACTTCGTCAAAACGTCAATGTCTATAGTTACATTCGAGCAAGTTAGTGAGATCCAGTCCTGCGTTTTATTTTTACTTAACTTGGCTTTATTGATTTTTCCATTATTTTGCTATTCGGTGCTTCTTACTGAAGCAACAAGTATTGCGTTTAAAATATGTAAATAATTAAAAATAAAATTAAAGAAAAAATCATTTGTTTTCATTTTTAACTTTTTTTTCTACATTTTTGTATCAAATCAAAAAAGTTGAAAATTGCTATCGAATCATTAGTATACCAACAAGATCAAATTAGTGCGATCCAGTCGTGCGTTTATTTTATGTGTTTTTGCAGTTGTTGGTGAAGCTCTGCATGCATATTGTTCCACTGTGTTTTAGCAAACATCAGCAACCAAATTAAGTAGTTGGGGCTGTTGGTGAAAACCCGAGACACTAAGACCAATAGTAGGTCCCGTTATAAATAAACCATTTGGAGGTCCACATGTAGCGTGCGAGACTTCTTATCTCTATAATTGCAAAATCACTAGGATCATTGAAATAGAGCAGGGTATACCTACGTATATGGAAGGTGAGGCACTGTACACATGAGGAGGACTCCCCCACTCCCGAGAACTCAAGAGTTAAGGGCAAAATTATAAGAATATATTAAGCTTAGTTTTTTGAGACCGACTGACTCAAAAATTTGAATTTTAAAATAGCTTTGGTGTCAAATTATGTAGTATTCAAAAAGTATTATTCAAACTTTTATTTTAATATTTATTTTATTAAACTCCATTATTTCTGCCATATTTACCGTGTTCTAAATAATAATAATAGTTATACGTATTTGAATTTCGTATTATGAACATAGCCTAAATATTGCGCTTTTTTTTAAATTTCTATTTAGGGGGAAGGGTCAACAAAAGATATACAAACTTTTCTAAAATATGAACCACCCTCGTGGTTATGTTTTTCGGTCTGCATTTATAGATAGGTATCTCGATAATGACTGCTTATACATACATGAAATATTTCTAAATTTGTAAATAACATTTTTTTTTTCAATATTGATTTGTGACCAGAAGATAGTTTACCCTTCCTAGTCTCAGTAAGTCTGTAATCACTCGGTCATTAAAAAAAATCTCTCAACATTGTATGTAAATGTGATTTATATTGCTTGTAACAATAAATTTGCAATAAATTACCAATGCATGTAGGTAATTTATAATAATTTAAATATTAACATATCAATTAACATCACTCTTCCACTAGACTTTTTAATTATCCTAATGAAAGCTCTAACAAAACAAAACTTATAATTATGATAGTTATTAGCAGACAAAATTTCAATAAAACATCATTGACAATTATTATGGAAGTTTGTTTAAAAAATAGTGCAAAATAAAAAAATAAAAACCCCTTTTAACCACCACGAAACCATCATATACCCATATTATGTATAAGTGCAACAATAATGAGCTTGTGTACACAATTTCCAATCAACATTATGAATTCCCAATTGAAAATGTTAATTTATCTACTAATTAATGCCAGCTGGCATACAACAGCTTAATAGTATTGTTGTTGTAAGCTACATACAAACCAATACATAATGCAGGTATGTATCTGCTATCTACACTCCCTGTGCCATGCCAACGACTACGTACTTGAAAAAAAAAAAACAAATCCAACGCAAAATATCAAACATCGCCTTGGGACTTCAAACAAAATAAAAAAACACTCAATATTATGTTTATATATGTACATAACTATGGCTGTGATAGCTGCATAAAATGTTACATCTCATCCCGTCCCCCTCTCTCAATGATATGGTACATTTCTAGCAAAATATAAAATCTAAAAATAAAAAACAAATGGTGGAAAAATTATCCTCCAAAAAGTGACCCAGTGGGACGTGTAAAATTTCCAACTATTATACACACATGCCAGCACACTCTTGGTTGGTAAATCATCGCTGGCTCATTATTTCATACTCAGACCGTTGCAGAAATTTACTATTCGAAAAAACCTGTGCATTAATGAGCTGAAATCGTGTGTGCGCTGGTGGAATTCCTTATACACCAGCTGCTGAATAGAGCTATATTGCTATATTTCGTAATATGATGAATTGTCGTTAGTCGTCACTAACACAATCATCAACATTATCTCTCCAACCCTCTCCCCTCCCACGTTGTCATCATAATGTATAAATTCTCATCAAGGATCGTGCTTATTTTTTCTCATCTAGCACGTTTACGGTCCATGATAATCCGTGCTATTGCTTTTGATATCTGACCGCACACATTTATACTAGAAATATGGAAAGAGGGTTTAATAACCCCCTCGATTAACTCTCTCCCGCACTCTCTCCCTCTCTCGCTCTTTCTCTTATAGAGTTGCCGACCTGCATTACACACAAATCTTCGTTCCGTTAGATGCAACGCGCTCTATGTCAGATTTGATGACGAACCATAATGGTGGTTACTACTACACATCATCATCGTCATCATTATGATCATCATAAACATCATCATCATAATTATTTGAGGAGGAGAGAGGCTGCTTTTTGATTGTAGCATGGCCCGGAAGATGGTAGGAGTGCCGGTTGTCCTTCGTTCATTCAAAGAAACCACCACACAACCACCAACAGGGCAAAAATCATTCACCGACAACACCATGACTTACGAGCGACGAACAAGGGGTGATGCTGAGGGGCAGAGAACACGTTGAACCCAACAAGACCCCCCCAAAACAAAATGATACATTCCATGGAAAACCTATTTTTGGCGCATTTTCCATTCGGCGCGCCTCTCAAAACTCAACCATCCGCATACCATATAGTCTGACACTTTCAATTCTGAGAGAGAAATTTTCTAGAGAAAGAGAGTAAAAGAGAATCTTTTGACACACAACAATCACAATAACAAAAAAAAACTAATAATAAAAAACAACATGGCGAACCTGACAATAACTACTGAGTTATCATGTAAGGTAGGTATTTATTTTTTTTTTGTTCACCACACTACAATACAGCACAAATACATATGAATAAAAAAACGGGGAGACTCGAGGCTCCATCGTCATCATCAGACAGACATATCCTTTTTCCTGTAAAATCATTCTATTACCATACTCAATCTCCCCCGCCACTCCGTCTCCACACTGCGCTGTACCCTTCACCACCAAACATGGAAAACACATGAAAGAAGAAGAGTGGTGGATTCGCCGCACTGAACAAACACAAAGTGCACACAATAATAATAATAATAATGGATGCACTTTTCCGAGGTGAATAAAATACTTCTGATGGTTGAGCGGAAAATCCTGAAAAGCCAAAATCATGTGGCAGTGAAATTTTTCGAATCAGTTATTGAGGAAAGTTCGAAGGATACGCATTTGGAAATGCTGCTACGGAAACGTCGACGGTTTTAAAAAAAATTTACAAAGAGCGCAGCATAATACTACAAAGAAGAGAGCATTTAACAGAGAAAAATAATTTGTACACATATAGAGAAGTGGGATAGCAAAAAAAATAAAAAATAAAAATAAGAAGAAGTGAAGAAAGGAACACCAAACCGCTCCTATAAAATACACATCACTATCTACCTCTCTCACTCTCGCTCTATCTATTCTGTATAAATAAATCTATAGCGCACCTATACTTTTAAGAAAAAGCACATTGAATATCTAATTTGCATAAGAAAACCGCCAAATTTTCTTCAAGCAATCTTCCTGTTGTTGACCTCGCTTCGCTTCTCTACTGTTTCTTCGCAAACAAACAAAAAAAACGTGCATTTTCGTTGTGTTTTGGTTTTTCGTTTTATGTTGTGTCGGGGTTTTTTTTTTTTTAAATTGTGTGTGTCTATTCGTCACTTTGAGTTATTTCTTTGAAAATCGGGATTTTTCGAAAGTGCGAAAAGTGTTCGAAGAATATTTATAAATTTCGAATTGAAATCAAAAGTTCAAAACTATTTTGCAATTTCGGGTCAAGTGAGGTCGAAGTTTGTGACGGTTTTTGTGTCGAGGCCTATTTTCTTTTCGCCATATCTATATTTTCATTGCAAAACAAGAAAAAAATAAAAAAACACCTTATCAGTGTGTGAGTGCTAAAGTGTACTAAAATCTCCGCAAGGATACACAAATTTAGTGAAAAGAAAAAAAATTTAAATTAAAAAAAAAAATTTGCATCGCGTTTTACTGTCAAACATTCAGTCAAAAAACATGTGGATTAGTTGCCATGTAGTTGCTATAATGATTTTGTTAAATTTCGGTATGTATTGGTTTTGTACACAAAAAAAAAAAAAAAATATTTTAGCCAAATTTTCTTTTCTCTTAAGTCTTAACGGCTCCCTTTCTTCTGTATGGGTGTTGGCATGTTTGTGTGTGTAATAATAGTGTGGGTGGGTTATTTCTCGGTGGTTTCTTATAAGTCTCCTCTTAAAAAAAACACCCAATTTTTAGAGAGTATGCTGTTTGCTAAATCCTGTGAATGTGAGAGTTTTATTGTTTACAAAATATTAAAGGAGACGTTTTTTTCGCAATTTTTTCTTAAGAGGGATACAAAAAACGGACGAAGAAAAAAAATATTAAATCCATTTGAAAGCGCCGGTCGCGAGAGTACCTATAAGGATAGAAAAGTGATGTGTTCTTTTTATATCCTTAAGCCGGTATTTTCATTTTTTTTTTATTTTTTTAACATAGCTGTTAAGGAAAATATAAAAATTATGAACCATTTTGGGTATTTTTTAGGCTTATTATTACACCCAATGGAAATCTAAGAGGAATTTTATTATGTGACATTTTTTTGTTATCGTCTGTCGTCCTTTTGGTCCTGCAGAGACTCATTTAGGGTTTTTGAGATATCAAGCAATGATATGATGGGAGTAGGAATATCATGAGTTGGCGATGATAAGCAATAATAACAATAATCTTCGAAATAATGTTTTTGATTCTGTGCTGGGGGTAGGGAGGCTGTCAGTCCAACCGACGATGTTAGAAATGTTGTCAGGAAAATATATTTATGTATCCTTAATTTACATACCGTAAATACACAAAAAAAATAAGAATATTTATGGAATATTTGTTTTCATTCGTCCCTCTTTGATGTGTCCTTCCTATCTATCCCACCCTTTAACAGCTAGGGCTCCTTAATTTTGTTTTGTTCCGTTTCGATGGGCTCGAAATGATAAGGACCTTTGGGAGGACCGATATTGTATATACAGTTTTACTTACTGATGTGTCACGAAAACGAAGCATTATATCTCTCTATATAAAGTATTACACTCTCTCGGGGATGAAATAGGGATTTTGTTGGCGCGGTTAGATTTGGTAAGGTTTAATTGACTGGAAGATTGGTGAACATTTGAGATTTTTTGTCGTTGTCCCCCCCCCCCATCGCCATCATCGTCCTTTATTATAATCTTCTATTTTGTTGTTGCTGTTTCAATTCCTTTAACCTATATTGAAGGATTTGTTATTATGTTTTTTTTTTGTTGGTGTGGTTTTATTTGAATGGTCCATTCTCTTAAGGATTGCAAATTGTGGTTTGAATAGTCCTATTTTATGAAAAGAGGTTTGGCGATAATATTATTGAGATTTTTTCTATCCTTTTTTTTTCGGTTTTTGGTAGAAAGGATATACATCTATCCAAGAGCCAATAATTTTTGAAGTGTTTTTCATATTTTTATTTTTTATTCTGTAGCTTTTTTATTAGGTAGTAGAAATATGTAAGATAAAAAAAAAATAAATATGAAAAATGAAATTGCTGATATTATGTTAACCTTTTTTTTTTTGGTAAGCTATAATTTAGATAAAAAGGGTTTTTGATTTTTTTTTTTAAATTCTTTCCATCACCGGGGTTTTCCGGTGCAGATGCTGTTGTTAGACGTTTTTTTTTTAGCACGCATTAGATAAAGGTTATGATACATAATTTATTGACAAAGAACATAAGAAAAAAATCGCTTTTTTATGATCCTCAAAGTAGAAAACATAGGATTTAAATTTAAAAAAAAAAACCTATAAATATTATAGTGTTGAAAGATTTTTATTTTAAATTACAACATAGCAATTTCACAGAAAAACATTAGCCCAGTCAACGAAGACTCAAAATTATAAAATAAATGCAAAAAACAGTGCTCTCTGGATTATTTTTTTATATGGTAGGGGTTACAGGTATAACATATCCAAATTCCCCAGCCCAGGGCCGGGAGCTAAACTCAGGAGAGGGGGTTAAAGGTACCCCTTTTTAGATTTTCGTGAATATTTCCACAACCTAGCATGCTAGCGGAAAAGTCTATACTACTTAATTAGAGACAATTAAATTTTGTATAAAAATGTATATTCACATTTTTTTAAGGTCAATAATAAAGGAGATCCTGGCGGTAGAAAAGTCAACAAATCTGAAAAACCTTTTATTGTCTTAGATATTGAATGTTTTCTGACCAATTTACCTGGAAAAAAACATAAAACGTTAATACACATTTATTCACTGTTGTTTCATCATGTCGTGAAGCTAAGAAAAGAGTAATAATTTCCTTTTTTTTCTATATATCCGAAACTATACGAAAAAGTTGATGTATACTAAATTAGGCAAAATTTAAATAGCAAGAGTTGTATTCATATGGCGCCAAAAAATGATAACGTTTGTTTTTTAAAGGAACACAATACAATTTTTTTTTGTTTTTTAATTTTGAGTTTGAAAGTAATTTTTACAAAAACAATGTAAAGATCTCGACGTACACAAATCCGCTGGCCCGGATAGTATCCCTCCCATTGTTCTGAAGAGGTGTTCTTCAACGCTGGCAAAACCACTGCGTAAGCTTTTCCATCTGTCCTTTTCTACTGGTCTCTTTCCGAGTGGATGGAAAAAACAGCATTTGTCCAGCCTGTCCCTAAAAAAGTCGTATCTTCCTCACCCTCAAACTATCGACCAATTGCACTTACGTCCCTTCTTTCCAAGGTCATGGAAACGCTGATTAATTTCCAGCTAAAGAAATATCTCGAGGAACGAAAGCTTCTTAATGACCGGCAGTACGGCTTTCGTAGCAATAGGTCCACTGGTGATCTGATGGTATATCTCACCGAACAGTGGAACACATCTTTACATCGTTTTGGAGAAAGTAAGATTATTGCCCTTGATATTTCAAAAGCGTTTGATAGAGTTTGGCATCAAGCTCTCTTATCGAAAATGCGCGCATTTGGTTTCGATGAATCGCTTCTTCGTTGGATTAGAAATTACCTTTCGGACCGTTCAATACAAGTTGTATTGGACGGTTTCAAGTCTGAAATCCACAAAATAAATGCTGGTGTGCCCCAGGGCTCCGTTTTGTCTCCGACTCTCTTCCTTATATTCATAAATGATCTTCTGTCTGAAACGTCTAATCCATTAAACTGTTTCGCTGATGACAGCACCCTCAGCTTCTCATATTCGTTTTCAGATTCACATCCATGTCCTTCGGATATGGAACTTGAACGGCAGCGTATGATTAGCTCATTAAATTCCGATCTTGACAGCATTGTCCAATGGGGAATTAAAAACCGAGTGGAATTTAATGCTTCAAAAACCCAATGCTGTCTACTGTCGTCTAAGAGAAACCCACCCCCCATGCCACTAGCCATGAGTGGCACTTGCATTGAGGAAACCGAAAAGCTTTCAGTCCTCGGTATGTGTATAACAGACCACCTTCTGTGGAATGACCACATATTCGACGTCGCCAAAAATGCTGCTAAGTGCTTAGGTTTTCTTCGACGATGCAAGAAATTTTTCTCCCCTTCTGATCTGGCTGTAATCTATAAAGCCTTTATTCGTCCAAAACTCGAGTACAACTCTCATGTTTTGGCAGGTGCTCCAATAACCCATTTAAGCCTATTGGATAGAATTCAAAGAAGAGCTATGAAAATGATAGGTGAAAGAAATATAACTGATACATTTGCTTCTCTAGAACACCGCCGCAATGTTTCTTGTATTTCATTATTTTATCGTTATTTTCATAAACAGTGCTCTAGCGAAATAGCCAGTTGCATTCCTCCCCTTAAACAATTCAACCGTAATACTCGCGCTGCTAGGAATGCCCATCAGTTTACCCTTGAGCCCAACTTCGGACGTACTGTCAAGTTCAGGGATTCTTTCTTTTCCCGCACCACGCGAATGTGGAATGCTTTACCCGACTCTATCTTTCCCTCCCATTTTAATATTCAGAACTTCAAAACCAATGTGCATCGGTTCCTCCTCTTAAATCCTTCCCTATTTTCCTAAAGCTCGCACTGTGTACAACATATTAAGGGTAGTCACAACTCACAACCCCTTTAGTGCGCGCACAAAAAAAAAAAAAAAAAAAAAAACACCAATAACTTGATTTGAAAATAAAATAAAAGAACGGAGTTCTGGCTTTCAGAAAACAGGTATTTGGTCAGAAAACATTCAATATCTAAGACAATAACAGGTTTTTCAGATTTGTTGACTTTTCTACCGCCCGCATCTCCCTTATTATCGACCCTAGAAAAAATGTGAATATATATTTTTATAGAAAATTTAATTGTCTCTAATTAAGTAGTAAAGACTGTTCCGCTAGCATGCTAGGTTATGGAAATATTCTCGAAAATCTAAAAAGGGGTACCTATAACCCCCCTCATGAGTTTAGCTCGCGGCCCTGGGCTGAGGACTTTGGGTATGTTATACCTGGGGGTAACCCCTACCATATAAATAATTAATCCAGAGAGCACTATTTTTTGCTAGCAAAATTCCTTCGTTGACTGTACTTCATCTTTTATTTAAATTTCTCTATTTGAACAAGCTAAATATTTTAAGGGCCATAGTTTGTTCCCTGTGGTTTAAATTTGTTTGTGACTAATTAAGTAACGCTTACCCACCAAAATCTGTTGATTAGCGATTGACAAATCCAACATTGGATTTTTTGAAAAAAAAAAAAAAAAATACATAAGACCATTAACTAGTCGCAATAATCATGGGTTAAAGATAAAATCACAAACAATTGAAATGCAAACGACATTCACTAACTTTTATTAAATTCTACTTGCTTGTGAGACTTTAAAATATTAATATTTAAAAGCTTATTCCTTACTTCGCAGCAGTGGCGGATCCAGGGGGTGCCTATAGGGGCTAGGCCCCCTCTACAGCCGATTCATAAACTAATTTGAAATATAGAAAGCAATACATTACAACGTGTAGAGTTTTATATTCGTCAAAAATATTGTAAGGATGGGAAATTTTATGGACAAAATAACGTGGTTGGGGCCGAACAATTTACATGGTATGTAACCTTTTTTCTAAGCCTGGAGCGAATTGGACAGAAAACCAAGGGGGGCATGCTTTATGGACATGTGTCATGCAATGACAATTTTCCCTAAAAACAGAACCAAGAAAATTGAAAAAAAAAAAAAAAAAATTGGCACTAACCTTATTCCAGAGACCTTTTGGGGCTTAAGTCTAAAGACTGTCAAAGTCCGAAGTTGGGGCTAAAGCTTCAAGATATAATCAAATAAAACGTGGTTGGGACTTAACATAAACATGTCAAAACCAGCAACTGTTTACACTAAGAACATAGCTAAATTAACCAAAGAAAGGCAATTGAGGCTAAAACATTTGGAGAACAAATTCCAAAAGCGTGAGAAACTCTGTGAACTCAGAAATACCTTGCAGGTGAAATTGAATATTTACATTCCCTATAGACTCTAGAGTGACGTGCAAATTTATCGAAACATGAGCTTTTGCCATTAAGCCAACTTAAATATCATTTTTCTGAACTAGCCAATTACAAACAGTTTTTAAATTTTGTCAAAAAGATGAAGTTCAAAGCATATCAGTTAATTACAAACACATACATAATGTAGGTTAGGTAGGTACCTTGGTACCTATTCAAAAATTATACTACCATGATCTGCTGACCTGGTTTCTAGCTTGACTTAAAAATAATTCCCATGTTTAACACATGTCAATTCCAAATTCTTGTTATTGTACTTTATATTAAAAACATTTTTAAGCGCGATAGGAGCGGATATAAAGGCACAAAAACATGGCTATTATTTAAGGAAAACTGATAGTGTCAAAATTTGTTTTCTGTTATATAACTTCATATGTATCTCTGGTTCTCCAAACTTTAAGCCCCCCCTACAGCCAAATCCTAGATCCACTACTGCTTCGCAGTGCAGTCATTTTTATTTGTTAACCATTTCCAAAGGTTTTTTTTAGTCATCTGATGAAAGTAGTTTTCAACCACAATATGCAAAGATGAAGAGGCAATAACAAAGATGAAGAAATTAAGAAATTAATTACAAATTGATTAATTACTTCCAGTGTTGCCATAATCTCAAATTTCATAATGCTAGATTTCAAATTTTATAATGCCAGATCGTATGGGAGCTCCAAAAACAAAATGCTAGATTTCAAAATCCATATAAAAACGTCCATATCGACAACATTTTATAAAAATGCAAAATAAATATTTGTTTACTCATAAATACCTAAGACCCTGTTTAGATTGGGAAGTTTGTATACGGACTCACGCCAGTTTGTAGGAAAGAGAAGTGAGGGGTAAGAGGTTTTGTGAGGCATGTAGAAAATATAAACACCGGACTCATGAGTCTGCTTTGTTGTTCTTTCAATGTGGAAGTTGTTGATGTTGTTGTTGTTTAAATGTATTTTGAGGTGCCTCACAGTTTGTAATGTAAACACGATGGTACTCACCAGTCCGTACTCAATCTTCCCAATCTAAACAGGGTCTAACATACATACATAGGTTATATCTTCTTATATAACAAAAAACGAAAATAAAACAAAATTAATTCAAAAATAACAAAACTTAAAGCTTTATATGTAAAAAGGTAATAGGAACTTATACAGCAAACTATTTTTAAGCAAGAACATGTTTTAGTAGTTAGTTATTTAATTTTAAATCAGTCAGACTTATCACATTCTTATTTTTATAATATCTTATCTATTTTATGATTTTAATTAAATAATAAGTTAGCCCAAAGTTCTGCATACAAATAAACTTCTTCACGCTTAGGTTATTCATACTTCGTCGAGGCTCCAACTTCTTCTATAACACTTCTTGAAACCTTATAAGAAAAGTAGCATTTATCTTCTATCTTTAGCCCCTTGCATATTTGGATTAGGAAAATGCTGTTCAATAATTCTTTTTTCAATTTTATGACGAATCAGCTGCATCTTTAAAAGTTAGTAGATGGATCCAAAACGCATTTGTGTTCTGTGAATTTTGAACTTTTGACATCTCATAGCAGATTTCTTAACAGATTTAAGCAGGCGATTACCATATTATAATTCATAAAAGATTTTTTGACAGCTCAAACTTTTGATAATAGAAAAGCAGAATAACATAACAAAAAACCTAGCTGAATAGACCCAAATAATTGACTTTCTAGATTGAAACCAAAATCTTTCCTTAGGTACTCTAGACTTTCTAAGAGAAACCAATTGAAAATAAAGGTTGACAGTTATTTCTAATCTCTGGTTTTAATTACCTTGAGCCTTTCTTTGCACAAACCAAAGTTATGAGCAGCTTACTCAAACAAATTAAAATCAATGATTTCACGATTTTTCTGAGGTAGGTTTTAGTTTCATGTTTCTGCTTAAATGTTTTTGTTGTTTTCATGTTTCTGCTTTAATTAATTTCCAACAAAAAGTCTCTTAAATTCGGCTTGGTTTTCGAGTTATAAGAAAAATATTGAAAAATTACAAGTGTGACCATTCTCTCAGATATTCAGTCCACAAAAACACATTCAATAATGAAAAATCTTTAATGATGCAATTGTTCCATACTGAAAGGTTTATTCAAAAGCTTATGTCGTTTTCGATTGATAGTTCGTTGTTACTCCTTTTTGACACCTATTTACTCCAAAAAACTTCGATTAGCTGTTCCGAGTAATGTTTTCAGAGTATATTTCTGTTCTGGATTTAGGTTATTAGGTAGGGAATTTAACTTTCTTTAAATGGTACTCTTTAAAATAAAACAATGAAATTCTCTTGGCTTATTTTTGTAGATATTTTTCTGATTTTTTTAAAAATTGTTTGTTTTTGTATATTATGTATTTAAATTCAGAAATATTGTCAACGGTTGGTGGCAGAAACGTTTTTGTATTTTTAAAATTACAAAAAAAAATTTTTCAATAAGAGGTGTTATTTTGATACTCAAAAACAGACAAATTTGAGACAAATGTTCGGATGTTTATTTCAATGTAAAGAAGAAAGTGTGTCATTAATAATGGGAAACAATATCAGCCAAATGGCCGACACGGCTATGCTTACACAACAATAGCTTTTCAAAATAACACCTCTTATTGGAAATCCCTTTATTTCTGCCAAAAAATCCATATTCAGATTTTTAAATTTCCAATAAGAGGTGTTTTTTTGATATTCCGAGAAAAATGGCATTTTTTAAGATAAATGATCGGATTTTATTTCAATGTAAAGAGGAAAGTAAACAATTAATAATCGAAAACAATATTAGCCAAATGGCCGCCACCGCTACGCTTACACAACAAAAGCTATTAAAAATAACACCTCTTACTGGAAAACCCTTTTTGGGTGATTCTCCACTAAAAGCTCCTTTTCGTGGCCCCGACCAAAAGTGGTTCAACAAATTAAAAAACCTTATTTATTTTGAAGTCAATAACAGCGCAAGCAACGTTTCTTACTTCTAAATTTTAAATATTTGCAGATACCTATTTAATAAAAAAATAATTGTTTTTTTTTTTTTTGTCCAAATGTCATTTCCGTCGCGTGTCTCCTCCTTGTTTCAGCGCGGAAAAATGGATTTTTTATTTGTTTTTAAATGCATAAATTTTAATTTGACTAAGTTCCAGGATTAAGAATATGTGGTTAAATACAACTTCCCTAAAAATTAAATTTATTTATTTGAAACAATTAACTTACAAACTTTCAAACATGAAAAAAATGTTAAATGTTTATAAATTCAAATTAACGGCCGTCAGTTTATAGGATTTAGACTAAATGAAGAAACTCATTCATGCTTTCTTTGAAATATATTCAATTAAGTGATTGGGACATCAGTTTCGTGTGTTATTTTAAAGTAAGTGGTTGTATTCGTCACGCGTTTTATCAATTTCGTCATTTCCGTATGTGCATATAATTTTAGTAAGTGATAGTAAAAAAAAATATTTTGTAACAGTCTTGTGAGGTTATGTTGCAGTTAGTTATACAAAATTAAAAAAAATATACTTTCTATTTTTCTTGTCTAAAAACATCGATTTTCTTCATTTCCGTCGCGTCATTTCCGTCGCCTTTATTGGGTTACGGCGATGAGAAAATGGTTACGGAAATGACTTAAGATGTGTTTTTACTTAAAAAAATTTAAAACCACTAAAATGTAATTCCAGACCGTAAATCTGAGATAGGTGGGGAAGCGAAAACGTAACAAATATTTACTAGTTAAAGTCATTTCCGTACCACACCATCATTTCCGCAAATCGATTTAACTTAGATTTTTATAATTTTAAATAAATTCCTGTAATACCGTAAATCTTTTGAATGCATCCTGAATTACACGGCCCTTGTTACAAGGAACATTTTAAAAATAATTTTTTTTTACTGGTACATTATCATTACCGTATCGAAGGCGTTATTTCCGTATCAAGCCCAAATTCTTAAAAACGCTAAAAATCAAGTGCAAACAAAAAAAAAAAATAAATAATTCGGGTGGCACAACGGCTCGTGAAGAATCAGGGCCTAGTGACTAACAACTCGCAACCATTCCTGTGTGCGCCTGTGGACAGGAATGGAAGGGACCTACAATTTTATGCCGAATCCGAACGGCTAGACGAGAAGCACTTATTCGTGACAAGTGATACTCTTGGAGGATTTGTCAATTCCTCGCAAGAGGCAGTAGCCCTGAAAAAAAACTTTTTAGTTTTTAGGTGGACGAGGCTGGGAAGCGAACCCAGACCTCCAGCGTGACAGTCGAACGTACTAACCATTACGCTACGGGCTAATCAAGTGCACGCACTTTAAATCATTAATTATTCCATAATTTATACAAACACTTGAATGTACATCATTTTTTCTTAAATTTAGGTAGGGGATATTTTGGGTGCTAAAAAGGAACTTTTAACCCATATATACTTTTGATTAATAAACTTTGGCACAAGATATGCCCAATAGCTAAAGTTAGAGTCGATATATAAACAAAAAATCATATCTAAGGCGGTCTATTCCCCGCTCTAAGAAGGCATTAGCAATTTTGTATAAATTATAATTAAACTGAAAAAAACAATATAACGATATTATGCTAAATATTTTTTTTTTTTGAGGATAGATATCCATTCTTTTATTTTGCATCATTTTCATTGAGACTATGAAACCTTTGGGACATTTCACGTGAAGCGGACAACGAAAAAAGTGGTGGGTCATGAAATTAGTTCATCTTTGGATTATTTATACTTCATGTGGTTGTTCTCAACATATGTGCAAAAGTATTTTGCTCTCACAGGCCTAGTTGTGGATTTATGGGCTTGCAAAGTTCGCTCAAGGCAAGGAGTAGGGTTTGAAAGAAAAATATTGCTAAGTTAATTGAAGAGATAGAAAAAAATTTCAACTGTGTAGTATATGGCAAATTATGTGTTATTTCGTTTATGAAGTCAAAATCGAGAATGGATTTTTTTTTTCGGGTAGAAAACCGGAAGTAAGCTTTTCAAATCAAATTTTGGACAAGTTCGACCACTTTAATATGGTAGCTCATATAGTTTACATAAGTTTAAGTTTAGTTTATTTCATCAATCAGATAACAATCTTTATAGCATAGATACTATCTATAAATATAAAATAAAGTAAAATTGTTGGGGGAAATATATATATGTACTACTTTAATTAAATTAGTATTATTATAATTAACATTATTTATTTATAATTTATAATTAATAGAAAACAAATTTATTGGGAAGTTAAAGTTTTAATATTACTTAACACATATTTTTTAAATGTATCTCTCGGAACATCGAGATTAAAATCAATCCTATTGCAAATTAAATTCACTTCTCTTATGCAACGCGTTGTGGGTTCATTGCGGCCATAGTTTGTACGATGAAACTGCTCATAAAAATAAAACCGATAGCGTGTAGTTCTAGAAGGTATATTTACACAGTTAACTAATGTAAGTAAAGGATGGCAATTGATATGTTTTGTTACGATGTCTCTTATAAACATAACCGAAAAATACACCCGACGATCAGAAAGAGATTCCATACCAAACAATAAACATCTGCTATAGTAAGAAGGCCTTGCAATCCTCCAATTAAGCTTATAAAATTCATATCTTGTAAAATGCTTCTGAACCCGTTCACGAAATGATACTTCAGCTAAGTTTAATAATGTGATCTTTATTCGTTTAGAAGATGCATAATTTTAAGTTCGAGAGAACCTGATTTTATATATAGAAAACCGGGTGTCAAATCAAGTTTTTGGTACTATCGACCTTTTTGATACTTGTTTTTTTAATTTCCAAATATATCTTATGCAATATAAATACTTTCTGCCAAGTTTCAAAATGGGATCTCTATTCGTTTAGAAGATACATAGTTTTTAGTTGGAGAAACCCATTTTTGTGTATAGGGAACCGGATGTAAAAAACTTAAATCAAATTTTTGATAGTTTGGATCTTGCTAATGTTGATTTTTTTGATCTCAAAGTATGCCTTATACACTATAGATTCCACACACCAAGTTTGGAAATGGGATATCATTATTTTAAGAGATACCTAATGCCTACATCTTACAATGTTTTAAGTGTGTTAGCGCCACTACTGACCGTGCCATGCAACTTAAATTTAACAAAAATAACGGCAAACCGAAATGTTTGACGTGTTGTCATATATCGATCTTCTTCTGACATTTAACATGGAAGTGTCGTCACGTCGTATATGACGTGTCGTCCTCGTCAAATATCGATCTTTTTTTAACATTTAACATGGAAGTTGTACTTTGCATACCGAGAGTATAAAAATGGGTTTCTCCAACTAAAAACTATGTATCTTCTAAATGAATAGAGATCCCATTATTAAACTTGTCACGCAGTATCTTTATTATATAAGCAACATTTAAAAATTTTAAAAATTAGTATCAAAATGGTCGATAGTACCAAAAAATTGATTTGAGTTTTTAAAATCCGGTTTTCCTTACAAAAAATCAGGTTCTCTAGAACTAAAAATTATGTTCTTCTAAACGAATATAGAGATCCCATTTTGAAACTTGGCAGAAAGTATTTATATTACATAAGCTATATTTGGAAATTAAAAAAACAATAAGTATCAAAAAGGTCGATAGTACCAAAAACTTGATTTGACATCCGGTTTTCTATACATAAAATCAGGTTCTCTCGAACTTAAAATTATGTATCTTCTAAACGAATAAGGATCACATTATTAAAATTGGCTGAAGTATATTATTTATACGAGCTTCATTTTGAAATCAAAAAAAATATTAAAATGGTCGAACTTGCCCAAAATTTGATTTGAAATGCTTACTTCCGGTTTTCCCGCCGAAAAAAAAATCCATTTCCGGTTTTGACTTCATAAACGAAAAGAACACCTAATTTGCCCAATTAACTTTTAAATTTTACTAATTAAATTTTACTAATTAACTTAGCAACATTTTTCTTTAAAACCCTACTCCTTGCCTTGAGCGAACTTTGCAAGGCTATAAATCCACAACTAGGCCTTTTAGTGCACATATGTTGAGAACCACATGAAGTATACATAATCCAAAGATGAACTAATTTCATGACCCACCAATGTGTTCGTTGCCCGCTTCACGTGAAATGCCCCCTTTATCAAATAGCGAATAATTGAAATTAAATTTTTCATTAGACTCACGAATATTTCGCTGATTCAAAGAAAAAGTCGAAAGTTAAACCAGACTTAGCTAACTCTGAGAAATAGATTTGGCTTCAATCCATTCAAGAAACAGTGTTCAAGGTAGGGTGGAAGGCAAAAGACTTAAGAAACCAGGAAAATTTCCTGGGAAGATATGCTGGTCATTTACATATTTTGTATTTACATATTTTTCAATTACATATTTCAAACCACAAAAACCAAAATCCCAATAACCACATTTCACATGCACATCAGCCTTGCTTCTCAGAAAACTTTATTGTTAATTAATATATTTCAACATTGATATAAACTACACGTATTGTACATATCCCATTTATATCAATTAGTACTTTGAAACTGTAAAATTCTGGACGAAACTAATCCATTTCAAAGTATTTTTTCATTTGTTTTTGTTTGTATACAAAAAAGCAAGTGAATAAAAAATAAACTACGAAGAGCAATTAGGAACATAAACCACGGATCACTTCCATTTCAAATATATTACAAATCTAAATACTATCCTCCGCAAAATATTCCCATCACTACTTCCCTCTTCTTTCTCTATTTAAATCCCCCCCCCTTCCTGCCTTGAATCATTAATTACTGGAAAGTCAATAGCAAACGATGGCAATATTATGCAACTAATGCAATTTAATTGGAAACATATCTTCAGGAGAATCCCCCTGGCCACAGGGGTTAAAACTGAGTATATAGGAATACCAGTCCAAGCATCACACATACAATTCAACAACATTATTCGCCTCTTGTTCCTATTTTGTAGATACTTGTTCTACAATTTCCAAGTAAAAAGGATTTTACACGAATCCATTTGGTTTCACTTGTTGGTATGTTGTGTTGGTTGTCTGTTTTGTTGGTGCATCGAGGACCTTTTAACAAAATGGCCCCCAAGTGCATAATGTTGAACACAGTTTGTCAAACAACGTTGCTGATTTCGTGTAGACTTCTGCAGCAGGATAGATAGATAAGTGCGGGATGCGGGTTGGTTGGTGCTGCGGTGATGTTTTGTTACTCTAAAGTTTGTTGTTTGTTATTTTGTATTAAGGATATCTTTCAATTTAATTACAATTGCATAAGCCTCACCGAACAGATTCCAAACCTAAAGCCAATGGTTTTTGGCCAAAGTTTCTTTCAAACAATCGGAATGGAGCAGAACATAAATGCCTCCTCCTCTCCAATCCCCTCCTAATTCTCTCGTACATTATAGTAAACCGCTTAAGTACAATCTTTCAATTTGGAATCAAGTTTTTATGTGGGTTCTTTGTTATAGTGGTGGCGCTGGCGTCGACTTATAGTAAAAGTTTTATAAAACTTTAATCTTAGATCGAAAAGTTTTAAAGTTTTATATTTCAGTGTGTCGTCCTTCCGAAGGATTTATCTTCTCACAGAGATACGATAGACGAGAAGATAATGCCCTTTGATTGATAAAATGAAAGTCGCTTAAGTCGTCTTCCTTGTTGTCAGTTAAAAAGAAAATAGGAATAAAAAACAAAAAACAACAAACAACAAACATTATAATGCTGCTGAATAGCTGAACACAAATAATCATTTTTGGTCCATCGTCATTGCTGGATGCTGTCAAAAGTCCTGATCAGACAATCAATCAAAGGGCAAGGCGTGGATTTATATACGAATAACATGAGGACTTTGATTGAGATATACTACTCGTAGCTAGCGTAGGACTTCTATATCTTAATCAATTTATGTGTTCCAGGATTGCTTTTCCCTTTTTCTGCAAACAACTGTGTGCTGAATATCTTATTATAATATTCGGTAAACTAAAGTAGGTATAGAGTAGATCTATAGATTGAATGTTCGATCCGGAAGCAGAGCTACGGGGCGGGATTCAACAGAATTTCCGGAGGTCCTTTTTAGAGGAAATTGTATAATATCAAAAAGAATAATAAGATAGAATAGTGTGTAGAGGTATGTTGATTGTTGTTGATTACTATAAATCAGAATTCGATTTCATATTCGTCGAAAATACTCGTAGAGCAGGATGTCTGTTTTTTTTTTTTTTGTTAATTCTCTGAAATGATTTATATGGGAAGAAAAATCACAGGATATTGTTTTAGGCAATCCGATTGTATGAAAACAGGAAGAAAACAAGAATGCAAAAATAAATGAAGGATTTAGGAGGGAATAATTTGTATATTTTATGCGAATCGAATAGTCTGTGAAATCGAGTTGCACGAAGGAGATTTTACTTTGATTAAAATATGAGAATTCTCGACAAGCAAGAAGAGTAAGCTTGTATAGTTTGAATTCAATCTACATACACAAGAACATTTTGAAATGCTTTACACATATTTATGTATTGAGTACATGTCCACTGACCGCCCTGAACAAAATGTGTTGTTTATAATTGTATGTTACTTTTAAGAATATTTTCTTGAACAATTTGTTATAACATAAATTAGTTCATTAAATATATAAATAAATGTAATTGTTACAGCTTCCTGTACTCAGGACATATTAACGAGCTTTAGGCTAACTTCACTACTCATTGCGCATTTGGTTTATTTTTATTATATTACTTGAAAACAGTCAACTTTCACTCACTTGCATTTTCACTGAGCAAGCCCACAAATAGGCCAATGTACAATACAGAATACACATTATTTGATGAGTTATTATTCAGGATGTTTGCATTATCATCAGAGTATATTTTATTGAATCAGTGCACATTGATTGTACTTACCATACTCAGTGCATTTGATGTGATGAATACATTTTTCTTTTTCAATGGCGATGTTGGATTTTAAATATTTTTGTTATCATTGCGTATTCTACTAAAGGGTTTTCCAATAGAGACGGGTTTGTTTTGACAGCTCGTGGCGTCCATATTGTTTTTTTACTTTCTGTCAAAATATTGTCTTTTAATCAGTTACTAAAGACAAATCATCATGGTAAGTAAAAGCGTCGAGCAGCACGTGCTGATTGGGTTTTGGAGCAGTTGGAAGTTGATCCCAATTTTGGTCGAAAAATCATCTTTAGCGATGAGGCCCATTTTTGGATGAATATTCCATATACCCATACGTGAATAAGCAAAATTGCCGGATTTGGGACGACACTAATCCACGCAAGATTCACGAGGTGCTAATGCATCCAAATAAAGTTACTGTTTGCTGTGGATTTTAGGCTGGAGGCGTCATCGGTCTGTACTTCTTCGAAAATGATGCTGGCCAGGACATCACTGTCAACGGCGATCGCTATAGGTCGATTATCACCAACTTCTTGTGGCCTGAATTGGATGATATGGACACCGAAGACATATGGTTTCAACAGGATGACGCTACGTGCCACATAGCTCAAGACACAATCGATATTATGCACGACTCACGAGCGGTTTCATGGCATGGTTATATCGCGCCGAGGTGACGTGAATTTGCCACCAAGATCGTGTGATTTGACCCCTTTGGACTTTTTCTTGAGGGGCTTTATTAAGTCGCAGGTCTATGTGAATAATCCGCAAACCGCCGCGGCCCTCAAAAACAACATAATCGATGCCATCAGTCAAATTCAGCCTGATTTATGCGCCAAAGTCATGGAGAACTGGACCTTTCGAATCCGCGCCACCATTTGAACGATTTTATATTTCACACATAATGACACTGAATAATCAAATATCAAATCAAACATCAAATAAAGATAAAACCTTATTGATATCTCATATACAACTTGCTCTATTAAATTTTAAAATCGAACCGTCTTTAATGGAAAACTCTTTATTTGACTAGTTCATAGTTATGTATTTATTACATATCATCTGTGTTTAGTACCTAGACTTTATAAATTTGATTTACTAATACTCCATAAATATTGATTCAGTACCATGTCGATGGTGGGTTTCAATCGGTAAATAAATTGGAATGTAACCATTACAAGTCAACTGTATTCAATACATTGAGCTAACCAATGGGGTAAATTTAATACATACAAATAGGTATCTGTACTATACTAGAACTTTTCCATCAGCACATCAAACAAAATTATCACAGCTGCTGGTAGAAGTACCACTCGTATTGCATGACGATATTTTTGTGACGAGAGAATTCGCAACAAATCCTCCTGGGCTATATTAGAACAAAAGTATTAACTTTAGCTGCCGTTGAGAATGATATCGAAGATAGGAATTTATTCTTTCCTTAAAAAAAATATATAAGCAGACGGATATTGTGTTGTTTTCTTTCTTGTTTTTTTTCGTTGATGGCTGAATGGGACCAAAGGAAGAGCTTATATAGGTTGCCATCAAGGATCAATCAACTATAAGCATAGAATTGTGTTGTATGAGATTTAAATATTAACAAGATGATGTTAAGTTCTAAGTTTTTTTTTTTTCTTCTATTTTGTTTGATTTTTTCAGAAAAATAATGTTCAAGTAAAGTATTCAATTCCAGTGGGATTATAAAGTTTTATAAATTTTAAAAATAACTTAAGGGCTCAGAATAAGATTACTTTTTTAAGACGAAGCACACAAATAAAGTAAAAGAACACGTTTAACGATTTTGTTGGTAGATTGAAAGACAAAAGGATCAATCAAAATTGTTTGTTCCTTACATTAGATCAAGGACAAGTGATTGTGTACCAGACTTGTTTGGGATGAATTTCGAGGAAATCCAGTTAAGAGATTTTTAAAAACAAATATAAAATAAGGAAATGTTTAGTATGTGATACATATTTTGTAACCCATAGCTACAGAAAAAGTATTGAAACTATAGTATAAATAGCTTGCGGCTTATTCTGCAAGCGTGATTTCGTGTATACGCTGCATACACTTTATATTCCTGATAAGTCGATGAATTTGCACGTCACCCTAGAGTCTAGAGGGATTACAAATAAAGTTTCATTTGCCGTATAAATCAAATAGCTTTTCAAATGGTTAATTGAACCCCGCTTAATTGATTCCTGGCGAAAAGGCGCACACCAGGAATGGTTGCGAGTTGTTAGTCACTAGGCCCTGGTTCTTCATGAGCCGTTGTGCCACCCGATTTATTTATTTTTTTTTAATTGATCCTAAAAAAAAGCAACTGAAATACTAAAAACATGTACATTTTTCCGTTAATTGAACGGTAAAAAAAAAAATCACTATGAAGCAAATCCAAAAATAAATTATAGTTTCTTGGAAGCACTTTAATTGGCACTGAAATTTGTACAGTGAATTCCTTAGATGAATATTTTATCTTTTTTTAATTGCCCGACTCGTGCAATTATACGGGTTTCGCGTAATTGAAGAGGTCGGTCAATAAAATGGGGTTTCGTTAATTGAACCACCCGGATAATTGACCGAACAATCTGACAAAATGGTTAGTGCAATTAAGCGGAAAATATAGAAATGTATTAAATGCATAATTGACTTCGACCTTAGAAATATAATCTCAAATATTCTTTAGGCCCTGGCCCGCAATAAGAAACAATATTTGTTGTATTAAACATTTACACTAAAATTGACACCTCCTTTTTCACAAATTCTAATCGGGTTTTAGTCGCAATTGCATTTTTTCAATTACCTACTTCGGACTTTGATAGTCCTTAGATTTAAGCCCCAAACGCACTGTGGAATAAGTTAAGTTTTAGGGGAATTGGTTGTTTAACCCCGACCACGTTTTTTGTCCAATTTTTGTCAAGCCTTAGTCCCAAGCTTTTTTTTTTCGTCCCAATTTTAAGAGAACATTGTAAAAATTTGCCCCTTCCGCCCTAAAGGAGTGAGATAGACCCATGGCCCGTAATACAAAATCCTTTAATATTTTTTTGTGCCGTAGTTAGTGTACTACCCCACAATAATCCTTAAAGTGAGATCACCATTAATACCAACAAATTATAAAAAAGTAGTTAAAGTAATTTTCAATTTTCTCATTAACCAGAAGACAAATATAAGAATTTTTATGTGACCAATTATTTTCAATTATAAAGGGTTTCCCTTAATTCATTAAAAGTTTTTAGGGGCATGATTTTTGGGTGTATTCTATGAAAAAAATTGTTCTACAGTAAGGGCCTATCTCCAATTTCTATATCACTTATCGGGGATTCAAGAAAACACTTACTTTGGTGTACCCTGACCCATGTTAACGGTAATTGCGCTGTTAGTAACAATGATAGAAACTTTGTTTATGCCTTTATTTTTAGAAGAAATACCAGCCTTTGTAACTGCGTTTAAATAAATTTAATATCTTTTTTCAGTCTTAAGATATTCAGTTTTAAGCCTCTTCCATTTTTCCTGCCCATGCTAATTTTTTGACTTTGGGGTCAATTTTCTTCAAAAAATGCTTAATCAACATAATGTTTTAATAATTTTTTTTTGAATGTATGTTACAATATTAAAAATAGAAGTCAATCATAAGTTTGACGAAAAGCCCATAGATCTTATGATAATTTAGAAAACCAGCGACAGGCTATGAATAAAAATGATATGTTTGGTTATCGATAATTCTTATTTAATGTGTGAACTGAAACAGTTATAACATGTGTTCAAATGAGTCCTCTTTGATTTTGTATGCATGCTAGGGCCCGTTTTCGTATTTCACTGATATTGATATTAATAATCCTAGCTACTGCCTCCCTTCTGAGGACGCTTCGAGCAGGCGCTATTCTAATTCACTTAAAAATGCTATTTCGGTTGAGTAAAAGATTTATTTAATTTTTCTCATTCAAAAACATCCAATATTGTAGGGTCGGGCGATCTTACAGGCCATTGAACTGCTGAAGAACCGCCAAGTCAAAAATAAGAAGAAGCTAGTTGAACCAATGGAATATCCTCCAATAATTCTGATAAACTATTTTGCAACAACTCCAGATAGTTTGTAGAATTCAACTTAAGTGGTAGGTTTAGTATGTATTCAAACCAAGGAAAATGAAAGTGCACATGTTGTAATTGTTTTAGAAAAAAGCGTTATTAATCACACAAATAATTTTAATTCATAGCTTTTCGAGCTTAAATCAAAAAACAAAATCTTTTTTTTTACTTTTACCTGCCGCTGTTTTTCCAATTTATCATAAAATGTATGGGTTTTTCGCAAAAATTTAACACCAAATTTTGTTTTTAGTATTTTGTTTCTAAAATGCCCCTACCTCCTAAGCGGGGTTAGGCAGTACCCCCGCTCCAGTAGTTAAAAATGCTTGATTTTGAACCTTCTACAAAAATCAATTTTATTGTACTCGTGCCCCTATAGTTGATAGAGAAAAAATAACTGTGTTAATGTTAAATGTTCAAAGAGTTTGATCATTTGTGAAATTTACATACTTTATTTTAAGTTCTTACGCCCATCTTCAAAGACACTTTTTCAATCCGCTCACTTTTGCAAAAATAAATTTGCTATACAGTTTGCTGATATTTCAGGGCTGCCAAGAAGTGTTAAGAACATTGACGGCATATGCAAAATCCGTATTACAAGGAAGTGAATTCTACTCTTATCTAGGGCTGGCCACGAGACGTAACTCTGAGAGACTTTTGTACGTCTCGTTTTGGTTTCGTCTCGGTCTCGTGTTTTTTAGCTAAAATACAAGTTCTAGGCTTACCATCGTTTGTGTTTGCGATCTTGTAGATCAGGTCGTATTGTTTATCTTGGAGGCCCTCACTCTAGAGCGATTGACCCATGGTTCTTGGACGATGCCTACATCTATATTTTCCTCACTCAGGAAAACTCTCAGATTATCCGAGGCACATTTTGAGTGCTTCAGGTTAATCTGAATGACTTTTAGCAGCGCGTTTTTTAATTTTCTTTCGATTCTGCAAAGCCAGGGCCCGGCGACTCGCTAGGGACCTCGACTCCATCAGTGACATCGTCTAGCTCAACGTTGTCACCAACTTTGCCGGGGTCTGCTCCCTGGTTCTGCAGAATCTTAATTTTCGCACATCTTATGCCAAAACGCAGCTTGAATTCGGCTTTCTCGAGAGCCCCAATGCTTTCCTCGCTGATCATCAGAAGGTAAGATGCAATGTTCCTTTGCGGCTCCTCCGCCTTAATGACTGTCCAGTCGTCCATTGGAATCAGTGGATTTAACCTCTGAAGACCACGGATCAGCTCCTGTCCGCTTGGCTTAATGCTCATGAGGGGCAACCAGATGCGAGCCTTAGGTCGTTTAGGGATGTCCTTAGCTGGGATGAGCTTGAGCTTCAAACCCTCCCAGTCATTGCTAATCTTAGCGATGCAGGTCCTAAGGAACTCCCTAGAGAACACGTCTGCGCACCTGATTACCCTGTACCCCCTGAGCACCTCGTCAGAGTCAAAACTAGGGTAAGGGCCCTCGATCGCCGAAATGGTATACAAATACACCATCTCCGCGAGCTTGGCCTCGGTGGAGTTCCACACAATAAGCAGAGCTCTGCTGGTTGTGGTGAGCTCATCTACAACCGCTACTTGGAGGTCGTCTCTGACAACCTCACTTAGAGTACGCGGTTGCGCCGCTCCGGAAGATGGCGCCTTGGTAGACCCTTTCGTACCGTCAAGCTTGCTTTTTTTTTATAGGCTGGCTGGTCTCTTCACGAGACCTTTTGCGCTTGGCGGTGTTTTTGGCTTTAGTATCCAGAAGACAGTTGTACTCTTCAACGATCTTCTGGCACGTAATTTTGTCAGCGAGGTCCTTCTCAAGAATAATTCCAGCCTCCTCATTCTTGGCAATTTTGTCAAGAATAAAGGTGGCCTTCTTGAACTCCAACCTGCGAAGAACACCCGCTGATTGCTTTTTACCCCGGGCAGCACCGCTATGGCTGGTGTTGCTACCTGAGGGTACGTTGGGTTTGGTCGGTCGAAACACAGGGGTACTGTGGCTGGTACTGCCTGTGCTTCCAGTTTCTGTAGGTTGCCCTACAATGGTCTCCTGACTGGAGGCCAAAAGTTCATCCTCTGTGTCGGCGGATGGTAAAACGTCTGTCATGTCTAAATCGTCCATAGTGTGAAAAATTAAATAAGAGTCCCACGAGTAGGTCGGAAAGGAAAGGTCAGCCCCGGCAGAGCCGATATACCGGGGTAAGGCAAAGAGTATGACGGACCCTGCCAAGGCGTCCGAAAGAGCTCGTTAGCGACTGGTTTACCCCCCAGCCTTCAATTTCTTCGGCACGAATTATGAAAATCGCTCACACCACCACTGAAAATTAGAGACCCCGTATCTATGGTCAAATCGCATTGCTGAGTGTTAAACTATTGAGAAGTAAAGGAACGTCTCAGCAATTCGACCTGACCTTAGCTGATCACCATCTTGACATCGCACAAGATAAAAATTGTGGTGACCATTAACCGCCCGGCACCCACTAGGAGGGTTTGATACGAGGATTTTTGCCGAGCTCTCGTATAATTAAGTCTTGTCTCGGTCTCGTCTCCGAAAAAATACGATTTCCGGACAACCTGTTAATTATTGGAACAAAATATTTTCGATTAAAGTTTGAATATGTGCAGAACAAAATAAACATTTAACTGAAATTGGATTTTTTACTAGTTTCACAGTGGAAGTTTAAACTCCACTTTTAGTTTAAACTCCAGATCACCAGTATAAATGAACTCAGTTCAAGGTTTAAACGAAACTGTGAAATTGGGGGCTAGACTTTCTCTAAATTTCAGTCCAAATATACAGTCTCGTCTCGATTGCTTAAAAGGCAGTCTCGTCTCGTCTCGGTCTCGTCATTCAAGACCAAGATCGAGACCGAGACTTTTCTCGTCTTGTCAGCCAGCCCTACTTTCATCAGTTACTATCTCTGAGAATTAGCTCTTCCATATGTATCATCTATTTATTGGACTATTTTAAGTAAACGGCCTTATATATATATGATATATTTAAGACTCAATTCCTTTATCAGTTCTAGATACATATAAATATGGGTATGTGAAATATTGACTTATTGATTAGACTTATTCATTGTAAGACAATTATTTCAAAAGAATATCTCGGCCTTATGTCAAGACAGCTGTTGGAAAATATTGAAACACTTCTCTGATAGTGTACATGAACAGACATTATCATTGCTGTTCTAATGTTATTCTTCTGAAAAAAATGGAATCCTTATTCAACTTTAACATTTTTTTTCTAAAGACATTTTTTCCGATTTAAAATGAAAATAAAAAGAAACCTAGTAAAATGCTTTCAAAAACATACGTCCATGTAAGTCCTCCTAACACTCAACATTATTCTCTTATCTTTTTTTTTTAACATTGTTTGACATTAGTCAACATTTAAACTGAACTATTTCGACAGTTTATTTTCTTATCAATATAACGCCTTTGACACCTATTCATTGGGCATCAGCATCGACATCGGCAATCGGCATATTCGATTCTATCCACAGCAGGACCTCTCTGCTTTTCAATTCACTGCATCAATGACATTTTTCCAGAGTATGAGAGTATTTTTCCTGGAAATCAATTGAATGGGCTCCTTTAATGGCAAACGACAATGTTTACTTGTGATTCGATTCGACTCGATTCCAGGACTTCCTCCACATCCACCTGCGACTCTTCAAACAATCGGTCAAAACGTAGAAAAAAAAAACCCTACAAAACGAAACAAAATCCACAGCCACAAGGCTCTTCGAACTTATACAGCTAGTAAAGTAGTCCTCTACTATAACGTATAGTCCTCCTTTGCAGAGTAATTCCTTCAACAAAATATGTCAATAAGCGCACAAATAAGCTGAAATACATAACACTCACGGTAACGGTATACTACTTCAACTTGCACAAGGACTCTCCTCTAAGTTTCTTTTTCAATTTTGTTCTTTTATTTGCCTATTTTTTTTTATTTTTCTTTTTTGCTCTAAGCCATTCATTGTTCGATTTGAGCTAAAGAACATTACGCTTTCATGTACAAACTGTAACCCAATCGAATGCTTGAACCAACAATACGCAAAGTGCGCCATCGTTTTTCTTCCACTTAACTTGGGGAATATAATATCACCGAACCGACCGCCCGGCCGGGGGAGGACTATACATTATAGAACACAGGACGACGACGAGGTAAGCCACTGCTTGTGGGGCCGCCCGCCGGCCGTAGTGCAGTGGTGGCGTGAGGGTGTTGTGGCAGAAGTAGAAACAGCACATCGCATCGGTTCCTATATACCGATGTGCGCCTTAAGTCAATTGTGTCCGACAAACAAAATCCCCAAGTCCCCATCGATTTCTTGAAAATTTTATTCCAAAGAGCAACCAATCAACAAAAACACATAAAGAGGCTTTTGTTCGGGCTTAAAGCTTATTTCAAAATACCCTATTGTTGTGTGATGAGAAAATGAAAATTCTTGATGAAACGGAACAAACACACATTCTCGTTTTCTACTCTTCAATCTGGGGGATTTTTTTCTTTCTCTGGAATGAAAAATGACTTTCAAAAGTGAATGCATATGCAAATATGTAATAGTTTTCGCTTTATTTTGAAATAATGAAAGACCATAGCACAAAGGGTTACATCTAGCATATAAAATTTAAATTCAACAGACCTTTGCGTTGTTGGATTTTGTGTATTGATCGTTACAGTCATTGAGTGATGTGTGTTTTCATGAATAAGAATTTAGGTTTTAGATACCTAAATGTTCTTTTAAAATTGTGTACGATCTTAAGTCAAAGTAAGGGTGGTGTACATTTTCCAAGTTCTATGTAAATCTTACAATTATCTGCTATTTTATTTGAATATTTTGTTTTTTTTTAAGGAACACAATGTATACTAGGGTGGAGCGTTTTCAACAATTTTTGTCAAATCACTGGATGCACCTCAGAGTTTATGGGTAATGGTTTTTCGAACTTCCCGAATTGTTTCCCAAGAGCAACTTAAAATAAATAATAAAGATTAGTTCAGAAAACGATTATGCATAAACTATGAGGTGTACGTGATTTGGTAAAAAAAGCTGAAGACGCTTCATTCACCAAAAATTTGTTTGTTTTACGATTTGCTCACTATACAATACTTTTTGTATTAACAAAAAATGGGCACGACTGGAACACACAAAATTGCTCTCGTAGCTAACAACTTGAACGTAGCTTAAAATTGACAATGTGCATATTAAGTGGTTTTATAACATTATGATATCATTAAAAAAGTTTTAAAAACAATTTAAAATATTATTTAATACTAAAAATTACTATAAATTTGTTTTTTAATAACTAATACAGATAGAACTCAAAAGAAAGTATGCCATCTGTTATGCTTGATAAATATGAATTTATGAAAAAAAAAATTTCAAAAATCGTTACAGCGGTTTTCTTAAAAATAAATTTTGTATATATAAAAATTCTTGAACATTTTTAAAAATAAAATTTGGTATGCCAACTCTTAGGATTCAATAAAATACAATTTTACACAAAACTAAAAAAAAAAAAAATTGGTTAAAGTCGGTGTAGCCGTTAACGAGAAATTAGAAAACAAAAAAAACGGTTGTATGACAGGTACCTTAAATAACCGTTATAATTTTTTTTTTTTCTACCAAAATATTAACTGTAGCAATTATAGTAGCTCGTAATTTGTTTTCAATATCGTTAGAGCCGTTTTTGAAATAAATCAATTTTTGTATATTGGTTGTTACAACAGGTACTGTTATTTTTTAAGCTAAAAAATAAATTTCAATTTCCCCTCTAGGGAATCCCATAAGAATCTTAAATCCAAATTTTGAAGAAAATAGCTTCAGCCGTTTAGGCTGCAGGTCGAGTTACATACAGACAGACGGACAGACGGACAGACGGACAGACGGACAGACGGACAGACGGACAGACCGACAGTCGGACAGACAGACAGAATTGCGAGACCCACTTTTTTCGCGTTCTCTATCATCATAATGTTAGGGAAAATTATTATCTCGAATTTTTTTTTGCACGAATCCTAAACTTGCCATATAATACGTATATCGCCAGGGCTGGCCACGAGACGAGAAAAATCTCAATCTCGGTCTCGCATGACGAGACTGGCTTTTAAGCAACCGAGACGAGACCGAGACGAGACTGTTTATTTGGACCGAAATTTACAGAGAGTCTAATAAATTAAAAAATCCAATTTCAGTTAAATATTTATTTTCTTCTGCATGTATTCAAACTATAATCGAAAATATTTCGTGCCGATAATCAACAAGTTGGTCGGAAATCTTATTTTTCGGAGACGAGACCGAGACGAGACTTAATTATACGAGACCGAGACGAGACTTAAAATTTTCGATTTTAACGAGACCGAGACGAGACTTACAAAAGTCGCGCAGAGTCTCATCTCGTGGCCAGCCCTATATATCGCAAGTAAAAATAAAAATGATTTTAAGAAATTTGTATAAACAAGTTTATTCGGAAGAGATCAAACGTGAGACGATTTAAGAAAAACGTACATATATTAGGGAGTCTATTTCCCCTATGTTTGAGTGGGAGGGGAAATTTTCTAAAAAAAACAAAACTTTAGTAAACAGAAAAGAAAATATTAAAAAACAACGGCTACACTTACTAATGCCATTTTATACCTTTTGCAAGGTCGGAAATTCTTTCTTTTATTTTATTTTTAAATTAAAGTTCTTTTAGAGTACAGTATTTGAAACAATAATTTGAAACTCATTTTTAAAAACTCAATTTAAAAAAAAAACAAAATGAAAACAAAATTAAATTTTCAAGCCAGATAAGTCTTTTCAAAATCAAACATTGGTTTAATGATTTTGAATTGGTCTATAGGAAAATTATTAGTATAAGTAGAAAAAAATGTGTGGCTTTTTTTACTTGCAATATACATAGGTACTATATATGGTAAGTTATGGATTCGTAAAAAACAAATCGAACTGGAGATAATAATTTTCCCTAACATTACGATAATAGAGAACGCGAAAAAAGTGGCTCCCGCAATTCTGTCTGTCCTCGCCCTTACAGCCTAAACGGCTGGAGGGATTTTCTTCAAATTTGGTATATAGTGGTTTTTGACTATATGCCCAGACGTTTTTTTTTAATTTTTTCTAGGACCAAAATAACCTGCCATACAATTTTTTACGCCAAAAAGGAAAATAATATTGTTCTCAAAAACGGGTCAGATGATTTTGTTAAAATCAATTCAAATAAATTAAGTTAGGAAATTCTTACTTACTTTACTTACTTTTGATGGCGCTCACAGCCCAGGATGAGCTTCGGCCTCAACAAACAAGCCCCTCCAGCCAGCTCTGTCCCTAGCTAGCCGCTTCCAGTTGCGCACACCGAGTGTTTTGATGTCGTCATTCACTTGATTGCGCCACCTTTTACGGGTTCTTCCTCTGCTGCGTACCCCATCGGGGTTGGATTCGAAGACTCGTCGGGCAGGTGGTTTGCTGTCCATACGCTCCACGTGCCCCAGCCATCTCAGCCGCTGTATTTTCAGCTTTTTGACCACGTCAACGTCGCTGTATAGCCCGTATAGCTCGTCGTTGAATCTTCTCCTCCATACTCCTTCGATACACACCGGACCGAAAATCACACGAAGAATCTTCCTCTCAAAGCACCCTAGCAGATTTTTATCCGATTCTTTCAGTGTCCATGCTTCTGACCCATAAAGCAGGACCGGGATGATTAGGGTTTTGTATAAAGTCTCCTTGGTTCTCTGGGAGAGGGCCTTACTACTTAAATGCCTTCTTAGACCGAAGAAACAGCGGTTGGCAAGAGTAATTCTTTGCTTGATCTCTGCACTGATGTCATTCTGCGATGTAATAGTGGAGCCCAGGTAGACAAAGTCCTTGACAACTTCGAAGTTATATCTGTCCATCGTGATATTTTGCCCGAGTCGACGATGTTGAGATTCCTCTCTCGATGACAGCATGTACTTCGTCTTGTCCTCATTAACCGCCAATCCCATTCTAGCCGCCTCCGATTCAATGCTCGCAAATGCCCCTGCCACAGCTCGCTTCGTTCTGCCGACAATGTCATCCGCATACGCAAGCAATTGAACGGACTTTTGATAGATTGTACCGCTGGTGTTGATATGTGCGTTGCGTACAATGGCTTCAAGAACGATGTTGAATAGGTTGCATGATAACGCGTCGCCTTGCCTCAATCCTTTCTCAACATCAAAGGAATCGGTGGTGTTCTTACCAATATTGACGGAGCAGCGAGATTTCTCCATCGTCATCCTGCACAAGCGGACGAGTTTGGCAGGGATGCCGAGACTCGACATGGCTCTGTATAATTCGTCCCTTTTCACGCTATCATACGCGACTTTAAAATCGATAAAAAGGTGGTGTGTATCGATCTGGAATTCCCGGGATTTTTCTAAAATCTGTCGGAGGAAATGCTACTTTTTAATATAAATTTTTATAAATTGAATATTTTGGGTACCTCCAGTACAACCATTTTTTTAATTTTCTCGAAAACAGTTAATTTGAAAATTTTTATTTTCTTTATGGTAAATCTTCTAATAAATATAAACATTACTGTGAACCAAAATAAAAAAAATTTTTTTGAAAACTGAATATTTTGGTCAGTTTTTCCAAACTAGATGTAAGATAGTTTTTCATTTTTTTTAGTACACTTGAAAAATTCAAATGTTGACAAATGTTGAAAAACAGTTGAGAAAAAAATTCTTTTTCTCGAAAACGGCTCCAAGAATTTTGACAAAAAGATTTACGTTTACTATTTAAGGTATGGTGAATATTTTGATTAAAACAAATTTTACCAATAACGGTTAATAACGGTACCTGGCATAGAACTGATTTTTTTGTTTTCAAATTTCTCGTTGACAGCTGCTCCGATTTCAACAAAAATTTTTATACGAGAGCTCCTTCACCATTCAAATAATTTTGCACATAAAAATTTTCAAAAAAATTATTTTTGGATATTTTTAAAAATATTGAATTTTTTTTTTTTGAAAATTCAGTATCTTGGAAACGGGCTAGTGAACTTTTTTTTTTTATTTTGTGTAAAATTGTATTTTATTAAATATTGAAGGTTGGCATACCAGATTTTATTTTTACATGAGCGAAAAATTTTATATATAAAAAATTTGTTTTTAAGGAAACCGCTCCAACGATTTTTTTATTCATAAATTCATATTTATCAAACAATTCAGATGGTATACATGTAATTAAATAATATAATATAAAATAAATAGTAATTTAAAGTAATAATTTTTTTTTTTTTTTTTAATTATATAATATTTTAAAACCAATGGCTATGTACTTTGTAACTTTTTTAGATTTTCGGAACTTACCGCGTAAATATTTAGAAATATTATAATTTCTTATTCCCGACGTTTCGAAGAAATTACACTCTTCGTGGTCACGGGAGTAGACTGACGTTTGATGGGTGTTGTTTGTTACTCTTTCTCTTAGATTGTATCGGTGCATTGTTGTTGGTGCACTTTCACTTTGAGTGGGTGGATAGTCATTTGGTTGTTATTGCGTCATATATGCATATTCATGGGTGCACACTATGTACTTGTACCTCATCAATTGCTAGCTACGTTTAAGTTGTTAGCTACGAGAGCAAGTTTGTGCGATCCAGTCGTGCCCATTTTTTTTTATTTTTATGTGGAATACGTTTAAAAAATATGCACTTTGAAATAGGGCTGGCCACGAGACGAGAAAAGTCTCGGTCTCGATCTTGGTCTAGCATGACGAGACCGAGACGAGACGAAACGAGACTGCCTTTTAAGCTATCGAGACGAGACCGAGAGTGCATATTTGGACCGAAATTTACAGAAAGTCTAATAAATTAAAAAATCCAATTTCAGTTAAATATTTATTTTCTTCTGCACATATTGAAATTATTATCCAAAATATTACGTTCCAATATTCAACAGGTTGTCTGGAAATCGTATTTTTCGGAGACGAGACTTAATTATACGAGACCGAGACGAGACTGAAAATTTTCGATTGAGCCCGAGACGAGACTTACAAAAGTCTCGCAGAGTCTCGTCTCGTGGCCAGCCCTACTTTGAAAGTAAATATGAAAACATTTTCGCTAAAATTTGCAAAAAAAAAAACACGCTAGCAGATGGCGTTCAAAGTTTGTTCATAAGACGCATTTCTATCATGCTCTCGTCTTATTTTTAGTTGGCCTGATTATTATTATCATAACAATCGTTTTAATTTAATGTAATAATCGGCCAGTTGGTTCACAGTTAGTCATCTTCAATTACCAAATTATTATTGCACAACAAGACTTGCGCTTCTTACATAAGGCTAACTACGCTATTCGACTCGTTTGCTTAGTTTTTGGTTCACTTTTATACCCAAAAAAATGTCCTATATATTGTTGGATACATAAAAACATACAAATATCGTGTAATGTTTTCATGTTGTTTTTTTGTTTGTTTTATTTTTCTTCTTTTTGTAACGAAACTAATGTGACAAAGTTAATTTACCCTAGAATGCATAAAGCACTGAGATTGCTGCATTTATGGTATTTAGTAGGAGTAAGTGGGTTGGGTGAGGTTTTTCTACACTCTGACCGAGATTGTATGTTTGCTGAGCATGAAGACGCTGAACAGCTCCATCCAGCCATCGCAGGTATGCCTATTCTAGGCAAGGAAGGGGGGGGGGGGGGGGGTGAAAATGAAATGAGGGTTACAAATACTCTACAAATATAATAGCAAATTTAAAACACACCGACAAGTGCACACACGTACAAAAAAAATTACGAGACAAGAACGTAAGGAAGAAGTAGGATACAAAAATACCGTAGCCGTAGTCGACTACCAGATTGTCGGAGAAAAGAAAGTGAAGCCTTGCGATGATGGAGCAAAGGAACACAACACAAAAAAAAAAAATACGACGAAGACGATAGGAAAGGAAGCGGAAGCTCATATAGGGAAAGAGTGTTCTTAACTTCTTCAACTGCTTATGCTACAGCGAGTGGCTTATTTCAGGATCGAAGAAAGGCATGTGTGTAATGGTGGAATTCACCTGGTTTTAGATGAATGGGAGGAAGAGTATACAATTTGAGGGGCGTTAGGGGTGTGTGTGTGTTCACTTTCAAGTGGTGACAATGGCAGCGAAGGATTGTTTTAGGCAAAGAAACACCCGTCCAAGCACAAAGAAATAATAATTGCTGAGGGAGGCTGAAGCTGTTGTATAGCTGGAGGATAATATAAGAACAGTTCCAAAGGGCATAATTGCTGCTACTACTGGCAACATATATGAAGGATTTTTTGTTGCAAAAACAGCACGAGCAGTATACAGTAGCATTTTATAATATGGAAGATGGATGGTATGGGTTGGGATTGGGATGGGAATCTGCATGAATATCATTTTTACGGTCATTCGTCACAAGGAATTGTTTTGTATCCACACAGCTTCTTTCTGTGCATCATGGTCCCTCCTCTCCAATGTAGCCTTTATGGCATATAAAGTCCTTTGGGGTATATAATGCTCCCTGCCTAAATCATGTTTTTTGAAAGTCAAATTCAACACACGAGCATGTACATAACTTTGACATGACAAGGCTTATACTGAACATATATGTAGGTACATTATGTAGGCGCATCTATATACATTATATTCACATGTTGTGCATTATGTTTGATGATGCCAGTTAGGGTTCGAAGCAAAATACAACATGGAGGTTATGATGAGACGGCATATAATTTTTCTTGTTCTCATGCTACACTGAGCGTTGTGTGAATTGGGTCACTTTGAAATATTTAATGAAAGTGTTAAAAGGGTATTTATTTGGTTCTCTGTTTGCATAATAAAGTGATTAAAGTTAAGTACACTGACAATTGCATGTTATGGCAGTGTTTTTTTTTTTTACTTACGAATAGTTTTTTTCTATGTTTTTTTTTGGGATTACAAATAAATCGTTGCCCAGGTCAGTCCAGGTTTCTCAATGTTGTTGCGATCTAAACTAGGACAGTGAGTATGGAGAACTCCAAAAAAGTGATTTTTGGCATGAAGTCCGTTGGTAGTGTTGTCTATGCAACCTGATGTACATCGAGCGAGAGCCTTAGCGAATAACGGATATGGTTCAAATTTTGATTTTTATGTGATTCTGTGGAAGGAAAATTCGAGTTTTTGTTTTGGCTCATCTAAAACGGTTAGCTGCCCAACAACGATTTTAGATTTAATAAGTTTTCTCGAAAACGGTTCAAATGATTTTCACATCGTACATCTATTTTTTAAAACAATTTTACTATTTAATATAGGTACTTTTTTTATCATAATTTGAAAAGGTTACGGAAATAAAGCTTGTATGGTTTCTGAGTCAAACGCCTTTCTTTTGCATATTCCCAAATTCATTGTGCTCCGTTCATTTTGTCATAATTTACATTCCGTCACTTCTAAGTTAGTCAATAAATATGCCTATTAGAATTCGTATAAATATTTTAAACAAATAAAATCCCAGGAAAAATCATTTTTTTCCCAAAACTTATTTGTATTTGTATTAAATCAAAAAATTCAAATTTAATATATTAATTTCTTTTTAATATTTTCTCGTATAAAAGTATAATAGAATTATTAATCACTACAACGTCAATGTGTACCTACAATCTATTTGCTACACCTACAAGTTTAAGTCTCCGCAATCCAGTCATGCACCAGTGCGCCAGTAGACCGCACTTACCTATACTTGCTCTTATATTCAAGTGGTGTTATTTAAAATTTTTAATATGTAATCGTTTTATCAAAAAACATGGATTATAAAAAAATTAAAAAAAAATGCTGATCAGTTTACCCTTGAGCCCAATTTCGGACGTAGGTACTGTCAAAGGTATATATAGAGATTCTTTTTTTAGTCGCACAACAAGAATGTTGAATACTTTCTCTGGCCCTATTGTCACCACCCACCCCCCATTTTGATATTTAAACTTCAAAACAAATGTGCATCGGTATCTCATTCCAAAAACTTCCTTATTTACCTAACGCTCGCACTGCGTTCGTTCATATTAAGCATAGCCTAGTTGCCTAGCGTGCTCTATAGCATAGCATAGTGTGCTCCATTGAAAAAAAAATTAAACTAAGTTTTTACCTATCTTAATTCCTTAACTTTAGTAGTTTGAGTTAAGAAAAATTTGATTTTTTGAATAAAACTATGAATTTATGGTTGAAAAATATGCCCAAAACGTTTTTATCTTTAAAAAATATTATTTATGCAGAATTATTCACCTAAGGTGTGTAACAAAAAGCTAGAGCGTGTAGGTTGGGTTAATACAATACAAACAAATTGTAGGAAGGGGCTCTAGTTCCACCCACTTAGGTGGTAGGAACATTTTTTTATTTAGAAAATTTGGGGTGTTGGTCAAGCTTTTCGACTTCGGGGGTTTTGCTATTAAAACGAAATGTTGAATAACTTTTGAACGAAGGTCTGACATTTTTTTTGCTGGACTAACCTCGACAAACGGTGGTCAAACGATTGGGATTAAAACGATTTTGATAACTAAATTTTTTAATTTTTTTGGGGTTGCTATTAAAATGAAATGTTGAATAACTTTTGAACTAAGGGTGGAAAAACGATTATTTTAGGTGAATTATCTTAAACACAAGGTGAACAAACGAACGCACTTAGTCTCATCTTCCTAAGTCATCTATTAGGGGCAGTAGATGAGTTTTTTGATTTTGGGGAGTTGCTCTATAAAAAAGAAAAGCTTAATAACTTTTTTCCTAAGGGTGGACAAACGATTTTTTGGTAGGACAAACGTGGACAAACGATTCACTTTACATACATACACATAGTTATAGTTTTTTTAGTCGAGAGCCATTTAATGGTTCTACATAACCATTTTTCGAGAAAAAAATGTAAATGTATGAAAATCAACCAGCAGCTGCAGCCGCGAAGACCAGATACACAGGTAGAACTGCGAGACCCAAGTTTGATCGAAATCTGGAATTCAATATTTTTTTTTCCGAATCCATAACTACCAATGAATGCAATGAAAAATTGTTAAGAAAAAGCAGACAAAGCTGGATCGCATGAACTTGCTCTCGTAGGTCGTAGCTAATAACTAGAAAATGTACCTATAGTCATTCACGATGTAGATATCGCAATGGTTTTTTTTAATATTTTTATATCGTTTACAAGAAAATAGTACAAAACATGTTAAAAAAGCAGTTTTCTTTTTTTTTGATTTAATACAAACAAATTTGGAAAAAACAATGTTAAAATTAAAAAAAAAAAAATTATTTTTTCATAGATTTCATTTTTTCGTATCAAAAATTATTCATAAAATATGCAATATTTGTTAGCTAGCTTTGAAGTATCGAACTGCAAAATAATGATAAAATTAACCGAGCCAATGACGAGATATAAGGGAATACCTAAACAAGTATATAAAAAGGCAATTTATATTTTTAAAATCGAAATTGTTGTATGACAGCCACTCGTTCCAAATGTGCTAAAACAAATATTCCTCTAGGGAATCACATAAAAAATGCTTTACACCAAATCTGAAGTGAGTCCGTTGAACCGTTTAGGCTCCAGTGCGATGTACATCAGGACGCACAGACAAACAGACCGACGGACGTCTTGACGAAAATCACTTTGACTTCTCTATCATCGTTATAATATGTTTGATTAAGACCTCGACATTTTTTTGACACGAAACCAATACTTTTGTCCTATAGATACGGTGACCATTTTTTCAAACACGAAAAAGAGGACAGACAAAATACTGTTATAAAAGTTATTATATTTATTTCCAAAGTTTGTACCACATGATTTTTATCACATTATTTTTACAATCAATTCGTATCAATTTAAGAAATGAAGAAAAAAAAATAATAATATATTTTAATTTGTACATTATTTTGCATATTTTTCTGCAGAATGATTTTTTTAAGACGATATCGCTATATTTCTTAAAAATATTTTTAGCTCTGCACAATCCATTTCGAAATTGCACTTCGTTATTAATATTGACTTTAATGCATCGATTTTCAATTAAGATTTTTCAGATGTCGAAATTTTGTTTGAAATAAAAAACACCCGTTCGTGTTTAGTGGGTGCATTTGATGTTGGCAGTGAGAGTGAACACTTTCATTAATATATTATATTTAATATGTTTGTTCTTCAAACGGGTCAAATATTTCAACCCATATATTTTCTGTTGACACATTCTATTGCTTACATTTACCAATTTGTCTTGATTCGCATACATTTTCAAAAGCTTTTTTCAATGAACTGCCAAGATGGAACTTTTTGCCAAATTACCCAATCAAAATGTTCCAAGTCTTTAAATTATTCCCCTTGACTTTAGTAATCACTACAGTTTTCAAAAAAAGAAGAAAATAATATCAATATTACTTTCAGCTTCCAGATTTGAAAGAATTTTTTTTAACCGACAACGGTAAAAAATCTTCTGCCTCGTTCCATTAATTTTAATTAAAAATCGTTTAAAATAAAAGAAGCTTTAGGCATTGTGGTTTTTTCCAATTCCTTATACATACACAAATCCAAATAATTTTTGGTAGAAAAGGAGAAAATTGGGAGGACATTTTAGTAAAAAGATGACAACGTACTGTCCTCTTTAAGCTAAAAAAAACCAGAGAGGATACAAGTGCTAAAAAGAGGACTGTCCTCTCAAAAAGAGGACGTATGGTCATCGTACCTAAAGAGCAAGTAGAAATAGTACGTATACGCCAGAGTGTACTATTGTTTTGCAGGATATTCTTATTAAGTATTGCCTGTTATATAACAGGTTCTAAATCTGTTTTATAAAAGTTCCATTTATCACTAATACCGCTGATACCACAGTTACAGTCCTCATTGATCATTGTTCGGATTGACTGACGAAAATGATTATTACCCGGCCGGCGAACGTAGTATCGCCGTCATTCAATTTTCTGTCCATGGCAAACTACTGACTGAATTTTCTCAATACGGCTACCTATTCCAATCCCCTACCACATACAAAATTAAAACATATCAATACTTAACTTACATTACCTGCATACATATGTAAACTCAAAAACTTTCGTGTGTAAATACTACTAATAACTGCGTGCATTCTACGAATTTTATTCGTGGTTTTCAGCCGCGAATAGCATTCGTAGAATGCACATATATTAGTACATATTACGAATATTTTATTCGTATTCGAGCAAAAACAAACGTACATATATTGTACTAATAGTATTGTTATATTAACCAATGCTCTCGTTATTTATTCGTACATTCTACAGTGCTATTCGTATATTGTACTAATACTTACTTACTTACTTAGGTCCTCGGACCTATTACGTCCGTGATGTTTCCCTTACGGGACATAGGGCCTCCACTACACCTACGCGCCATCGTGTACGATTTCTTGAAATATATTTCAGCTCTCGACCGTTCTTCGCCATGTACTTCTAGGCCGGCCCACTTGTCTTCCCTCCTGTGTGAGCGGGTTCCACTGCATTGCTTGATATGCAATGCACCGATCGCCTTTTCGAAGCGTATGGCCAATCCACTGCCACTTTCTTCTTTGTATAATGGAGTCTATGGGCTCCTGACCCGTTCTCGCATGAAGTTCGGCATTGGAGATACGGTTGGGCCAGAAAATCCTCAAGATGTTTCGTAGACATCTATTAACGAAGGTTTGCAGCTTTCTAGTGACAGTGTCAGTGACTTTCCAAGTGCTGCAGCCGTAAAGCAGAACGGATTCAACATGGGAGCGGAACAGTCGTAGCTTGGTCTTTAAGCTAAAAGAGTTGTTTCTCCATATTTTGGACAGCATTCCGAACGCAGCCTTTGCTTTTCTGATTCGGCTGTTTACGTCCAGTTCAGTTCCGCCACCCGTAGAGACAATACTCCCAAGGTATTGGAAATCCTCTACCATCTCTACCGGTTGTCCAGAAATATTTACTTGGATTGATGAGGAAATTCCAAGGCTGATCCTTTAGTTTTTGCCGAGTTGATCTTAAGCCCTACGATTTCTGCTTCTCTCTCCACCCTTGTTGTCATTTGATGGAGATCCATGATCCTATGAGAGAGTAAACATCCGTCGTCCGCGTAGTCCAGATGTTTGAGGTGAGATTGCAGAGTCCACTGAATTCCTCCATTTCCATTTGACAAAGCTGCGTGCAGTACGTCACTTATCACCAACAGGAACAGTATTGGTGACAGTATACAGCCTTGCCTAACTCCACTTTGGATTTCAAACTCCTCTGACAGCCTACCTTTGTGCAAAACGTGACACCTGGATCCATCATATGTAGCCTTGATAATAGCAATCAATTTATCTGGGATGCCCCTCCTGCGCAAAGCAAGCCAAATAAATTCTCTATTGACACTGTCGAACGCCTTTTCAAAATCGATGAACAGCAGGTGAAGTGGTGATCGATATTCAACGCACTGTTCGATGATGATCCGCAAGGTGTTGATGTGATCCACACAGGAAGATCCAGTGCGGAAACCTGCTTGTTCGGCGTCGAGTGTGTCTTCGAGGTGGTCTTTAATTCGGTCCAATACTATCCTTGCTATTATCTTGGCTACTGCAGGCAGAACGCATATTCCTCTCCAGTTTTCGCACTGTGTGAGATCTCCTTTCTTTGGGAGCTTGACAATCATTCCTTTTTTCCACTCTTCAGGAAAGCTCTCTGTTTCCCAAGCTCTCTTAATAAGTGGGTACAGTAGCTCGCTCGATGTCGTTGGGGCTGCTCCTAAGGGCTCTGCAGGAAAACGTAAGTAAGCCAGTTAGATGTGTATTGAGTATATACGGCTTGTTTTCAATAAACGCGAGCGGTCATCACGAATATTTTTTTTATTTTACTAATGATTTATAACTTTCACTAATGGAGTATGAAGTTATTCTTATATATGATATTAAAAAAATCAGAAAAACAGCTTTCGATAGAAAAAAACGTCTGTTAATATTTTTTTGTTTCTATAACTTGACTCATTTAATAAAAATTAAGAATTTCTAACTAATATACTTAGGTACTTATTTTTATTTTACACAAAAGACGAATTTGTTCACTTATGTAACTCGGTCACTTAACACAAATCACAAATTTGTTTTTGTGGCCGCCGCGCGTGGCGACGCACTAAACGAAAACACCTTTGAACCTTTGAGGAATGGAATACGTTTACCAGAAGAAGTAACGTATATTTCGGATAAAACTTTTTAAACTTTTACTAATACTTCGTACATTCTACGAATAGTGCGTAGTTTAGTTTTACTTCATAAATAGTACGAATCCATTAGTAAATATTACAAATGCAATAGTAGAAATTACGAATGTATTCGTAGGAGAAATTTACGAATGTTATTAGTTATATGTACACAACAATTCGTTAAATGTACTCATAAAAATTGTATAATTTTGGTTCACGAATGTTATAAGTATATTCAACGAATGAATTCGTACATACTACTACAGGTATTAGTAACACTTCACGAATGTATTCGTAAGGAAATCACGGTACGAATACTTCGTACATTTCACGAATATTCGTACAATGCACGAATATTTTTGCTACGAATGTCATTCGTAGCCAATTTACTAATAAAGTTTTTGAGTTTACATAAATATGTATGTTATTATAAAAATAACAACTTAAACCGTTTTTCAACTCTTCAGTGAGTTATTTAATTATTTTTCTAAGCCAAGAAACAGGTTATTCCATAATTGTATTTTGCTTCAATAAATTCTTGCCAAAGAAGAAAAATAAATACCTTGTCAATATTCTTTTAAAGAAAAAAACCAACAAACACATTTTAAGCCACAAAATTATCCGGAAGCAGCAACTTTCTTTTAAAATGAAATTTTCATAGCAATAAAAGGTACCTGCTATACCTACGAGTATGTATATAACAATGAAGCAATATGTAAACACTTAAGAACTTTTTGCCAACATTTTAAAGGAAGTCACTTATAATCTCAAAGATAACATACTTTGTCAAATTTTAAATGCAATGTTTGTAAAGTGATACTATGTAACCGCCCTTCACTTTGCTGATAAAAATATACAAAAACCTTAAAAACCCATACCCCCCTTCGGTAACTAGAGACCACGTCCTATCGATGACGTTGTGGCGTGTGTGTGCAGAAAAACATTCAAGTGGTCGTCTTCATCGACATCGAAATCGACGTCGAAATCATCGTCGTCGTCGTCATCGTCATAACCATCCCCATCCTCATCATTATAATCATCATTTTTATCGTCTTCGTCATCTTGTTCGTCCTCATGGTGTAGTAAGAAGTTGTAGCAATTTAGCCCTTATATTTGCTCAAACCTCTTAGAGTTGTGTGCCTTAAAGTGCACTTGATAACATTGTTTCCCTGGTTTGGGAGCCCACCTCTCTGTTTGGAGCTTGTGGAGCGTTAAAGCTAATATGTACTGTGATGCAGCAGGCATTAAATGCAGACTCTGTACTGAGATTGCATTTGTGGCAATTTCCGGCTGTCTATTGTGTATAGCTCTTTTATTATGTATGTGAGTTTTTGTGTCTCAAATTACCCCATACCTCCCCACGCCCAAAGTACCACATGCCCTTGCTCTTACGTTTGAATAAAAAATCATTTTCTATAGAATTGTTATCTTATTTCATTTTGGATTGTTCTCTTCTCTTTTCTCTTTATAGATATAATCTTGTCCGAAGTATTTGAGACACATCTGCGGGGGCCTGGCTTTGTGATGGAACCACCCGCTCGTTTAGAGTTCTCGAATTCATCAGGTGGATGGCTTGATTGCTCGGCATCGGGAAGTCCGCAGCCCGTGATAGACTGGATAACGGTGGATGGGTCGCCAGTGGCCGATATAAACGGTGTTCGACGAGTGCTGAGGAACGGCACTTTAGTGCTAATGCCGTTTCCTGCCGCCGCCTACCGACAGGACATTCATAATACAATCTACAGATGCGTAGCATCAAATACTGTTGGCCGAATTATATCGAGGGATGTACAAGTTAGAGCCGGTAAGTTAATTTGATTATTTTCCCCGTATCATAGCAGATTTTCGCAGCATTTGTTTTTGTCCGAGGATGTAGTAGCAATTCAAACGTTTTCATTGTTCTTTTCTGTGTTTGTTTATATTTTTATTTATATTTTGATGGGAGAGAATCCGCGCGTTAGTGTAACGAGTTTTCATTTTCTGGAAATGAGTTGATTTGCATTTTATGAAGGGAAACTCATTTAAAAGAGGGGAAGCACGTGTAATGGGGATAAGGAAAATTGGTGAAGCTGGAAATGATCGGGCGTAAAACATTTCTCTGTTATTGCCATTTTTGCTAGGTATTGGTGGATAATGCTGGTTTGTTTGTCTTTCTGTCGGTCTTCAGACATTCATTTGAAAGTCCTTTTGTGTGTTGTGAATTCCAAGGGATCTTTTTTGGTTAGGGCTTTTTGTAAGTAGACATGTAGGTACTTCCTACCAGCCTATGTCTATACTTTAATATTGACAAACAAAAAAGAATCGTTAAGACAAGGGATTGAGGAAATCTTTTTATTAACTCTTCGCCCAGTGTTTTATCATTGTTTCTTTTTCTTAGAAATTAGGACTTGAAATAAAAATATGGTAATTTGAATGTCTTTATTCATATTTAAGTTTTTTTTTTTTTGCAAAATAAAGCAGAAAGCTAGGAAGTAAAAAGAGAAGTAAACAATTTGCATTCAAGGAAATGAAGAAAGTTTGAAGTAAAAAAAAAAAATATGAAAAAGTTTTATTAATCATCATAATGATTATTACAATGAGAGAAAATTAAGCCAATCAATGGAAAAAACTGTTTTATTCATTTTTATTTTAGCAACATTGTTTTGTTTTGAAAAGTTCATGGCCCTTAAAAATAAATCGGGTGGCACAACGGCTCATGAAGAACCAGGGTCTAGTGACTAACAACTCGCAACCATTCCTGTGTGCGCCTTTCGACAGGAATGGAAATTGTAGGCCCCTTCCATTCCATTCCTGTCATGGCCCTTAGGAGAGTAATTCTTTGTTTGGTTTCAAGAATGTACGAAGACTTTAAAGTACAAGTTATTGTTGGTATTGAGAACAAATTTTGAATTAAGAGGTTTAACAACAAAAATCGATGGTCAACTAATTGAGGGTTTTTTCAATAGCATGCTTAAAACATTCTAAAGGGTCCGTCATCTAACGTTTTTTTTTTCAAATAGTGCTTATTTCATGAATGGTAACACTTAGCTCATGTCTGATTTGACAGATAATTAGTTTTATCCTTCCGCTGAACGAATATGGGAAATATTGCGACATTACTTTGAAAATCATGGTAATGTTGCAGAATGTATGCGAAAATTGCGTACGGATTTTGGAAGAAGAGAAGCACCGTCAGCTCCGTATGTTCGTTATCTTGTGAAAAAAGTGAAAGAAACTGGCATTCTCATCGATAAACCAAAGCGTGAAAAGACAAAAACAGAGCGTACACCCGAGAATATTGATGCTGTGGCAGAAAGTGTGTGTGAAGCGCCATCAACATCAATTCACCGTCGTTCTCAACAATTGAACATTTCGGAGACATCATTGGGACGAATTTTTTTATAAAGACCTTGGTATGACGCCATACAAAGTCCAATTGGTTCAGGAGTTGAAGCCAACTGACCTTCCAATGCGTTTTCGCTTCGCTAAGTGGGCCTGCGATCGACTTAGAGAAGATGCCGATTTTGCCAAAAAAATCATCTTTTCAGATGGAGCTCATTTTGATCTTGGCGGGTATGTAAACAAGCAAAATTGTCGCATTTGGGGCACAGAAATCCCGCACGCATACATTGAAAAGCCGATACACCCAAAACGAGTCACTTTTTGGTGCGGATTTTGTTAAAGAGGCATAATTAGGCCATTTTTCTTCGAAACTGAGCATGGAGTGACCGTTACAGTCAATGGCGATCGTTATCGGGCCATGTTGAACGAAGTTTTGTTCACAAAAATTGAAGAGGAGGATATTGGCAACATTTGGTTTCAACAGGACGGCGCTACGGCTACTTACCACACAGCCGAAGCTACACTCGATGTTTTGCGCCCTTTTTTTGAAGATCGTATTATCAGCCGCAGAGCTGAAGTCGTTTGGCCATCTTAGAGCTGCGATTTGACACCGTTGGACTATTATTTGTGGGGTGCCGTCAAAGATAAGTGTTACGCCGACAAGCCAGAGACAATTGACGCTAATTGACGCTTTAAAGGACAATATTCGTGAAGCCATTGGTGAAATACGGCTGCACACAATCGATAATGTGCTTAGAAATTGGACCGATCGTGTACGCTACTGCATGGCCAGCCAAGGCAGCCATTTGAATAAAATTATTTTCCATTATTAACCGGAAGGATTTCACTTTCAAATAAAAGAAGAAATTTGAGAAAATATTCAGTAGTTTTTTTTATAGCATTTTCAAAAAAAAAAAAAAAATTATTTGGCGGACGGACCCTTTAGTATAATTTTAAATATTAAATTAAGGTATGCGCTGATTATCCTCCAAAAATTGGGTCAACATTGTTTATTTATAATGTCGATTAAAATACTCAACATTATTCCCTATAAACAAAGTACAGGGGCGGCGGAAGGGATGTGCTGAGTGTGCCACCACACGTGGCCCCGCGCTGCGAGGGGCCCCGAACGTGCCACATTAAAATGTCTCCACGTCTAAAAAAAATAAAATCAGGCAAACCATGTCTATTTTCTTCATTCATAACAATCAAGCAAAAAACTAATTGAAATTGGCTTGATTCGACTCGATTCTGCTGACTGGGTTGAGTTCGGTCGAAACCTGATTATACTATTCTTCACTCCAAAGACTTAACTACATATGCCTACTTTTGTTCAAAAGTACAAAAGTGAGAAATAATTATCTATTCTGGAAGACACCTACTTGCAAAAAAAAAATGGGAAATTGTGCGTGCATGGTGGTTTAATTTATATGTCAGAACAATTTTCGTTTGTTTTTTTTTACAAGCATATTTCTTTAACGAGCATTTTAATTTCTCACTTTTCTACTTTGTACAAAAGTAGGTCTATGTAGTTAAGGCTTAAACCTTTATCTTATGCAAAATGGATATAAACGTGTAACGTACCTATGAATGTAAGGTTATACTTATTATTTTAAGCCGGGAGCAAGAAGAAAAGACCCACTCTGACTCTTTCCAAGCGAAAATATTTTTTTTCCAGTTGAATGTTTTAATCTATCTAAATGCACCTTTAAAATTCATGTTTTGGTTTGGCGGCACACACAGACAAAAATCAAATGATTTTATGATACTCACCACAGTTGAATGGATGAATCAATTGTGGTGGGTATTGGCCTCTCCAAGTTGTTGTATGTTTTAATTTGATGTGGAGAGTTTTACATCATGGGTTGTATAACACATACTTTTAAAAATCAGCTAAGAAAACTGTCTGTTTGTAGTTGTTTATTATTGTTAATGGATGTAATCGGTATGATGAATGTTCCTCGAATTTTGTACGTATTCATTTAAGCCTAGTACGCTGCTGATGCGAAACGAAATCCTGTGGTCTCCAAAAAGACAACGAAATGCTTACAAAAACACAGCAGGAACATTTTCATGGAGAGTTTCACAAATTTGCAAATAAATAAAACAAGTTTTATCAAAAAAAAATCAAACAATAGCCATGCTGTCATTTCGAGCACACAATTAATGGTCCGGGCAATTAATGATCCGGGAAAAGATGGTACGAAAAGAGAGTGAAAAACTATCAGGTATAATCTTCAATTTCGCTGATAAAAGAGCGCACCACAGTCCACAGAACGAAAATCATAACGAAATTTTTCGTTTATGTTTTCATCATGTCATTTTTGTATGACATTTTTTATAAGAAATGACATAAGGAGGATTTTAAAAAATAATGTATAAAGCCTAGTACATACTTTCTCGTTAAGTGAACATTCGCCTGTAGAGGAAGTGAACGTTTGACATTTATCACTGGCACATACTTGTGAACGATTGACGTTTGAAACCTCAATGCATCAAATTTAATCTTTAGTGTGTAAATTCATTAAGGAAAGAATCCATTGTATCATTTTTTTTTATTTTTCAAGTCAATTCAAGTGCTAAAAGCACGCTACGCAAAGAACAAACAGAAAATAAATGAGAAATGCGCAGAAATTGAAACTGTAGGTACACAATTTTTTTCTTTTATCCAAATGTCACCAAGGGTTCCCGTGCATTTTGCTCGTGATTTGCCCGTGAACGAAAACACTCCACTTTATTCCACCCTCAGCTTAACGAGCACGTTCACGGATGAACGAAAAAGCGAAATTTGTATGGGTTCACGAGACGGTTCACAAGTATGTACTAGGCTTAACTGCAATCCATACTTGCAACTTAAATTATAATATTGACTTGGGAAGATTTTATGACAGGTGTGTAATATACTTTTTTCATAAATATGCAGCCTGAAATCATTTTCCCAGGGGCCCCGCAAATTTATTCTTCCAAACGCTTCATTTTGTTCTAGCGCCGCCGCTGTCTTTTTTTTAACTAAGAAAACCAGTTTAAAAATAGTTTTCGTCCCAAATATTACAAGAACATTTGTCTACATATATGTAATTATGTAGTCAACAACTGGTAGTTTTTTCAATAAAAAAAAACACAATAGATATTTTTTTAAAGCAACAAAACTGAAAAAAAAACTCTTAAAAAATAATGTTTTTCAATCCAAATTGCTATCTTGAGAAAAAAAACAATAACACCGGTTTGAAATTACCAAAAATGTGTTGTGTAATTTTGAGATTTTTAAAAACACCCTTTAAAAAGATTAGAATCAAAATGTTGCCAAAAAAGATTCGAAAATTTCTTAAACTCAAAATCGTTTCCAAATTTTTATATTATTTGCAATTATGTAATTTTTTTTAAAGTACACTACCCTGGATTATTGGATTTTTATTATCCAATAGTCTGTTTTGAAATAATTGGCTTAAATAATTAAGTAAGATTCTTAGAATTTTATAAGCTATTTCAAACAAAAAATGTACTACTCGTATTATAAATATATAAAATGGTTTTCAAGGGCACCAATGGGAAGATACTAGTGTGGGTCGCACCCAGCCATTTTTTTTATTTTATCGAAACAGAGTCTTAACCATTTTTGACGAAAATAATGAGTTCTTCAAAATTCCGTGAACAATCGAGTGACAACATCGTGTTGTAGCCAATTCAAACTTTTTTCAATAATGCTAAAAAATTACCAAAACAAAAATGTTAATCTTATTCAGGTTCAAAATTGCAAATATTAACAAATTCATATTTTCAAAATTTTGAAATTCAATTTTCTTATGAAAAATCGAAATTAGGTTTGAGTTTTTAAGGATTAAATTTTAAATATAAGATAGTGGCAATACTAAAAGATGTTGGTGGTCGAAAATTTTATTCTTAGCTGTTTTTATAGTGGGCAGTTGAGTTATGGTAACAAACTCATCATCCATACTTGTTTTATTAATCGTAGTCCTAGTTTGGATAGTAATTCGACTTCCAACGAATTCGATGCACTATCCGACTCCATCCAGAGAATTATTTCCCATTTTCCGCACAGTGAAATCGTTGTTACGGGCGATTTCAATGTACATAATTCTTCGTGGCTACGCTATTCGGGTCAGACAACACCCGAAGGAAGGTATGTCGAGATTTTTGCTGAGATAAACAACCTAACTCAGCTGGTCGACGAGCCTACTCGGATTCCTGACGTTGCAGGTCAATCCGCCAACACTCTGGATTTGTTTCTTACCTCTGACCCTGATAAATACACTATAAGTGTATTATGGCCTCTAGGCACATCAGACCATTGTGTCATATCTGCGAATTTCTCGTGCCACCAAAACACAGTTAAAGAAAAAACTCCCAAGAGAACCGTTTGGCAGTATGAGAAAGCCAACTGGGACGGTCTCAATGTTTTCTTCAGGAACTTTAACTGGCCACTATGCTTCCTCGATAGTGACGTAGATTCCAGTGCAGATATGATACCAAACTTAATTCTTTGTGGAATGAGAAATTTTATCCCGAATAGGGTGAAACCTATCAAACCCAAAGAAAACTCATGGTTTGTTTCGAGCTGTAAAGAAGTTATTAGTGTTAGAGAAGTTAGCTTCCGAAGTTATAAAGCCAACCCTACTGAGGAAAACCGGAAAAAGTTTCAACAAGCTAGAAAGACCTGTAACGTTCATATTCGACGAACCAAATTTTTACATGATCAAAAATTACGGCAAAAAATTCTACAATATCCCAAAGGTAGTAAACATTTTTGGTCATTTGTTAAAAAAATACGAAACACCACCTCGTCCTCGGTTCCAACGCTCGTCTTCAACGATACTCCTTTTGTCAGCTCAATCGATAAAGCCAATTTGCTTGCAGCACAGTTTGCTGTTAATTCGTCGCTGCCTGAAAGTGTTATGACTCCTCCTGTACTTGAGAGCGCAAATGATTCTATGGGACAAATCTTCTTCCGCACTCGTGCAGTTGCCAGAGTTCTGAAAGATCTCGATATACACAAATCCGCTGGCCCGGATAGTATCCCTCCCATTGTTCTGAAGAGGTGTTCTTCAACGCTGGCAAAACCACTGCGTAAGCTTTTCCATCTGTCCTACTCTACTGGTCTCTTTGCGAGTGGATGGAAAACAGCATTTGTCCAGCCTGTCCCTAAAAAAGGCGTGTCTTCTTCCCCCTCCAACTATCGACCAATTGCGCTTACGTCCCTTCTTTCCAAGGTCATGGAAACGCTGATTAATTTTCAGCTAAAGAAATATCTCGAAGAACGAAAGCTTCTTAATGACCGGCAGTACGGCTTTCGTAGCAATAGGTCCACTGGTGATCTGATGGTATATCTCACCGAACAGTGGAACAAATCTTTACATCGTTTTGGAGAAAGTAAGATTATTGCGCTTGATATTTCAAAAGCATTTGATAGAGTTTGGCATCAAGCTCTCTTATCGAAAATGCGTGCACTTGGTATCGATGTATCTCTTCTTCGTTGGATTAGAAATTACCTTTCGGACCGTTCAATACAAGTTTTATTGGATGGTTTCAAGTCTGAAATTCACAAAATAAATGCTGGTGTGCCCCAGGGCTCCGACTCTCTTCCTTATATTCATAAACGATCTTTTATCTGAAACTTCTAATCCATTAAATTGTTTCGCTGACGACAGTACCCTCAGCTTTTCATATTCGTTCTTAGATTCACATCCATGTCCTTCGGATGTGGAACTTGAACGGCAGCGTATGATAAGCTCATTAAATTCTGATCTCGACAGCATTGTCCAATCGGGAATAAAAAATCGTGTAGAATTTAATGCTTCAAAAACTCAATGCTGTCTACTGTCGTTAAAACGAAACCCACCCCCCATGCCACTATCCATGAGTGGCACTTGCATTGAGGAAACCGAAAAGCTTTCAGTCCTCGGTATGTGTGTCACAGACCACCTTTTATGGAACGATCACATATTCGACATCGTCAGAAATGCTGCTAAGTGTTTAGGTTTTCTCCGTCGATGCAAGAAATTTGTCTCCCCTTCTGATCTGGCTGTGATCTACAAAGCCTTTATTCGTCCAAAACTTGAGAATAACTCTCACATTTGGGCAGGTGCTCCAATAACCACCTTGAGTTTATTGGATAGAATTGAAAAGAGAGCTCTTAAAATGATAGGTGAAAGAACTATAACGGAAACATTCTCATCTCTTGAGCACCGTCGAAATGTTTCATGTCTTTCGTTATTTTACCGTTATTTCCATAAACAATGCTCTAGTGAAATAGCCAGTTGCATTCCTCCCCTTAAACAATTCAACCGTAATACTCGCGCTTCTAGGAATTCCCATCAGTTTACCCTTGAGCCCAATTTCGGTCGTACTGTTAAGTACAGAGATTCTTTCTTTAGTCGCACTACTCTCCCATTGTGCTCTACAGACGTTCAAAACCAATGTGCATCGGTATCTCCTTTTAAATCCCCTCCAATCTACCTAATCGCTCGTGCTGTGTATATCATCTTAAGGGTAGTCACAACCCCTTCTAATATAAAAAATAATAAAATAATATAAAAAAAAAAAAACATTTTTCAAAAACTATTGAATGAACCGTTCAATATAACTTTCTAAAAGTTAGTAATTTTTCAGAGTGGTTCACTTAAGATTTAACAAAAAGGTGTTACGAGACAATAAAAGTTAGGCCGGAGGGGGAGGAAGGCAATTTTCTAAAAAACATAACTTCAAGCAGAAAAAAAATTATTAAAAACAACAGTATACAGTGCCCTGTTATACCTTTTTGCAAAGCCAGAAATCTCTTTTAATGTTTTTTTTTTTTTGGAAAATTAATTTTCAAACTCAAAATTTTGAAAAAAAAAATTGAAACTATTTGTTTTTTTTTTCAAAATTGTACGTTATGAACTACTATTTTTCTTTTCAAGTTCAATTTTCAGTTAGGCACTGAAAACTGGATGGTTGTACGACATTTACTTTTCAAGATATTAAACAATAACGTAACCCAATTTCTTATAAAGCTAATAAGAATCCGGCTAAATGATCAATTTTCAAAAGAAAAAAAATCCTTCATAAATTCGGAAAACATGGTTGCATAAACCCTTTTCAAAAATAAAAAAATCCTTACTTACTTCTTCTGTTTTTTTATTTTCAAACGGTTCGATTTTTGCAAATTTTGTTGTTGTATCTACAATTTTGCTGTACCTATTTACGATATTTATTGAACGCAAAACAAATTATTCTTTTACTTCCACCAGTTAAGAAAATATCGAAAACGAAATTCACTCTTTAAGTCCTTAAATCGAGATGGCGAAACTCCTGAAAGGGCTATAGAAGATATTAGTGGTCGAAAATCCGTGGGCCTATAACTACTCTGCGCCAACCGCTTCATGCGTCTCTCTACGCCTAACACTCTAAGCGTGCTACTCTGCACATACTACTCGGAGTGTCTCCAGGCGTACTACTGTGCGCTAAGATTTTAGCTTTTTTGGTTAAAACAAAGTATACAAAAGAACAAATCTTTACCACAAAGAACTACAGAATATTCCTAGATGGAAGATATATTTAAAACTCTAGAGCCTATAAACTCTCGTACCCTATAAGATATAAGTGATTTTAACATCTCATTGATCTGCTTTATATTGTTTTCCCACTATGATAATGTTATGATGCTGCAATAAGTGTGGTTTTGGAAATAATTTCCATGCGGTTCTTCTAAGCACTTAATTTAAATAATCCATCATTTTATAATAACGTCAACTTTTGAACTATATACATTCTATGCACAATTTCGTTTTCTATTAAATTCACTTCCTGATGCTTAAAATCTCGACTGTAAAATTTGAAACAATCAGTTTAAACCTCTTCCTTTATATAGAAAGCAAAACATATATCAAGTAGCACAAGACAACAACAAAAATAGAAAACTTGTACTTTCTACAAGCTGCTGCTGCTGCTGGTGCTGCTGCTTCTCTCCATATAATTACTTCCTATTATACCGCACCGAACATCATCATCGCACTATCAGAATTCTTAGATTTGCTTCTTCTCTGTGTGTGCATGTGCATTAATGCCACAGTTCCTAAAGTCTGAACATCTTGCTAACGTTTATGCAGTTTTTTTTTTGTCTCGCCTGAACTGAACTAGAAGCAACATCGGCTTCACCCTCATATATGTACCTACCTTTCTACCTATGCTGTTCCTACTTTTCCTCCCATTAAAGTGTCAAGTATCTGCCACGAAGAAGAAGACTTTGTGCCCGACTAAAATATCGAATCATAGCTTTGCCATAATACTATCTCTTCTCCAAACATCCAGCAACCCCCTTCCCTTGCGCCCTAAACAACCTCATCGTCATCGGGTATTCATGGCATAATTATAATCTTAAAATCTGGGCACACTTAATATTCCGCTCATTCAGCCCGTCGCGTCCGTCCGTTCATCGTCGCCGTGTGTCGCTGTCGTCGGTAGCATTTAGGTATATGAGAAGAGAGTAGATTTTAACGCCCTCTGGTGTGCTATGTGGGCACATACCCCAACACATACTTATAATATGTAAAATTATGACATTAAGTATTCAGCCACACGAGTTGTCGTCATTTTTGCGGCTACCAATTCAACATTCACCGCAAAAAGGACGAAAAGGGATGAAGACTGAACTGAACAAAATAGAATTTAATTTTCTTGTTCGTCTTTTCATCTTTTTTTATTTATTTTCTTTTTTTAATTTGTTTGTGTTATAATAATATGTAACTATAATGTAACTTATCATATGTTGTTGTATTAGTATATGTGTGATGTGTGAATTTGTATATTTACAGTGGTGGCACAAGCTTACAAAGTGGACGTCGAAGTGCTATCAGCTTCGAGGGGCTGCACAGCTATCCTGCGATGTGTGGTGCCAACCTTTGTTAAGGAACTAGTTCGAGTGGTCTCCTGGGTTCATGAACCCGCAATCTACATCTACCCATCACTTCAAGGAGGTACGTATATTAAAGGAGTAAACATATATACATATCTATGTATAATATTAATGCACGTTATATTATACATGTGTATAGAGTTTATTCCCATGCCAATGCTTCGTAAACTTTAAAATTTAAATTATGGTTTTTTGTTGACTTACAAAATTTACTTTTTAAGTAGAGAAAGTGGCATACGAGGATAAAACTTAATGACTCTAAAAATTGTGTTGACATTTTAAGACGAGACGAGTTTGAAATTATTAAATTTATTTAAAATTGGGCAAATATTTTGTTTGTAATAAAACTTTTAATGAATTTGAATTTTAAAAAAAAATAAATAAATTTGAAAAGAATATAAGGATTACATGAACATATTACTTTAAAACTGTTATAGCTAAGCTATAAAAAAAATCGTATAAAAGAAATTTAAATACAAAAAAGTATGCAAAGTTAAAGTTTTTATATGCAATATATGAATTTTTTTAATATTTAATAAGCTAACAAATCCAATCAAAAGAGCAGTGTTAAGTTGGTATTTATTTTGGTACCTTAAGTTTTTTTGACTCCCTAGAAAAATATTTCTAAATTTTGACAAAAATATCATCAAATATTTTTAAACTTCTTTATTTTTCTTTGTTTTTTTGTTTCTTTTTAAATTTTGAAAGATGACAACTGTGGACAATACAATTATATTAAATGATCGCCCTTAAAAATTATTTTAGTTTATCAACAAATATTTTTTTCTGAATAAAAAAAAAAAAACAAAAAATAAGCAAATTATCATAAGGGTGGATCCTAGGTTTCCTTTTTTTTTTCTTTGCTTTGAGTCATCTCTTGGAAATAAACTAGATTAAAACTACTACTCGAACTTTTTCAGATTTCTAAAATAATGTGTATCTTACCAAAAAAAACATACTTTTTGGAGTTTTTAATTTTTGAAAAATTCCAAATATTGGTTTTTGAAAATATTTATTGGCCAAATAATTATTAGAAAAACAAAAAAATTCAATAAGTGTATTTTCTTTCCAGTGTTATCAAAATAAAAATGGATGGTGTTTTAAAGATTTTAAATTGAAATTTGTTTGACAAGTTTGACAAAATTACCTCCAAATACCACCCTCTTGTATATTTTTACTAGAGGACTTTTTTACTTTTTTCTTATTTAATAACGAAGAAAATGATTATACATTCTTTCAGGCTGATTCCTTCTTTTTCACTTTAAACAAAATAGAAGTAACTCGAACATGTGTCCAAAACGCGGTCTTCGAATGTTGAAAGGTGTAAAAAAAACTGCGTTTACTTTAATTGCATGCTAAATTCTGTAATAAATTTGCATTGAGATCTCATAAATGAAGGCATTCGATGTATTTTTGAAACTTATGTTACGAGCATAAATCTTGGGTGCAACAATTAGTCAATGTTAAACGTGCCGTTATAATATATATTATTAAAGAAAGTACCCAATAAATAATATGTAATTTACAAGACATTTGTTGGGCATATAAAATAAATAAAAATAAAAATAATACGTATACGTATACGCCACAGTGTCCAAACAATTAAATAATTGAAAGTCCAACTACTTAGTCGGTGTATATATAAATTGCATTCTATAAATTTAATAATTCGACAAACACATTACCAGATGATGCAGCTAATTAAATAATACAAAATACAAAGTACCTTTACTATTATACTTGAAGTAAAAAAAATTGACACATAGGTCATTTAATTTATTTTTCAATATCTTGAAAAGTAAAAGTCGTTTTTTTCCGTTTTTAAATCATTTTTTTCTTTGTTTTCAATTTTAAGAATTTTTCTTTGAAATTACCCCTCCTGCCTTGAAAAGGGAAATACAGGGTGATCCGCACCTTAGCTGTGACAATAAGCTAGAGCGTGTACCTTTACTCGAGACAAGAAAAAAGTCGTATGGGAGGAGGCGCTCTATTCCGCCTTGCTTGGGCGGAAGGACCAATTTTCTAAAAAAAAATGAATTGAAACAAAAAAAAATTATTTAAAACAATAGAAAGATTTGCAATTTCCTGGTATGCCTTTTTGTAAAGCTTAAATCTCTTCACTTGTTTTGTTTTCTTTTTGAATAAAATTAAAAAAAAAATCAAACTCAAATTATTTTTTTTAAATGCTAAAACTATTTTATTTGTTTAAAAATTCAATGCTTTTATCAGTTCTTAGCCAAACACTGAAAAACGTATGGTTCCAGGATTTTTACTTTTCAAGATATTAAAAAATACAGAAACCATGACCTTAATTTTTGACATACTATGTAAATCAGCCTTTAAACACTAACATTAAAAGTAAGGATTTTATGAAAAAACTTAAAAAAGTAAACCGCTTGGGAGAACATCATGGATAATACTTAAGAATTTGAAATTTTGTACAAACAATACAATGATGGTAATAAAACTTTCTAAAGAGATAACCATCAAATTACATGTAAAAAAATGAATAATAAATAAAATAAATAATACAAAACAATGGTAACCACTTACAATATGATGGTTTATATTAATAATCTAGGCCAGACATTTATTCTTTTATATTATTTTATTTTTAAGTCAAATGAAAAAAAAATATTTTAAAACACATTAATAAGTAATGTAATAATATTGCCCCAATATGAAAATTTATTTTTAAATTTTTTAGATAGGTCAATATATTTTTTAATAATTAGTTTTCAAATTCCAAATTTTGAAAAAATAAAAATGAAAATTTTAACTTATCAACTTCTATTTAAGATTTTAATTTTCATTGCTCCTAATAACTTGAAACCAAATACCGAAAGATGGATAGTTTTAGGACGTTTAGTTTACTTCCTGACAAAAACAAGAAAAAACTAAGTTGGTGTTAATCCACCGGTTTCCGAAATGATTTTTATTATTTTTAATTTTTTATGAGAAAGTTGAGAAGTTCTAGGATATTTCGGTTTGTTGTGTTCGATTTTAAATTAATATTATCAGCAAATAATAAAATCAAAAACAAAAAATAAGGTAAATGGCTTTTAAAAATCAGCTTGAAAAAAGAATTCTTACTTTATTTTTTCAAAACTTAAGTTTGAAACCGTATAAACTAATTGATATAAAATTTAAATAAATTAATAGATTGCTGGCTTTGAAAAAAAACTCAACTATAATATTTTGAAAATTGCCTATATTTTTTTTATATTTTTCCTTTTAAAATTTTTTTAGTTAAATTCCTTTTTACTTGCGATATAGGTACTTTAGGGCTCGAGATAGTAATTTTTCCTAACATTACGATGATAGAGAATGCGAAAAAACTGTCTGTCTGTCTGTCTGTCTGTCTGTCTGTACATCGCCTGCAGCCTAAACCACTACAGCGATTTTCTTCAAACTTTGGACTTAAAGGTTCTTAGGTGATTCCCTAGAGGAGAAATTGAAATTTTGTTTAGCTCAAAAACTAGCGGTACCTGTCATACAACTGTTATGAAGAAAGTTATTTGTCTTAAAAACGGCTCTAACGATTTTGATAAAAAAAAAATTAAGAATAACTTTTAAGAGTATGGTCAATATTTTGATTTTAAAAAACCGATAGAACCGAGTTTTTGTTTTTTTAAATTTCTCGTTAGCGGCTACACCGATTTCAACCAATGTTTTTATACAAGAGGTCCTTCACAATTATAACAACCTTGCATATCCAAATTTTTGAAAAAGTTATATTTAGATTTAAAAAAAATATTGATTTTTTTTTTGGAAAATCCAATATCTTGAAAATGGGTTAATGATTTCTTTTTAATTGGATGTTAAATTGCTTTTTTATTAAACTCTAAAAATTGGTATAGCCAATTTTATTTTTAAAAATGTTCAAAAATTTGTATAGGAATACATTACATATAAAAAATTGATTTTTAAGAAAATCGCTTTACCGATTTTTAATTTTTTTTTTTTTCATAAATTCTTATTTATCAACAGATGGCATACTTTTTTTGTAGCCCTAACTGTTTTAGCTATTAAAATAACAAATTTATAGTAATAATTTATATTTACATTTGTTTTTTAAAACTTTTTTAATGATATCATAATGTTATGGAACCAATACATTATGTATGTTGTCAGTTTCTAGCTACGTTTAAGTTGTTAGCTACGATAGCAAGTTTGTGCGATCCAGTCGTGCCCAATTTGTGTTTGTAAATTGCAATTCCCACTGAAAGAAATAAACACTTTCGATTTGTAGATATAAGGGGGGTGAGTAGTTCTGCCACCACTTTCGATTTGATTTCTTTTTGTGGCATTTCAATATAATCACCTGTATACAAAATCATAGGTAGGTACTCGTATAAACTTACACAAATCATTATTTATTATAAACCTAGTGTATTGCAGGTCGCCTAAGGCACCCGTTGAACCCGATTATTATTAGTAGTAGATTGTAAGGCAACCGTTGAAATATTATGAACATACATAAGAACACTTTTAATTTAATGTTTATAAAAATTCAATTTAATGCTTTTTAATATGTTTTGCAAATTATGTATGCATATTATATTATTATGTATGCACACGTATATGTTTTATTATGTACATTGTAATAAAATAAATATATAATTTAATAATTAATTAATGATGAAGATGGAAGTTATTTGAGTGATTAAAAAAAGAAATTGACACAAAAATGTTTTTTTAATGAAGAACTTCTTGGTTTTCTGTGGTCATCCAGTAATGTTCTTTGCGGATTAGATCCAATAAAAACCATCACTTGATTTGCAATTCGTGATCGTGACAAAGCAACATAAAGTTGCACATGCGAAAATACTGGCGGCTCCAAATTTATGCTAACGTGATCAAATGATTGAACTTGTGCCTTGTTTGTTGTGATTGAGAAGGCAGGAATTATTGGGAATTTACGGCGTTTTAATGTAAATGGTAATGTTGTGTCGGTTGGAGCAAGATCAATCCTGGGAATTAAAACTAAATAACTGTGATTGCATTTTGAAATTATTTTAGCTCTTATCCCTTTTAGGTTGAGTAGGTTGCAGTTCGCCAAATGTGCCCATGGTGCATGTTATGTTATTTCATCTGAGTCAGGGCTGAGCGTAAATATTTATATATAATTTAGTTGAAAACCTAACCCTTCACTTAAAAAAAAAAAAGTTACTTCTAAAGATGTGGCAACCCTTAAAATGTTACCCAATTTATGGCTTTTTAAGACCTATTTACGTTTAGACAGATGGCCTTTGTTTTCTGATTTTTCTTTAGGAGCAGGAGTCTTTTTGACGATTTTAATTTACTATCTTACTTCTCGAAAATTGGGAACTCTAAAAATTTGAACCAATATTGGCCTACTCAAGGCCTACATTCCGACAAATCGCATGTATTTTTCTTAGCTTATTATCATAGCAGCGCTACCCAGTCAGTGAGTCAGGGATGAGCGTAAATATATTTTTAATTTGAAGAAAGGTATTTTTTTGTAAAAAAAGTTATTAATTTTTTTTTGTTGCAAGAAAGGTGTTTTCTTTTGTTAAAAAGTTAATTTGTTTTTGTAAAAAAATTTATTTTTTTTTTTTTTGTAAAAAGCTTTATTCTTATTTGTAAAAAGGTAATTTGTTTTGTAAAATAGTTATTTTTTTTTTTTGTAAGAAAGTTATTTTTTTTTTGTAAAAAAGTTAATTATTTTTTGTAAAAAAGTTTTTTTTTTTTTGTAAAATCGCATTGCAGCGGTAATACAGTCAGTGAGTCAGGGATGAGCGTAAATATTTATTTAAATTTTTCTCTCATGTAATAATTTATGTAATAAAACTAATCATACTTATTAAATTGGCCCTATCCATTTATAAAACAAAAAATAATGCCAACAATAATAAACACTGTATAAAGTTTAAAAGCATGTTAATATTTTGGCCAGGAGTTATACTAATAATTTGTAATATCTATAAATTTGTGTGGTATTAATAAATATGTATGTACGAATATTGCCGATTCAAGTGCCAAGAATTTGTTTTACTAAATGGAGACATTTTACTTTATTTATTCCACAGATGGGAAATTCCATTTATTGCCCACCGGCGAATTGCTTATACATAATCTGCAGGATAGTGATGAATCACAATCGTTTCGGTGCCGGAGCATGCATCGGCTTACTAGGCAGGTTGTGGTTAGTTCTCCAACTAGGCTACGGATTAATGGTAAGTTACTCTAATCATAAATGTGAATTTCACTGCACTTTACTCCTGGTCTTAGGTCTTTGTGTGTGTGTGTGAGTGATTGTGTGTATGGATGTGAATGTTTTAGAAATTTTGTGTCGTCCCTCGAACGGAAGCCAAACGTGATGGGCCTGGACCTAGATAATAGTTTTGAGTTAAAGTCCCCCTGTAGATTGCAGGCGATTATGTGCATTTGTAAGTGAAGTGTTTGTGTATTTCTGTGTGTGCCAAAGCACATTTGCGATAATAAATATCCTGGAACCAGGTCAACCTTGCATAGAGAGGATATATGGAGCAAGCAAATACATTCATAGAGGTAGGTTAGGTATACCTAACCTACGCAATACGCATGGTGTGCTTCTAGTTCTCTCGGTGGCAGCCTTTGGGTTTTGTAAAACTAGATACAGAGAGTTTGTTATTTGATGTAGCTTAAGTCTTAAGGTCAAATCTAGGAACAGATGGCTAAGGCATTTGTGAAATATTTTGAACAAAACAAAAATTCATCCTCATCCATCTCTTATATCTATATTATTGATTTCTTATATAGCCATTAATTAATCAGAGACTAAATCGAATCAAAGAACTATTCGAATCATCTTCATAATTCCAAATCACACACATAAATATATATGAATGTATAATAACATCAGGGATTTTGATTTCTCCCAGTTAAGTGTTATTTGTATGTGTGTATTCGTTTTGTATATACGTATCTATGTGTGTGAATGAGTTATTTGGTTTTGTTTGCACCTAGGGAGAGAAGTACCCTCCGCCTATCGCTTAAAAGGAGCATGATATAAAACTAAGTAGGCAAACAGATTGATTGATTTCGTGAGGTGAATTTTCTTCCGCATATTTTTGTTTTTCCTTTTTATTTTTATTCTATAAATAAAATTGATTGAGTCGATGGAACTGATATCCTTGTTTGTATAGTCAACATATAAGTCTCATGTTATCAATAAATCATTTATCAGCTTTTACATAGGGAGCCTTCTATATGATGTGAAATCAATTTGTGATATTGACGATGTAAAAAGAAAATAACAACTTAACGAGGAAAACAAGTCACATATCTATACAAACATTTGATACTTAACGCGCTTGAAGTTAATTCGTGAGAAATCACCATGAAGACGGCCAAAGGGAAACCTTTATGAGCGGTTAATGCCCTAATAAAGCTAAAGGGTAAATAATTTTACGTATGGCTAACCAGAAAAACTGGGAATAAAAGCCTTTATTGAGAAAGCTCTGATCTTGTGTGTGCTTGTAAACCGCTTGACTTATTATGTACTTCACGTGTTAGATACAGATTTTCTTAGTAAAAATGAATATTATAGAAAAAGTTTCCTACTTCTGACCGTAATAAATAAAGTATAAAATGCAGGACTGGATCGTTCCAACTTGCGTAGCTACGCATTAACGTATTGACGATGTTTAATAATGGTTCAGTAATGTTATGACATTGTCAACAAGAAAATTAAAAAAAAAAAGGAAAATCAAAAAATTAAATGTTTAAGATTTAATACGAAATTGCGCGTTAAGGCAAGTACATATCATCGCCCTTAAAGAAAACCAGCATAACTCAAAAAACTTCATTCTTTAGAAAATGAGTTTAAAGTTTTTTAATCATACAATTTACTATGAAAAGGAAAGATCTGTCAATTGGAACGAAGTCCATATAGCGGGATTCCAAAATGCTGCAGTTATGCCAGTTTGACAGAAAGATGGCGAATTTTTTTTATCGATAGGTATTATTAGTTCAAAAATCGTGTTTTTGAAGCAATGCCGGTTTTCTTAAACAGCGACGATATATACATACAGCATGAAGTACAGGTTCTTAATTTCTTAAATGGAGACCGCCATAACCTTAAAACGAATTGATGTACAGAGGTCGTAAATATTTCATTTTGTAGATAATTTTACAATCTACTGTTTTCAGACTTGTATATTAAACGATCATATTTTTTCTGCCACAATTTTTAATGAGAGGAGGGACTAAGAAATTTAAACATTTCCAAAAAATGGCATCTGTCAAGTATGATTGAAATATGGCTTTTGGGTAAAATTTGGAACGAAATATTATGTGAACGCCAAAATTTATTTGGCTAATTATCTGTCAAGTTATAAAATGTCAAAATCCATTGAAAAATTGCTATGATGGATGATGGATTGAAAAACCTTCCCAAATGATCATATTTATTTTTAAAATTATTATTAAAAAAACTGATTTTATGATGTAGATGAAGGCCAATCCATGTGATTTTGACACAACAGAAAAGCCTGTCAAAGCATACGTCAACGCATTGACAGTATTCTGTGTTTATGACCGCAGTACTTGACAGACTTTTTTTTGTTTTTTGTTTTATAATTAACACGCACTCAAGGGATTATGACTACCCTTTAAATGTTGGTTTAACACAGTGCGAGCATTTAGGAAACAGTAGGAGGATTTAGTAGGAGAAACCGATGTACATTCGTCTTAAGTGTCTAGGCATTAAAATGGGGAGGAAAAAAAGAGTCGGTTAAGGAATTCCACATTCGTGTCGTTCGGCAAAAGAAAGAATCTCTGTACTTAACTGAACGTCCGAAATTTGGCTCAAGGGTATACCGATGCGCATTCCCAGCGGCGCGAGTATTACGGTGAAATTTTTTTAGTGGGGGAATGCAACTCGCTATTTCACTTGAACATTGTTTAAAGAAGTAGCGATAAAACAGAGATAGGCAAGAGACGTTTCGACGATTTTCCAACGAAACAATTGTTTCGGAAATTGCTCTGTCACCTATCAGTCTTAAAGTTCTTCTCTGAATTCTGTCCAGTAGGTGCAAAGATGTTTTTGATGCACCAGACCAGATATGAGAATTGTATTCCAGTTTCGGACGTATGTAGGCCTTACAAATTGTGGCCAGATCAGAGAGGGAAAAAAAGTTTTTACATCGTCTTAGGAAACCTAAGCAATTGGCCGCATTTTTAGTTATATCCAGTATGTGGTCATTCCACAAAAGATGGTCAGTAATACACATACCAAGAATTGACAGCTTTTCTGTTTCCACGATGCAAGTGCCATCCATGAACAATGGCATTGGGGGAATACTCCGCTTTAAGGATAAACAACAGCTCTGCGTCTTGGAAGCATTAAATATAACACGATTTTTAATACCCCATCTAACGATGCCATTTAGATCGGAATTTAATGAGCTCAACATATATTGCCGTTGCATTTCCACATTCGAAGAACAAGGAATTGAATCAGAAAATGAATATGAAAAGCTGAGGGTGCTGTCATCAGCAAAACAGTTAAGTGGATTAGTAATTTCGGACAAAAGATCATTAATAAAAATGAGAAAAAGAGTCGGAGACAAAACAGAGCCTTGAGGGACACCAGCATTTATTTGACTAGCTTCAGACTTAAAGCCATCCAAAACAACTTGAATTGAACGGTCAGAGAGGTAATTACTAATCGAACGAATAAGAGATACATCAATACCAAACGCACTAATTTTTGATAGAAGAGCAGGATACCAGACTCTATCGAATGCCTTAGAAACATCAAGCGCAATAATCTTACTTTCTCCAAAACGATGTAAGGATTGGTTCCACTTTTCAGTGAGATATGCCATCAGATCACCAGTGGATCTATTACTGCGATTGACGGTTATTAAATAGATTATGTTCTTCAAGATATATCTTAAGCTGTTGATTGATCAGTGTTTCCATGACCTTGGACAAAAGGGACGTCAGTGCGATTGGCCGATAATTAGAGGGTGAAGAGGATGCGCCTTTTTTGGGGACTGGTTGGACGAACGCTGTTTTCCAACTTTTCGGGAAGTATCCTGTTGAATAGGAAAGATAGAAAAGTTTGCGCAGTTGTTTTGCCAATGTGGATGAACATCTCTTCAGAACAATGGGTGATATACCATCCGGGCCAGCAGATTTGTGAATATCGAGATCTTTTAATATTCTTGCAACTGCTCGGGTGCGAAAATAAATTGTTCCCATTGAAAAGTTTACATTTTCAAGAACCGGTGGATTCATGTCGCTATCGGGCAGAGAAGAATTTGCTACAAATAGTTCTACAAACAAATCAGCCTTATCTATGGAACCGGGAACCGACGAAGAGGTGGAATTCTTAATTTTCTTTACGAATGACCAAAAGTTTTTACTGCCTTTATTTTATTTATTAATTTTTTGTTCGTGAAAGAATTTGGTTCTTTGGATCCAAGCGTTACAAGCATTCCTTGCTTGAGACAGTAAGTCATTTTTAGGCAACTCGTTGAAGAATTGCGTTGACGTAAAAACAAAAACGAAGGCTTTTCTTTTTAAGGAGGGCTGGCCACGAGACGAGACTCTGAAATACTTTCGATTGTAGTTTGAATACGTGCAGAATAAAATAAATATTTAACTGAAATTGGATTTCTTAATTTATTAGACTCTCTGTAATTTTAGGTCCAAATATACAGTCTCGTATCGGTCTCGTCTCGGATGCTTAAAAGCCAGTCTCGTCTCGTCTCGGTCTCGTCATGCGAGACCGAGAATTTTCTTGTCTCGTTACCAGCCCTATTTTTAAGGCTCTCCCAAACCAACGCGGAACATTCGTTATGCAGGGCGAATCATTCACAATGATAACAAAAATTACAAATAAACTATGCTCAACAACAACAAAAACTGCCCGCCCCCGCCAAAGGCTGAGAAAGAAACCTTCTAGATATTTGATTTCGATATTACAAAATACAAACTATGCACCTATAAACCCCCATACTGCTTATACATACACTCCCAAAATTTGATGTCGGTAACTATTAGGTGTTACACATACAAAATACAGCATGATGACGAACTTAGCTGGTACTGTCATTAACAAAGAACATGCCATGAGAACCCAGTTCAAAAGGCAATAGCACAAGACGTTTCAACACTATCGCGGAAGAAAGGCAGGCGCAAAAACTCCTGGATGAAACAAATGCAACGACACCTGCATTTAGTTGGCCTCAGAAATGGAACAATCCAAAACCGGGAGGCCTGTCGACGTTTTCTAAGGTCAACCCGGCGAACCCCACAAGTGGAACCTTAGGTGAAGCAGTTGAGTGGGAGAGTTGTGGTCCCCGTCCAGATCATGACAATCGCCGGATAAATGAGGAAGAAGAAGAACTATTAAGTGTTATACGTGAAAAACAATAATTTTCGACAGTTTACGTTTTTTGAAGTATCAATATATTCTTAATGGTTTGGTTTGGTGAAATAAGCTGAGTTTATCCTGGCGGCGACAGGAAAACCCAAAAAGAGGTGCTAGAGATCCTCAACTACGAAGGTGACCAGATCCTGTTATTCAACTTTTAAAAAGAAATAAAATAAAAAGCGAAGCATTTTGATTTTAGTCCTTTTTTATATTATTATTAGTACAACTTTAAAAAAAAACACCATTTATTTTGTTTATATAATGTCAATCGGGCAGACGGCTTAGCCATGTTTTTTTCGATTTATGTAAAACTGATTGTAAAATTGCGTATTTTTGAGAAGAAAAATAAATCTATATATCTATCTATCTATCTATCTATCTATCTATCTATATATCTATCTATCTATCTTAATGGTTTGTCGTAGGAAAAAAACTGTAACAACTATTTTCTTACCCATGGTAAGATCTACAAATTTTGTTTAAAAAACTTTTCTATAGCAATTATTCTTTGGGAGTTATATGTGAAAAAGTAATATTTTCGGCATTCAAATTTGAATAACTAACAGCCATATTATTGAGTTTTTCAAAACTAGTTTAAAAGTAAAACTAGTTTTATGGAGATTTCAAATTGCAAGTTTTATACATATTGGTATTATTTATGAAAGTTTTGGTATCCCAGTTTCAATATTTTGAGTTTAAAATACCAAAACTTTAGTTAATAATACCGATTTGTCTAAATATTGGGACTTGAAACTTCTATTGAACTAGTTTTTCCGTAAAACTAGTTTTCAATCAAGTCAATAATATGGCTGTAAACAACTTGAATAAGCAGAAAAAGTACCTTGGTTAAGAAGCGAATCTGTCCTGAAAGCCTAAAGCGGATGACCTTCCAATCAGTAGAGAAACATGGTGAATTATCTGATGATGTTTCTATTAGATAACTGTCTTGTAGGTGCGGGTTCTCAAGTGCCAATTCTTAAGCTCTAGTGTGTTTTAAGGCCTCTAACATCCCTGGAACTGGTTAAAGCTTTGAAAATCTTTACTTATGAATGCTTGCAGTCTTCTGACCCTTCTGTTTACCAATAATGACTTTCAACTTCTAGACTGCTTTGCTTTTGTTCCTTTACTTAAATTGTTGATATCTCAAAATAAAATAAAATAAAATAATACCTTAATTGATAATTTGACCTGAAATTCAAGCTGAAACAAACACTCAAAAGCAAACATTTTACTTTCAAAAGGTCTTAAAAATCACTTGTCCCAGTTTCTCAAAGAAAAAATATAGGTGAAATACTTAACAACCATCTATCATTGGAAATTTGTATTTATTCACACTTTAAAACCTTCTTTATGTTCCAAAGTATACCAAATACCAACTACATGTCATCATTCTTCTCTCAGATTTCAAAGACCCATTTTGTTTTTTTGTTGATAAAGAACAACTACAAGATTTATGCTTTATTCTGGTACATGCTGAATGCCGAAACATAAGTTTATCCAACATTTTCCAGATTAAATTGAATCCATCTGTGTCACAAAAACCGACCCACAAATATTGTCTACGACGGTTCTCATATAGCTCTCACCATCATCACCAGCCAGAGCCACCATCATCATCTCAACATCTCGCATATACCTCGTATATACGAAAATGAAAACCGAAGGATATCTCCTGAACATAGTAGACAATATTAAATTACTCTCCTGTCATATAAGTAGAGCAATCCCACTTCTGAATTGAATAATTGCAGTGTGGTCCTGGTCATGTTAAATGTTTGCGCAACACTCGAAAACTACATTTCCCTATCTATTTTCCGAGTATATTAATTGTATGCGAGCGCACTTCGGATAAAGGATTTATGTACGATGCATTAAGTGCTCTGTTGCGTTGCTGCTTTGCCTTTCAACGTCTAAGTAGGTACATATACGAATTTGTGTGTGTTCTAGTTATCCTAACTCTTAAGTCTGTCTCCCGTCAAGAAATGTTCGTACATTGTTTTGAAGGGAGCGTGCAAACTCGCTTGGGGGTTATATTTTTGTTGTAAGTATTTGTATGATATATTGTCTTCTGACAATTTGGTGTATCTTTGCAATTTTGAGCGAGGTTTTATCTCTGCTAAGGACGCCTTTGGGTGTTTTTTTTTTTATTTACCCAAAACACAATGAGTGATAAAATTTTAATTTTATAAAATTCAAAAATGAATAATCCATTTTTCGTTATAGCTCACCGTGGCATCGTTTCACCCAGTGTGGTTGAACATACTTCACACGTAGCTGTGTCACAGGACGAAGGTGCTGTCTTACTGTGCGTAGCACAAGGATGCCCATCACCGGAGTATAGGTAAGTTCAAATGGATCTTATCTCGCTGACAGCTTTTAAGTTCCATAAATAAATTTAAGTGTAACGAAACCCTCAGATGACAGCAGCTTAATAATCATATCAGATTTTGTTAAGAGAAAGTTTTCATATAATTCAAGTATGAGTATTCAGCATGAATCCAGATTATATAAATGGTATCCTTTTTGTGGTTTAGACAATCAGGCTCCACATTTTATAAGCTTTTTAAAACTTTTCAACACAATTTACATAACTCAATCATTTGAATGAAACTGTTTACATGAGACTTTGACTATAAACGTCAAATTTTATTTTATGGAATTTGAATAAGAAAAAAAAAACTTTTGCCCAACTTTGAATGTGTGATAAGGAAGAATGTTGATGTTGAATATTATGTTAACCAAAAGAAGATCACGAATGAAAATCTGAATCAAATTATTAGATATGTACAATAGCTATACTGATTCAGGAGTAGATATTATGCCAACGAAAATGGGGTCTTTAAAAATAAAATGTGAGTATACGAGAGGCATAGAGAGAGGAAGATAAAGTTAACATTTTGAAGGAGGAATACATTTTCAAATAATTGAATGTATTGGTAATAAGTTGATTGAAAGCAAACAAAAACAAAACAACTTTACTGAATAAATTACGATAACTGACAGGTAGAAAATATTATTATACTACGCAATATGCAAATACGTTATATACATACTTATGTTCTTCTGTTATGAAGAACTTATGTAACTGAAATGCTTTTGACTTTAATAAAATGAATAATAATTAAACTGCTCGCCCTTGATACTGAACGTTAATTTCTGTCTTTACGTTGTTTCCGGTTGGTTGCATAATTTATTTAAATTTCTTTACATTTCATGATTCGAAAAAAGTTGTAAGATTATCGTAATCTTTCTAAAAAATTGTCATTTTAAAATTTAACTTTGATGGTTCATCAAAAAAAATAAAACTAACTGCCAATTTCTTGACAAAGTTCTTAGTTCATTTTAGAACTCAATCTACACTTGCGAGCAAAAAAACGGAATCACTCAAGTTTGCGTTTTAAAAACAACAATGGCGATGGATACAATATCTATAATTAATTGTTAGTGGGCTCGTTTTGAAGCTCGAATTTAAAAACATCAAATTAAGGGTAATATCCTAAAAATCCATTGGATAGTTTCCGCGCTATCCGCCTTTATAACAAAAATGACAAATTGTACTTGTTTAAATTAGGCAAGAGTTTGAAACATTGATAAGCAATAAATGCGCTTATAGTTGGTCTTTAGTGTTGATTGTGCTGTTAGAAGTGAATTTTATCATATCTTGACTTATCAGGCCTCCTAATCTTAGAAAATAATGGAGACCACGCCTGTAGAAGTTAGTCAAATTGTCACAGTACTGAAACAAGGAATAAGCCAATGTACTGTTTCCCGTCAGCTCGGTCTAAGCCAACCTTCCATATCAAAGATCTACGGAATCCCAAAATGTCCCGCCACGGGACCAAAATTAACTGCAACTCATCAACAAGTTCGAGTACGATTTTCACTTTGCACTACAATTGGGAAGTTGAGCAATGTAGGTGATTGATGAGTGCAGAGTTTGTCTCCAAGGAAGATAGGTCATCTGTTTACTCTGCCTCTATCCTATAGCTTCCATCATGACACATTCTGCACTCATCCGATAACGTAAATCGCCTTCATTACTTAACTTCCCAATCGTAGTGCAAAGTGAAAATCGAACTCGAACTTGTGGATGAGTTGTAGTTATTTTTGGTCCCGTGGCGGGACATTTTGGGATAAGGTCTGCTTCCTAAAGTCGTCTCCTAACTGTCCATTAACTTACGAGTCTTTATCATACCTGTCCCAGCTATTGTTGGACGTCAACGCTAGTCAAAGCACGATTTCGGAGAAACGCCATCACGATGAATCAGTCATAAAATCCGGTGGCACACATATCCTGGCCTTGACACTAACCTACGAGTTTGTGTAAACCTTCCGTAGATCTTTGATATGCAAGATTGGCTAAGACCGAGGTGACGGGAAACAGTACATTGGTTTATTCCTTGTTGCAGTATTGTGACAACTTGACTTACTTCTACAGGCGTCGTTTCCATTATATTCTAAGATTAGGAGGCCTAATAAGTCAAGATATGTTAAAATTCACTTTAAACAGCACAATCAACACCAAAGACACTATGGACGCATTTATTGCGTATCAATGTTTCAAACTCTTGCCTAATTTAAACAAGTACAATTTGTCATTTTTGTTATTGAGGCGGATAGCGCGGAAACTATCCAATGGATTTTTATGATTTTACACTTAATTTGATGTTTTAAATTCAAGCTTCAAAACGAGCCCACTAACAATTAATTATAGATATTGTATCCATCGCGATTGTTGTTTTTAGAAGGCAAACTTGAGTGAATCTTTTTTTTTGCTCGCGAGTGTAGTAACTTTCGTTTTATATTTAGAACTTAGTTTTAAAACTATGCAAATATTTAGGATCCGATCCTTTCTTCACTTCCTTAGAACTCGGTCTAAAATTATTTTAGAGTTTTGAGTACTTTAGTTCTCGGTTTAACGAAACAAAGTTCTAAGGAAGCACCCGGTCAAGATACATATATCACAGGTAATATCATTAGCATGTTCATTTTTCTTCAGTTCTGCGCATGTTGTCAAAATCAATAGTAAAAAAATTGAATTTCAAACAATCACAAAAAATTTGTTTTTGTTTACTGTGTAATTACACAAAGATCAGCCATCTTGAAATTTGGAAAGCTGCGCCTGATAATACCTAAGATATGTGTACTGTGGCACCCGGTAGCCTATTTTGACATGAATTTCTGAAATCCTATAAATAATTTTTCAATTTGTGTTGGCGGCTTGGCGGCAACCTATTTTGGCATACAATTCAATCGTTCTGTCTTAAATTTCAAATAAATTGTCAATTTCGTTGAACCCTTTTACAAGTTTTCTTTGTGTTGGTGTTATCTTTATCTTTATTTTTATATTTTTTATTCTTTTTTGTGGAAATTTGCTTCAAAGGATTTTTGAATTTTGTTGGTGATCGTGTGTAGAGTCCCAACGATTGCAGCTGACTTTTGGATTGAAATAATATCAAAATATATTGAGTGTCCTTGTGTGAAGTGCATCAAAAGTGCACTAATTTTCTGTTAATATAGTTAGTTATGGCAATTATATTTCTTTAAATTCCTGATTATGGACATGAGTGTTTGTTTTTTTGCACTTTTGATGCACTTTTGCTAATGCACACTTTACTTTTCTTCGTTGTTTTTGTTTACCTCAAAAATCCAGCTACAAGCTCAAAAGTCAAACCAAGAATTTAAAATTTATAGGCAACAAACCGTCAGCAAAAATAGCGATTATGGTTTTAATAATAATTAATAAGTCTCTCAAGTGCATATAGGCACTCTGATGTGTTGAGATATCCCTAATTGGTAGAGACACCAAAAACTGAAACTGAAGACTGAAAGAACTAGAAATTCCTGCAACATTTAGTATCTTTTGGTTTCCTTTTATACAAAAGAGATGTGTTCGTCTGCCAAACATGATATTTTGCGTTGCACAATTTTACCACCTCTTGCTCTATACCTACCTCTTATCCGAAATTACAGAAATGTCAACGAGGAATTTCCTTGGTGGCCTTGTCAAATTTATACCAAAGTTTTAATTTCATTTATTTTTATTGTCCCCAAATTCTTTTCAAAATCAAGTTATTTGAAGAAATAAAAATGTTTTTAAACTGAGTTCTAAGACACTAAACCCTCGAATTTGAGGGTCCAAATATAACAAAGTTCTATTTCAAACTAAAATCTAAATCGGAGTTCTAACGCGTTAGAACTTGGTGAAGAAATGATTTATAACTCAATAAGTTCTCATTGTTCGATAAACCGAGTTTTAGGGTTTAAAACTTTGTCAAGAAATTGGCCGTTAGGCTTATTTTAAAGAAATAAAAGAATAAATTCTTTGAAAGCTTATATTATTTTGTTTTATTTTTACCACAAAAAAAATGAAATTCAGCTCTTTAACCACTTCAATATTTTTTGTACAAACTAACGTTATAAAATAAATAAAATATCCATTAATAATATCAGAAGAATATGGAATAAAATGTTCAAACTTGTAGGTTGGTACTTAGGAAGAGGAAAGAGGCACAAGAACGACCACACTTAATTCTTCCTCAGACATTTCTAACTTTTTTGATATTTTTAAATTTGATACTTTTTGGAAACTTTCATGTACGAAATTCCATATTAAGCGGAAATAAAAACAATGGAGCAAAATTTTAGTCGGTTAGGTTTGATGTTTAAATCATTTTTAGTTTGATACAAATTTATTGATTGATTGCAAATTTTAACAATTTACTAAAGTTAAAATCACCAAATGAGTATTTTATCTTTTTAGCATCGTACTTATTCCAAATGAAATTTTGACGTTTATAACTGTGAAAATGACGTATTTTTGTGAATTTTTGCACCAGTTATCACTTTTTTGACCGTGTTTAGCTGGGTTTTATGAAGGAAATTAGTTAAGTATGCTACTAGTTAAAAAGTATTTAAAATTTTAAAAATATTATTAAATTGTTTTAAAATTAGTAAAAGGTTAAGTACATACAGTTTTGCACTAATGCAAACAAACATTTTCGAAATCCATTTGAAGAATTACGTTCAGTATGGGCAAATGAAATTTGGCGCTATGAAATATGGCCCAAACATAAAATGAAAAATGACCCCAAAAATGTATTAACGAAAACAACAAAAACAGAAATAATTATTCCTTCTTCGTGACCTTTTTTTAAAATAATATTTGAATCCTAAGTGATGGGCTTTAGGATTCAAATATTAAAACAAAACATATTTTAAAATTTATAAATTGGTGCCATTTTTCATGGTTTTGGGGACTTCTTTCATTTTGAATTTTGGGCTAAAATTTCATTATAAAAATTGGCCCCAAACTTTCATTCTTAAACAAAAAGGAAAATATTCCCCAAAAATTGTGCGATTTTTGTATACGATTATTAAACCAAATTTTAAAAGGGAGTTCTGAGACAGTGATTTTATAACTGTAAATAAATATAAGTTTATGACAAAACAAATTTTTAAAGGGGCTTTCTAAAAATTAGTTTTATATGTACAATTGAACATTGCCCAGGGAACTTAACCCTTTCGGTACGGATGTGGTACATTTCCATATAACTATTCTTTGTCTTATACCATTCCGTCCCGAAAGGATTAAATTGTTTGAAAATTTTAAAAATAAAATATGGTTGCCAACTTGTATGATTAATTTAAATACAATTCTAAAAAGAAATTGAATTACAAAAAAAAATACCTTTTTAACAACCCCAAAAAACTTATCTTCAGACAATTTTATATTTTACCAAATATATTATATTAGCTAATTCATAATTTTTTTCTATTAAAATCGTTAAAGCAGTTTTTTAGATAAAAATTGTTTTCATATTTGTGCCGATATTTTTTGAGCTAAAAAAACATAATTTTTCCGTCTAGGGAATCACTGAAAAGCCTAAAAAGTTTGAATAAAACCGATTATGCGGCTCAGGCTCTAGATCGAGGTACAGACAGACAGAAAGACTGAGAGACAAAATTGCGAGATCCATTTTTAAGCGTTCTCTGTCATTGTAATTTAAAATTATATTTTTATGTCGAGTTCCAAAAATGTCCCTATAGCACCTTTTGTATGTGTATCACCAGTCAAAATAAGGGTTTTATTTTAATAATTGTAACCTTGTTTTAAAGCCTGATACGCTGCTGCGAAATCCCATTTAAAAATGACAAAAGTTTAATAAAAAAGTTGATTAAAATCAAAATGTTTGTATTATAGGAGCTAACTGTTCTAGATGAGGTTAAATGATAGTTTGAATCAGTGGCGTAGCGTAAGGGGGGAACGGGGGGCATAGGCCCTGCGTGACACTTGCCAGGGCAGGGGCGGCAAAATCGGTGGCAAGAAATTAAACAAAATCCTTTATTCTTCAAATTAATTAATTTGTTGAGCCTAAAGAATCCAATTAAAAATTTCCCCAGTGGTAAAAACGCTTCATAGGCATAGTCAATAAGCGGACATTGATTATGTTTTACGTTGCTGAACAAAAATACCACATGGGGCAGCACCTTGCCAGGGGCGGCAAAATCAGCGACAAGAAATTAAAAAAAAATCCTGTATTCTTGAAATTAATTAATTTGGTGGACCCAAAGACTCCAATTCAAAATTTCCACAGTGGTAAAAATGCTTCACAGGCATAGTCAATAATCGGACATTGATTATGTTTTACGTTGTTGAACAAAAATACCACATGGGGCGGCACCTAGCCAGGGGCGGCAAAATCGGCGACAAGAAATTAAAAAAATTCTTTGTTCTTCAAATTATTTAATTTGGTGAGCCCAAAGAATCCAATACAAAATTTCAAGAAGCAAGATACTACTGAAGCAAGAAATGACTGAGGCCATTGATATCGAGTCAGTAATTAAAGAGTTTGCTGTAATTAAAAGCAGGAGAGTTCAGATGTAAACAAGTTCTCTTTTATAATCATATATATCATTTAAAAAAAATGAATTAAATAGGTTCCTACACACAAAGATACCTTTTTTAACTTAAATATCTTTTCCTTTTACATCAAAATTCTTTATTTAATTTATTTATTTTATTTAAAAATATATTTGTTTAATTTTATTTATTTATTTAATTCAGAAAAACAGCAACGAAATTAAATATTATTAATTTATGTGCAGTATAATGAAAACACTTATTAAAAAGAAAATTAATTAGAAAAATGTCGTATTATGTTTCTTTTTAGAATTTCAATTTAAATATTATTCAATATATTCCGACGTTACGTTGGTTCGCTGATTTTTTAAAGTGATTGGAAACTCGATAGATTTGTCGAATAAGAGTGGGTTGTTAATCCGGATGGAGATCAAACAATAGGAATTTGATCAATAAATGTATGTGCCACATAAATTACATGTTTTCAAAAATGCAGGGTAAACATTTTTCGACCTCGAAAATTCAGTTTTTAAAGTTTTCTGCCGCGAGCCAGTGTTTTTAAATATATAATAGGTAAGGATATCCCATGGCGACACATTTTTCAAAGTTTTTTTACCAGTTCAAAAGCTGTTATACAATTTTACTGTTTTGAATTCCTTTAATTTCTTTAAAATTTGTTTATTGGCCATGCAAATAGTTCAAGATAATTCTTTATTATGTACCTGTTCATGTAGCACCCTTGCATCCGCGGTAATGGAATCGCTTTATTACGATTTATTTTATAATTTATCATTAATTTCTTATTTTATTCAATCAAATACACATTAATATCATTTAATTGCCGTGGTTCATAGTTACTACTTTTTAAAGCTGAACAAAAATTCAGGGGGGGCGGCAAAAATTGGGTCTGTCCCGGGCGGCAAAAACCCACACTACGCCACTGGTTTGAATTGAATGTATAATATTGCAATGCTCTTTTCCAAATTTAAAGTGGTGCTGTTACTTTTTTGAATTAGATATTTCAACTCTAAGACTACGTTTAAATTTTGGAAGTAACTTCCTCTAAAACATTGGAACAGGTAGACATCAATCAATTTTAGGGCTAAACTTATCAGTGGTGAGTTAAACCAGAGTTAGTTAACTCCAAAAATAATCTTACAGTTTTCAATTCTGCATTCTGAATGCAGAAAGACTAAAAATCTTGGAAAACAAAACATCAGAAGCATATTTTGAGATAATCCAGAGTTAACGAATTACATTTTTAGAGTTAGGTCGGGTTTAACTTTAATCTGTCACTGAAAATCTGGTCCTTAAAAAGTTTTCTCTTTCAAAAATATTTATTTTTTAGGTTTAAAAATATGAACATTATTTGGAAAACGATTTTTATAATTTTATTGTGATATAAAAAAGATGAAGATGAAAGTGGTAAAATTTCTTAGTGTCCAATTTCTGAAAAAATGCTATATATGTATAATTATGTTCAAAAGACATAAGAAGGTGATTTTAAGGGAGAAGTCTAAATGTTAAAAACCCTCTTTCAATTTCATTCTTCACAATTTAGATTTCATGCAACTCATACCTAATGACATTTACTTTTTACGAAGTTGAGAATTAAAGTAACACAATTCCGCATTTTTTTTTTATATCGGACGCTAACGACCACTCGTGTCAAAAATCAGCTTTTAAGCTCTCGGTCTAGTTAAATTGATTTTTCATTTGAATAATATACATAATACGTTATGGAATACTGTTTGTGATCTATCAGCTATTAACAAGGACAAAACCAATCAAACTGTATGTTTGACATCCAGTATCCTGTTATAAGAGCTTTTATGAAAAATATTTTCAAGTCTTTAAATAAAATAAATATTCATTTATACAAACAAACATTCTATATAGCGATATAGTACTTCGTATGAAGATTCCTCCAAAAAAGAATAAAAGTTTATTTGAAAGTCAGTCAACCATCAGTAACTAATATACCAAATGAGAAGGTCAATTATTTCCCAGCTTATATAGCATCCGGTAACTCAACATCACGAAGAGTGCCTCCTCGTAAACATTCAATTGGGTTAAGATTTCAATAAAATAAGGTCGGAATTTAAGAGTGAAAATAATTCTATTGAATCCTCTATAAAGGTTTATTCTACTTATTCGACCAAATTGGGTGCAAAAAAAACTTTGAATACACACAATGTTAACAGATTAAAACATCTTCCAGGTGTAATTTAATTTTTTTCTTTCACAAAAAGGTGTTTTCTTCAGCCGCTCTTAGAAAACCAACAGAAGTCTTGGCCATACATTTATTCCAACAGATATATTTGTAATTCTTAGGGCGCATAGAGGGAGAGGGACAAACCCGACCTATATAAAAATATATTCATCTTTTATAGAATCGATTAATATATTCCAGTTCCATTCCGGCAACTTGGGGCAAATTTTCGTCCTAATTTTTTTTTTGTTTTTGCTCTTAGCTCAGATAAATTTTTAAAAAAATATTCTTTGTAAGCTGCCTGAAAGCGTTTAAATGAATGGCAGAATGGAAATGAACGAAAAAGAAAGAAATAAAAAAAAAAAAAAAACAGAAACGTGGTTCCAGGTTAATCAAACGCTTCAATAAATACAATCTGCCTCGAATCTGTTTCCATTTTTTTTTTGTATTCGTTGTCGTGCACTTCCTTTTTTCACAAATTTCTCATTCAAAATAGGTTGTGTCCGCTCTGCATCTGTTTAACTGTGTATGTGTGTGTGTGTTTGGGCTCGGGCGTTTATATGTATAATAGCAGGCTTTCCCACGTATATCATCCTGCAGCTGATGGGCTGGTTATTACTATACAAAGGTGTATGGAAATGGAAAATCCAAAAGCGAGGATTTGAAAATGGGGCACTTTCAAAAAAAAAAAAAACATCCCGGAAAGGACACGTAATACGGACTTGAATGCTTATTGAATTAAATAATAAAGCACACACAGGTGAACGATGGAAGTGTCCTGATCGGAAGTGCTGCTGGAGAAGGTGGGGTATGTGTGGTGTGGAAGTTATTTTTTCATCCTCGCAATTTTTATTTTATTTTTGAATTGAAGAAAATGTGTGTATTTATTTATTCATTATTAATTTTATTATTATTTCTTTTTGTGTGTGTGTTGTACCTGCCTGCTCTTCAATTAAGTATTCTGGCTCAGTTGCAGAGGATCAAAACGTTTGTCAATACAGAAAATATATGTACGTATGTATATGTGTATGTATATATGAATAGGTACCTCTGAAGCTTTTTTTTTCACTTTGTATATTTTGATTGGATCAAGGATTGTATGAAAAATGGAATGGAATTGGGGTTGGGGTGGGGGGTGAGTGAGTGTGTGCAGAAGTATACTGCACCCTCCGATTCACCTGTCACTGTGGATTTAAATTTAAGTATTATTTGATTGCATACGAGTGCTCATCTTCTCCGCCCTGCAAGTTTCATGTTATGTGCAGACACGATGTGATAACGAGTTGCAGTTTGTATAAATGTATGAGAGAGTGAGACGATCGCAATTTAATTAATGTCATTTCAATATTTAAACTTAAATAAATTCATCAGGTTGCCAGAGGAGATTTCATTTTTTGTAAGGATTTCTAGGATAAAATTTTATTTCTATAGCCATCCTTGTTAAGCTTATTTTTTGCTTTTAATTTATCTTCATGCGTGATGGAGAATGCTTGAAAGTTCAAATGTAACAAGTATTTTTAAATTGGGAAATGATTAAAATTGTCTACAAAATTGCTTACATTTCATATAAATTAAGAGTAAGGTATGTTCGATGAGGCTGTTCTGGATTGTCTGCACTTGTACTTGATTAAAATAGTCAGAAAAAAATACAACAATGTTGTGAAAACTTGTAAAATCAGTTGTCAATTTTATTTCTTCTAAAGAGTTTCGTCTTACGAAAAAATTTAGGGTTTTAATTAAAAATAACATAATGATTAAGGACATAAGCCCAATAAAGTGGTTTTAGCCTTGATATAAATGGATCTGTGCACTGGCGAATGTCAGAGACCTATATTACGGCGTTTTTCGTCTTTCTTAGGCCCAGTTTTTCAGTGTGAGATCATCCTAGTTTCAGAGTTAAACTCCATTTAACTCCTGAAACATGTTTTTCAGTCTGTTGTAATCTTGTAGTTAACTCTGAGTTAACCCTTCAAATTTGGTGGGTTAAATCTGGTTTAAATGTGCAGATGTTTTTGACAGATACTGGTATACATATACATATACATTTTACTAAATTTTTATATTTTTCGACACAATCAATCAAATTTTCTATTTCCTGAGTGGAAAAGTTTGATTTCGTTTAATCATTTTGTAAAATTAAAAAAAAAAAAACAAAATAGATTAAAACAACGGCTGTGGCTCACAGTTTTTTTTTTTTTTTGCATGAAAAACAAAAACAATTGTCAACCAAAATGTCAAAATCTATCGATTTCGATAGTTTTTCGACAACTGAATCGATAACTTTTCAGTGATACCATTTTCTAATTCTAATACCACTCCTGAGGTTAAAATTAAACCCCCACTGAAAAACTGGTTCATGAGTTAACTCTGAATTCAGGATTAACTAGCTCTGGGCTTAACTCGGAGTTAACTCAGCACTGAAAAACTGGGCCTTAGACTACCTCACTAAATTATCATCAACCGAAAAATTGTGTTATTTATTAAAAGCCCACGTAAAATACAACAACACTTCCATTTAGTCCCGTATTGTTGTTGTAATTCAAAAAAATATTTGTTTAATGAAGTTAAAAATGCACATAGAACCACGTCAAAAACTGAAAAAAAAACTTTTTTTAAAACTACCCGAATTTTTTTTCTATAGCGTACGCATCTGGCTTGCTTCAAATTCGCTACATAGCATTTTTATATGATTCCCTATAAAAAAATCGAATTTTTGTTATTGCTCATTTATAACAGAGATAGCTAGGTACTACATACAACAATTTTGGTTTTTCAAAATTTCTCAGAAACGGCTCAAACGATTTTAATTAAACTTCGTTTCTGTAATTGAGAGAAAACTGCATTACAGAATGTAACCAAAAATTGAATAAATCTACCATATCTTTTGGTTATTTTCACATACCATATTAAAAGTTTGACAAATATAGTTTAATTCAGCACACACGCCTTAGAAAGTACTGATATAATAAACACGAGAATTTCACAAAAAATAAAGTAAGTATTCAGAGACATGTACAATACATATATAATTTGTTTTATTTTTATTTTAACTATATTATTCTGGTTGATTTTTAAATGTGTGACAAAAAGATAGAGCTTGTAGGTTGAGTCAAGGCAAGAAATAAATCGTACACAGAGAAAAAAACACCGTAAAATCAAAGCAAGAAACTTTGATTCTAATATTTTTCGGAACGATTTGGCGCCAACGCCGAAAATTCTTAAATCAAAGTGGAGCGACTTTATTTCAAAGTGATTTCGTACTTAAAAACGAACTAGATTTTACTACGTTTATATGTTGATTTAAAGTGAAATCAAAGTTAAATCATAGTTCATCCATCTTTTAAAACAACATTTATCTACTTCGAATCAACGTAGATTGAACTTCGCTTGGTTAGGTATTGATTCAAAATGGCTACCCACGCCACGCTTCTTTGTTTAAATTTATGTAAGACAAAGACAAATGTATATTCATGCTCGATGCATTTCAATTTTGTGGTGAATCATTTATTTGTGACGCCTTAAAGTGAATAGTTTAATGCTATGAGTATTTCATAGTAATATATATAGGAAAAGTAATTAAATATTGTTTTTCGTTTATATGACAGTGAATTTTAAGTGCGCGTTTAATTTGTTCACAAAAGTAAGGGAGCTACCTCGAAAAACAACAACGCGCTCTCGAAATTCTTTATATTAAGCTTAAAAATACAAACAAATTGAGGTTTACTTAACTATGCAACGTAGTAGCCCGTAGCGTAATGGTTAGTGCGTTCGACTGTCACGCTGGAGGTCTGGGTTCGCTTCCCAGCCTCGTCCACCTAAAAACTAAAAAGTTTTTTTTCAGGGCTACTGCCTCTTGCGAGGAATTGACAAATCCTCCAAGAGTATCACTTGTCACGAATAAGTGCTTCTCGTCTAGCCGTTCGGATTCGGCATAAAATTGTAGGTTCCTTCCATTCCTGTCGAAAGGCGCACACAGGAATGGTTGCGAGTTGTTAGTCACTAGGCCCTGGTTCTTCATGAGCCGTTGTGCCACCCGATTTATATATTTTTTAACTATGCAACACTTTGATACTACGTTGATGACACTTTAAATGCCACAAAAGTGGATCGCAATGTAAAATGTGAATTTAAATGTAAAAATGAACACGTTTCACTTAGAAACAAGATTGAGCGCACTTTAAAGTTGGATCTCAATGTAAAAACGATAACCTTTCACTTTTAAACAACGTTGAACGGAATGTAAATGAACAAAAGTTGATTTCAATGAATAAATTAACATGTTTTACTTTGAAACTAGGTTGAATCTCTTGAAATTACGTCGCGTATTCAAATAAACATTGTTTCAACGTAAAAATAAAAATGCGCCACTTTATTTAAAATACTTTAGATCAAATACGGTCGTATTTACTTTTAGATCGCATTTTTTCCCTCAGTGTATTGGAACTAAGAAGTTTCCAGCTAAATGATCATTTCGGCAACTTGTTGGTTATCATCAACCTTGTTTTTTCTTTGTTTTACTAATAGTCTAACCTAAGGGCCCACAGCAATTTTGTGGGGTGAGAAGATAAGTCCATACTATTCATAATGCTAACATGAAAGTCTGGTATGTTGGGGTTGGGGCCTCTGTATGCAATACAGCATTTAAAATGCAGTGCATTGAAAATGCGGTGTAGGAACTTCAAAATCATATTTAATAAAAGATCCGAGTGCACACGACAAAGCTGCAAGACGCACTCAAAACTTCAATCTTTGAGTGCGTCTTGCAGACATTGGACCCACAGAAAATGTCTTAAACCTCATATTCATATCTAGGGCTCTCAGCTCTTTAGTTAAATACGATTTGAAAACAAAGGAAGTTTTTGCTCTCGTTCACACCCAAAAATTCCTGTGGGCAATTTCTAAAAGATGTTGGTTTCATTATTTTTTAATATCTTGAAAAGTAAAAGTAAAAGTTTGACTAAAAATTAAAAAGACCATTGAAATTTGAAAACAAAAAAATAACTTTAATACGAAGAATTTAAAAAAAAATTTGTTTTCAATTTTTTTTTTTTTCAAAATTTTATGTTTGAAAATTAATTTTTCAAAAACTGTTTACAAAAGTAACTTAATTTAAAAAGACAATTGAAGTAAGTATTTGTGGCTTTACAAAAAAGTATAAAACATGGTATTGTAAGTGTAACCGTTTTTTTAATAATTTATTTCTGTTTTAAGTCAATTTTTTTTTGAATATTGCCACTCCCGCCTAAACGGAAGGAAATACACCCCTCTCCCATACGATTTTTTTCTTGTTGTGACTCAACTTCACACTCTACCTTTTTATCACACCTTAGATGAATCACCCCGTATGCATATAGTCTACAACAATAGAAAATTTTAAATGGAAGGGGTATTAAGGTTTATTGAAAAAGCCTTAAACTTAATTTCGTTTGCTTATCCGATTTATTATTTTGGTATGCTCAACTTTATTATACAGTGAAACTTCCCTTCTAGGCGGATACCGACACACGGTGATAATACTTTTTTCCGTTAAGGGAGAAAATAATTAAATTGCATGCCTTTTCCTTTACTCTGAACTTCTGTGATCTTATCTACATTTTATTCCAAAATCTGTCAATTTTATTTTTGTATTTGAAATATGAAATTTTTGATTAAAATTGGGCAAACAAATTCTGTTCATAAGCTATTCCCTGACTTGAATAAATGTAATCATATTATACTTTCTAAAAAAAAAAAATAAGAACTTTTACAACGACCAACATCATGCACTAAAAATTTTCCATCAAAATTGTACGTTTGACTACATACAAAAATTAATCTCCTTCAAAAGCGCACATAATTTTCATCTAGGCATCATTTTTAAACAAAACAAAAAATAAAAATTGCATACCTTCCTACATAAAATAACATCAATTCAATATTTTTATTTTTCATCACTGCAAGCATTCATATACCTCTCTAAACACAAAAGCTTCTGATCAAGGATAAACGTGTCAGGCGGAAACAGTCAACCATTGCTTTAACACGTAGATACCGCTAAGCTTAACATTCGTTATGTTCTATTCATTCATTCAAAAAGCAAAAACGACAAGCAAAAAAAATATATTTTATTTCTCTCCCACAGTTTCTCTCTCCACTCCACACCTCTTCCTTTCTTTTTTATACTTTTCAATTTCAAGTTGGATTTTTCTATTCACAAAACTTCGTAATATTCTTTTGAAAATTACTACCTGAAATGTGCAGGTGATTGCACTTGAACTTCCGTTTCACAACGAATAAAAAAAAAATAAACAAGGATGTCATCTTGAAAAATGAGGGTCTTTTATTTTCTGGCTAAGAAGAAGAAAAACTAAATTTTTATAGGTGCATATTCCCAAAGAATGATTGCATCATTCGACATAAAGCGCAATGTAACTTAAGTGTGAAGACAGGTTAAGTGTGAATTCATTCTTAAATATCCGGTTTGAAATTAGATAAGATTTCTTTATTACACCTACATAGGTACATACAAATATAATATTAGCAGAAGGCAGTGGGGGCGTATTTGCGTTGAAAGATTAGCTTACTTTGTGAAACGATTTATATTAAAATAGGAGATTTCAGCAACTACATAGGTACACACAAATCATGACATGAGATTGAAATAAAGTGGCCGACTGGATCGCACGAACTTGCTCATCCGGCACAGGAAAGTAAGTAAGAAAGTAAGTTGAGCTTTTCCGACGTCTCCGAAATCAATGGTTAAAGCTGAAATATTGTTAAGATTAAGGATGTTGGAAATAAAATCATCTTTCATTTCTACGATTTTTTTCTGTGTGGACATTATCTGTTTTTGATTTTTTATAAGTTTACTAAATGATACAAAATTGCATGTTCATATGGGAAGATGTGGCGTGAAAAAAAGTCAAAACTACAGGGTGACGTCATTTGATTATTTTTTTGGTTACTTACATTTTTTAAGAATTAACTTTGAAGTTTATAATGGAAAGACCCAGCACAGGACAAAGAACCAAAGTTGTTTAATTTTATTTTAAAAGTCAGCATTCAATTATTCAGACACAAATATCATATATTGAAATTTCTTTCATGTTCGAATTTCGCCCAGTGCTCCAACAGTTTACCGATTGACCCATAATGTTTTCAGAAAACAAGGGTCTGTAGTGTGTGATCTTCGGCTTGCTGGAAGACCTCGTTCATTTCAAAATAACGCGATCATTGCTTGGGTGTAAATAAGTATTGTGAAAAACCCGAAACTTCCACCAGACGACGACGTTCTGATTTTTTTTTTTAATGCAGGAATAAGGGCGAGTTCGTAATCGCAGAAATCTGCGACAGATCTGCCGCATGTCTGCTAAGCTTCTGCGTATCGATTTTATTTTTCTTCTGCCCGCAGAAAGTAAGCAGGCGGCAGTTTTTAAAAAAAAAATGTTATCGTAAACATCGCAGCGCAGAAAATTATTTGTAAGAAATGGCGATTATTAAACAAAAAAAAAATTATTTTTAGATTAAATTTTCAGGCGGTAAAAGGTGATTTGGGAAATTTGGAAAAAAAATATGCTATGATAGACAAATATCTTGATGATATATGTATGTATGTATATACTTCAAAGCCATTTCATATACAGGGTGGGCCAAATACAAGTTTGCAATAAAATTGTTGTTGGCATAACATCGGTCCTTTACGGTTCCCAACTAAAAAAAAAGTTCAAAGTGGCCAAATCGCAGCTCCGAGGCGGCCAATTGACATCGCAAAGACGGCTGATAACACGATTTTAAAATTTGGTACGATCGATTGTGTTATGGGCTGTGTGGCATGGTACACCATCCTCCATGAACCGGATGTTGTCCAAATCCATGTCTTTAATTTTGGTAAGAAAAAATATTTGTTAACATAGCTCTGTAATGACCATTGTTGACCGAAACGTTGTACCCAGCCTCATTTTCGAAGAAAAATGGTACAATGATGAGCCTCCCATTGCCTATGTAAATGTTTTCCTGTTTTAATTTCAATTTTTTTTTTTCTGCACAAACTGCCCAACGCCGACTTGATTTCTGCGTACTTTTGATATTTACGAACACAAACTTTGCAGATCTAAGTTAGTCAGACGATTACGAATTCGCCCTTAAACCTAAAAATAAGACACATTTCTTAAAAAAAAAAACTTTAAACACTATTTCCGTTTATGGAAATATTTTGGCTACGACCAGAAATGTAATTTTCTTAAAAGTATACTTTATGCATTAAAGACATATGAAGTTTGATCAAAGAATTTTTTGAGAAATTTTGATAAAAAAAAATAGGAATTCTTATTACCAAAATCCAAATTTGTATTGATGAATGTATAGCACTCCTCTATTTATTTTCTTTATATGTACATCGTAACTTTGAAGTTCCGACCATAAGTATACTAAAGTTATGATTTTTTGAAGGAAAATAAATCGACTTAAAAATATTTGTTCAAACAGGATAAAGGGAATTTACCACTGGTAAACGATGAATGGACAATGAACAAAGCCGACAATTTTGCTTGATTTTTTCCGATTAATCTATAAAAACGATTTTTACAGTAAATAATTGTTTTTTTTTATTGATGTGTAGAGTGCAAAATAAAATTGATTCCATAAACGCACTTAAGAGTAATGAGTCGATATCTGGAGGTACTCAAAGATTGTACCTAAATCCACATTACTGTAAGATCAAATTTCTGTCCAAAAATCCAAAACTGTATAATCCCATCATCTCTGATTCTAATACTATACGCTTCCACCATCCAGTAAACCGAGATTTAGGTAATGAGATTTGTTTGGTGTTTGCACTGCACAAAAAGATCAAAAAGACGATTATGGCAAAACATTCAAATGGTGTTTCATTTTTTTGATATGAAATGAAAGTGAGATAGATATAGTTTTGATTACATTTCCATCTGTCAATAAACAAAAATGGCGTTTAAATGGGTCGGTTCCACAATTATTCTCCGAAAAAAAAAAGTTTGTTTGATTTGACAAACTAATGTTTCCAAGTAGATTTTAATGACTTTTATTTGAAATCTGCATTTGAGGAGATTAAAATTTGTATGGTAAATCTTCGAGATTTCAAGGTGATTTGTGATAATCTTGCTAAATCTCGGTTTAGTATCTAGTGGAAACGTAGCTCTAAAAATAAAAATAAATCGGGTGGCACAACGGCTCATAAAGAACCAGGGCCTAGTGACTAACAACTCGCAACCATTCCTGTGTGCGCCTTTCTAAAGGAATGGAACGGACCTACAATTTTATGCCGACTCCGAACGGCTAGACGAGAAGCACTTATTCGTGACAAGTGATACTCTTGGAGGATTTGTCAATTCCTCGCAAGAGACAGTAGCCCTGAAAAAAAACTTTTTAGTTTTTACGTGGACGAGGCTGGGAAGCGATGACAGTCGAACGCACTAACCATTACGCTACGGGCTACTACGGACGTAGCTCACTCCCGCTAAAAAGATTAAAATAAACGAAATCGAAATCATTCGAACGCTTTTTTACACTCAACCGGATAGAGCCTTTTACGGAAATTGAAATTTTCTCGAAATTACCCTCTACCCTTAGCTAAGGATTCACACATCAACAATTTAGACACACCTTTCACCGAATCCTTGAGTTAAAACTAAGGATCTACGTACGGCGTATATTTTATAAGAGAAATTTCAACTGATCGGTGGCCACGTGTTAACGTTAACCAATTTAAATGAAATTGTGCACAGATTTTGTTTTAATGAATATGATCACTTTCAACAACTTGCACAGAAGAAATTGAAACCTGTCTAAAATACATAAGCCCCAACCTAATACATATCAGATAAATTATTAACACAATGTTCTCAAATAAAAACCCATAACAACAAAATATTTTAAAATTTTGTATGGAAAATAATTAAAAATGACAGCAATTCTTTAATTAGTCTACGAAAGATAGAAAATTTAATATAGGCAAGTGGGAACAAATTAATTCATGAAATTTTATTGCTGGTATTGACGAAGAATTTTATCCTCAACAACATATCCAAAGTCCCCCAAAATCCCCGCATTGGCTTTTTGTATAGCCGCATTTAAAGTGGTGGAATACGACACATGTTTTTATGGTACTTTTTAACGCTGATTCTAAAAGAGACTAAAATTGGATGATGGAATGATTACTTTTTTTTAAGTACAACAAGTAAAGCATTACCCAAACCATTTATACATAATGGGATATTAATGTTCCATTTGTCATGTTTAGTAGTAGCCCGTAGCTTAATGGTTAGTGCGTTCGACAATGTCATGCTGGAGGTCTGGGTTCGCTTCCCAGCCTCGTCCACCTAAAAACTAAAAAGATTTTTTTTCAGGGCTACTGCCTCTTGCGAGGAATTGACAAATCCTCCAAGAGTATCACTTGTCACGAATAAGTGCTTCTCGTCTAGCCGTTCGGATTCGGCATAAAATTGTAGGTCCCTTCCATTCCTGGCGACAGGCGCACACAGGAATGGTTGCGAGTTGTTAGCCACTAGGCCCTGGTTCTTCACGAGCCGTTGTGCCAACCAATTTATTTTTTTTTTTTTGTCATGTTTACCAAGAATCAAAAGAGTCTCCAAAAATATCTGTGGCAAAAGGGTGTCTTCTTGAGGCCGAGATGTTACAGCGTCATTATTACCATAACATCTATGAATAAGTTTTGACACTGATGAAATTTGCTAAAAATATTAAATATGTCATGGTTTCCAGGTATCAGAAGAGTCCATTAAAATATCTTGATCCAAAGAGTTTTTTTTTTGAGAGTTCATGTTTGACCTGCCCTATACGAAGCAAAATGTAAGGTCTTACGAAAAATTGTATTTTCGTTTAATCGAGATAGTACATATGACATACGATATGTGATTTATAGGTATTTTTTAACACCGAATCTAATAAAAAAAAAGCCAATATAATACAGGCACCCTAAGAAAAGTTAGATTAATTTTAATGCAAAAATGACAGTTTTTTCGGTAAGCAGGTCAAATATTGCAACCCAAAAAAAACACCCTTGGACCTTAGATATTTGTATAGACTCTTTTGATCCTTGGGTGCCAATAAAAGTTTAATATTTTTAGCAAGTGTCAAAATTTGTTCATGGATGTTATGGTAATAATCACTCACTTGCATCTCTCCGTCAAAAAAAAAATACCCTTTAAGCACAGATATTTTTGGGGGCTCTTTTGATTCTTGGTAAACATGCCAAATGAAACATTTTGGGTAATATTTTACTTGTTATACTTAAAAAAAAGTCATCTTCCATAAAAAGGACTTTAACTTTCTACAGGATACATGTATCTTTTCAGTTTTGGTCTCTTTAGAATCAGAGTTGAAAAGCACCCTAAAAACATGTGTTATGTTATTAGATTGTGTTATAACAAGTGTTTCAGATTGATAAACTCCCGCCTCCCCCCCCCCCTCACCAACCTCTTTAAATTCGTCTATACAAAATGCCAATGCGGGGATTTTGGGGGACTTTGGATATGTTGTTGAGGATAAAATTTTGCGTCGATACCAGCAGTACAATTTCATGAATTAATTTGTTCACAGTCAGATCCTATATTTCTTAGACTAAATGAATAATGAAACTGAAGAATCAAAAAGGCTTATACAAAAAAGAATATCTATGTATTAACAATTTTATTCGTAAAATCTATAGACTTTTACACTCATCATTCTTGGCTATTTTTAAACTCGCTCCTTTTTTTAATTCAATGTTCTAAAAAAATTGAAATATAATCGCAAATAAAAAATGTTGTATTTTCAATGATTTCACTTTGCTATAGCTATGTACCTAATTTGATTAGTGTATTACCTTGACATGATAGTATCTTCACTGGGTTGTAAAATTTTCAATCTAAAGTCATAGCTAAAAGAAAAATTCATAAAATTCCTTTAAAAAAAAAAGAGTTGAAAAATTCCACATCAAATAGCCAAAGGTAAGTTATTGGCCTTATTTTTAAAACAACGTTTACCTTAGCCTACCTATACATTTATGCATATTTGCAGCGATACAATGTTCACGGGGTTAAAGTTGCAATGGGAAAATGCAAAAGAAAATTGATAACAAGTAAAAAAAAGAACAGCAACAACAAAATATATCTGCAACACGCGATTCTTCTTTATTCGACCATGAACACGACCAAGACCCAGATGCATTTATTCGAAAGGATAAAATTTGCATAAATTTTCTCCTCTCGAGTTCAAATCTCATAGGCGCGCATAGTATACAAAAATGCGCCTATATCATCAAGGCACAAATAGGTATAATGTATGTGAGAATGAACCGACAACAACAACGAACAAAAAAATTACGTTTTTAATCGAAATGAAAAAGACAACAGTGCGGGCCGCCGCCCTTGTCCGTGGTGGGTGCACTCAATGCATTCATTTTTTTTATTAAACAAAAAAAATAATAATAAAAAAAATTAAAACAAAAAAAAAATTGTAGCTGGGATAATGGGAATCCCATTTTATCCTTTTAACTGTGGGAGGATGAACATGAATATAAAAAGCAAACAAAGGCAAGCAAATATCCATACTCATTCCCTTTCGCATAAAGTAGGATATATGTGGCAAGCGTATCAACAGGATACGTTCATTCCTAGATATACACAGACACATATATATGTAGGAGCGTGTATGTGAGGCGAAAAAATCTTCCCGAACGTACTTCGAAACTAACAATAAAAAATTCTTAATTTAGCTTTGTTTTTTTTTTTATTTTTATTTCTTTGAAATGATGGTGTTGGGTTAAGGTGGCTCAATGTTTGATGGTTCTGTGCACCCACATTTTGGATGATGATAGGTACGTGTTGACGTTAGTTCACGAAAATGGAGGACTTAAAGCCGCGGAAGCTCGCCTCTCTGAATATTAATAGTAATACTATACGCTCTGGCAACGTTGCTCGTCGGCGTCATCGTTGGTCGGATACGCACCGCACATACGATAAAATCCATTCCCCCTATCTACCTAGCAAGAACGTGACATGAAGAATATCCTTATGATCCTTTTGCCTAGCCCAACTTCACATAGTGTCTCGTTAATGTGAATCCATAGTTGGGACACGAAAGCAACAATAAGCTAAGAGCATGGCTTGTTAGAATGGAATGATGATACTGTGTTGCTGTTCAGTGCTCCAGCTCGTGCTGCTACTGGTTCTGAAGCTCCTGCTTTTGATGGAGATGCTGATGATAATAATTATTATGATGATGAAATATAAGCAGAGTGCAAAAACACAACACAACCAAAGTGTATGAGTATTAGTGTGTGTGTGTTGGTGAATATGGATTTAAGTATTCACGTTGAGAGTAATTAATGACAATGATTATGGTTTTTTTTGTCCATGCAGTTCAAACGGAGTCTTCTTGCAGCAGTTTTTAACGCTATACCATCTGCTTCCCAGACTCGATGAAGTTGCAATGATGATACCTATAAATTGCTTTTTTCCATTCTGTGCAATGTTGCCACGTTCTTAAAATTTCTACAATTGAGATTGCATTGTAGCTTCGGCTCAGGGTTTACTGACTCAAATTAGTTTTCTCGTCCACACAATATTAATAATCCTCCGAAAGTTCATTGAAATATCGCTTTGATCTGAATGTAAGACTGCTACAGTTTCCTTATGCGGCAAAGTCATGCAGTTGATTCCTATGCAGTTTTTCAATTGCTAAATGCTACTTCTTTTGTATTTCACGGTTTAATGTCTCGGTTTGTCAATGAATTCCGAATTGAAATTTAATTTCACTAAGTACAAGCACATAATAAAATACATACGAGTATATAAATATATTAATAGGTAGGCAGTACAGAATCTTATATTTTAAGTCTAGAAAGAAACTAGAGATATGACTCATAAGTTTGTTCCTAACTGAGAAATCACTGAGAAAATAAAAAAATAAATAGTCTTGAAAACCGATTATTCCAATTTAAAAAAAAAAATTTAGTTTGCTATTTATATGTAATTTTTCGTTCGGTAGTAGCCCGTAGCGTAATGGTTAGTGCGTTCAACTGTCACGCTGAAGGTCTGGGTTCGCTTCCCAGCCTCGTCCACCTGAAAACTAAAAAAAAGGTTTTTTTCAGGGCTACTGCCTCTTGCGAGGAATTGACAAATCCTCCAAGAGTATCACTTGTGCTTCTCGTCTATCCGTTCGGATTCGGCATAAAATTGTAGGTCCCTTCCATTCCTGTCGACAGGCGCACACAGGAATGGTTGCGAGTTGTTAGTCACTAGGCCCTGGTTCTTCATGAGCTGTTGTGCCACCCGATTTATTTATTTTATTTTCGTTCGGAATTTCGATTTGGGAAATTTTTCAATAGCACAGGTATATCTTACCTCATATTATTGTTGAAAAAAAATCGTACACCTATAACATTAAGTGAGTACGTTGTATACACCATGAGAATAAAAATAGTCCATACAAATATTTGCGTTCTTTAGCAATTTAAGTATCTTTTAAATTATCTTTTTCTAGGGATGACTTTTTTCAAAGGAACGGGTAATTTTAACGGAAAATGGAATGGATGATGTATTGAATAAATTTTCCATATAAATGTTTTCATTAGGATCAAAATCATAAATCAAAAGTCTCCATATTAATAAAAAAAAAAGTAAAAGTGTGCTTCTTTGAAAGGTAGGGGAATAAATGTGATGTTTAACAAACAAAAATTACACGTGAAAAAATACTAGATGCTAATTGAAATTAGATACAAATTAATTTTTCGTACATAATTTAATGGGAATTCTTAAAATTTTACCGCGGCTAAATGCCAACCAACCAACTACATCTTGAAGACGGGATCAGAACCCCAATGATTATAAAGTCAACCAACTTTTAGATTGAATTTGTTTGACATGTATTTTATATTTTATAATCCTTTAAATTTAAGCCAAAGTATAAGATTAGGCTCCCTATTTGCCAATAAATGTACCTATATAAAAAAAAAAATTCCAATTACTTTTGAAGTGACATATTTAAGGTTGTAGGTATGACTGGAACATTATATTATGGCACTTGGTAGATAGACTCTCAAAATTTCAATTTATCACCAACATTTAAAACTTTAAACTTTGCATGCTTCAGAGGGTTTTTTATTAAGGCATTTTAAGTCCAATTACATTTTTCAAAAGGTAAATGTCCATACTTTTTAACAATATAAACATATACATTTACACTTAAAACATATTGTTGATTTTTTAGATTTAATCTAAAAATCATAAATTTTTTTGAAGAAAAACTTGTTTGGGCGCGTTGAGAGTGAAATTTCAAGGTTGAATTTTTGTGAAACAAAAAATGTTACGCCACATGTGCAACGCTGCTATCATTGATTAGTTAAGTGGTGGGAGGTAGAGAAAAAGTAAAAATTTTTATTGATAGGCTAATATAAATTTTATAGTGCAATAAGTTTGGATTTTTTGATAATCTATGTTATTGTAGCAGATAAAAGGGAAACTGTCCTTTTATTTCTATTTTCTAATTTCGTTAATTAGAATGCCATAGTTTTGAAATTTATTTGGTAAATAGATAATGAAATTCTAAGAATCTTACTGGATTAAGTTTTCTTATCTATCTCCTATTGATATGGAGATATAAATTGTTTTAAACATATTGGGGCATATTCATAGTCAATTTAGACCTGGGTCTAAGTTAAACATAGCTTTGGTTGAATTTTCCGACGTTGATTCTATTTTTGTAAGGTTATCATTTCAAAATATTTGAAGATATTTGTGTAGTATACCAAGTTAGTTATCTTATAAAAATATAAAACCAACAATTTGTAATTAAAATCGGTCAGTATTCATTGAGCCAAAATTGTCTTAAACTGTAGTTTATTTAAACCTGGTCTATCTGCGACTATGAATATGCCCCATTATCTCAAGAAAGACTAATTTCCAAAAATTGATTGATTGATAAACTGATTTATATCTTTTAAATGTTCACTTTTTTACATTTAATTTTCACCATTATTATTTAATTTTCAAGTTAACAACCCCCATCGATCATTTTGATATAGAACACATAGCTGAGTCTTACGCATATAAGCTTAATATCCCTATACAAATCGAGATTTTAAGATCGCCAAAGAAGTTTCACTTCTGCCACGAGTACTGAGTTACACGCGCTCTTTTTTTGCGTAAGTTAAACTTTGAAGAACGGTTGAGAATTTCTTTTTTATTTTTGTTCAATTTTAATGTTCTTTTATGTTGAGCCGAATGTCATCATCGAAATCATTTATAAAAATTGGTCAGAAACTGTGGATTTTATAAAACATAAAAACATACATGACATATCAGAAAAAAATAGTGTGCTTTCTGAAAAATACCAAATAGTTTTTATTACAAAGAAAATGCATTTAAAATTATTAACAAAATAAAATAAAAAAGAAAACAAATTCTAGAAAATTTGAATATTTGAATAAAACGAATACAAAATTATTCTAACGGTTTCGCTAATTTTTTTTTTGTCAACTGTTGACACTTTCTAATGGTCAATAGCTCAGACGTAGTCTTTTATTCGATATTAATCAAATATTCAAATATTCTTGAATTTATTTTTTGTTTTATTTTATTTTGTTAACTATTTTAAATGTATTTTTTTGTAAGAAAAAAATTAGAAATTTTTAAGATAACGAATTGGGATTTCATAATAAAAAAGAAAAAAATGATAGTTTTTTAACGTCTGCACAAAAAATAATATCAAACTAAAAAAAAAAAACGAAATAAAAATGTAAAATAAATTCATGAATCAGTTGTATTTTGTCAAAGAACCGTTTTCAGTCGAAAAAGAGGCGAACACGAAAAAGTTACCTGTTAAGATTTTCGACTTAAAATCAGTTCAGGAACCCATGGTTTTCGTCTGGGCCATTGACGTTGGGACACCCTGTATAATTTGAGTTATTTAATTTGGTGAATTTGGTAGACGAATAAAAGACTGCCTTTTTTTATACTTGCCAAGTTAGAAGTCTCTGAATTTCATTTTTTTTAAACTAATATGAAAAAATTAAATTCTTTGTTATCATGAATCATACGACAATATTGTTGTTATATTCAATACATTCTTATTTCCAATTGTTCTATTTAATTGCATTTATCCTCTACTCTCGAACATATTGTTAAAGTTGATATAAAAAAACAAAACGGTTTAAATTGGTAAATTTGAAACACTCAATAATTTGAGCCGGAAATTTATCGCAGATCAAAAAATAGGAAAAAGATTGAAACTGGGTTTGAAGAAGAAGATTGTACATGTACATCTGTGACAAATAAATGGTTTGTTGACAAAATTTACTTCGCGTTGTGACATATTATCAAATACAGTGAAAAATCGGTTAAGACTAACATTTTATCAACGATTTCCTTGAAATTAAAACCAAATATTGGGATTATTTGAAGCAAATTTTGATGAAAAAATACAAAATTTTGGGAACCCCTAGAAATGTTGTTAACAAAATAGTTAACCCTTTTAAGTAACCACAAAAGTAGTGAAATTTGTTTTAAATCATTTTTAGGAACGTTTAAGCCAGTGCGAAGAAAATAACGGAAAATTTAAATTTTTCCCAACTATTTAAGAAAATCCTAAAACTGAAAGATCTATAGGTATCGTGAAAAGTAAAACCATTACCTGGTTCGTATTATCAAGTCTAAAAAAATTATTTAATATAAATTAATAAAATATTAAATAACACAGTTTTTGTTAGAATATTGCTTTAGGAGTACAAAAATTTAAAGTTTTTTCTAGATGGTGGACGAATTGAAAAACTCTGTATACCTACCCAAACAACACAAATTCCAAACCACCATCATTTTTCTAATTGCTTATGACAATTTGACTGAACTAGAATAAATTGTTGTTTCAATATTTGTATTTTTATTTAGGGTGTGGATGGGTGATACAAGTGGGTGATAGTAGTGACAAATGGTTTTCTATTTTTTTTTTTTTTTCAATAACTCATTTGTAGGTAGAATTTTAGCTTTAAAATTTTACTTTTACTATTCTGTCTTCTCACACTAAAAAAATGCTTTTCAAAAGTCTACTTATCTAATCATATAAGCAAAACTTTGTTTGTCAAGTGTTTTTTTTTTATAAATGTTAACCATATTTTTGAGTAATTGGGCTTTAAATAAAATAACAAAGTCAAACAAACTTTAAGGGCATCTGTTGCTGGATACAAAAATAATATGGTATTTTGATAACATTTTTAAAAAAATTTCACTAAATCTTTAAGTTTAAGTGTATTTAAATAAGATAATAATAACATTTTTCGAAAACCATCATTGGAAAAAATAAATATCGTTTGTTTTGACTATACTAAGTTTAAGCTTCCTATGCTAATAACGGGTGATTTTTTAGCTGGTTTGTTTTGGCAACACTGGTTTTGACAGCTGACGTGTGTTTAGTACCTTGTGTCACTATCAAACAGCTTCAGTTTGGTTTGCAATTTAACCATGGATCGTCTTACAAATGAACAACGCTTGCAAATTATTGAATTTTACTATCAAAATTCGTGCTCGGTTCGAAATGTTCATCACGCGCTGCTTCCATTTTATGGTCGGCATTCTCGACCTTCTGAGCAGTCTATTCGGAAGATTGTGACCAAATTTCGCACCAAATTTACTTTGTTGGACATTAAACCACCAACACGTTTACGTACTGTGCGTAGTGAAGAAAATATTGCGGCCGTATCAGCTAGTGTGACAGAAGACCGCGAAATGTCGATTCGGCGCCGTTCCCAGCAGTTAAGCCTTTGTTACAGCACTACGTGGAAAATTTTGCGGAAGGATTTGGGCGTAAAGCCTTTTAAGATACAGCTGGTGCAAGAACTAAAGCCAGCCGACCTACCACAACGCCGAATTTTTGGTGAATGGGCTCTTGGAAAGCTGGCCGAGGATCCGCTTTTTTATCGAAAAATTGTGTTCAGCGATGAGGCTCATTTTTGGTTGAATGGGTACGTAAATAAGCAAAATTGCCGCATTTGGAGTGAAGATCAGCCAGAAGCATTGCAACAGTTACCAATGTATCCCGAAAAAGCCACTATTTGGTGCGGTTTATGGGCCGGCGGCATTATTGGGCCATATTTCTTCAAAGATGATGCGAATCGCAGCGTTACTGTCAATGGTGAACGCTACCGAGCGATGATAACAAACTTTTTTTTGCCCGAAATGGAAGTTCTTGACTTGCATGATATGTGGTTTCAACAAGACAGTGCCACATGCCACACAGCACGCGAAACAATGGCGCAATTGCGAGGCGAGTTTGGTGAACAGTTAATTTCACGTTTCGGGCCGGTCAATTGGCCGCCTAGATCGTGTGATTTGACACCATTAGACTATTTTTTGTGGGGGTATGTCAAGGCTAATGTCTATAGGGACAAGCCCGCTTCGATTGACGCACTGGAAGCCAACATCCATGCATTCATTCGTGAGATACCGGCCGATATGTGTGAAAGAGTATGCCAAAATTGGACTCAGCGGATGGGCTACCTGAGACGCAGCCGCGGTCAACATTTGCATGAAATTATCTTTAAACATTAAATTGCAAGGTTCAAACTATCGATTCAAATAAATATTTCATTCATTTTTTTGAATCTTTTGTGTTTTTTTTTTTTAAAGTTTTAAGCCTCTTAAAAAATCACCCATTACTTTTTTAAGAGAATTTGTTAATGAGAGATTCATATTCAGCTTTTGTCATTTTTGAGGTCTTTTGACCCCAAACTATGTTGAACTTTTTGAATAGTTCATAATTTCATACCATTCCCTAAAATTATGTTCTCAAAATCCTTGAGTGAATACTTATTTTCCAAAGTCCTAATTGTTTATGTAAGATGCATTTATAAATACTGTGCGGAAAGCAAACAAAAAAAAAACATTCCTCATAATTGTTTCTTTTTTTTCAAAATTGAGCTAATTATGATACATAAACTTTTACTTGGCAACCCTGCTGGGTTCAGTATAACTAGATATACTATTACTTCTCCGCTGAGAAAAGTTGTATAATATAAATGTGTACAGTATATCCATGATCATCGTCTGGCTGTAGCTCCGGTTTCCCACACTCGACACATGCATATAAATACGTAGGAGCTGTACTGGTTCGAGGATTCCCACAAATCATGGCTGAATATTTCCCTGCTCCTAAAAATGATTTTTTTTTCCATTGCTTTTTCTTTTTCCTTGTATATTATATTTTATGCAATTTTTCATTTGAATCCTTTACCACCACACCAGTTCGTCTGCATACTAATTGTATGGGGCCGGGCCGTTTGGATGGATCCCTTAAAGGATTTTTCTCTGTTTTTCTTCTAGTGTGTTTTTTTTTTATTTATTTTTTTCTCGGTTTGTTGGTATCCCAGGGATGACGGTTTGGTTGGGTTTGGTTATTACCTTTTACGCGAGTAAAGGAACAAATATATATTCTCCAACATAAAATTATTGCTATAATTAAAAGAAAAAGAGGAAAAACCAAAAACCATAAACACAATCACATATATCACGGTGAGAGCCGCGGTATGGGTATCGTATAATATGTGCAATGGTATAGTTGTATAGTTTTAAAGGACACACTCTATATCAACCGTACGTACATATATATAGAGTGCATAATGTATTAAGGGATTTAAATGAATGGCGGCATCCTAGCCGAATAGTACGAGTATAGGGACAGGGAGCACTGTACGAGTACAATATGTTTTCAAGCTAAGAGAGATGCCAATATAGCGACGACACGGTGACGACGATGTTGTCGGACAGACAGACGAGGAGTTTTTCTTTTTTTTTGTATTATATACGGCAGCAAGATAGTGGCAGCAGCAGTTGGAGTATAACCGCGGAAGCTTTATATTAATTTGTGGTCCTCTATGGGACTATTATTATTTCAAATGCAACGTATGCTCGTATCCCTATATGTATATGGTTTGTTTGAAGTCATTCATAAATATTCTTCTGTCTGTGCCCAAGGTTCTTATATAGAACTTTTGTTGCGAACGTGCTTTTACAATCATAACGGATTTACCATGGAACAGGATACGAGTAGGTTTGTTTCTTTTAAATGCCACTTTGCTTTCAGAACAACGAAAATGTTCATAAGTGGTAATTTTTTCTGAAGTTGACAACGTACGTTTTAACTTTCTTAGTAATTTAGTCGAAGAGGTATTGTAAGACATGATGAAGTTACTTACTATGTATGTGTATAAGAGGCTTGATCTGGTTTTATAACTATAGTTGGGTTAGATAGATGACTGTGGAGAACCACCTTGCATTAAGTAGTTTTGGAAGAATTTCAACTTCAACAAAATTAAGAAGCCGATTGTTTTTTTTAAGTTCAATTAAGTCCGCAATGACTTACTACATATGTTTTATACGCTGGCTGTTTTTTTAAATTTTGTAATCAGTTGAGTAATTAGATTTCTTACCTGCTCTCTGTAGGGCAAGTATTGGCTTTGTGTTAACAAGGAGATGTTATAATTTATATAACAATAATTAATTCTTCTGACGACGATGACTTTCTTTTTCGAAAAAGAAAGTGAATTTCTGGCAAATAACACCACAAGTCAGCAAACTTAGATCGTGAATTTTTGGCAAATAACATCACAAGTCGGCAAATTAAAGCCTGATGATGGTTTATGAAACCGAAACACGTCGCTTCTAATAATAAAAAATCATAAATGTTGTGAATAATTTTCAATTTATTAAATAAATTTAAATTATCTTATTAAAAATAACTCTCTTCATAACAAAAACACAACATGGAGACTGCAACACAAATAAAAATACGTCTTTTGTCTATAATACTCGGTTTGAGTCATTGATGACACACTGGTACTGTACTGCACATATTACTGTTCCAACAGTTTTTTTTTAAAGTACAGATTGGAACTTATGATATTGATATGAGTACAAAAAAAATTGCTCATACGCCACAGTGTACATTCTACATACTAAGTTAAACAGGGCGATGGGCACAAAATAAGACACAAATTTAAACAATATCTTATAGTGACATAGTAAAAATCGTAAAGGTGTGATGGGGCGGTAGTGTTGCATCCCTTCGTTAAGCGCCTCTTATGCTTAGTTTCTACTTGTCATTGAAAGACACATTTTATCGAGACAGGGTGGGTAATAAATTCCCTCTAATATCGAGTTTTTCAATAAGAACGCCACAAAAGTTTTTTTTAATAAAACAAAAACGGTTTGGATATCAATGAAATTCTTTATTCCTGTGAAAGAACGTTTGATGCCATTATGTATGAAAATCGATTTCTTTTGCATGGCCACCACGGGCACGCTTGCAGAAGTCCAGACGCTGAACCCAATTTTCGACGGTTTTCAAGCATAAATCGGCCGATACTGCTGCAATTTCACGTTCGATATTCGTAAGAAGTTCATCAATCGTCGCTGGCTTGTTGGCATAGACCAACGACTTGACGTAGCCCCACAGGAAATAGTCTAACGGCGTCAAATCGCACGACCGAGGCGGCCAAGCGACTGGACCATTTCGTTCTCCAAACTTGGTTTCCAATAAATTGATTGTGACAGTCGCTGTGTGGCTTATGGCGTCGTCCTGTTGGAACCACATGTCCTCCAAGTCCATATCATCCAATTGGGGCCAAAAATATTCGGTTATCATTGAACGGTAGCGATCCCCATTCACAGTAACGTGCCGGTCTTGATCATCACGGAAGAAGTACGACCCAATGACGCCGCCGGCCCATAAGCCACACCAAACCGTAATTTTTTCGGAATGCAATGATGACTCATGGAGTACGTGTGGATTGCTGCCTGACCAATACCGCATATTTTGTTTATTGACGAAGCCATTCAGCCAGAAATGAGCCTCATCGCTGAAGATGATTTTTCGATGAAAATCCGAATCATGTTCATATTGTTGCTCAGCCCATTTCACGAACATACGACGCTTCTGGTGGTCAAGCGGCTTCAGTTCTTGCGTCAATTTAATCTTGTAAGGATGTAGGCCAAGATCTTTTCGCAAAATTCACCACAACGACGTCACAGAGATGCCCAACGCTTGAGAATGACGTGTGAGAGACACATTTGGGCTTTCTGCAACTGAAGCCTCAGCGGCAGCAATATTCTCTACACTACGGGCACTTCTTCATCTCACTGGCACGGGAACATTTTGTACTGTGCCTGTGGATTCAATTTTTTCCACTAGACACGCAATTGTTGATCTGCTAGGACGATTATGACGAGCATAAATTGGACATAGCGCTCTTAACGTTGAGGCCACTGACTCTGAATTTCGGTAGTAAATTTTAATAATTTTGACTCGTTGTTGGCTCGTATATCTTTCCATCATGAAATGAAAAACCTTATTGAAGAGAAATGTTAAAAGAGCGACAAGAAATATGGCGTCGTTTGCTGTCCCTGTTGCTCTACTTTTGTAGCGTCCCTGTTGAAAAACCCTTTACTACTTTCCTTGATTTTTGTGCGGGTAATACCCACCCTGTCTTGTCAAAGTGTGTCAATTTGCGTCTTTCAATGACAAGTGGAAACCTAGCATAAGGAGAAAGCAGAGGCAATTATATACAAAATTGTCGTAAAATTGAAAAATTATTTAAGGAAACAACAAAAACAGTCATGCTACAACTTTTTTTAAAGCCAGACATTCATTCTATAATATTCAAACTTAATAAAATTGTTATGGTGAAAAGTTTTTGAAAAATAACTTTTCAAGCTTGACAATTTGAAAAAAAAAAAATATTATTCTTAACTTATTTTTTTATTTCACGTTGTTACTTACTATTTTGTTTTTTTAATAATGTTCAATGGCATTATAAATTTTTAGTCAAATACAAAAAGCCAGTGAAAAAAAAAATCCCAAATTACATAAAAGCCGTTATAAGTCGAAAAGAAAGCCAAAACGATAAAATTATCTCCTAAAATTTTCTACCTAAAATGACCTGAGGAACTCATAGCTCATATACATACATATACGAGTAAGCAATATACCATAAATTAATAATTTTGTTTGTTTATTATTTTAAACATTAATCAAACGTTATATTTATTGCGAAATAATCTGCTTAAAAGAAATAAGAAAGATTTGTGAACCATGTTAAGTTGAATGTGAAAAATGAAAAAAAAAAAAAAAAAATAAATAACACGCATACGCCCCAGTGTACATTTGTTTAAAAGCTATATATTACTTGCAGAAACATTATGTAGGGTCATTTCTCTTATGAACTTTATGCCCATTACACGATTTGAGGTGTTAAATGCCCATTAAATATTGGGTAACTAATTATGCCAGCGATGCAAGTACAGTGAATAAATCAGGTTTTTCTCATTTAATAGGGAAGTTGTAGCCGTAATTATTCAATTTCTGGTTTTGGTATTTAAGACAAAGTTTGCAATACAAAAACGTCAAAGCTTATCTATATTTAAAATTAAAATTCTCTCAAAAAAAAAATACAACACCAAATATTTCATTATAGTTTTGAGAAATCAAGTAAAGCTACCAAAATCTTATGCATTTACCAAATTTTTGATTTTCGCGAAAAAATACGAAGCGATTTATCTATTCTTCTATCATCCCGGTTTTAAATTCTAAAATGCTACGAATTCGCTAAGTTTGGTGGATTTTGTCTTCTTTTTCAGAAAGAGCATCAACCATACCTACATCACTTTTGTTCTATTATAATTTTACCATAAGATCTAAATTTAATAAGCAATAAGCTAGATAATATCTCATAGAAAATGAAACTGAATCCAAAATATTAATAAGCTATGTACAACCGTGTTAAAGAAGAAAGATAAAATAAAGCCAATATACTTTACCATCCAAATCGTTCACCCTGTCATCAATTAATATTGCCCAAGCTATAATTACGCACAATTTGTCATTTATAACGACGACAACGCGACGATTCTTTGAAAAAACATTACATTTTATATACATAAAAATATCTCCCACCAAAAAAAAAACGCAATATTTCTCCTTCAGAATCATTAATTTTCTCAAATCCTAATTTTCTCCCATCATCATCATATCGTTCGTTTTACGATGATGATGATATAGCATATCGAAAATATTGAAGAGAAGAAAAAAATGTTATTAAATAAATAACATTTATAAAAGGACCTTATTCCAAATCCATCAATATTTTTTTTATTAAATTATTATTATGCCAGTGATTAAATAAATGGATGGGATTAGGAGGATACATTTTATCTACCCTGGTATCGCACCAAAAACCAACGCCAACTCCATTGAAATAGGGTGCAAAATAAATTGATTCAATGCCATAAGAACTGGAACGGTTACAAAGCATAGCCTTCTCTACTCCCCCTCCTCTTTTCGCAAAAGAGGATTTCATCCATTTCCTGAATTTTTAGAGAGAAAAAAAGGAATTTTTTTTATCCTTGTGTCCCCAATCCCTCCATCCTGGTTTTGATTTAGATTTTGCCTCACTTTGTGCGATATAAGACACATAGAAAATAACGTTCTTTCTGTTTAAGATACAAAAAAATAGGACTCAAAAAAAAAGAAGGCAAATCCTCCGCAACATTGAAGAGGCGAAAATATATCGCTCATTATTCCTTGTGTGGCCCGTTCTTCGCTCTTTATGAAATGGAGTTATGCATCAGCACGTTTTGCAATTTTACACATATACGTTGTACCTCACCTACCGCTCCCGCTCCCGCCCCCGCTCCCGCTCGTGTCCCCCTGTCTGATTAGAGGGTTGGTTGTCCCCCACGCCCACTCCCCCCTGCTTTCATCACTTCCATGTGTGTTTTACAACATCATCTCCTAACGAAAGATGACAACGTGGGTAGGTATAGTGAGCGGGAGCCTTGGAGTTGTTCCTGTAAAAAGGCTCATAGGGATGCTTTGTCATGCCGTTTTATGATCAGCTTTCTTTTAGTCTTTCGTTCCGGTTTTTTGTTGTTTTTGGTTTAAACTCGTCGCTGTTCAGTGATGTTTCTATGTTCTTTTTTTGTATGTTTGTGAATTTCTTCTTAGCTTCTATCTCGGCTTTTGCCATTATTATTACTTCTCCCATGACATTCACTTACTTTTTTATGTTCCCATATTTATATAATGCTTAAATTACAGTGCTGTGTAAAAAATTCACTTTACATTATAATCCTCCTTTTTGATGGCGTAAAATAAATGTCTCAAAATTTGGAAATCATGAAGTTTAATCAAAATCGTCAAGGATGTTTAAGAGACATTTTTGACATAATTGTATGGCAGACGGTTCGTCATGATGACTAAGACAAAAGATCACATGAAAAGACTATGTACTAAATTTCAAGCAAATCGGTCGAACGGCTTAAGATGAACATTTGATGCACAAACTCACAGACTCGTGGACGTCATGTCAAAAACTTCTCTTTTGAACTTCTTCATCATCGTTTTGTTAGATTTTAGTAAAATCTCAATTTTTGTTTGACGCAGTAAAAATATTAAGATTGCAAAATAATTTTTCACAGCACTGTATTTATTTTTTAGTCACCATCATCATTTTTGAGCTCCATATTCATCTACATCCTTTTGGTTGGAGTGTCTATATATATATATCTATCTACATATTTGCCTTTATATGTGTTGCTATCGATGTTGATGTTAAATGACACTATAGGCTAGGCAATAGGCATACACACAAAAAACAACAACAACACAAAAAACCGAGTGTCCTTATACAACAGCAAATATGAAAAATGTAAAAAGCAGAGACATTTTGTAATATGCCCTCAACATTACCACATGACTGCACATGACAGAAGAACTCTCTATACAACGCTAAAGGATTCGGTTGTAAAAGGCATCTCTATAGGGGGAGTAGGAGGAGAAGTAAGAGAAGGAGTAGGAGGAGGAGCAGGCATCAGGCATCAGGAGCATCAACAGTAGGCGGCTGGTGGTGGCGGGTGGCGTGACATGGCGGCTGTGACTCGGGCTGATATGGCAGAAGCAGAGAAAATACTTAAAAAAAAAAGGGATGTGTGACTTTCCCTAGGCGAGATTATACACTCTGAAACTGGATCTACTAACCACTCTCTCTAAATACTCATTTCATTTTTGATTTTTGCTCACATTAAAAAAAAAAAATAATGAGAAAAAAAATAGGGACACTAAAATATATAAATGTAGATGTTCACATTAAGGTTTTGTGTATATAAACATCAACATAAACTAATATATAGATCTAGTCTTTTTTTTATTTTCTACGTGTCAGTATACAATCACGGTGGGAGTAATAGTGATCTACTTCAAACTCAGTGTTTACTCCCACACAACCCCTCGTATAAGTTTAACTTGGGTGTGTTCGTATGTGAAACAAAAAATTGTTAGGAATGAGAAAAATATACAATTTTACGGTGCATAAATTTATACGAGCAGATTGAGGATGACAGGATATATTCTCGTAGTATTTTTCACGAACAAAAAACTAGGAATGTGCAAAAATCTGTGTTTGCTTGTTTGTTTTTGTTTTTTTTTTTTTTCATTTTGGGATTAGAAAAGGACTCGTTTCAATTCAAGGTGCACCGAATTAGAATAGTGTCAATGATATGGATACGCAGCTTTCTTGGCTTTACCTAAATGTTTAGGAAATTCATATAAATGAATTATTTTATTTGGTAAACAAGAATTGCGGGGATGAGTCAATTTAAAGATTTACTGATCTAAGAGCAGATTTTTCAATCATCGGTTAAGCTTTAAGAGGCATAAATGCTATAGCAACACATTTTTTTTATCCGAAGAATAAATACTATCTGAGGCTTAACTGACTATTAAAAAATTGGCCGTAAAGACAAAAAAAATAACAAATGTTTGAAAAAAATTGAATGAAACGACATTTTAAGTGTTCTATTACCCCGTGTCTTAAGTGTTCTATTACCCCGTTCATTTTTGGCTTAAGTTATAGCTTACTCACGAGAGCCAACCCGATTATCAATCTTCCTTGTGTGACGCTGAGGTTTAATATTTTCATATTGCTTTGCTTAAGGCTACTTTTGAGTAAAAAAATCACATATTTTATTAATTACAAATGACACCAGACTGTCAGAATCATTTTTTTTTTTTTAATTTTTGATTTCCCACAAAATTTTTCAACTGGTTTCTTTTATTTTTTCTTATAAACAAGTTTCAAAAAATTTCAAGAGTATTTTTTTATACTAAAATAAACAGAATTATTTGTAAAAAAAGAAAATATTCATACAAATTTTAATTGCAACAATTTCCAACTAACTAAGAAGTATCGATTTGCAAAATAATGATAAGGACAACCAAGCCAATGACGGGACATACATATACGGGAATCTAAACAAGTTTTCTTTGTTTGAACTTGCTCTATTAATGCCGCTCACAATATTATGCTTTAACTAGCTGCTTTCAAAGCCATTTATCCATTGTTTGGTTTATTTTGAAATTATCAGTTTATATTTGAATACACAAATTTTAAAATTAAACAAACAATAATTAACCCGACCAGAAAGTTTTTGTCTAGTTTGGGGAAGGCCCTAGTAAGTTTTCAGTAGGGGAAAAATCTAGACGAGGAGCACTTGTCAGATACTTAACAAGCCCTTGCTGGATTTGATTACCAAACATTTAGGGAAGCTTTTCAAACACTCATGAGGCCCTCCCTAGTAAGAACTTGTTGGACAGGATTGTTCAGTGAGAAATAGTCGGAACAGAACAGCACAGATTTGTGAGAAACGTAAGGCAAGTTGAAACAGAAAACCTGTTCTACGTTATTCTTTTCTGGTTTTGTGAAAAAGTGAACCGAAAAATTCTTTTTCACATTCGCTTTCATACTTTGCTTTCACTTTTTCGATTCACTTGGTGCAATAAAGCGATTCTCGTTCAGTAAATGAAAACTTGGTGGTGAATTCAATATAATTCGCTGTGGTGAATAATTTTGCTGTGTCTCTTGTGATTTTTTGTTGCTATTGTGAATGCTATGTTAAAACTAAACTAAAAAAAATGATTTTCCATCGTTGTTAATTGTTTCAATTTTTTCAGTCTTTTTGCATTCAATTTATAAAAATTAATTAATTACCATATTTTTATTTATTGCCTTCAATATATTTAAGACTTCTTATTCGAACAAATCGTCGAAATGTGCAGAGGTTGGATATTTACATTATTTTTGATTATGTATTGTGTTAATTTATCTACAATCTTTAGGAATAAAATAAGGATTATCAGGCGAAACTTAAGGGACAGGGAAAATCCTTTTGAATGGATCACCAAGAAAAATTTTATTCAATTGTACCGCTTTCCAAAACACTTATGCAGAACCCAAGTCCCCTTCCATTGCTGCGCAGCTTTTTGGACTACTCCTAATGCATTCAAATCATTGCCTAAGGATCTACACGCATTGTCCCACTCCATCTGCTGACACAAATCTACAAAAATTATCAACAAATCGAATAAATACATAATTCGAATTTATTTGTTTGTCTATCTCGGGATTAACTTCTAAAAAGCTAATAAGAGAATCTTTTCGAGCATTTTCCCTGATTTTTCTTTAAATATATTTCCTCAACATCAATTTTCACTTTTTCACATCAAGATTCACAAACGATTGAGCTCGCGAAAGGAAAATATTCATATGAAAGTTTTTGACGTTTGTTTTCAATTTTACCCAGAACGAGAATAGAATTTAGTGTGAAAGAGTGAAAAGATTTTCATTTCAATTTTTCACAGAACCAGAATTGACACCCAGTAGGTACATAAAACGCAATATGGTATGAAACATAAGAGTATGAAACTCATTCACTTTCAACATTGAATTATTGTATAGCGAGTAAGCCCAGTGGGTAGCGCATTGGACTGACAAGCAAAAGATCGCGGGATCAAGTCCCAAATAAGCCCACTTGTTTTTTCTTTGCCTGACGCGGCAAAAGGGTTCATAATCGCAAGGCCCTTGTTCTTGCCCTAGTCCCTCGCAAGAATATATGTAAAACTGTCTAGTGCCTAGTTGAAAACTATATTGTTTTTCTGCGTGAGAACCAAATACAAAACTTTTATGAGATTTAAATATTAAAGGCAAACATTTTGAAAAAATTATTATCTCGAATTTTTTTTCTGCACGAATCCAGCACCATACTACGTATATCGCAAGTAATAAAAATGAGTAGGTAGGTTTAGATTTTTCAATTTTCTTCACATTGCTGCTGCAATTATAAGTGTTTTCGTTTCTGAAGAAAATCTTATTTTTCTTAGAAACGGATATGCAATTTTTTTAATTCAGTCAATTGCCAATAAAGGCAGAAGATACTTTTAAGGAAAAAATATAGTTAGAACTATTTTTCTTTCCTCAATTTTTTTCAAAAGTATTTCAGTTGATTTGTTTCATTTTTTTATAAATTAGCGCCAAAAATAGTATTTTGTATCAAAATTTTTAAATATTCTTTGAATTGTTATGTTTTTTTTTTTTTTTTTGAAAATGTGTATATGTATGTTTGTATGTGTATTTCAAAAACTACTAATTATTTGGTTAAATTATTAAATTAATTGTTCATTTAACTTGCGTTAAAAATGTTGTTCTTAAAAAATTTAAGATTTTAAATTATGTTTATAGAAATATTTAAAAAACACGTCCCGTACTTTGGCGGACACTTTGGGGGACACTTAAAGCGGAATCAAATAATTTCGCAATTTAAAAGGGTAGCTTTTTAAATGTTTTTTTGTTGGGCAAACCAGACATGTTCAGCATGTATAGTTTTTTAGTAATTGAATAAATTTTTCGCTAGTTTAAGTCTTCAGTTAGCGGGCAAAATTTTTAAATGAATGCACTTGAATTTTAAATAAAATCTTGAGCTTAAAATGTTTCTTAATACTCAAGAATCCGCTAATATAAGTAAGCGGACGAAAATACAAAAACAATAATTCTCTTGGCACACTAAATTGTTACTAATTTGTTGAGCAAAAATTATTATTTAATCTTTCACTGCTTATTTTTTTAAATTTAAATTTATGTTGTAAAAATTGCACTTCCTGTTCGTTGCAACTAGCGGACCAAATCATAAAAATAATTTTCTCTTTTGGCCAGAAATTTGTAACGGCAACGGATTTTGAAATATTCAAGCTATCGATATTTTAAATTAGCTCAAAATTGACCTTGCAAAATCTTAAATGACGAGAAGAACAAAAACTTTTTATCACGAATTTTATGTACACGCATTTAATGATAATTCATTATTATTTAGATTTCGCCCTCTAACTTCAGAATAATTTTAGCGGAAAATTCAAAAATTAAAAGCTTTTACCCGTTAGGAGCTTAAAATTGTTGCTTTAAACAACAAATTGGCGTTCAATTAGCTACAATTCCCAGTCACTTGAACATAAAAGCGAGTAAACGTGTGACCCAATGCTGCATTTTCTGTGCGAATAAAAAAACCTTTAAAATTCGTTTTCAAATTTAATTTTGCTGATACAAGTATTTGCTGGCATATGAGAAGAATTGACATACGCTACTCTAGCTCAAACATTTTGAAAGATCGTATCTACTCAAAATATTTTCTCGAATTCTTTATAACCTAACGCTTAGGTGTGCTCACTTCCTTTCAAAAGTTTCCTTTAATGCCTTAAAATTTTTAGTGTTGGCCTTTTTGAAATTATGACGTATAATTTGTTAACATTCTAACATTCTCTGTAAGATAAAAGTCGTCGTACTGAGAAGTGCTGATTTTCTAGTGTTCAACCAAATGCATCAGTAGCCCATCAGAAATATTTTGTCTTTTCTAAGTTGAACATCTTTTCGAGTGAAAAAAGTCTTCCAACAAATCTCTTCGTTGCAGTAGATAGTTGAAGTTTCTCTATTTCAACACTTTGCACTGCATATGCCCCACATTAAGAGAGACGTCACTAAGAAGTCAGTCACTCTGTGTAACCTACTTCACCTCATGAAACTTCGTTGATTCTTTCTTTTCTTATACTCGTATCTAAAAAAAAGAAAGTCTGCACATCTCTATTTCTATAGATGCTTTATACACCCCTAACAACCACTAATAATGAAAAGCCTCAGCAGTCATCATCAACACTAAGACAAAAACAATATTATGTTCATCCAACGTGATACAACTTGAGGTTAATTGCCACAACTTTTGGGCTTTGTTTCAATTTAACAAATATATAATAATTGTGGAAGCGGTCATGTGTCAGGACATTTTGCCGAGTCCTTTTGTTTAGCACGTTCACCTACATAAGTACCTTAAACTCTATGGCAAACACTCTGGTATTACCGCAACCATGCTGCAGTGGTATCTTCTATGCCAGACCATCACCAGCACCAGCTACGCCCCCAACAGCCTCCAGTCTACCACATCGGCAATTGTATGGTCTTATAATTTAATTTTTCAGAAGAAGGTCCTTCGTGCTCATGGTGCTGGTTTCAAAAGATGGTGATAGTGACTACGAACGACGACAGCGAGCGCTGCGTAGTCAAGCACATTGTAACTGATGCACAAATATGGCTTTTATTACCTCCTTGGCCAAGATGTTTTATTTAAATTTAAAACAAGGAAACCAGATCCTTTTCTCTCTACCGCATCCTCCCTACCACATCACCCTACTCTTTGTTTCGCTGATATTGGGTTGGTGGTGGTGGTGCGTGTGGGAATTGAAATGAATTATGTTAAGGGAGTTCTAAGCTAATTATGAGCATTTTCATGTTTCAGATACAATTATGAATATTTTGCTGCTTGAATGGGAATGCAGAGGATGACAGAGGTAGGCGGACTTCATCATTATATTTATAAGGGGGGGTTTCCCAATGAATATTAAGGCATTTTTGGAAAATTGTTATTCGGTCATAAAATGTTATTTCTTGATGTTCTTCCCTCAAGGCGACATTACCACCTCCACCATCCTCACACCGAACCGCTACCGCCCGGTGTGTCTTATCAAATTAATATTTTATGCGAAGACATTTATTATGTTAATCATGCGGTGTAACGTAACATATGTCATTTAGATGGAAGCAAAAAGACTAATGAATATAAGTTGCTTGGAAGGGGTGGGTTGGTGTATATTTGAGTATTCTGAAGAAGCTTCTTGCTCTTGATTAATTGTGTTAGGAAAGGTCTTTTACTCATTGTTTGTTTTCAAGATGTTATAAGCTTTCGGGTTCGGTGGCGAGAAGGGGTTGAGTTTTCTTCGTTTTATGTTGCTTTTGTTTCTGTGTGACTAATGAATAGACAAACATATTAATAATTGATTAATAGAAAAAGAAGTGAAATGCGAAACTTAATTAAGTTACCATAATAATTATTTGATGATATCAGATTGTTTTTTGATGTATGTACTTGTACATATGTAGGCCTATAGGTATTCGAACGTGCCAAGGCGAGAGACATTCCTTCGTTATATTATCTGAATGCTAATGAATTTAAGGTGTGATAGACCTTATTGCCTTTCGATTGAATCACATTTCGAAACAAACAAACAAAAATTTAACAATTTAAGTATTTTACTTTTGAAATTTCTCATTCCAATAGCGCTTATGAGACGAGTTATGGTCCAGGGAAATTATATCTGCAAAAAAGAACCCCTGGACCCCCCCTTACAATTTGGAATGAGTTTAAGGAAACGAAATTTTATTCAAAAAATTAAGAAAAAAAATTTGTTAAAATGTTTAAATTATTAGTATACATGTACAAATTGAATTTCAAAAAAAAAACTTCTCTAAGCAATTTTTGTGAGATCGAATAAAAAAAAGATTTTTAAATCAAAAACATTTTTTAAATTTAATTTTGTTAAACTTTTTTGCGACTTTGTGTATAAAAAGATAATTATTTTAATCGGTTAATCCAGTAATGAGAAATTCGGAAATATGAAAAGTGGTTCTATGGAAGTACTAAATAACGAATGCAAAATAAAACAGTTTTTATATAAAAATAGAACACACAAACATAGACACGTTTATTTTCTATCGAAATCATTGAAACCTATCCGAGAAATATAAGAATTTTTAAAACGGGTTTTTAGCATTTTTATGGTAGGTTAGGGGCAGTAGCGGATCTAGGATTTAGTTGTGGGGGGCATGAAGATCCATTATGAAACAAAAATGAAAATGATATTTAAAAGGTCTCACTGGCAAAAGCTCATACGTGTGTGTTTTGACTGTATCATCCCTCTGATGGAGATCTCATTTTCGTGAGCTAGCCAAATCAACTAGTAGAGTAGGTATCGGGTTTGTTTGAACTGTCACTGGAAAGCACAGAAAGTAATATTTTGTCGATTGAAAAATAAAATTTCAAAACTTCAACTTTTAGTCGGACTTCGGACATAAGAAAAAACTGCTCTTAAAAATAGCATGCGGCCTAATTCTGTAAGCATGAATGAAGTTTCGTGTATACGCTGCATAAATTTTATATTCTATCTCAAAAAATATGTCGATAGCTTAAAAAAATATGTCGATAGCTCAAAAAATATGCCGCTAAATTTAAAACGTCACCCTTGAGCAGTAGCGGATCTAGGAATTGGCTGTGGGATGGGGCTTGGAGTTTGGAGATTCAGTTTGAGACCTTAAGTAATAAAGCTTGTTCTAAGATCAATTTTATAATTTATAACAAATAATAGAGATCAGTTTAGGTTTAATGAAAGACCGTACTCAACTTCAGACGAACTACACTTCACGACAACGCGGCAAAACATTATTTTTTATGAAATTTTAGGAGCTATATCGCACTAAGCGGCAACTGAACTTCATAAAAATTCATACGAAGTCGTGTGAGTCTAGTTCCGATGCAGTGCAATTCCGGCGAGTGCGGCCTTACCTTCAAGGATCAAGTATTTTTTGTGAAAAAGATATATGGAGATTCATGTGTCGTTATATAAAAGACGTCGAATTTTGACATTCCCACTTTTCCTTTAATGATATCCGTTTTTTGTGTGCCTTTATATCCGCTCCTGTCGCGCTTTAAAATGTTTTCAATACAAAGTACAATAACAATTATTCATAATTGCTGTAGCGGAGACAGAAACAAATTCAAAGGCCACAAAAAGATGATAGTATCTGGTATAACTAGTTATTGTTTTAATAAAATTAATAATTTTAAGCCATATATGCTTGAACCACGCGTATAAATTCGTTTATTTATATTATTTAAAAATTGATTAGGTACCTACATAATGTAGTTATATTTTTAAATTAGCTGTGGGTATGTTTTGAACTTCCCATTTTTGACAAGATTTGAAAACTGTTTATAATTGGCTAGTTCAGAAAAATTATATTTAAGTGTTCGTACTCACAAAAGCTCATATACATAAGTGCTTTGACACGGTATCAGTCCTCTGAGATCTCATTTTTCCTGAATTAGTCAAATCAACGAAACTATTTTGTTCAAACTGACACCTTAGGACATAAGACAAAGCTGCTCTAAGAAATAAGCCGCGGCCCAATTCTGCCAGCGTGAATGAATTTTCGTGTATACGCTGCATACACTTTATATTCATGCTAAAAAAATATGTCGTCAAATTTGCACGTCACTCTAGAGTCTAGAGGGATTGCAAATATTCATTTGCATGATTTTCTGAGCGCGCACAGAGAAAACTCACGCTTTTGAAATTTGGCTCCTTGACTAGAGAATTTGTGTACAATTTCCTAGTACAAAAATGTTTTGTATGTACAATTGCCTTCGACCTTTCAAATTTTGAAAACGTAAACCGAAAAATCTCTTAGCGCAGCCAAGGCCGTAAGAAAGAATTTCAGTTGTATTAAACATTTACACTTAACTTGACATTCCGTTGTTCTCCAATGGTTTAAGCCTCAACTGCGTTTCTTTCGGTAAATTAGCTTTATTTTTAGTGTAAACAGTTGGAGCATTTGACACGTTAATGTTAAGCCCCGACCATTTTTTATATCTTTTTACTTATCTCTTCAAGCCTTAGCCCCAACTTCGGACTTTGATAGTCCCTAGACTTGAGCCCCCAAAACTCTCTGGAATTAGGTTAGTTTTAAGGGAGTAAGTTGCTTAACTGTGGCTAGGTTTTTTGTCCAAAATTCTCAGTCATTATTGTTCCAAAGCTGATTTTTTTCGTCCCAATTTTCTAGGTTTTATTTGCCGTGGCATGAAACATGTCCATATTCATAGCCCCCAATTTAGTTTTTGTCCAATTCGCTTCAGGCTCTAGCCCCAATCTTTAGGCTTAGAAAAAAAATTACATAACATGACGTATGTAAATAGTTCAGCCCCAACCACGTTATTTTGTCCATCAAATTTCATATCTTAACTATATTTTAGACGGAATATAAAATTCTACACGTTGTAATGTATTTCTTTCTAAATTTCAAATTATTTTATGATTCGGCTGTGGGGGGGGGGGGGCTTTGGCCCCTATAGCCACCCCCCTGGATCCGCTACTGCCCTTGAGTCCAGAGGGATTAGAAATATTCATTTATTGCTGCATGATTTTCTGAGTTCACAGAGAAAACTCAATCTTGTGGAATTTCGCTCCTTGTATGTAATTGCTTAGTCCAAAAATGTGTTTTGTATGTATATTTAACTTTGACCTTGGAAATATAAGCCTCAAGATTATCTAGGCCCTGGCTGGCCGTAAGAAACAATTCCTGTTATATTAAGCGATTACGCTAAAATTGACACCTCGTTTTTCTTAAATTCTAATCGGGTTTTAGTCTTGACTGCATATTTTTGTTAAATAAGCTAAGTTTTTAGGGTGAATTGTTGTTGTATTTGACATGTTCAATGTTCAGCCCCCACCCCGTTTTTTCAATTATATTCAAGCCTTAACCCCAACTGCGGTCTTTGACAGTCCCTAGAGTACAAAAAGAAACACTCTCTGGAATAAGTTAAGTTTTTAGGGAATTTGTTGTCTAACCCTGACCACGTTTTCTGTCTAATTCTTGTCGGGCCTTAGTCCAAGCTTGTTTTCTCGTCCCAATTTTCTGGGCTGTGTTTTTAGGGAATAATTTTGGCCCCTAACATGCTTTTTCTCCAATTCCTTAAGACTTTACTTTTGGGGCGTAACAAAAAAAATTAAATAACATGTTAATTATTGTGCAGACCAAATATCGTTATTTTGTCTGATTATCATCAAATTTAACAGCTTAACAATATTTAATTTAAAACTCTACACGTTGTAATGTATTGCATTCTATATTTCAAATAATTTTGGGAGTCGGTTGTGAGGGATGGCCTTTGCCCCTATAGCCACCCCCCTCGATCCGCCAGTGGTTAGGGGTGACCTATAATTTTGTTTTTTTTTTTTTTTAGATATTCAAAGTGGGTATCGTGGATCTTTTAGAGGATACCGCCACAAGTATTTCTATCTCTCGGGATTTTTTTAAATAGTTTTTTATGTAAAAAACCCGTTTTTTTAAGCCAACAAATTATCAAGAAATTCGCGTATCAAACGTGGTTTTCCCGACCTAAAAAAAATTGTTTTGGCTCTCTAGAGATTCTAAAACCAAGATACTGCCCTTATATTTCAAAATATGCCTTTTTCAATCGATTAGTGACTAAAAATCCCAACAAAATATCTGTTGTTTTTTAACTTTTCTCGATTTTAAAGGCCCACATGGGATCGGGAACGAGCAAGTAAGACTCGTCTTAGAAGTAATTTTTTGTGCTGATCTCAAATCCGCCATCCATTTGAAATATTTCAGTCTGAAAGTGGAATAGTACTATTTTCCCCTCTTTTTGAGATTTTGTAAAAATTTAGTACATTTAAATATTGATTTTTTTAGAAGCTTCTTACTTACTTTACTTTTGATGGCGCTCACAGCCCAGGGTGGGCTTCGGCCTCAACTAACAAGCCCCTCCAGCCAACTCTGTCCCTAGCTAGCCGCTTCCAGTTGCGCACACCGAGTGCTTTGATGTCGTCATTCACTTGATTGCGCCACCTGTTACGGGTTCTTCCTCTGCTGCGAACCCCATCGGGATTGGATTCGAAGACTCGTCGGGCAGGTGCGTTGCTGTCCATACGCTCCACCTGCCCCAGCCATCTCAGTCGCTGTATTTTCAGCTTTTTGACCAGGTCAACGTCGCTGTATAGCGTGTACAGCTCGTCGTTGAATCTTCTCCTCCATACTCCTTCGATACACACCGGACCGAAAATCACACGAAGAATCTTCCTCTCAAAGCACCCTAGCAGATTTTTATCCGAATCTTTCAGTGTCCATGCTTCTGACCCATAAAGCAGGACTGGGATGATTAGGGTTTTGTATAAAGTCTCCTTGGTTCTCTGAGAGGGCCTTACTACTTAAATGCCTTCTTAGACCGAAGAAACAGCGGTTGGCAAGAGTAATTCTTCGCTTGATCTCTGCGCTGATGTCATTCTGCGATGTAATAGTGGAGCCCAGGTAGACAAAGTCCTTGACAACTTCGAAGTTATATCTGTCCATCGTGATATTTTGCCCGAGTCGACGATGTTGAGATTCCTCTCTCGATGACAGCATATACTTCGTCTTGTCCTCATTAACCGCCAATCCCATTCTAGCCGCCTCCGATTCAATGCTCGCAAATGCCCCTGCCACAGCTCGCTTCGTTCTGCCGATAATGTCTATGTCATCCGCATATGCAAGCAAGTGAACGGACTTTTGATAGATTGTACCGCTGGTGTTGACATGTGCGTTGCTTACAATGGCTTCAAGAACGATGTTGAATAGGTTGCATGATAACGCGTCGCCTTGCCTCAATCCTTTCTCAACATCAAAGGAATCGGTGGTGTTCTTACTAATTTTGACGGAGCAGCGAGATTTCTCCATCGTCATCCTGCACAAGCGGACGAGTTTGGCAGGGATGCCGAGACTCGACATGGCTCTGTATAATTCGTCCCTTTTCACGCTATCATACGCGACTTTAAAATCGATAAAAAGGTGGTGGGTATCGATCTGGAATTTAAGAAGCTTCTTCATTAACAAAATAAAAAAAAATCTACCTAACAGTTTTCAAGAAAATCAAAAACCCAAAAAAAATAATTCTACAAGAACCATTTTTTCAAACAAAACTTCATTAAAAAAATGCCTTTCCCTACATCAATCAACTCAATTTCTTATATTAAGATCGTAGGTATAGAAGAACAATTATATTTTCCTTTTTGTTTGAAAATTTTGTATAGCAGGTCCCGTTATTTTTCGTCTTAGAAAATCAAAAAACTTGCGTACACAAAAAACACTATATACCAAGTTTGAAGAAAATCCATCCAGCCACTTATGCTGTAGGTGCACGGACAGAATTAATTGCGAGGCTCATTGTAATATGTAGCAGGTTTATTCAAAATCTCTAGTTAATCTTTCTTAACATATCCATAACATACCATAAGTTACATACCTTCATTATATACATAGGTGCTCAATATCGCTAGTAAAAAAGTATTTTCATATTTGATCTTTTTAATCGGTACAAGGCTCGAAAATTGTGAAATTGGCGGTGGGTATTAAGATTTGATATTTTTAATAAGAATGTTTTTTTATTATTATTTTTTTTTTTGAAAAACTGATTAAGGATTTTAATAAGAATATATACTAGTTGCGAATAAGATTACAGCAATTTTTTTTTAGAATGTTGTTTCCCATTGAAAACTTTTCTAGCCACCGATAAAATTAAAATCTTCTTTTTTTTTTAATTAAATGAAGGCTTAAGAACTTTTTCACTTAACCAATTAAAATCCACAGGCTACTTGTATTTTGAGCACCCCTTATCCACTAAATAGCTTAATTCATATTTAAAATTCCAACACCCCTTTAATATTTGATAAATTTCTGATTTATGTATATGTGTTTTGTTCTTAGTAAAATTAAATTAAAATATAACACTGGAATAATTTTGCTACCAGCTGAGTCCTTAGTCTCATTAGCTTTCAATTCAGGAAAAAAGGGTGAAAATCTTTCTTTTTGAAAAAAAAGGTTTAACAGGTTTTCAAAATCAGCCTTCGATCCCTTTCATAAATATTCTAGTTGCTGTGCGTTGTGTGTTTCCCTAAACAAAAACCTACCATCAGCAAATTCCTTAAATTTTATTATACCTACGAACTTAAACACAGGAGGACCCGAAGATCTAAACATCCCTAAGATGAATCACAAACCCGCAACACATCCACCATCATCATCCCCCCCACCCCAGAAACAACAACAAAAAAAACTAACAACAACATCGCCTTCGCATGGGTTTTTGAAATAAATCTTGTAATTGAAAAAAGGAGAAGAACATTTTAGGTGTACGATTAACGCTTGAAAACTGGCAAAGAAAACCTAGAAACGAAAAGTTGTTCCTCGTTGTGTTATACGTTGGTCGACTTTTTGTTTCGTGTTTCTGCTATGAATACGTAAAGGGAGCCACCACGACTACCCCATCAGCATTACGACCATCAGTCTCGTTTTATTCTCTCGTTTTGTTCGTGATGGCGTTGGTGTGTTGATTTTTTGGTCGTGAGGCCATTTCGAAGGCGACGAAAAGTTAAAAATTGTCCACCATTATCGTCACATTTGAAAGTTTTCTCTTTTTTAATGGGTTTTCTTAGATTTTCTTCGTTTTTTTTTGTTTTTCATTATAAGAGAAATTCTGTTTATTTATTTAATTTTATTCTTCTTCTCCAACTCCTTTGAATTTCGATAGTATCCCTTTTGGCTGTAGAACACCATCTTCTCTTTGGGGCACGGACTTTGCTTTTATTGAAAAAGATAAAAACTTACACCAGCCAGCCAGCCAACCAGTGAGCCATCAAAGGTTTCGTATCTTGGTCGACCGGAAGTTTTGTGTTGAGTTAACACTTTTGGGTAACGCCGGAAGAAGATATATAATCCATCATTACATTAAACATGCCTCCGTGTCGCACCGCGCCACCATCGTCCATCGTCGTCGTTATCACGAAGTCCGATTCTTCAGTCACGTTTATGGGGAGTTGTTAAAGGGGCTGAAGCGCTGAAGACGTTTTCAATTTGTTGCCGACTGACCCTCATAGGTTTTGTGTGCATATACATTATGTGTGTGTATTTTTTTCTTTTTTTTTTTGTTGAAGGGAGAGTTATGGACATTTGCCCAGTTTTTGGGGTCAAATAAAATATGCTATAGGTCTGCACGATGAATGGTTTCATTTAGAATAAGTGTATGTAGACAAATTTTTATTGAATTTAGGGAATTTTTTTTTCTTTATCATATCGAGGGATCGTTTATACGGCAGAACTCATATAGTTTGGGGAGGGTTATTATGTAATGTGATCCTAATGAAGGGCTATCGAGTCAATCACATTACTTTGGGTTTGCCCTCCTTTCTCTGGCTATGGTTCAGTAATGGGGATGCTTTAAGCAAATTAGAATTCAATTTTCGATACAAGAAGATTGATATATTGAAGATGTTTTTGTCGGTCGTTTGTCAAATAAATTTTTTCAATATCTATTACAAAAAATAACACAAAAATTACATCTATATTTAAGCTTTATGTATTAAAACACATTTTGCACTCAATCTAGTTAAAAGGCCATAAAACACCTACCACTGACCTACTTTGTGGGACTTATCTTCTTTTTTTGTTCTATTTTTGTATTCTCTAGTCTAGTGTTTGGTTTGTGCAAGGCGTGTGCCTTTTAACGGGAAATAGTTCTTTGCAACTCACTTTGGCTGTTTTAATAGCTTCTGTTGCTGTACTTAGATATTTGGGTTATGTATAGTTTTTTTTTACTTTTTTTTATTACGTCTTATGTCCTGAATCATCAAGGTTGGGCTATGCAGATAAATCGGTTGGTAGCATCCAATGTTTTTTTTATTTTCTTTTGTTTGTTATTGTTTAAGAGGCTGTTATAGCTTTTATGCAGAGAGTAGGCCAAGGTGCTGGTATTTGATTTGGAGCTCTTTTCGGAAATACATTTAGAAAATTGGGAATCTTAATATCATGAAGGGTGAACCATTTATATCATTGATATCATTAAAAGGTTAAAAGGATGTTTGCTTGGTTAAATAAACAATAAGATACTAGAATTTGTGTGCATGTGCAGTGCAGTCAGAATCCATTAAAAACTATATTGTCTCGTTTAACTCACATCGCTTTTTAATAAAATAGTGTCATTCAGAACACTTCAATTGTTTTTTAATTCAATCACTCTTTTTTGACAACAACCTTTAAAAAAACCTTTAAAACTGTTCTAGAAATGACATGTACAAAGTTTAATCAAAATCGTTTAAGCCGTTTTCGAGAAAACTTGATAAAACCGAGATCGTTGAATGGCAGCTACCCGTTTTAGATGAGCTAAAACAGAAATTTGAATTTCTTCACTAGGGAATCACATAAAAATGATGCACACCAAATTTTGAGCAAATCCGTTCAACCATAACTCTATTGTTTTCTTTTAATAACTGAATTTCCATTTTTGTTTCTAATTGCAGTTGGTATACTCACAACGGCCCAGGTCCAATGCCAGTCCTAAGTGGTCCACGGATACGCCTACTCGGTCCAATACTCGCCGTCGAAGCTGTTACAGCTGAAGATTCTGGCGTTTACAAATGCACTGCCGGAAATGTCGGCGGTGAAGCTAGTGCTGAACTACGACTAACCGTAGCCACTCCCGTGCAAGTGGAGATCTCACCGAATGTCCTTAGCGTGCATATGGGTGGCACCGCCGAATTCCGTTGTGTTGTTACGAGTAACGGCAGTCCGGTTGGTATGCAAAATATTCTCTGGTATAAAGATGGACGTCAATTGCCAACATCGGGACGCATCGAAGACACCCTCGTCGTGACCAGAGTTAGTCGTGAGAATAAGGGAATGTATCAGTGTGTGGTGCGTCGTCCGGAAGGGGATACCTTCCAGGCATCGGCTGAACTTCAACTCGGAGGTAATTATATTGATGCACAATAATCTTCCTAGACGACACAGATGTGGTGGGTACATATAGCCTAAGCTGGTGTTGAGGCGGCGGAGGGGGTGGAATTCTATAAATAGTTTGAGAGTCCATTAAATTGTGGTATCCTCTTTGGTAGCTAGTGGTGTGCGAGGAATTAGTAAGATTTCAATGGAAATCCATCTCTTTGTTTGTCGACACAATTCCACCATCACCACAACTCTCTCTTAATCTCTCCCTCTCTTTGGTTGACCATTTTATGTAAGAATATAGATAGTGGTAGGGACCATGATGACAATGACGATGACAATAAATAGGACCAGAGCATGATGCTGCATGCTGGTGCTGTAATCTACAATAGCAAGCAATTTATTGCTGTCAGTTTCAATATTCTCCTCATTCATCACATTCAATATGAATCCCAGGCTCCGAACGCCTTCGCACCTCGTTTTATCCATACCAGCACTTTAGAACAGAGTTTTGGATTAGGCGGGTTCCATCATCGCAGTGAACTTCGGTTCTTTGATCTATCTCTATCCCTAGATGGATAAGGCGTATTATAGGAACACTGATAAAATGAAAAAGTAAGATATGCTATGGACCGAAGGATCAATGAAAAATCACAAAAAATCAAATTTCTCAATAAAATCAATTTATGATATCTACAGAGAAGTACCTTATATACTCGTAAAAGGTTGGATGTGAGGAAAATGGACGAGAAATCCATTTTTGCTTTGCAGATGAATGACGGATGGGATCTTCTTCAGTTCATAAAAGGTGTACTATATTAAAGTTCATAAATTCAGAGGTAGGTAGGTATAGCTTCCTCAATCAGTCCACAGTCCCAAACCTTTCTCAATGTTTTTTCAATGTCTGACCTCATTTGACTCGCTTTCTGTTGTCTGTCAGGATGATTGCAGGACAAACGAAGATGGTTGGGAAAATTCACAGAATTCTATTTCCTGTTGATATTTCCATCAGGCATATGGGATGATAGAGTTTGCAGTGCAGGTTTTAGTTTATTTTTTTTTTTTTTGTTTCCCAGATTCACACGTAGCGTAGGTATCTAGCAGAAGAGTCTGTTTTTTCGGTTCAAAATAAAAAAAAGCTATCAAGGTGACATGCTTGTATGAGCAAGGAAAAGGATATAAAATCCAAACAACCCCCCCCCGGACAAAATTCCTCTCGACAACGGTGTTTGTTTTTCTTTTTGGGAAAAATTATCATTTTTGGTGATTCTTCTTTTTTTTTTTGTTTCTACATATCTCTGCTCTTTGTGTGTCCTCGTTTACGATATTTGCTTGGGTTAAAGTGAATTTATTTAGGAAACTGAGATTGCAAATGATTTGTCTGTATATTTTGTGTACTTTTGAGCAGAAGGTTATACGAATCTAAATTATAAAATGGATTTCAATTGGATTTAATAATATGATTTGAGTTGGAAAAGACTTTTTTGATGGAGAATTTACGAATTCAATAACACAAATCAGAAGTGGGATATGGCCATGATTGATTTATTGATGAGAAATGATTTTTATAAAGAGAGTGATTGAATTTGGGCTTTATGTTTGCACAACTATTAATAATTGCACTCAATAAATTAATTATTTTATTCGTAAAAGCCTTTTGTTAATAAATTTACGTTAACAAATCGTTATACATATGTAAAGTTTAGGCCGAGGACATCACGCATTAGCAAAGCAGAAAAACATAAGTGCGATTAATTATTCACTGATCAACTGGCAACAGAATTCAAAGCATAGAAACATTGATTACTGGTCAATAGAACTTAAAGTGATTTGCAATACAAAAATCGTTGCGGAACCTGAATAACGTAATTTTCCCTTCAAAGCACATTGCAATTTTGTAAATTTAATTTATTCTTCATGGACAGATACTAAACAAAAATTAATTATTTTTGATAATTCATAAAGGTATTGGCATATTATAAGAGACTTACAACTAACAATTTTTGGAAGTTTTAAAATGGGCACGACTGGATCGCACAAACTTGCTAGAAATTGATGATGTACAAGTACATAGCTATTGATTCCAAGCATTATTTCTATAAATAACTATAAATTTATTATTTTAATGGCAAAATCAAAATCAAGTATATCATCTGATTTGTTTGATAAATATGAATTTATGAAAGAAAAAAAAAAATTCGTTGGATCGGTTTTCTTAAAAATTATTTTTTATACATAAAATTTTTCGCTCATCTTCAAAAATTAAATCTAGTATGCCAACATTTAGTATTTAATAAAATACAATTTTACACAAAATAAAAAAAAATTCCATTAGAAAATTTTGGCTGAAATCAGAGTAACCATCAACGAGAAATTTGAAATCAAAAAAATCGGTTCTATGACAGGTACCGTTATAAACAGTTTTGGTAAAATTTGTTTTCATCAAAATATTGAGCATACCTTAAAAAGTAAACGCACATCGTTTTATCAAAATTCTTGCAGCCGTTTTTGAGAAAAATATATAATTTTCCTTTTTGTCGAAAAAAATTGTATGGCAGGTACCGTTATTTTTGATCCTAAGAAATTTAAAAACGTCTGAGCATATTAATCAAAAAGCACTATATACCATGTTTGAAAAAAATCCCTCCAGCCGTTTATGATGTACGGACGAGGACAGACAAACAGAATTCCGGGACGCATTTTTTCGCGATCATCGTTAGTTAGGGAAAATGATTATCTCGAGTTCGATATTTTTTACGAATCCATAATTTACCATATATAGTACCTATATATCGCAAGTAAAAAAGAAGACAAGTACTTCCCGATCTCATAATTTTTTATTTTAGTTTGACGGATTAATTAATTAATTTTAAAAATCGATTTTTGTTGTCATTTTTAGATACATATCTATATCGTAAAGCCACTTCTTTGGAGAAAACAAAAATTCCCACAAACATTATGACGAGAAGCACTGTTTTGGACTTCTCCAACTTGGGGCCAGTTTGTTCACAGCTGATTATCTTTAATCCTTGATTAGTGGAGCTGGGAAATCCTCAAATGTGTTTGTTGATTAAATTTTGTTTAAAAAATCCAAAGTTTGAGTTGCTATCATGGATTTCACTAATCAGCTAATTTTGGTTTGTAAGCGTTAGTTAATTAAAGCCTATGAAAGTCACATACTAAATTTAACCCACTGTGAAAAAACTGGCCCTTAGTGTTAGTTTTTATTGTAGAGCAAGAACAAATTATAACTGTAGGAAAATGATCGAGTTTACTACATATAAAGTGTAAAGAAAGTGTTGGATAAATTTAAAAATGATGAATTTCAGTCCCGGACATCAAATCACGGGAAAACTATTATTTTCAATATTATGATATGCTACCGGTTTTTAATGATTAACTAAGAATTGAAAATTTTAAATGGTTTCGCAATTCTGTCTGAATGACAGTTCTTTTTTTAATTTTGTTTCATGAAGCCAAAAATAAAGGTACCTATTGTACAAATTTTCTTAGCCACAAATCTTTATTTTATCAAAAAGTTCTGCTATATATTGATTTTAGAAAAAATTATTTAAATACACAATTAAGGAAAGGCTACTTTTAAGTACAAGAATTTTTCTGAAACTTCCTCTGGCTGGAACATTTCTTCAGATTCTCATAAAAATGATAAATTTGATTTTTTATTTTTATTTTATGAAAGTTTTATAAAAAGTAGATACTATTTTTGTGCCGCAAACGAAAATGTTAAAAAATCTTGTTTTTGAAACTAAAAGGAATCTCAATATGTATATATTTCGAAAACGACTTTGCTAATTTTATTGAAACTTGGTATATATCGATTTTTCAACACTTTCTTGAATTCTCAAAAAAAATCATTGCATTATTATTAACAGTACATAGTTACTCCTCAGAATCATTTCTATTATTTTTATTATTCGATATTAATCGATGTTAGTTCACAGTTGATTTTCGCTATAATATTGATGTAAGTTGGACCGAACTTAAAAAAAAAATTGCGTATTGACAAGGCCCTCACTGTCAACTGAAGAGTACAAGTGAGAACGCCGGGACAAAACGCCAATTTGTAAGGACTAAAGGCCGTTAAAAGCTATATTGATTCAATAATTCAACAAGTCCAATTAAATAATGCTGAGTCTTCTACTTGACTGATTTATTTCAGTAGTATATAGAATTTATGTATATTATAAAAAAAACAGGGTTTACCACGATATCTAGAAACCAATAATCCAGGAAGCAAAAATCCCGAAAGTAAAAATCTCGAAAAAAAAAATCTAGAATTGAAAAAATCTCGAAAGCAAAAATCTAGAAAGCATAATCTCGAACTGCAAAAATCTAGAAAAAAAAAATCTAGATTGCAAAAATCTTATTAAAAAAAGTGCAATGAAAGTAAATGAAATCGCAACAAACAAAGGTTCCATCAAAACTGAAATTGATGGGTTTATTTATTATTTAAATAAATCTGTAAGAAATAAGTTTTACTGGCTGTGTGAACTGAATAAATCTCATTTTCGTAGTTGCCAGGGTAACTACAGTCAAGCATAATGATAATGATAAACATAGTTTAGGTTAGTTGTGTGGTTCAAAAAATTCAGATCGGTCAAGAGACTAAAGTAAAAAGATAGTATTTAAAAAAAGAAAAGCAAATCTTAAAAATACTGGACGAAAAAGAAGAAAAAAGTTATGTAAGCTACCTTAAAAGTCTGGCAGTTAATAGAAGTTATATAGTTATTATAGCTAGAGTTATTTGTTTAATTTTGTTATATTTTGACCATTTTCGTTTGTATTGAATTATTATTGTACTTTTTTGATATTTGTTATGTTTTGGTACGAGTATATATAAATAAGTATACAGGGTGTCCAGTAAATAATGGATAACCTTGGAATGCCTCATAGTAGACTTTATGACCGTCCTGAGAACTAATAAAAAAAAGTCTATCCCAACCACAAGAAAAGATATGTGCATTTTTTTGTTAAGTGCATTATTTTTTGCGTTACTTTACGTTTTTAAATACCTTGACTACAAGTGAATGAACTCTACTGTTATTTTTCGTAGCAATATTAAACATTGTTTGTGCCAAAACATAAGAAGACAAAAATTATAATAACTGTTGGAATTCTTAGAGAAAAAAATTATTGAACTTTGATTTTCGATGCAAAATTTGAAAAAAAAAAAAAAATAATTTTTTAAAAAGTTAAATCATCAGTGGTATGAAAAAATGCATGAATACCTAAGTGGCCAACTATTTTAAAAATATGTGTGGCGAATTCGGATTTCAAAATGGTATAGTTTATTATTGTATCTAGAACCAATAGCAAGTTATTCGTAAAAATCTGCAATACTAGAGCCAATTTAGCAAAAACAAAAGTTTTCAAAATTAGCACAGTAAACGTGAAAATAATACTATGCGTTGAGTATGGTAGATTTTTGATTGATGTCCTGTCTTTATAATGTTGTCCTAATGATAAAACCAAGACTTTAACTTCTAGGGCCGAATGCAACATTACCAAAAATGTTAACAAAGTGCAAAAAACGGCTACATTTTCGAGCTTGTTTTGAATTATACCTCTTCAATTGGCCTTTTAAAAAATCATCAAATATTTTGGTAGTGGTTATTACTAAATTAATTTTCTTATAAGAGGTGCATTAAAAAAATGGAATCAATCAATAACAGTGATCTTATAATTTAAAAAAAAATTGAAACATTTTTTTTTTAATTGAACATAGTTTATTATTGAATGTTTGAATGTTCACAACCGCTTGAGTGGGCTACCACCATTGTATTTGGCTGGAATTATTGCAATTTCATGGCTGCCACACCAATCATCAGATTCCTTTCAGTGGTGCTTAGTCCTTATGTTCAATTTTAATTTATAAATTAGTGCCGTCAATTGGAATCCAACCTAGACCAGCTACATCTGAGGCCTATGCACTCCGCATTGCGCCACCGAGGTCACCTGATCATGCTCATCCAATGTAAGGTTTTGTCTTTATAAATTGCATATTGAGACAACTAGCATTTTTACTAGCCACAAGTTGGTTGTTGATCATTCGGGTAGTTAATTATTATTTTTGTTTTTATGTTTTTTTTTTGTTTTCAACCTTTTCAAACAATGAAAACCAGATGGTTCTAGGGCTTTCACTTTTCAAAATATTAAAGAATACAGAAACCAAATTCTCAGTAAAAACACGAAAAAAAAGAATTTAATGCTAAATCCATCGGTTTGCTGAAATGACCATAAGCAGATTCTTCTTAGTTTTATTAGCAAGTTAGGTCATATATTTTTTAATATCTTGAAAAGTAAAAGTGCTAAAAGCATCTGGTATTCTGGGGGTCAATTCTCGATCTGTGAAGTTGTGAAGTGATAATTTTTTTAAAAACATCACACGTTAATAATTCGATTTTGGATGAATGTGTACAAGTGATATTAAATGTCAAAAATTGACAAAAATAACGAAATTTTGATATTTTATTTCACTTTTTTACACTCATCCAGAATCCAAATATTATCGCTTAAAGTTTTGGAAAATTTATCAGTTCACAACTTCACAGATCGAGAATTGACCCCCAGTTAACTAAAAATTAGAACAACTTTGAAAAAAAAAATAGTTTGACTTTTTTTTTAATTTTGAGTTTGAAAAATTCATTTTTCAAAAAGTTTGCATTAAAAGATCTTTATTTGAAAGGAAAATAAATTAGGGAATTTTTGGCTTTACAGAAAAGGTATTATTGTTTTTTTTTAATCATTTATTTAATTTAAGTCAATATTTTAGAAAATTGCATCTCCCACCTAAACGCGATGAAATAGCCCCTTTTTCAATACGATATTTGTATGCGAATAGTCCTGGATACAGTTTTTGAAACCACTGCGACGTTTTTAACATTTTTATGCACTTGTACTCATTTGTTTATTTTTTTTTTTTTTTCATTTTAACTGTTTTGAGAGCTAGTCTCTAGCAGTTTAAAGATGAGTTTTATGGTTTTGAATATTTTTCTCTGATATCCATAAGTTCTAACATTACATATTTTTGTTTAATTCGAACACACTTGAACATAAGTTCGTGCAACCCCAGCCATGTATTTTCCTCTCTTTTTGATTCATTTGTCCTCATTAACATTAATGAATTCTTTTAAAAATCTGCACACTTAACAAAATTGTATATTCATATTTAAAAATCTATAAAAAATAAATATTATTAATACTAAAGACAATAAAAAAATCTTATGTATGTAAATTCATAAAATTTAAACTTAATAATCAGGGAAAGGATTTTGCTAACTTTGCCTATTTCGTAAGAATGTATCGTAAGAAAGTATCGATTTTATACAAAAACGATTCATGTCCTCCTGATTCAAAATATATGTATTTTATTTTGCCTTTCTTACCCGTTAGTGCTTTCTTTTGCCTTTTTTACCCGTTATTGTCTTTTTTGTCAATTTTGACTGACTTGGTTTTTTTGTATCAAAGTTAAACAAACAAATTCTACAAAAACAAACTGCATGTAGTTTTTGAATTTCCAGTTTAGATTATCTCACTTATAAACATGATCCTAACACAATCTTAAGCGCACAGAAAACAAATTCGCTTGCCTTCAACATACAAGAAAAAGAAAGCAGCTAGTGTAGACTGTAGATAGAAATACTATGATCTTTTCTCAATAAAATTTCTTGTCCTTTTTTTGTTTTTTTTACTCATAAAAACTAGATCTTTGCATTTCTCTATGAATGATCGTGCCTTTCCTTGCACTGCAAATATCAATGCAAATTTGGAAAAATCGAAAGGGCAAATAATTGCAAACGAAGTGTTGAAAAAGTTCACTTCTGTTCTTATTGTAAATCGTCAAAATGCTCAAATGCTGTAATAAATGGCGACGTCAACTCCACACTTTCCGAAAACGTTGAAGTGAATGATGTAGAGACTAGAGAGTTTAAAATGGGCTCCACTCGTTTCTGCTCAAGTAGAAAGGTCCTCTAGCTCATTTAAGACGCTTCTAAGAGACAAGCGTAGAAGGCTGTTACCTTTGAACTTCAAAAAGCTGTTGGTAGTTCAATGCTATTGTAATTAGACCTTAAGTTCTGCTTATATTCTCTTTATTTAATAAATGCCTTTTTTTGCCTTTTTAAGAATTTTTGTTTGCCTTTTTTGATTTTCTTAGGTCAGCAAAATGCTTTCCCTGTTAATAATATTCATTAACCTATAATACCCATAAAGAATTATAACCTTAAAAATGAATCTACTCATCAGAATTATATGAAAAGGTATTGTGCATAAAGTTATTAAACAAAATTATTTATTACTCCGAAAACAACCCTTGAGTTAAGGTCCTTTTACATCATTTCATTCCCATGAAAAATTTTCAAAGGCAACAAAAGCCTCATATTTGTAGTATCCCTTTTGACCGTAACTACATAAATATAAATATACTGAAGGCTGATGACCTTTCAACGAGCTCTCAGTTGTCGATACAAACAAAGTATAACTTTGAACCTACCACAACTCATTCATCAGAGTCAATTAACCAATCGTCCAGTAATTCACGCTTCACTAAAGAGTTAACAAACTGGTAAAATTGACTAACAGTTGTTTATGTATGTATAGATTGGAAGGTGATTAAGGATGAGAATGATGATGAGGGTGAAGGTGAAAGTGCGCCCAGATGTATGTAGTTACATACCTGCGGAATGCCTACTAACCTTTGTAAAAATGATTTTTATCTAACCCCCTTCTGGTACATCCCCATATACTAATCGACTTTATGACATATGTATGCTACATGTGTGCCCAATGGCAAAAGTTTCACAATAAAATACGAATATACATATGTATATGTTCATTTAAAAAGACTGAGGACAGATGTGATGTGTGGGGGGACTGGTGACTGGGGAGGGGTGATCAAGCTGGCTGGGTACAGGCTTGAGTACACATTTTCAAATAATAGTCGTATGCTATACGCTTAAATATCGAATTGGTAACATACACATAGTAGATACACACTACACATCCATATGCACCATCCATGAAAAGAGAAAAAACTCTTTTTAAAATTATATCCCGAGGGTTCGGTGAACGTGCTGGGACTTATGAAGACTTTCAATTATCTCCCTGAATAGATTTTATTAGTCCTCGTGGTTAAAACAATGGGTAGGGTAGGGGTAGGGGTAGGAGTAAGTGGGAGTTCTCTCTTTTTGATAACATTCAAGTTTTCTACAATAATTTTTAATTTTTTATTTTTTGTTGATTGGGGAGTGCAATCACCGGAAAAAAGGGGTAAAGAGAGAAAGACAGAAGGATTCAACTGTTAATTAAACACACAGAAAAAGTGCCATCAAATTTGAGTTGAATCTTTATAGTTGTCGTATTTTATTTAACGAGTTTGCCGAAATGATAGGTAAATCCACCACCAACAAAAAAAAAAAGGATTAAAGTTTTTGTGTTGCTGCTGCTCTGTCAGTGACAAAATTGCTATTAAATGCTATCTGCTACAGTTAGTATAGGTAGTATGTATCTTTGTGACTTAAATAGGTTGATCTGACAAGATATTATACATTTTCATACAGATAGGTATTTAAATTTGTGTTCTATATGAAGGTAGGTACTTATGCACGTATACAATATAATGTATATATACAGATATATAAACATTTGTTTGTTTTCATTTAATTATTTGTGAAAAAAACATAAGAGGAAAATATACATAAAACTCGCTCTAATAAATGAAACAACGAATTTCTGAACAGAAACCAAATGACTCGATTTATTTTCAAAACATATGAAAATAACAATTAAAAACAAAATGTTTTCACAAATTGAATTAATTTGAGAATTTGAAGCTCAAACATTCAAACAACATTTTTAATTAACTACTAACCCCCTTATTTATAAAGAAAAAATAGTTATTTAAGCCTCCGTGTTTAGGAAAACTACACCATGGAATGAGAAAGTTCTGGATTCAAATGGAGCAGTAAGAAATTGCCTTTAATTTGAGTCCATAAAATTCTTATTCCATGGTGTAGTTTTCCTAAACACGGCAGTTGAAATAACTATTTTTTTCTTTATAAATAAGGGGGTAATAGTCTAAGAAAGATAGGATCGGCCCAGGACCAAATTAATTCATGAAATTTTATTTCTGGTATCGACGCAGAATTTTATCCTCAAGAACATATCCAAAGTCCCCCAAAATACACGCATTGGGTTTTTGTACAGGCGCATTTTAAGAGGTGGAGCGGGGAGGGAGGCGGGAGTTTAACAAGCTGAAAAATTTGTTGTAATACAATCTACACGGAAAGAATTCTTAGATCAGATTAAGAAAAATAAGTTACAAATTACGAAAAATGAATCCAGTTTTGGACCTTGGATTGGAAATTACTAAATTAAGACTTTTTTATTTGCAATATTAAAAAATGAGCGAAGTGAAGATATTGACACTCAAAAATTATATTTCAACACTTTTGAGTATCAATAATTCGATCCAGGAAAAAAAAATATTGCCATTAGTGAGTCGTAATTTGATATCAATTTGGATATAGTGTTTGATGGCTAACCTGGAATCGTGGGTTCGATCCCTACTCTAGGTAGCATTTTTTTTTTATTTATTTTTATTAGGTTAGGTTAGGTTAAAGTGGCTGTCAGGAAAACGGCTGACACACTTAGACCATAATTAGGTCCGTTGTGATACCACATGATAGGAATGAGGAGATTATCCTCATTACGAAAACCATTCGGAGCTTTTTATGAAGCGAGAGAGACAGTGTATGTCTGTATTAGCTAGATCGCTTGGATCATTGAAAAAGTAGTCCCCAAGAAGGAGTCTGCGCCTCTGTGAAAGAGCAGGACATGTGCAGAGGAGGTGAGGAATTGTTTCCTCCTCCTCTTCGTCCATGCAACTTCTACAGAAGTCATTCGAGAAAACGCCAAGTCTTGTGGCGTGTTTTCCTATAAGGCAGTGTCCTGTTATGACACCTATTACGGAGCTAATTTGTGATCTACTAAGTGATAGCAAACTTTTAGAGCGCCTAGGGTCTAGCAATGGCCAGATTTCTTTTGTGGCCAGACATGTAGTAAGGTTTGTCCATCTAGAGTTTGCTTTCCTTGCAGAGTTTTGTTTTAGCAAAAGTTTACACGTAGCGATCGGTATACCTACATATGTTCCACCTGTTAGGCAAAACGGGCATTAGAGTTCCATTTCTGGCAAGTTCATCGGCTTTACAATTTCCCGGAATATCTCTATGGCCCGGCACCCAAAGAAGGTGAATATTAAACTGTTCCGCCATCTCTTCAAGAGACGATCGACAGTTTTGGGCCGTAACGGAGTTGGTAGAGACAGAGTTGAGAGATTTAAGTGCTGCTTGACTATCTGAGAAGATGCGTATATCCGATGTTGATATCACGTTTTCTCTCAGCCAAGACAGAGCTTCTTTAATTGCCAGAATTTCCGCTTGGAATACGCTACAGTGGTTAGGAAGCCGGAAGGAGAGACTTAAATTAAGTCTGTCTGAGTACACTCCGCCACCCACACCTTCCTCAGTTTTCGACCCATCAGTATAAAAATGAACTGAATCAACTTTGAGAGGGTCCCCAACGTCCCAAGATTCTCTTGAGGGTATGGTGACCTGGAAACTTTTGTCGAAATTTAGTTTGGATGTGGTGTAGTCGGAATGACAAGGAATAGATTCATATAAGTCTAGAATTTTAGTATGACCGATAGAGTTGTTGGTCCATTGAGAAATGGCTTTAAGGCGGACGGCTGTGTTCGCAGCCATTTGCTTGCCATATATATCGAGGGGTGTGAGGCTGAGGAGTATGTCTAGTATTTTTTCAAAATAAAAAAAAAAAATGAAAATTTCCAAATCTGCGCATTGTGGTCGAAATGTTGATTTGCGTGTATTTTTATTTTGTTATTTTTGTCCACACACGGGTGTTGTGTTTGCAGCCGCTTCCTTTTTATTCTGAAATGTGTATACAATTTTAAATATTTGAAAAAGAATTGTATTTTACTTACTTGGGATTCGATCCTGGTACACGCAACACGCTACCACCTAAGCCATCGCACGACATAAAGGTACCATGTTGAAACTTAATCACTTCAAAAACTTATTTACTTGTTGGTTGGTTCAAATCACCATATAAATATTTAAATAATTCCCCTGAAGTGTTAGATTACGCCTAAAAAAATTGTAATTTACTGTATAGTTTGGCAAATATCTATTTTCGTAAATTGCGATCGTGTGGGGTCAATATTTATATCGTAGCTACTTACATTTTGCTGGTTTGAGCATTGAGAAAATGAAAATCACCATTTAAAGTTCGCAAAACAAGATCAATAAGTTGTAAAATTAAATTGTTTCCCTGAAGTAGTAGATTGCGATTCAAAAACTTGTAATTTACTTTCAAAAGTCAACAAGCTCGAATTATAACTTTTGATAATAAATATCGAATTATAAAATTTAGCTTTTTACGATGATTTGAGTAGTAAATGACAAAATTTTCAGTTATTTTTTAATAAAAGCGCCTTGATTTACAAAAAAAAGAGTTTCGTAAATTACAACCTAAAATTTTGCAATTGGTGATCTTTCAATTCTTTCCGTGTAATCATATGATACATGTTTGTAAGGGTGCTTTGAAACGCTGACTCTAAAGATACCAAAACTGAAAAGATGCATGTATCCTGTGGAAAGTTAATGTCATTTTTATGGATTGATCACTTTTTTTAAAGTACAACAAGTAATATATTACCCAAAACCGTTTTAAAATAATGAGATTTTAATGAAATTTGGTATAAATGTTTTATTTGACATGTTAACTAAGATTCAAAAGAGTCCCCGAAAATATCTGTGGTGAAAGGGTGTTTTTTTGAGGGCGAGATGTTAGTGCGTCATTATTACCATAACATCTGAATAAGTTTTGACACTGATGAAATTTGCAAAAAATATAAAATATTGCATGGTTTCCAAGTATCAAAAGAGTCCATTGAAATAACTTGATCCAAAGAATTTTTTTCGAGAGTATTATGCATATTGCTTATATAATATTTAGTTTTCAATGGAAAAATTAAACTTTTTTCATAATGCAGAAGAATATATTTTGGAAAATATTAAATGTTGATATCCAAAATACTCTTTAAAACATTCCTCGTTTTGAGAGAGAAATGTTTTGAAAAGCAAAATCTAACAATACGCAAAAAATAACAAAGTTTACAAAAACAAAGTCATCAATAACAAAGTATTCAAAGAAAAATAAGAAACAATACTACTTTATTTTATTAATTTGAAGGTCTGCCTCTGTTCTTGCTGTCTATAAGCAGTTTAAACGTGCAGGAAAGTTTCCAACCATAAGTTGCTTCATATTTTTAACTAACTATTTTTTTGAAACTTCGCTGCCCTATATCTGTAGGGAGTTAGCTAGGAGACCAAAAAAAAAATCAATATCCAAGCCGAATACCCTTGTTAATACTAATACATTTTTTCCTTGCAACCAATAGATATTGAAAGAGGTTTATTCAAAAACAAAGTGGCAGAATGGACGGAAAGCGCTTAAGAATGAAATACACAAAATTTTGGGAGACTACTTTATTTTGAGGAAAAATAAAATGTCTAAGCTGTTAAAAATTAGTGTGGTGAGAAAACCTAGTTTGACTGGCTAACATTTTTGAAGGGAAAGCAATTCTCCCGATAACTTTGTTTTGTTAAGAAAGAATGTTTTGTTAGGAAAAAAATTAGATTTTATTTATCATCGCTCCATTTTGACGTAGTGAGCTTAGTGTATTTATAATTTTACAGAACCAAAAAAAATACCTTCCCTAATAATATCACCTCCACAAGTTCAATATATTAAAAAGAAAGGTTTTGAAACAAAAACCACACACGAAGATTTGTGAAAGCTTCCCCAGTCTTAAAGTGTATCTACGTAAGAAATTCATATTAAAACAAAGTAATTGATTTATCAAGTAACTCATGGGAACGACATACCTATATGCAGGCAAAATTTGAATCATTTCTTTGGTTGGGGCTTCTTTGCAAAATGGCAATTCGAACTAAATTAACTATACCACCTTTGATTTCCTTAATTATTGATTGCTTTTGCACAATTTAAATGATATTGAAATTCTAATCTCGAGTTTTAAAAAGTAAACAAACATCTTGCTTCAAAGATGTTATAGTATAGGTGGAGACCTACCTTTTATACAAATAAATGATAGAAGCTACAAATCCCCTTGAAAACAAGCTCTCACTTGTGTATGACATACTTACACAAACAAACCTGCTTTATACAAATATAATAATCTAAAAACCTCACTAAACTTAATCACTTTCTTTAAGCCCTTTAACTCCTATTAACTTCGATGTAACCAAATAATCTTGAAAAACAGCGAAGAAAACTTTCTTAATTAATCTTACCTATAAGATTTTGTTCGTACGAGTAGTAGATTCTTAAGAGAAGAAAAAAAACTATTCAAAATGATATAAATTAGAAACACCCGCAACAAGCTAGATTTTTGTTGTTTTCGTCTTTTATATCCAATTAAAGTTGAGCTTAATCTTAAGAAATTAGGTTCCTATAGCAAGGAACAAAAAATAGTTCTTTATTTTTTTTAAAACTATATGAGACAAAAAATCAACTACCTTAAGACATCTCTGGGTATATAGCAATTCCCTTATAAATGCATGTACCTAAAGCACCACCGCTGACGGTGTGATGGTTGCAAGATTTTTTTGTATTAAAGGAATAAAGTTCCATCATCTACTGTACCTACTACTTGTCAAGAAGTTAATTAAAAGTTATTTCGAATTTCATGCCTCAAATGATTTCAACAGATTGCATCAACGGCGTCGCTCGTCGTAGTCATATAGCGCTGTATAGGTATATGTATAAAGTGTACGCTAAAATCGCTGGATTTTCCCAGAACTATGACAAACTTTAACAATTTGTCTTTTTTGCCCGTCACAATCGGCGCAAAAAAACTATAAAATACAAGCTGGACTATGATGACTAAGAAAGTTGCAGAAAGGAATAGAATTTTTTGTATTGAAAAAAAAAAACACAAAAAAAATACAACTTTCCTTATAGTTGCTGGTCGCGCACTTCATTAATCACTCGCAGTTGAACACAAAGAACATGCACCACTAACCTCTAGCGCAATCCTTGTGATGCTAGCTATACAAAACCAAACCCAGAACCAACATCCGTTTTGCTAAAAAGTTCGTCAGAGGATACACCATCATCACAGAGTGAAAGGAGTTTTAAGACTTTGTTTCTCTGGTCTGTTGCCCGAATACGCAACTTTAATTGAATTAACTCCATTACTGCGTTGCACAAACTCAATTACCAACACTGGTGATGATGATGGCCAGGGACCAGGGCAAACTCTAAAGCTACAACAAACCATATCCCACTAACTAGATAGCCCATCCATGTTGGGCAACAAAGAGGATGTCCTTTTTATCTCGTTATCACCCCCATTTGGACTTAATCATTTTTGCCTTTAATTGGAAATTATCCCAGCACCCAGTTCCTAGCAGTCCTAGCACCCAGTTGGCAACCATCCGCACATCTGTGTCTACAGATTGCTATACACTTGCGAACTTCGGACCCACTGTATAGCAATTACATTTTACACATTTTGTTCTGTTTTTTACTTTGTTTTTTGTTTAATTCTAGAGAAAGAATTTACTTTAACGCTTTTTAAATATTCATTTACAGATGCTCCGCCAGTGCTGCTGTACAGCTTCATTGAACAGACTCTACAACCGGGACCGGCTGTTAGCTTGAAATGCTCGGCAGCCGGAAATCCAACGCCGCAAATTTCATGGACATTGGATGGATTTCCGCTCCCATCGAATGGAAGGTAATTGAACTCGAAATGCACAGCACATCCCTTCGTCCTTGTGTGCCTATAATATATCTGCATACCCTACCCTCTACCCACCCTCATCACTGTCATTATAATCGAATTCATAGTTGTAATGGTAAAACACCAATACATAGCGATCTCTATCAGAAAGGAATTAAAAAGGAAAAAAATGACAAAAACAAAAAAAGAAACGGTACAATCTTGTTTCGCATACAAATTCATAACAAATCTACAAAAACAGAAAATAATTTTAATTAAAACTTATCCCTGAGTAGAAGTAAACGAGGTAATTAAAAAGTGTAAGTACCTCCATTCCAATGCGCGCTCTCCACTTCACTTGGATTGGGGCTGGGTTGGCTTGGGCTCGACTGGGTGACTTAGCCAAGCTTGATGGGATGAATGGATCGGCATAGGGATAGGAATGATAGCTTCCACGTTTACCTCAAACTTGGCGATGTTGTATAATTTCACAACCCTAGTCTCCAATCCGTCCGCCTGCTCTACACGTCTGCACACTCTCTTCTGTCTTTACATTTGCACACAAAAAGGACTTCTGTTCGACGACTGGCTGTTTTGGTCTTGGTCGGTTGGTCTCGTTCTCGGTTTTGTATGCCTGATTATTCATTCATTTCATTTTATTTCATTTCATTTCATTTTGGAGCTTAAGTCTGCTGTGGAATCATTTACACTAACAAAAAAACAGAAAAACTAATAAAACAGAATGAAAGAAGAGGAAAATATCCAGCAGTGTTTGTTTGTGCATTGGTGATATCTGTATGTGAAGTGAAGGCTTTTTGTTTTGTTCTTTATTTTTCTCTATTAATAAAAACAATCTAGTGTGACCATTTGCACAATAAACACATTGAGCTTGACTAAGGCCCAACTTTTCTGCCTTAAAGCACTCGGACTAAAAATATCAACTAAATCTGCTGAGTTAACTCTACAAGTTTGGTAAGTAGTTTCGCACTGAAAAACTGGCTTGTAAAGACTGTTCACATGAGAGCGCCCAACGACCGAAGAATGAATGACAACATGGGATTTAAAACATTATTAATAAACCTAAATTCTTTACAAAATCTAGGCAAAATGGAAGAAAAACATATAACTGAGGATTATTTTAAGTTAATAAATTTTCATTTTAATTGCTAAAACAAAAGAATTTTAAGAAAACAATTTGTTAGTCGTGAATAGCCGCAATTCGTTACGACCAATTTATTTACTCAAATTTCTCATATTTAAGCAAATAAAACTTCAGATTTTATAATTTTAAAATTATTCTTAAATCGAATTCTACCATTTTGACTAGATTTTGTGAAATATTAAGGTTTATTAATTTTTTAATTCCCATTTGTTTGATCATTCGTCGGTCGTTGGTCGCTCTCATGTGAATGGTCCTTTAGGGTCAATTTATTTTTATTGAAACTTTATTAAAATCTGAATTTTGTCGTCTAAACTAAAACCACTTTAAAATTTATTGTTGCAAATAAAAACACTTCATTGTGTTCTATTTATTGATTCATCTTTAGTTAAATGGCTAAATGTCACGTTTAAATTTAATTGTCTTTTAATCAAAAAAAAACTCAGAAATGTTGTTTTTATTTTATCTGATGAAAAATCAATTCAGCTGTACTTAATAGAGGTTTCAATCTCAATCATAGTGTTGGTAGTCAATTGGTGTTTGTTTATTTTGTTTACAAGCGAAACATAGTGATATGAATCGCAAATGGTACTCACAAAACAGATGAGATTTCTCAATCGTTTTGATACAACTTATCCAAAATTACATCGTAAATGCGTCATTAAATACTTTTTGTTATGATTTTAAAACTTTTAAATTTAAATGTCTCAAAACCCCATACAGTTTAAATCAATGTAAGGTCAGATTTGAACTCACTTTATCTTAAACATTAGGAATAGTCTGTTTTTTCTACCGGAAGTTATTTTAATTTTTGTCGACATTTCTTATCCATATCGAAATTTCAGATTAAAAAAAGAAAAATCCAATCAGTAGTGGACTAGTAAGAAAAAGTGTTAAGAGACATATTTTCTCATTTTAGGGCGATTCCGCTATGGATGATTTTCGGCATCAATTTATAAATTACAATATTTTTATTTTTTTTTTTTTGTATTTATTAACAAACAAAACAAATTAGACCTAATTTAAAGAAAACACTTTTTTGCGCCTTGCAACATTACGAAGAGTCAGTATGAACTGCAACTATCAAAGCTGCTAATAGAAGCCCGAAAAAGGCATTACCGATAGTTTGAGGTTATGATTTACTTGGTAGACATGTTGTCACAAATGTATATTGATTGATTGTATAAATATTGATTGCAAATAGCCATTGAAAGTTTGTTGCACCCGCGATATAAAATATATAAAAGTTGGTTTTTTTCACAGAAATAAAGTGTTAACTTTAGTGAAACTTTGTAAAAGTAAGAAAAAATCAAAAACAAAATTTAACCAGTCGTTATTAGGAGTAAATTGCATGTTGAATTAAAAAAATGTTGTTTCAAATTGGTTGCACCCGCGATCGCTAAATTAGGATCGCGGGTGCAACTTATCAACAACTAACATTATTGAGTGATGTAGCATTTTTTATTATTAAAATATGCCTTGAATAATAATTTTTGTTGTTCAAGATTGTTTTTTTTTTAACAATTAAATATAAAATGCAAGGAAGTAACCAAAGAGACTGCTTCACAAAAAAGAGGCGCAAGCTTGAAAAAATGCTGAACTTCATGCAGAGTAGGGCTGGCCACGAGACGATAAAAGTCTCGGTCTCATATGACGAGACGAAACGAGACGAGACTGCATTTTAAGCATTCGAGACGAGACCGAGACGGGACTGTATATTTGGAACGAAATTTACAGCGGGTCTAATAAATTGAAACTCATATTTCAGTTAAATATTTATTTTCTTCTGCTCATATTCAAACTATATGGGGGACAAATTATAGTTTGACGTTCCAATAATCAACAGGTTGTCCGCATATCGTATTTTTCGGAGACCAGACCGAGGCGAGGTTGACACGAGACCGAGACAAGAATAAAATTTTCGATTTTAACGAGACCGAGACGAGACTAACAAAAGTCTCGCCGAGGCGCATCTCGTGGCCAGCCCTAATGCAGAGCACCTACGTAGGGAATAGGTTAAAATGTAGCCCTTCAAGCAATAATTTCATTAAAATATTTTTTTATTTAATTATAAATATACTTAAAGTGAGTCTCAATATTGCACCAGCGATAAGGGAATCGTACTTCAGTATTTTCGAAAATATTGACGTATTTAAAAAAAAAAACTAATAATTAATAGAAAACGGTACTGAATAGCAATATATGTTATTTAATCTCTTATCCACTTCATTGATATCGTTTTACAGATGTCAATATTCATTAAAGTAATGTCGTTTTCGATTGGATTTCGGAACAGTACTACTTTTTTTTGATTGCAGTCGAATTTTTTTCTATTGTTCCGAGACTAATTTGTGAAATATTTATGTGTGTGTGCGTAAATTGTCTGATATTTTGCACGTTCAGATGAGCAAAATGTATTTGACAAATAATCCGATGAAAGGGTTTATACGTATATGTGTGTTCCCGGTCCACTCCTTTATTAATTCCGGAACAGAAAAATATTCCGAAAACATTACTCGGAACAGCCAATCGAATTATTTTGGAGTAAGCGGATTCAAAAATGAGTAACTCCGAACCTCCACCCGAAAACGACATAAGACTCGTTGCACCCGCGATAATTTGATGTTGCACCCGCGATTGCTTTAAAAGTGAAAAAATCGTTGTTGTTTTTTGTTTTATCTCTGTTTTATCTATCTGAATTTGTATGTCATTAGTTGATTGAATCAATGTCGTTCAATAAAATGAAAGATGAATAAATGTTTCACAATTAACAGACTTTTGTGTTTTCGGTACTATGATCCAGAAAGGTGGGCCAAATACGTCGCACCCGCGAACGCACTTTGAAGCCTTTTTTCTGACGATTTATTTATTTAATTTGAGTTTTATAAATGAATCCCACGCGAATAGTCGAAAATGTAACCCTTCATGTAATAATTTCATTAAAATATTCTTTTATTTTATTATAAAAAATACTTAAAGTCTGTCTAAATGTTGCACCCGCAATAATGGAAACGCCCTTTAGCTAAATCCGGGTTTAAAATAATTTTTCATAAAGACAACGTTAGGAAAAATCACTGAATAGTGGCGGATGAATAAATTGAATTTGCTTAAATCGAATTGTTTTTCTATTGTTACTAAAAACTTAAGTTTAATGGATAATAATAAATAATTAAAAATATTTTGTTTGGGATACCTTTTGGCTTAACAAATTTTGAATTTGTGTCCAAAATGTTTTAAGTGAATCTTTTGAGTGTTTAAATCAACAAGTTATCGAAATTTTGTTTATTAATGCCGTTTTCCGTTGGAAGTCCAGAAGCATCCGGAAGTCTCCCACTCAAGAAGCAAACTCAAACGTCATAACAAACTGCAATGTATACTTCATGTTATTCTAATTAGTTTCCATTTAAATTTAATTTGCATCCAAAATCAAAGTTTTTGATAAAGTTTAATAAACAAATCAAGAAAAAATTACACCAAGAATTTTATTTGGATGTTCGGAGTTTATACACTCGTGGTTTACATTTCACTTTTTGTATGACAGCATAAAATTTCTTTTTGACGATTCACCTATACAGATACCAATACAAAACCCGAGCCTTAAGGAGGAGCATCTTGTACTGTAACATTGGATTTCAGAATGAGTAAAACCTTGAGTGAAACCAATGGAAAACGACCTAATACATTTTGTATTTCATTCCAATATACATATGTTTGTACTATGTACATATGTTAGGGTCAAATGGTCAAATTTAACGAAGTTGCTTTGATTTTAATAATACCATGTAAGATTGGTTGTTTGTGACTCAATAAAATTCTGTAAGAAAATGGGCTCAAAATTCTAACGTTTGAGGTCCGCATCAATATTTCATTTTTTTTTTCAAAAAAAAGTATGAGAAAAAAAGAAGGAAAAAAAAACATGACAAATAAAAAAAAAAAAACATTTTTTAAAATAATTTGATTTTAAATTTGAATATAAGATAAGAATGTTGGCACAAAAAAGGTATAGCAAAATGTTGTATGTGTTTATGTCGTTGTTTTTTTTATAGTTTAATTTTTATTAAAGGTTTTGTTTTTAGAAAATTGCACATCATGCCTAATTGTTCCCTCCTGAGCAATTTTTCTCTTGTGTATATAGATATATAGATGTATTTAAAGCATCATCCTACATTTTTATCGAGACAAAAAACAGTTTATATTATAAGGTCCTCTTACAGTTAATATTTTAAGCCTTTTTTCCTACAGAATATTTTGTTAGCCACAAGCAACCAAGTTACATGTTTTTTTTTTTTCATAAAAACAACGAAACTTCGTTAAATTTGATCCACCCTAGTGCACTTATGTTCCTATGTATCTACTACATTATGTTTTTTTTTTTTTAATATGGGAATAGGACTGCCACGAGACGAGACTCGGGGAGACTTTTCTAAGTATCGTCTCGGTCGAAAATTTTCATTCTCGTCTCGGTCTCGTATCGGTATCGTTTAATTGTCTCAGTCTCAGTCTAGCCTTTCCGTGAGAAAATTTGAACTTGCAGTCTCGTCCCGGTCTCGTCTCCGAAAAATACGATTTCCGGATGAGCTTTTGATTATTGGAACGAAATATTACCGATACGTCCAAATATAATTTGTCCCCCATATACAGCCGTTGACAGCTAAATAGAAATGATTTTATTTTTCTTTAACATTTTTCTAAGTCTCTAACTAGTTGGCTCAGCCAAATCAGAGGTTTAAATATAAAAATATTTTTGAAACCATGTGTCCCCATGAAAATTTGAAAAATACTGTTACATTTTCCAAAAAATATTTCAAATTTTATGATCATTAATAAACAAAAGACGATATTTAGAAAATTGAAAAAGAAAATCAATGCTGTAGTTTGAAAATGTGCAGAGGAAAATAAATATTTAACTAAAACTGGATTTTTCAATTTCAGCCCAAACATACATACAGTGTCTTCTTGGTGTCGTTTCGGATGCTTAAAAGGCAGTCTCATCATGCAAGACCGAGACTTTTGTCGTCTCGTGGCCAGACCTATTTGAGAATTTGAGTTCATAAGGGGTGTATAAAAAGATCATATTTTCAAATTTGTGCAACATGTTCCCCAATAGGAATTTCATATAAATTCCTTGCATCCATTTAAGGGTGCTCAAGTATATAGTGGAATCAAGTTTCACATTAAATATCCAAATTAAAAATTTCAAGCATTCCTTAAAATATTAATATTTTTAAACTTAATCATTAGAAAGAAAAAAATCTAAAAATTACCAAAAATTCATCTCTTGAAATTGCGTTTTCAAAAATTTAATTTTCCATAAAGAAACTCTCATACATTCGAAAATTACCCAAATATCGATAAGATATATTTTTGTTTTCCTTTTTGCAAGAATTAATTAATTCCTTTAAGTCAAACATCACCCTTATTTAGCGCAATTTTATTGTATAAACTCCACTTTGTCATTTTTGAACATCTCTGATTCATATCTCTGTTCTTACGTACTCTGTAGCACTCAGTGTGATTACTTGCAACATATTCAAGTACTTACAGACCCCTTTAGATTTTCCCAAATTTGTATCACATCTACAACCTATTTAAAAAATATAAAGCTATCTAGGTACTAAAAAAATTAAGGGGCTTATTGCGAGAGTCTATTCAGAATAGACTTAAAGTCGAATAGACTTATAGTCTATCATCGGTATTGCGAATTTCTATTAAAATCAATTTTTTTTTACTAAATAGAATTTTTTTTTCGATCAGGAATTTCTGATCGACTTTTGTGTAAATTGTTGTTTTAACCTATAATAAGAATGTATTTTAGTGGAAAAGAATATTTTCTGGTACAATATGAACTTTCATATCGTCATCCATGTTTGGTGTCCTTCCTACAAGATGCTCAATCATCTTAACATGTGCTGCAATATAAAATTTGCTACCAAAATACATTTTGTTTAAAGATTTGTATATATTTCTTATACATTCTTAAGAAATTATGCATTTTTAAAATGCATCATAAAATGCACTTTTTTCCAAAAGTCTTAATAGTTGATGCTGATGTATTTATTGATATTTATATGGATGTCCAACTATTTTCTCAATGTCCTTCCGTTTGCAAAAAGCTGCAATGTCATATTTGGTACAAAGGAGCTTTACATTCAACTGCGAAATGATTTGTCAAGTTGTTATAACTGTTATTAAGGCTTTTAGAGAAAGTGCATTTTGAAGATGCACAAATCACCACTGCAACCTTAAAGGAGGCTGCAAGGCTACCACGTTATCATAAATATGTATACACCATAATAATATTATACAAATGTATGTCTGCATATTTTGATCCAATGTCTAAATTCCAAAGGACCGGAGTTCATTTTTGCAATTAGTCGCGCTATAAAATATTATTTTTTTGAAGAAAAACTATGTATTTCATAAAAAAAACGTCAAATTTTCGTCAAACTATATTTATTTTCTAAGACTCTTGGGGAGATTTGACATTTCAGTTTAAAGCTCTAGTCGAGAGCTTTTAATATTCTATTTTCGAAAATTGATTCTATTCAAAAAGTCTACTGAGCAAGGCGATACTAATTTCAAATTTGATAGAATCGACAAAAGTCGAATAGACTTAAGTCGAATAGACTCTCGCAATAAGCGCCTAAGAATTCTCTACCTCTTTCCGTTTAGAATTAGTCGAAAGTATGTTTGTATGTAATTAGGTACTCTTATAATGATTATTTCATTATTAAAACACATGTGCTGGTCACACCATAAACAGTGAGTCCACATTAATCAAAAAAATCAAAAAAAAGTGAGGTAAAAAAGAAAATCCTTGTGTGTACAGATGATTTTCCGTAACAGATTTTTCATTCAACATCAAGCCTTTGGTTATGCCTTTTTGTATTCAATTTTATTTTCCCTTGTTTCATGTGATAGAGTTTGAAGTTTTTCATTTTGTTTGTTTCGTTATTTGTTGATTTTTTCTCTCTTTCTTTTCGTCTGCCCCTCTTTTGAAATGTTATGCTTCTCTCTGCACATTGCACTTGCATTTGTTTTTGTTTTCATTTTTTGTTCTTCAATTCTACCACTTCAAAATGGATGAGTATTTTTCAGCTTCGATTGATATCCAAAGTTAAGCAAATAAAATAGTTGACTCTATGCTCGTTGTGTCGTTGAGAATTGAAAAAAAAAAAATAATGGAAAATATTTATAATATGTCTGTGTATATATGTTTTGAGTGTGTGGTGTGTTTATTTCTTTTTATTTTGTTATTTCTTGTTTTTGTTGTAACTGTAATAGTTTTGTATAGCTTGAGCTGTAAAGTGCCGGTAAATAGCTGGTGCAGGGTGGTGCAAAAGTCAACACCGGATTTTAGAAAAAGAAGTCAATTTGTCTTCACTTTTATAAATTTGTATGGTTTCAGTTAAACTTGAGTATAAAAGAGAGAGAAAGGTACGTAACATAGATGGGAGGTAGATTGGGAATGTATTTTTGTTATGCTATAAGCTATGTTATTATTGTTGTAAGGAAAGACGAGGTTTACCCGATGGTTATAATGGACGGATGAAAGGTATGTGGCAAGTGGCTTTTGGGGAAGTTTGACTTATAAAAGGCTAACAAATTACAGGACAAAAGAGGTAAATACTGTAAGGAAATAAACATGTTTTATAATTTATGTACCCATTGTATGGCAAAAAAAAAAAATAATAAGTATACGCCATAGTGAACAATTGTGTATTTTCTAAAGTACGGCATTTAGTTAATATTTTCAAAAATAAGGAAGCTAAAGTTAACTAAGGTTTAGCTTAAGAACTTAATTTTGAGAAAACAATATAGTTTTTTAAGCAAACCTTTTTAAAATCAAAATGTACATATAGGTACAGAACACACACATTTGTTACAAGCTGGACCATTGATTTTATTGTTCTTTGATGTTTAGGGCACGTAGCCCTATAGTCATCACTCTTCATTCAATTTCAATTCTCAGTTAAAAAAATTTAAATTAATAAAATTTGTATGAACATTTAAACAAAAATAGGAAATTTTATGACGATTTTAAATTTAACGGAGAGTGCCATAATGTGGACCACAAATTGTACTCTTGTGTATTGGGTGGCGCAACGGCTCATGAAGAACCAGGGCCTAATGACTAACAACTCGCAATTCCATTCGTGTGTGCGTGTGTCGACAGGAATGGAAGGGACCTACAATTTTATGCCGAATCCGAACGGCTAGACGAGAAGCACTTATTCACGACAAGTGATACTCTTGGAGGATTTGTCCATAATATTACGTAAAGCTTACTTTATCTTAAAGACAGACTTTGAAAATTCAACCCACTTCTAATTTCCATTCTAAGTTATTGACTCCAGTATTACCCTGTAATTGGCCTTTGATTTTTTTAATGAGAACTATGGCATAGAGCTTAAATTGAATGCAAATACACATTGCATTTTCCATCCTCAGCAAAGAATGTTTATTCCCTGATGATTGCTTTGAAACGATTTATTTACCAACTGTCTGCGATGCCATTGTCAATGTTCATTCCCTTGACTGCCAATGACAACGGCTACTTGACTACTTGAAAAAGAGTTATGTATAGAATAGTTTAACAGTAATGAGTGCTATAAATTGAAGTAATAAGTGTCACAGCAGATACATAGAATTACTTGGCAAAAACCTCGTTAAAAAAGCTTTTGATGTGTTTTGATTCAATTTTCAAAAAAAAGGGTTTTATAAAAAATGCAATTAGTATTGAAAATAAATAAAATCCCTCTGTTATTCAATGATTTTGTCTAAAACTTTAATCAGCATGGAAAAATTGATACTGAAAATGCCAAAATATTCATCAGTTGATAATTTCGCGTAGGGCTGGCCACGAGACGAGAAAAATCTCGGTCTCGTCACGAGAGACGAGACGAGACTGCCCTCAAAGCAACCGAGACGAGGCCGAGACCGAGACGAGACTGTATATTTGGACCAAAATTTACAAAGAGTATAATAAATTAAAAAATCCAATTTCAGTAAAATATATATATCAAACGATTATCGAAAATATTTCATTCCAATAATCAACAGTTTGTCCGGAAATCGTATTTTTCGGAGACGACACCGAGACGAGACTTAATTACACGATACCGAGACGAGACTGAAAAATTTTCGATTTTAACCAGACGATGAGACGAGAATTACAAAAGTCTCGCAGAGTCTCTACTCGTGGCCAGCCCTGATTTCGCGAATGCATCGAAATAAAGATTCTGTCTGCCTCTGCATGCATGCAAAATAATATTTTTCTTTGAAGTCAACCCACTTGGTTTTCTCAAATTGTCCCTGAGGAATTTTTAAAAATTGTTGAAAAATTTAGGATTGTTTCTTAATAAAGAAAATGCCATTAATTAAAACTCTTCTCTTCTCTTTACATAACATATCTTTTTTATAGACTTATTAAAACCTAAGATGAAGAAAGTCAAGTAACGATTTATGTATAAGCTCAGTAGTGTGTGGTCACTATACATAGTTAAATTTACAGTCACTTGGACCATAATCTAGTTCATAATAATAATAATAATTAATTCCATACGAGCATGCATAATTATGTTAATATAATCATATTCATACAGGCTGCAGATAGAGAGCTTATACGGATAAAATTTAAACCACTTTATGAGCTTGAGGACCCGCAATTTATATGAAGTTGTGTAATCTACCGGAAAGAGACGATGTACATACACTACACATTCGATTTTTTGGGGGTAGTTGTTCCATCATGCGAAGAATAGAAAAATATATTTTTGGATATAAAATCTTATGGGATAACCTATTGATATCATATCTGCTCAATGAAGTGGATAAGGATGATGATAAGTTGAAGTGGATGAGGATAAGTTAATGTAGATGGGGAAAAGTTTATTTCGCTACGTATATAAAAGCTTTAACAAACCTACAAACAAAACACCTTAAAATAAAATCTTCTAAGGCTCAGTTTAGCAGTGACTCAGATAACCTCGACTGAAAAACTTTGCTTAAAAAAATGTAGGTTTATATGAACACAAAATTTATTTTTAAGTTATAAAAATGTATCTGACTCCGAATATAAGACAGTTGACAATATTTTTAGCTTATTCGTTATTTAGTATTAAGGAAAATGGTTGTTTATTTATAAGGGGCTGATGCCAAAATAAATACAAAGAAAGAATAGAATATTTTGATTTGCTTTTTTTTAAAGGCTCTTAAAATATTTTTTTTGTAGATACATACGTATTATTAAACTGTAGAAGTTAATAATTAGACAAATGCTCAAGAACAACAAAGCGGTAGGTTTGGACGGCATACCCGCTGACCTCTACCAAGCAGATCCACAAACATCAGCCCCCATACCCCACAGGCATGGGAGAACGAAAGTTTCCCCATTGAATGGAAAAAACGGATGAAACTACCAAAAAAGGGAAATCTTACGGATTGCGGAAACTGGAGAGGGATCTGTGTCCTCCCCGCGGTGGCAAAGATAATGGCGAAAATAATCTTGGAACGAATCAAAGAACATCTCGATTCTACTCTCGATTCTACTCTCGATTCTACTCTCGACAAAGAGCAAGCGGGATTTCGTGCAGGCTCATCCTGCATTGATCACATCAACACCTTGAGGATCATAATAGAATAATGCGTGGAGCTCCGCTCCCCTCTTGATTTGCTCTTCATCGACTTCGAAAAGGCTTTCGATAGTTTGAATAGAGATTTCATTTGGTCAGCTTTACGTAGGAGAGGAGTACCCGAGAAGATTATCGTCATTATAAAGGCTACCAACGAGGGTGCATCGTGTCAAGTCTTACACAACGGAAAGATATCAGAGGACTTCGATATCCATAGCGGAGTTCGTCAAGGATGTTTGCTATCTCCACTACTTTTCCTGGTGGTTATAAGGGATGTCCTTCATGCAGCTCTAGCCGAGCAAGCGCGTGGAATTCAATGTTTTCATTCCTGCAACATCTTGATTACGCTGACGATATTTGTTTGCTCTCGCACAACATTATGGATCTTTACCATATGATGACTAATCTGGAATGCGAGGCAAACAAAGTCGGTTTGAGGATCAACGCCGGGAAAACAAAAATCCTCAACATTTCTGAATCTTCTTCTCAAGTTGTCGTTGCGGGACAGCAGGTTGAAGCGGTGGATAACTTCCTGTACCTCGGTAGTGTTATCTCAAAAGACGGCGGTGGTACGGATGAAGATGTTAACTGCCGAATCGGCAAAGCTAAAGCTGCTTTCGGAATGCTGTCTAAAGTTTGGAGGAGCAACGTCTACAGTACGAAGACCAAGCTGCAACTGTTCCGGTCGAACGTAGAGTCAGTACTACTATATGGGTGTAGTACATGGAAAGTGACCGCCTCTGTCACAAGGAAGCTACAAACTGTCGAAAATAGATGTCGAACACCATCTCCAACCAAGAACTCCTTCGGAGAACGGGCCAAAGTCCTATTGACATCGTTATAAGGAAAAGAAAGTGGCAGTGGATTGGCAACACCCTACGTCGTGGTGCAGACTCTATTGCAAGACATGCAATGGAGTGGGATCCACTCATCCAAGATGGCAGAAGACCTGGAGGCCAGAGAAAATCTTGGCGCAGAACAGTCAACAAGGAATCACAAAAGCTCGGTAAAAGTTGGAGAGAGCTAAAATACATTTCCAGAAACCGAACGAGATGGCGTGTAGCGGTAGTTGACGCCCTGTGCCCCTTAGAGGGGTCAAGGATCTAAGTAATTAAGTAAAGCGTTGGTGTTTATGGGTAAAATATGAGTTCCAAGACTGTCTTAGGACCAGTTTTTCAGTGACGTCTTTAAAGTTAAACTCGAGTTGTAAATTTGGTGAAGTTTTAGTTTTAACACGTCACTAAAAAACTAGGCCTAAGACAGTTTTGGAACTCATATTTTAAAAATTTAAAAAAACACAGTTAGTGTTTTCAGGGTTTAAAAAAAACTTAACTCCAAGAAATGGCTTGGCACGAACGAAAAATACACAAAATATTAAAGAAAAACAATGAAAACAGAGATTTGAGAACAGAAGACTCATTTAATTCAAAATTAAATAACTTTCCTAACATAGTGAATGAGGGCATGTGGTTGACTACGGATGATGAATGAATAAATATTTACCCATAAATGATGTAAAGAGAATTCTTAATGGAGCTGGGCCAGGGTCCTTTGATGTATAAAGCATTTTTATGTGATTTCCTATAGGAGAAGTTCAAGTTTTTGTCTTAGCCCATCTAGAACTGGTAGCTGTCTAACAACGATTTCAGTTTTAACGAATTTTGTACATTCAATTTCTAGGTTCTAATAAAACTGTATAGGTGGTACCAGGCTTATGACAAAAAATGCGAAAATAAAAGATTTAGCAAATTGCCTTTTTTTTAATAATCCCAAATATCTCGTCTGACTTTGTTAATTTTATAATAATTCTGCATCCCGATAATGATAAGTTAGTTAAACATTTTTGCATTAAAAATTTGTACAAATAGTTTTTTTAGGACCCAATAAAGTCAAAGGGAAAATCTATTTATTTTCCACATTATTTTTTTTGTTATCCAAATACAGTTGTTCATTTTGTTACATATAAACTTCATTATTATCTATATCTTCGTTTCAATTATTTACACGATATTCATTTCAGACAAAAAGTGATTGTCGTTTGAAATTAAATTCTTCAATTCATTTCACTTTAATTTTTTTTTTTTTAAGAATTTCCAATGAAATTATTTCAATTCCCTAAACATATTTTTACCCTCAATTTTCTACAAAAAAAGAAAAACTCCCAGCCTAATAATTCTTTTTCAACAAAGCAGCAATCTCTCTTAAGAGACTTTTCCATGTTCTCATTCCCATGGCCCCATTCTGAAATAATGATTAACTTAAATGAAGCTATCAGTGATCATCTACAAAAAAAAAGAAAACACATTTTGTAACTTGCGTAAGTTATTCCCTCAGGACTTTTATCTCATGATTTTGTTCTCATACTAACAAAAAAAAAAACACTTTTCCAACTTTTTCCTCTTAACAAATCTCAACAAAATCCATCCTACAATCTCTGCCAAAGAAAAAAAATCTTTGTCAATATGTAATTCAGTTTGCCCCATCTTCTTTCTGATGTATGTATATGTATATTCATATCGAAAATTTCATTTCATAATTTCCTTTTCATGTCCTTTCGATAAATTTAATAGTAATTTTGATAAAATTTTATTTTATTTAAATATAATCTCCCAAAGCTCCAATTAAAATAAACCCTCCAACCATCAACCAGAGATGAAGCAATGTTATACTATCAGTTCCAAATTTCTGGGGAATTCCTTTTGTATAAGTTTGTCTGGGACGGTCGGCATGGGATTATTTACTGAAGGCCTTATGACTCGGTTCGTTTCATATACTTAAACACATCATTTTTAATCACACTACATATAATACAGATGTAGAGAAACACAGACGAATCCATTATATAGATTTGGTCCCATAAGGCTATCGCAAATGGCAGCATGCCACTTCCCCTAGAGCTCTATAGAATCCACAAAACCTTGTTGGGCACACAACAAAACGCTTCCGGGAATTGTCGGCTCTTCGGATAAAAGTTGTCCAATAACATCGTAAACTTTTGCTGCTGAAACTTTGTCTCCACATCTACGTGCATATACAAAATTCAATTGAAATCGAAATTTAATGCAAACTCCCAAAACTTCCGTTTCAATCCTTACCCACACAGACCTTACCCACACAAAAACACGAACAAATACACCAGAGTGTTTTTTGGGGAAACCAAAGTTTATCGACGAACACGAACTACGTCTCGTCTAAAAATATTTGTTTTCAAAGTAAGCAGTTATTTATTTTTTTCTTTTTTGATTTTTTTTTTTTTGTCCGTTAGTCCTTAAATTAACATCATTGACTGGCAACGCTGACTTGAATTAAGTCAGGAATTCAAACGGAAACGCTGCTCTGGCATAATAATTGTCGAATATTTATCTTCGGTGACGTTAGCGGAGCTACTTACCAGTCGTTGTCTTTTTTGATGGCAAGTAGTGGCATAAATAAGGCAACCAAAAAGAAGTGAGCTCCAGGACTCTATTTCGGTCGAAAGATTTATCGCACTCATTTGGAAAACATTTGTCTCCTGAAGTGGTTTCAATTTAAGAATATATATCGTAAATGGCAAAAGTTTCCTTAAAACATATCGTAGACATCGCCAACAATCAGGATAAACCAATGAGGTTGTACACATATTTGTATTTGTCTTGTGTCGTGTGTGTGTGTCCTTTTTATGCTTTTTGGATGGATGACTACGTTTGTAAACACTTTTGAAACACCTTTCCGATGCGGAATGAGAAAACTTTATTTTCCGTTTGTTGAGGAACAAAACAAAACAAACGCACATCCAGTATCCAGATAGAGGAGAGGACACACACGTTTGGTTCGTAAGTTTTGCAGGAAACTTTTGTGCAAAATATTGACAACTACGAAGGCAGAGAAAGGAAATAATAAAGATCCTTTTTGTTCATATACATATATGAAAGACAGAATTGACAACATTCATACACTTCAACGTTAGAGCTAGAGAGAGGGATAGAAAGCACCGAGCAGAAAAGTTGTCCGTATATCCTTTTGGCACATCATGATATAAAAGGAGACCGAACCGTAGCCATCGAAGAGGTTGTACTGCTGCACGGATGGGTTATTATGTTTGGCTAATAAGTTTTGAACAGTTGACATTTATTCGATTTGAACACTCAATAGAAGTTAATGTGATTTCAATGCGGTGCGATGGAGACCTAAATAAGAGCTACAAACACGTACATACGTATGGAGAGATATAGTAAGCTTGACGACTCAGTTATTATTAATTTCGCAGGACTTTTTGTTAGAGAGGAAGATTATATTTTGCTTAATGTGTTGGTATACTGTGTGCACATACAACGAGTATAGGTGGGATTAGAAAGGCACAAGAAGATACAACTTTTATGTGTGTCGGTTGACTTGGATCCTCGGAAATGTTGCTTTGTCTTTAAAGTTGGGAAAAAAAACAAAACCTAAAAAAGCATTCATAAATCTGGAAAACAGTTCAAGCACAAGTTTGGAGAAATAAATTGGGATTATTGTGAAACTTTGAAAAACAAACTAGGGTTTAAGATTCTCTTAAAGTACAAAGTATAAAATTCACCACATTTTCAAGCTGTTGTGTGGTTGGTTTAAAATTAAGAAAAAAGTTGGGTTAAGTAATTTGTACAGGGTGGGCCAAAAGTCACTTCCTAATTTAAAGTGATAATAAATTTTATAGATTTAATTTTTATTAAAAACTAGCTGACCAGGCGAACTTCGTGCCGCCTAAATTTCATTAATGTAATGAAAATAATAATTTCCAGCATGCACAATGGTGTTTCATTTCAAATTCACAATATGCAACGATCGACCGGCACCGCGTTCGATGGTTGTATACCAATTTCTGAATATTGTCGTTGTCAGCACTATTCTTTGCTGTTTATTAATGCTGCTTTACATACTTCCCTGCGTTGAATGGGTCAATTCAACTGTGTTCTCATACGTTGACATCGTACTATGTTCGAGTTGGTGGAACTGGTTTGGAATTAGGAGTTGACGTCACTCTCTTCCGAAGTTTGCAAATAATTGTAATTCCAAAGCTCATTAATAGAAGAAGAGTGAAATATCTAACAAAACGGCGATGAATGCTTTTGGAGAATACTGTGACGTTAAGCTTGGGGAGACTTTAATGTCTTAAGCCAGAGAGTTAAATCAGGAGATGGTTGAATGATTCTAGATAACTGTTGTTCAATGTTGGAAGTGATTCCACAACTGCGAGAACATCCTTGGGCTTGATAATTGGGGATATGTTCGCAAAGTTTATTTAAGACGATTTAGGGTGCTGACCATCATCTGATTTTCTTCAATGGTAATGAGATTGTCATTTTCGACCGAGAGTTAAGAGTTTTTGTTTTGCATCTAGCAGTTAGTTGAATATTAAGAAGGGTTTCGAATATCCATTGATGATGAATAGATCAGGACACTACATATTCCTTCCTTGGGCCAACACGAACCCATCGATCCGAAAATCGTGAACATCGAACGATCGTTCTGGTGTTAAGCACTAAAAACAGGATCTTCCCGTTGCAGATTTTCTGGAAATCTTACGGGATTTTCCTCCAGTATCCTATGTCCTTTCTGTGGCCAATACGAATTCATCAAGCCCAGAATCGTGAAAATCGATCTATCCGTTCTTGAGATATGCACTAAAGACAGTATCTTTCCGGATTTCCAATTTTCCTGAATATTTGTCCTCTAGTATCCTATGTCCTTCCTTGAGCCAATACGAATTTATCAAGCCAAAAATTGTGAAAATCGAACGATCCGTTCTCGAGTTATGCATGCACACACGGACGACATTTCTCTTTTATTTTAGAATCACACGGTATGGTTCATGGAGATTTGATTGGGCTAAGTATGGAACATAATGTCCTTCAAATGAGCACCAGCTTCATGCTCACAGAGACGAGCTCTTTCTAGAGCTCTAGAACATCTGCGCTCAGCGCCTGTATTTCATTACGAATGTTCTCTTTCAGCTGCAGCATAGTGGTGGGTTTATTAACATACAGTTTAGCTCCATCCTGCTGAAAGCACATCTCAGGACTATCAGCAATCGCTGGCCTCAAAAAATGTTCGATCATAGCCCGATAACTTAACCATTTATGGTAACAGTATTGGTGGCGTCATCTTCAAAGAAGAATGGCCCAATATTTTTTTCTGAAGTTACAACATACCAGACAGTGCACTTAAGTGGATGCAATTCCCGCGGATGGATCAATCTTGGGTTCTCAGTACCCCATATACGGCAATTTTGTTTATTAATGAATACATTTAAGTTGAAATGAGCTTCATCACTTACTATGAGATGACGCCGATAAGCGATATAAGGATTAAAATAATCGAGTGATTATTTTCAAAATAAAATTCAATTAGTTTGGGCCTCTCCAGAGGGCTGTAATTTATTTTATTAAATCTCCCAAGTTTTCTTTATAAGTATGTACCTTCAAAAATAAAATCAGAAGAGTTATACTTACTTACTTACTTAGGTCCTCGGACCTATTACGTCCGTGATGTTTCCCTTACGGGGCATAGGGCCTCCACTACACCTACGCGCCATCGTGTACGATTTCTTGAAATATATTTCAGCTCTCTCCAACTTTTCCCCAGTCGTGCCGATTCCTGTTCGACCGTTCTTCGCCATGTACTTCTAGGCCGGCCCACTTGTCTTCCCTCCTGTGTGAGCGGGTTCCATTGCATTGCTTAAGATGCAATGCACCGATCGCCTTTTCGAAGCGTATGACCAATCCACTGCCACTTTCTTCTTCGTATAATGGAGTCTATGGGCTCCTGACCCGTTCTCGCATGAAGTTCGGCATTGGAGACAGTGACTAGTGACAGTGTCAGTGACTTTCCAAGTGCTGCAGCCGTAAAGCAGAATGCATTCAACATTGGAGCGGAACAGTCGTAGCTTGGTCTTTAAGCTAAAAGAGTTGTTTCTCCATATTTTGGACAGCATTCCGAACGCAGCCTTTGCTTTTCTGATTCGGCTGTTTACGTCCAGTTCAGTTCCGCCACCCGTAGAGACAATACTCCCAAGATGTTGGAAATCCTCTACCATCTCTACCGGTTGTCCAGAAATATTTACTTGGATTGATGAGGAAGTTCCAAGGCTGATCCTTTTAGTTTTTGCCGAGTTGATCTTAAGCCCTACGATTTCTGCTTCTCTCTTCACCCTTGTTGCCATTTGATGGAGATCCATGATCCTATGAGAGAGTAAGCATACGTCGTCCGCGTAGTCCAGATATTTGAGGTGAGATTGCAGAGTCCACTGAATTCCTCCATTTCCACTTGACAAAGCTGCGTGCAGTACGTCACTTATCACCAACAGGAACAGTATTGGTGACAGTATACAGCCTTGCCTAACTCCACTTTGGATTTCTGCTCTGACAGCCTACCCTTGTGCAAAACGTGACACTTGGATCCATCATATGTAGCCTTGATAATAGCAATCAATTTATCTGGGATGCCATAAATTCTCTATTGACACTGTCGAACGCCTTTTCAAAATCGATGAACAGCAGGTGAAGTGGTGATCGATATTCAACGCACTGTTCGATGATGATCCTCAAGGTGTTGATGTGATCAACACAGGAAGATACAGTGCGGAAACCTGCTTGTTCGGCGTCGAGTGTGTCTTCGAGGTGGTCTTTAATTCGGTCCAATATTATCCTTGCTATTATCTTGGCTACTGCAGGCAGAACGCATATTCCTCTCCAGTTTTCGCACTGTGTGAGATCTCCTTTCTTTGGGAGCTTGACAATCATTCCTTTTTTCCATTCTTCAGGAAAGCTCTCTGTTTCCCAAGCTCTCTTAATAAGTGGGTGCAGTAGCTCGCTCGATGTCGTTGGGGCTGCTCCTAAGAGCTCTGCAGGAATACCGTCAAGTCCAACCGCTTTGTTGTTTTTCAGTGCTTTGATGGCGGTGACAATTTCTTCTTTACGGTACGGTGCGTATTCGAGAAATTGTTACTTCGGGTAGCTCAGTGGGAAGAGTTATGATTTGTTCAAATTAGGAAGTGACTTTTTGCCCACCCTGTATATTCCTTTTAGTTTGAATTGAATAAATAAATTTTCAATAACAGTGCAAAAATTAAAGTAGGAACTACCACCAGGGTTGTCTTCAGCCCCTTGCTCAATCCAATTTAACTTGAGTACCTCTACCTACGTCATGGCACACAACAACAGCAAAAGTCATCTCTGTTTCGAAACATGGTTTCTTTATTTGCAAATGACATCTCATCTCATCATGACTTTGACATTTTTGAAGCAAACAGAATCAGAACACATCATGTAAATATGTAAACCAAGGAAGAGAGAAATAATTGTGTTAATGTTTTTTACAAATAATAAAATCGGGCGGTTGGCAATGGTAGTATATAAAGGCGGATGTAGTTCATGACAGGTTATAGTTAGAGTTGTGATGGATTCGAGCTCCATTATTCTGTTCTTCTTCAACTTCAACTTCATGCAACCATTGAGATCTTATGTTACACACAATGAACACCTAAGTCTCAATCCACTGTGTCAACAAAAAGTCCTTCCTATTCGTCTTATAAGGGTCGTTCTATTCACCATTGCATAATAGGTAAATTAAATTTTCTGATACATTTTGTAATGTCTATTAAGCACGATTCATTTATTTTTTACTTGCGATATACGTAGTATAGGCCAAGTTTAGGATTCGTGCAGGAAAAAACAATTCGAGATAATAATTTTCCCTAACATTACGATGATAGAGAACGCGAAAAAAGTGGGTCTCGCAATTCTGTCTGTCTGTCCATCTGTCCGTCTGTCTGTCTTAAGGTTCTTATGTGATTCCCTAGAGGGGAAATTGTAATTTTTTTTTAGCTCAAAAATAACGGTACCTGTCATACAACCAATGTACAAAAAATTGATTTATTTCAAAAACGGCTACAACGATTTTCCAAAAAAATTACGAAGTACTAAATTTATAAAAATAAATATTTTGGTAGAAAAAAAAAAAAACGGTACCTGTCATACAACCGATTTTTTGGTTTTTGAATTTCTCGTTAACTACTACACCGATTTCAATACAAAAGGCCGCTTTTAATTCTAACAATTTTGCATATAAAAAATATTCGAAAAAATAATTTTTGGATTTTTAAAAAAAGATTGAAATTTTTTTTTGAAAATTCAATATCTTGAAAAACAGGCCAATGATTTTTTTTTTTTCATTTTGTGAAAAATTGTATTTTATTGAATACTAAAAGATGGCATACCAAATTTTATTTTAAAAAATTTCAAGATATTTTATATATAAAAAAATTAATTTAAAAAAAAACCGCTCGAACGACTTTTGAATTTTTTTTTCATAAATTCATATTTATTAAGCAAATTTGATGGCATACTTTTTTTGAGCTCTCTATCTGTTTTAGCTATGTAAAATAACTAATTTATAATAATTCATAGTGCATAATCATTTATGTTTTAAATTGTTTTTAAAACTTTTTTTAATGAATGGAACCAATATGTGTTCGCAAGTTTTGTGCGATCCAGTCGTGCCCATTTTTTATTATGAATTTAAATTTGGTTCACAGATTTCGAAAGTATACAAATCAGGTGTGCGTGTTTATCTGCTTAGGGCCCAGTTATAGCTATCATTGGAAACCGTCATTGAAAAAGTTAGCCGCTGATTTTGAAGCCCTTAGAAAGTTTAATCATTGAATATTTAAATGCAAAAATTTAGCTTACGACTTAAAAATTATTTGACCTCTAAAAAAATTCATTTTGACTCATATCTTCCCCATAACGTGACTTTTAATTTTTCAATGATGAACTACCTTACCAATGATCATTGAAAAAATTAAAAGTTACGTAATGGGGAAGATGTGGGTCAAAATGAATTTTTTTTTGAGGAGAAAGCGTAAGTCGTAAGCTATATTTCTGCATTCAAATATTCAATGATTAAACTTTCGAAGTGTCTCAAAATCACCAGCTAACTTTTTCAGTGATGGATTTCAATGATAGCTATAACTGGGGCCTTAGATAGGAAACAAAAGTAATTTGTATTTTTGTGATTTTATATCTTTTTGGTTTGGGAGTCTGAAAGTTAAAGGATATAATGCAGATCAGTTGTATAACATTTTTTTAGGGAGACAAAATTACAGTTTTACGAACCTTTAAGTTATAAACTAAATACGCTTCAGTGCTTACATGTATTTATTTTGGAATTTCCTTAATGTGAAGGTAGATTATTTTTTTTAAATACTTAATTTTTTTTTCAACAAAATAAATATATTTATTTAAATTTATTGAAAAAATAGGTAATTTAAAAAAAAATTATGTTGAAAAAAAATTTGAAGACTTGGATAAAACGTTTATTACGTGAGTGAAACCATGGGTAACCGTTAAGAACCGTTTTTGTATAGTTTTTTTTTGTTTATTTTTTCTTGAATTTATATTAGGTGTATTTCTGACAAAATACTATTATATTTAAGGATGGTCACAAGATGAGTCGAAACTTATGACCTAGCTAGTCATAATTTATGAAATTGCAAAAAATACAGGTACCAAGAAAGAAAAGAGAATTGATGTCGTGAATTTATAGCCACGAACAGAACAATTTTGAGTGACGGTTCCAAGATTGGGTGCTGTGTGATTCAATTCAAAATAAATTAAAAAGTTTTGAAACTTGAAACACTGACTAAGAGATGTCTAGCTGGTATGCCCTAGCGGCATTTAAGTGCAACATGTATTTCTTTTGGTTTTTCAAGTTTATCTTGCAAACTAAATGTCCAATCAAAAAAAAAAAACCTTTGACAAAAACCTTATTACAATTTGTTGTACCTTTCAGAGCTACAAAAATTATTTGGCTCCGAAAAATGCCTAAATAGCATAATTTATACATAATTAAATATTAAGTATAGAATGCATCACTGGCAAAAGCAAAGGTTGTTGTTTAATTCAATAAATTACGACACATAAAAGTTAAGGATAGTTTTTGGAAAATGATTAACTTACCCATTTTTTTTCTAACGGAATAATCAAAGTTTTACAATCCAATTAAAGGAACTAGTAATGTTATGTTCATAAATATTGTGTATTTGACTTAGGATTCATGTGGCATAACTTTTGTTCAGCGCCACTACATAATCCGATGATTAAGTTCGAATTAATTCCAGCTCAATTTTGACATTTCTTACAATATCAAGTACAAGTTTCGAAAATGATTTATAATTGATTTATAATATATGATTATTTAATAGGGTTGAGTACAATTTATTTTCCATTAGTCGAAGCTGTAGAAAAAAAAATATTTCCATCCGAGAAATTGGATATGAACATACCTAATAGGGTGGAGCGATCTTATATGGGGAAAAAATTAAATGGGAATATCAAAAACATACCCAACCAAAAGTTGAATTGGGTTCTTTTTATAATTTAAAGATTTTGTTTTAGTTTAAAAAATGGCCGCTAGGGGTCGCGCATTGCAGTTAAAAACTAAAAAACGAAGTGAAGAGAATATGAAAAACATACCCCCCCAAAAAGTTTCTTTGGGTTATTTTATGAATTTTAAGATGTTTCTTTACTTTTAAAAACGACCGCTAGGGGTCGCGCATTACATTTGAAAACTGAAAAAACTTAGCTTGAACAAAAATCATCCAAAAAGTTGCGTGGAGTCCTTTTAGCGCGATTTAATATTTTTTGTAATTTTTAATCTAACCGCCAGGTGTCGCAACTGAAAGTTTTCTATTAGTTTAGCAAACGTATTTAATTGTTGAGATCAAAAGCTTTACCAGCCTTTATATGGCTTAAAGACTATTAAAACAAGTCTGAGAATTATTAAGCTATTATGGTTACTATAAAAAAAACTTAATTGTTATTGAATTGTTAGAATATTTTGTTTTTTTTCTTCATTACAAAGTTTTTCTCAAAAGTAGCTGCTTAATAATTTTACAATTAGGCGCGTTCACGAAACACAGATATCGGAGATTTTGCTCCGTCAAAAGCTAAGCAAGCAAATCCAAAAATAGTTTTCTTCAGTATTTTGACAGCCAAACTGATATTTTTCACTGAGGAATCCTGTTCAGGCAACTGATCTACTTTTCCTGAACGCTCCTATAAATTTGAGCGAAAGTCTTCTTGAATAAGTTCCATGATTAATAGAGGTTCGGCTTCGAGCAACTAAGTCACCTACTTGTATTGTTTAAGGTACTTGAAGTCAGGTTCTAATGAAATTTGGCTTAAATCTTTGCGACCGTAAAGATAGAGCCCCAAAATATTCCGGTCTGAGACCTGAGACAATTGCGTCCTTGATTTTGATTTCTACCTACTTCTTATATAACTTCTATCAGCAATATTTGACTGATCTATACCATCGATATCATCAAGATGGCTGTAACAATTGTAGAAGTTGCCTATGAGATATTATGAAACTTTTTGCCACCTTCTACACTTTAATAAGATGTTCGTGACCAAAACTACAAGAAGAGTCACAATTGCAATTTTTGTTTAGGTCTTTTGATCAAGGAGCGCGCTTTTTCAATTTTATTTCTTTGGAAGGAATAAAAACAGAACCTAAAATTAAAGCACTTCAGCTTTAATGTGTCGGGTATTCTTCTGATGATTGGAGTTTTAAGAATTGTAGTCCTTTTCTTGTTGAGTTGAGTTTTAAATAGTTTTCTCAAAAATAAACTTTTGGGACTGAAAAATATCGTATTTGTGTATGATTTTTTTTTAAACTATATTCGAAAGGTAATTTGGTCGAAATATCTACTTAAGTCGGTAACACATACATATACATAATTTTTCACCTCCATTTATTTGACAAATTTTGTTGATGGAGTATCCATTTTGATTTAAATTATGGAAACAAAAATCCCAGGAGATGTATCAAGTTGGGTAGTTACGAATCGAGTTAGAATGTTTTTATATCACTTGCACACAGAAATACTTAATTAAACTATGCTTTTTTTTTCAAAACAAAGAGCTATTCGTATACCCTTTGGTACATTAATATATAAATGAGTGAAACGCAATTAGCTTTTGTTTGAATTACATACAAAACATTAAAAAAAGAAAACTATGTACCTTACCCAAATTGGTCCCTTGTAAATGAAAATTGTTATGTAAAAAAACAGTTTATTTAATGTTGTCAAGTACAAAATATTTGAAAAAATGACGTCGCACATTAAAGTGACTTAGTACATTTTGTTAGATAAAAGGATCATCTTAAATTCCGTCATACATTTCTAAGCTGTATAATGCCTGCTACACTGAAAAAAAAGTAAAATGAAAAAAAAAAACACAAAACCGATTTCTTGCTTCGGACTGCGCGACCCCTAGCGGTCAAAATACAAAATAATAAAATATCTTAAAATATACTTAAGAGCCATATACAACTTTTGCGGGGGGTATGTTTTTGAATTTCTAAGAAAAAAATTATCACTCCACCCTAATACCTAACCAAAATATTTCCTCAAAATCCAATGCTTTTGCCTCAAAAATAGGTAAATTATTTCACTTCTGCAAAAATACTTTTTCAAGATGTTTGTTTAATGTGTTTTTTATCCGTGCAATACTTTAAATTTTAAAATATACCTACATAGGATCATGCAATTTCTTTCCATTGTAAAATCTCGTCAACTTTTTTTTACAAAATTGTAACAAAACAATTAAACGCCTTTTAAATCTAAACATCTAAGTGACCGTAATTTGGTATTCGTGCAACCTAAATTATCTTCAATTAATTTAAGTGTGTCTCTAGCCTCTTACATAAAACATTTCCCCATAAAAAAACGCGGCAATGTGTGTTTTAAAATACAAAACCCACAATGTTACATTTCTCAGAAAATGTATGCACCACTTTCCCTTACCCCATTTTGTGTTGTATTTTTTTTTTTTTTTACAAAATGTTGTTTTATCTAATTTCTACTTTTCAAAAAGGATTTCCTTCCCTTAGCATGAAAATAAAACATTTTTCTCACGTAAAAAAAAAGAAATAGAATCAAGAAGTAAAAAAAAAATACCAACAACGTACCTATCCCTTGATGAACGTAAAACTCGCATAAGAAACGGTACGATTTGAAAGCTCAAAAACCAAAGGATAACGCAACGGTGTTTGCCACTAAAACTAAAAAAAAAAAACATTCATAAAATCTCCTAAAAGATTCATATCTACACACAATGTTATTTGGTAAAAAGCAGTTAAGTAACAGTTTGAATTTATATATGTATATGATTGTACGTAGGAATATATGGAAAAAAATCGTCCTTTATTTTTTGTTAAGAAACAAAACGAGAAACGATGCCACACTGTGTGGAATGTACGTATATCCTGTTCCTGGAGGACGACCGGCACGGTTTGCCGCCATTTTCCACTTTCGTTTGTTTTATGCATGAGCGACAAATTGAATATTCTTCGCACAGATGAAGGATATGCGCCCAAGAGTACGAGTACGAGTGCACGTTTTGTGTTTACCCATATTCATCCCGCACATATCCTTGTTTTTCATCTTCTTCTTATTCGAATCTTTTTTTTTTTTTGTTTTTATTTTTGTTGTCCTCCTTCTTCTTTTTCCTTTATTTCACCGCAAATATGTGGGCTTGCAACTTCACTAACAAAAATTATCTCTTTACCAAATTGAAAGTAGAAAAAAGAAAATGTTTCACAAGAAAAAAAAAGAAACTAGAAAAACACAAACGGAAATGGGAAATGGAATTTTCTCCATAGGAACTCTGTGAATTGTTTAAGGACATTTGTCACACACGATGTACTTCGCTTTTATGTCGTGAGTGAACGCCTTGTAAAACACCAACTTCCAAACTTACTTATTTACAAACTAGCTCCGTGGTGTCTCTCTCTATTGGCAACTATTTTTGGTGGCAGTTTTCCTTGGTTTATTGAGGATGACAACGCGAATTTATGGGATAATTTGTGGCCAAGTGATAGCATCCGAAGGACACTTGGTCACATCACATCTGGCGAACTTAATGACCCCCAAGACTTTTTTTATAGTTTAAAAAAAAGATACATAGTTGTGTAGTTGTTTAAAAATTTAAATACTTAATAAAAAAAACACATTATTTTTTAGGTTGTGTATCAGAAGACTCAAATCATCACTTTCGGTCTTAGTTTTATTAAAAATTACGATGAATCTCGGAATGGTGATGGTGAAATGACTTTTTTATTTTTGTTCGTTTCATGAAAAATAATGTAAATTTGCTTATTCTTTTGCTCGATTTAATCCTGGGAAATATCAAAAACACTTGAAATTTGTTTATTTTTGATGTAAGATTGATATTATGTTTTCAAATCCTTATACTTCCTTCCCATCACAGCAACATCTGAGATTTGAAAATTTCAAATTGGTACCTATTCACACTCCGGTAACTATAATATTATGCTTCTCTTTGCAATAAAAAAAAATAAACGGAATTAATTTAATTTCTAAATGTCTTCATTTTCGTTATATCCTAAATTATTTTTTCATCACTTCAAGCCAAAGTGTAAACTGGTCAATAATGGATCACGGTAAAAAAGGAATCACTTTATTTACAGTGCTGCTATTGGTTTTTGAGCGAATCCGCAAAAGAGAAATGAAAACATTCTTATTTTCCCTCTACAGCAGCAATCTATGAGTTCCACAGGCGATCTTGTGAAGAAGTTGCTAGCAGTGGCGTACGCAGGGGGGGGGGGGGGCTTGAGCCCCCCAAGGAATATAGTATACTGAGCTAAGGTTTCATATATCTTCGAAGAAAGTTATTTATTCTTTTTTAGTTCAAATTTTATTTTTGTTAATTTTAAACTTTAGCAGTATTTCCGTTTGTTGGTTGTTGCGGCGAGTCCGACCACTTCTGTAAAAACAGCTATTTTTGTATCCATTGCGTTTAACAGGTGGACAACTATGCAAAACTATTTCATATAGCCTAGAAAAACGCTTTTACCACTTAAATGCATTTTAAATGCAAAGGTTAAAAAAATAGCTCTTTTTACAAAAGTGGTCGGACTCGCCGCAACAACCAAAACCGACTACTGGTTTTGTAAAGAGGGCAGTCTAAGCTTTCATTTGATATCGCATTTATAAAAATCTATCATGGTTTAGGTACCCTAAGCCAAAAATGTAACCGAAAAAGTGCGTTTTCTACCCATTGGCACCTGAAAAACCTTGTCCGACCAGCGGTTTTGTTAATGTTAAGACTAAAGCTATGAATTGGCATCATTCTTTTCTGAAACCGCGATGAGATAGGTAAACCTACGGTTGCCTCTCGTCCTATCAGTATTCATAGAAACCCAAACAAAATTCCTTTGCAATCAGTCAAAATTCGCAAAATGATTTCACACATTTATTTTTTTCCTTCTTTACCCATTTAAAAAAAAAGCCGGAATGAAATAACGAATGCAGTGCACTTATTTACATCATACATTCTCTTAGTGTCTTCTCTTTTTTTAGGCCTTATCCTTTAACCGGTATCTTCACGCTCAGTGAACGTATTAAATATTCGAAAAATATTTTTAAATATCTGTAAACTGCATACTTTTTTTGCCGAATGTTATTTCTTATTTCTAATGCTACGACAAAAGGCATTAAGAAAGCTGTAGAGTCAATTGATGACATTTCGAAAAACTGCCTTAAACTTGTATGAGAGGTGGACAATCTTCTCAAACTCTTTTTTTTTTTTTTAAGTTAATGGGCCGTATTCATAGTCGCTTTAAACTATTATGATTAGTTAAAACTTAAAAGATAACCACTATAGCACTATTTTTGACGTTCAATAATTTAATAAATTAATATACTTCTATTTTGATAAGTACAGAAATCGAATTGGATTAAATTGTTATAATTGATCTTATTTAAACTGTACTTAAGTTAAACATGAGTCTAGCGAAACCACTATGAAAAGGTGCCATGAAATAAAGTCCAATGAAATAAAGTCCAAAACCAAATTTTGGACTTTAGTGCACTCCTAGGTGTGAAATTAAGTCCAAAGCCATTTTGGTCTTTATTTCACACCTAAGAGTGCAATAAAGCCATATGACTTTATTGCACAATTCTATTTTTGGAAAAAAAAAATAAGATTTATGGAAATATGAAGATACATTTATTAAGTAACAAAATATTAATTTTTATATGAAACAAAAATTCTTAAGGCCAATTATCATTAATAACGTAGTTTCATAAATTTCGGTCGAAATGTTTTAGTTTAGTACAAAAAACTTTTTTCAACAGACCGACTGACAGACGACTGAGCATAACCTAAGCGGAGCGACGGAGTCGCGTGAGCGGGACAGAGGACCCGAAAAGGGAGATAAAATCCTTGAAACCGCGAAGCGGTTTTGCTATTTTGTGATACACTGATACCTTAAAAAAATTTCACCAAAATTGAGACTGAGCCCCCCCCCCCAAACAAAATCCTGCGTTCGCTACTGGTTGCTAGTATGTTTTTTGGCACCTGTAAGTATTTCTTTTTTACTTGCGTTATGCAGAGGTTCTAGGGCAAGTTTTGGATTCGTAAACAAAATCGAGCTCGAAATAATATTTTTTTTCTAACATAACGATGATAAAGAACGCGAAAAAAAGGGATCGTGCAATTCTGTCTGCATGTACCTCGACTTGCAGCCTAAACCACTAAAGCGATGTCTTCAAACTTTGGACTTATATTTTTAGAAGATTCCCTAAAAAGGAAATCAATTTTTTTTAGCTCAACAAAAAATAACGTTGGATACCTGCCATACAACCAATATACAAAAATGAATTTATATCAAAAAAGTCTATAAAGATTTTGACAAACAAAATCTCGAGTGTTTTATATTATTTATGAATGTTTGAATGTTCAACAACCACTTGAGTAGGCTACTACCATCACCATTGCATTTGGCTGGAATTATTGCAATTTCATGGCTGCCACACCATTCTTCAGATTCCTTTCAGTGGTGCTTAGTCTTTATGTTCAATTTTATTTTATAAATTAGTGCCGTCAATTGGAATCGAACCTAGACAAGCTACCTCTGAGACCTATGCACTACGCATTGCGCCGCTGAGGTCAGTTTATCATGCCCATCCAATGTAAAATAAAATAAATACAAAAAATAAATCGGGTGGCACAACGGCTCATGAAGAATCAGGCCTAGTGCGACTAACAACTCGCAACCATTCCTGTGTGCGTCTGTCGACAAGAATGGTAGGGACCTACAATTTTATGCCGAATCCGAACGGCTAGACGAGACGCACTTATTCGTGACAAGTGTTACTCTTGGAGGATTTGTCAATTCCTCGCAAGAGGCAGTAGCCCTGGAAAAAACTTTTTAGTTTTTAGGTGGACGAGGCTGGGAAGCAAACCCAGACCTCCCATCCAATGTAGGGTTTTGTCTTTATAAATTGCATATTGAGACAACTAGCATTTTAACTAGCTTACTTACTTTCAATATTTTTGGTAAAAGAAATGTTCGAAGAAATGTGTCAATAACGGATATTAACCCTTTCGGTACGGATGTGGTACAAGTCCATATAAATGTTCTTTGTCTTGTACCACATCCGTACCTTAAGGGTTAATATTACATGTCATAGAACCGATTATTTGTTATTTCAAATTTTTCGTGAAAAAAGCCTTCACCGATTTCAACCAAATTTTCTTAATTTTGTTTGAACAATTTTGAATACAAAGTTTTTCAAGAAATATGTTTTTTATTATTTTTATTTTGAAAATTTAATATTTTGTGCGCAATGTTGTATTTTAATTAATACTAAAAGTTGGCATCCCAGATTTTATTTTTACAAATGTTCAAAATGTTAAATGTTAAAAATTTAGTTTTTAAAAAAACCGCTCTAACGATTTCTGAATTTTTTTTATAAATTCATATTTTTCAAAGATCTAGCATTTTTTTTTTTTTTTGATCTCTAGCTATTTAAAGTGGTACCTTTTGCTATTTAAATAATAAATGTAGGTATGTAAAAAAATTATATTTAAACTTTTTTTAACACTTTATTTTTTACGGCATCGTTATATTATTGAACTAATAGCATATGTATTTTGCCAATTTCTAGCTACGTTAGAGTTGTTAGCTACGAGAGCAAGTTTGTGCGATCCAGCGATCAACGTTCTTTAAACCACTTTCGAAAAAAAAAAAAATGTTTCTTAAATGGTTCTCAACTTTTCTATAGTAGAAATCACTTCATTATAAGATTCAGAAAAATTTAATTGAAATATTGAGTTTTCAAGTAAAAAAAAATGAGTTTTTGTTAAAATTTCAAAAACAAAGTTTATTTTTAATTTTGGTATGTGTAACTACAATACAAATACAAATGTATTTAAACTTTTTAAAAGTTTCTCCATACAAAAAAGTAGCCATTTTCGAGAAGATAAAAATCCAAAAAAATAAATAAATTTTTGAAAAAAGAATTAAGCAATAATAGTAGCCTTACTCTCGTGAACTTATTGGTTTTTTTTGTTAACATAAGAGCTGATTTTAGGCTCTGAAATCTTAACACCTCTATGGGATATTCCTTTATTTCCGTTTTGACTAAAAAAATTGTATGGCATGTAGGTACCATTATTTTTGGTCTTACAAAAAAAAAATCTGTGAGCATATCTATCTCCCAAAAACCACTGTGTTCCAAGTTTGAATAAAATCCATCTAGCCGTTAAAGATTCTGATAGTCAGATGCACTAGGTACTAGGAGGCAGACTGAACTGCGAAACCCGATTTTTTCATCGTCCGTATCATCGTAATAGCAAGTTTAATAAAAATCTCGAGTTCAATGTTTTTATGAATCAAAGGTTAGGTAATAAAAACTGTAATTTTCTTAAAAATATACCTAATAGTATAAGAAAGGGCACACCATGTAACAATACTAGTGAAAAATCTATTCTGTTTCCCGAAAAAGTAAGTGTCAAATTTAAATAAAGAGTATTATACGAGTTGCGGTCAATTTAATTTTTTTTTTTTCAAAATTCTGTTTATCATAATTCTGCGTGTAGTAAAAAAATGTTTAATTTTGTAAACATTTTTGAAACAATTTTTTGTGTAAAAGAACGCGTGTCTTTTTACATTTTTTAAACTTTTTTTTTATTTAGCAAAGTTTTGTAAAACAATTAGCGAATTAATGCCAATTTAATATATGATTTAATATATAAGTATAAATCATGTTATTTTTTTAGTATTGTGTTAACTAACTATTACTGTTTAGCTTTTATTTATTTCGAAATATTTTTGCAATATGTTTTCGTAAGAAACTAAAACTTTAATTTTTAAATAATATAAAGAGTGATCGTCTTTAACCATTTGTACTTTCTTCTTTTATTAGCGAAGGTATAATAACGACCTCTCTAATGATCAAAGCTGATCAAGGCAATAACTATTCGTGTTCAGTAATTTAACTCTTACCAGGCGCGAACGCAGGGGGGGTTCTATTTGATTAAAAAAAAATTGTTTGAAATAACAAGGTACATTTTGATGAAAACTAAGAGCGAATAATCGTCTGAATAACATAAATCTGCGAAGTTTGTGTTCGTAAAGAAAAATTGAAATCTGACTTAAGCAGTAGTCCTGCAAATTACGTTCGTAAACATCAAACATGTTTAAAAACCAAGTCGGCTCCGGGCAGTTTGTGCCGGAAAAAAACATTCTGCAGAAAAAAAGTAAATTCTGCTGAAAGAATATGAAAATTAAATAAGGGAAACATGTAAATAGATAAAAGTAAATGAAATGACTTCGAAATACATATATTATCAGGATATTTATCACCCAAAAGCCCTAAATTCGCTTTTCCCGCGCGAAAATATAATATAAAAAAATATAATATATAAAAATCGGTTTAAAAACACGAATTTATTAAAAACTGGCGCCTGCTTGCTTTCTGCGGGCAGAAAAAAATAAAATCGATATGCAGAAGCTAAGCAAGTATGCGCCTATGCGGCAGATCTGCCGCAGATTTCTGCGATTACGAACTCGACCTAAGTTCTTAAGAATTGGAATCCACTAGTCAAGTCTTTGAATACATACCAGTCGATACTAATAGAAAAGGACCACAATACATACAAATGTGAACAAAATAATTTATTTATCAATAAATGTCACCCTAATTCTCGGCAGGAAACAATTGAAATGAAAGCAGGAACCTTCTAACAATTGAGTGTTTTATTTTAATTTCGACTTTCTTAATAATAAACTGATTGAGATTTTTGTGCAAATGATTATGAAATAATTAGTTTTTTGTCAATTAAAAAAAAAAAAAAACTACAAAATCTTGTGCTGTCTCAGGATGGCAAGTAATGTTTTAATTAAGAGAAAATATTTTTTTTTTATAACTTTTGTTATTTTAAAAATAGTTTTTATTTTAATCGGATTTGAAACATTACTGTCCTTCAAGTCAAGATTTCGACTATTCACGATTAAATATAATATTTAAAAACGTCTTAAATTTTTCCAAACCCCCCCCCCCCCCCCCGAAATTGTTTCCTGCATTCGCGCCTGAATCTTACAATAATTTAAATGTCTCCAGCAAATAATTGTTATGCCTTTTCTTAAATCAGAACAGCTGTTCCATTAAACTTTTCTTAGCATATAGCTCAACTTTCCTTCGAAATAATCTCTAACAAAATCTCATTATATTTCTAATAAACGTTATAAAAGACAACATCTACTGTATTATCTACTATTCTCTTATGAAAATTATTTCCTAGAATATGTTGTTATTACAACTGCACCCAAGCATGCACGGCTAGATCTAAGGAATACCTTACAGACATTCATATCATTCTTCCTTACCTACTAAAAATAATGTTTATAGTAAAATGGGAAAAATCGTTGAAAGGACCTTTATCTATCTCTATAAAAAAAAAACACAATCCTATTAGAAGAAGGACAAATTCAATGCGTGTTGTAGACATTTAATACCTACCTTCCATTAAATCTCAACTTTCTTTATATCTTGTAATAATATCTCATGAGACCCAATTCAATTTTAACGGTTCACATACACGAGCTTTCTTTTTAAATGCGAACTAAAGAAAAAAAAACTAAATCTTTCAAATAAATCTCATACAAATAACCAGTATGATGAATACTCGTTTAATAGTACGAGAACATTAAGTTTTCTGTGATGTACATAACATAACATACAAAGGTTCATACATGAGTTATTTTATTTCATTTATATTTCACACTTTCAGAAGACACATCAGTATCAGAAGACACTTTATAAGAACCTCATAAAATAAGCAGCAAATTAAAACAAAAATATGTCCCAATCAATTCAAAAATTCATTTTGAATCGAGGATAGACTCCTTACTCCGTTTAAAAAAAAATCAACATAAACTCATTTGAATGCGAATCCAGTAGATGTCAATGCCCAATGGGTCCTTTGAGTCGTCGAAATAAAAATTGACTTAAGTTGGGGAAGAGCTGCTCAAAACAAATTGAAAACAAGCAAACGTTTCATTTCATAATTTGCATGAAATTAAAACTTACAGAAAACTAAAAAAAAAAATTAAAAATTAAAAATAAAAGGAAATTACGAATCCCTGCGGTGATTTTCGAAACTGAAATAATTATAGAGGGCGAGCAAAAGCATTTCAATAAAAAAAAATACACACACACAACGAAGCCTTTGGGGAGAGTAAACCACCAATTTGAAAAATTCCCTCGGAAAGTTTTAGTTTTACTTTTTTACTTTTTTATTTTATTTTACAACAATGTTGGTTGTTGTTTTTTTTTATATACGCTGAAACTGAACTCCCCTGTGTTAGCCTCTGTTACTATTTTTGCCAAATGTTGATGACAATATACAGAAGGACGATAAGGACGATGACGACGACGAACGTCGACGACATGTATTTGTTAAAATGTAAATAATTAACATTTTCATGGAAAAGCTACAAAGTTTGCATCGCATCGCATCGTGTCGTCGCTGTTGGGACTGCATCGTTGTGTTGGAGATATTGAAAGTGTATGGGTATACAAAAAAAAAATTGTATCCTTAATTCTTATCGCTGATGCTTAATCCAGCGACTTGTTGGGATTATATTATACGCGATGCACACAAACCTCCATTTCCCCATAAACAGATAAAGAGGAAAATATTCCTTTGAGGGTTTCCTTGTGTGCATTGCCATGCTATATAGTAGTAGTGTACAAGGAGCCTTAACTTGGCTATAAGATTTGCTGATCCAGTTGCTAGGTAGGTAGATACCTCTACCTATCCAACTGTTCCCAAACACCACCCAGCAGTGGTACTTATACCACACCAAAGGCAAATGACAACGTTGACAGTTTACATGTTTACCATCTTCTTTTATTTTTTTGCTTTTTTGCAACAACAAATATTATTTGCGAAAATTCGTTTTAAGTAAGTTGTGGTGGTGCACTGTGGGGTCCGAGGGAAATTTGGGTAGAATAAAGGTATGATCCTTTTAATGTGAAAAGTTTCAAAAGTCCAAATTCCGGATAAAAAGTCAAAAAACCGTAGTTTCACAAAACCAAGTTATTTTACAGCATCCCGAAATACAAAAACCCGACAACACAAAATCCAAAATCCCCAAACCGCGAAAGACCACAAACCAGAAAAACAAAAATTCTTAACAGCCATAATCCAGAAAACTCAAAAATTTTGTTGCGAAGTAACTTTTACTACGCCAAACGTTATACTGAAATCAAGAAATGCCAAAAACACGAAAACTCAAAACCTCCAATCGCCATCCCGAAAGTGCAAAATCTAGTAAACCACAATCCAGAAAACCAAAAAAAAACGAAAACTCTAGTTCCACAAAACCAAGTTGTTGGACATCCCGAAATATAAAAGCCCGAAAGAAACAAAATCCCGAAAACCCATAAGTTCAAAAATCCACAAAACTAATAATCCCCACAGTTCGAAATGAGGAATCACTAAAAATTTAAAAAAAAAACGAATTTTAAACCCCTGAAAACCAAAAATCCCGAATGTCCAAAATTCGGAAAAATCAAAACATATAGAAATCCCTATAGTTTCATAAAATCCGAAACCATTCTTGAAAAATATTTAAAAATCAAATGAGTTGAAGGGCAGAATTCCAAAATCCTAAAATACCAAATGGCCACTATCCAGATACCCTAATTTCTTGCAAGTATTTTCTTTTCATATAATTTTTCTGGGATTCCTATTTCGAGATCAAATTTAAAAACAATGGGTGTTTGGGATTTTGGGTTTTTAGGATGTTCAGCTTTGCGGATTTTGGTCTTTGAGTATCTAAGCCTGAACCTTTTTTCCCGAAAACCTAAAACGCAATTCTATTAAAATCACTTTGGAAATGCAGTTTAACACTTTGAAAAAAACTGAAAAAAAAGAGAAAACCAAATTTTAAATTTTTTTCCAAGGGATCAATTGAAAAATCGCTGAAAAATTATCATTACCACTGAAAGTTTTTAGTGTATTAAAAAAATTGATATGGCCGAGCTAGATTTTGACCTCACTAATCAGTAGTAACAGGCTGGACTCTCCGGAACTTCCCCCCATTTGACACTCTCTATTTTTTTTAAATCGTTTTTATTTTAATTCTTTTTGGACCCTAACTATTTCTCTTTTCGCCTCACAAAAATTGCACCCCTTCTATTTGGGAAATAAGTTTCCATTGAAAGTTTTTTGCACAAAAACCTCTACATCGACAGACTCCATTGTGCATATTTATAGTACCTATTTAACACCCTATACAGTAGCGCTCCCATCGTTTACTTGCCATTTCTCCTAAAGCAATTTCGCAGTGAAAATTCGCTTATAATTGGATTCAATGTTATACAGGGTAAGGTACGGTACAGAGAGACGAGCTTCTTGTTGTTCGCAGTTTTATTCGAAAAGGAGATAGAAAGAGATAGTGTATACAAATATCACCAGGTTGTGGAACACGTCCGAGGTAGAAAAAGGAAATTGCTCTCTGTTGAAATTCAATTTTATAATAAAGTTCTAGAAGAACGAGAATTAAGTTTAGTTGTGTACATAGTTGACTTTCACGCTATAATGATACAAAAAAGTAATCTAATGGACAGATACACAAACAGGTACCTAACTATCTAGGTATACCTATACATCAATTCAGGCAGCATCATCGCCATCGTCTAAGGACAAATGTCATGGCCCTCTATACCTCCTCCATACAATCTGTTGTAATGCTCTTCCGGCAAACAAACAATGTAATTACAGCCAACCATCAGATTGAATTGAGCGAGGAGTCAGATTGGCTATATACTATACATACCTTGGTACTCGTAGATATATATAAACCTGAAGCTAAACAAGACTGTAATCAAAATAAGTTTTACAAAACAATCTTAATTTGAGCTCAAGGACCCTGCCCTTGTTCATTTCTCATTTTCCATTTTGCCAGTTGCCACATAAATGAGATTTCATTCCCAGACATTTAATTTGAAGATTTGACAAGCTAATTGTGGAGGTAGAGGAGTTGGCGATGAAGAACGACAATACCCCCAATCCTAGACAATCGAGCATTGGAATGACGAATGAATTTCACTCCGGTTAATAAATGTCAAAGTTTACCCACCCCATTCGTCATTCAAAATAACCATCAGAATGAAGACGACAAGGCACACACAGACTATATGTATATATAACCAGAACCAACATTACTTCTCCGATTCCCTGAATACTGAAATCGGTTTAAAGTTTGCTTTTGCCGTCGGTCGTCGTTGTAGTCGTTGCGTCGTCGTCCTCGGCAGCAGCAGCAGAAGAAGACAAAAAAATATTAAACAAAATCGAACTAAAGAGCTTGGCCCCGAACATGCTTAAACGGTTCAGATCCGATTTTTAGGTCACCTGAATACGGAATGACCATCTATACCATCACTTTTCTACCACCACCAGTCATCCGTCGACACTGAGCATGTTTCTTTTCACTCGACTTTGTGATATGGGCAGGGGTGGATTAAATGAAGTTAAGTGCGCACGGCGCAAAATTATTCCTTCTTTTATTTAGTTTTTAAATAACGTTGTTTCGGCCAACGGTTTTTGAAAAATTAACATACGAACTGAAAATTTTCAGAAATAAAGTTTTTTTTTTCAATTTTTTTTTTTTAAAGAATTTAAGTTCTAATTTTTCATTAAATTCAATGCTTTTATCAATTCTTAGTCAAAACCTGAAAACTGGATAGTTATCAAAGGGCACGGTAGTGCCCAGCCAAGTTCTGGCACTACACCCTTTTTACATGATCGAACTCAGGTGATTTTCGACCCCCCTCTAACTTCAGTGCCACTAAAGCCAGAAACTTCAAACTCACAGCATTTGCTAAACTCACCAGGTTTAGCCAACCCACCAAATTTCAATTCTTTAGCATCAGTGGTTCCCAAAATATAAGACTGCAAAATTTGCAAAAACCGTAACTGACTGACTCACTGACAGATCATCAAAATTATGGAGTGCTTCCCGATATCGTAGAATCTTGCAATTTCGCACAACCGTAGGCCTTGTGGTGAATACAAAGGAAAAAATCAAAAATTTAAGATTTTCCATTCAGGGGGCGTGGTATCCGCCCATTTTCTCAGAATTGTTATTAATTATATCGATCACTTTTGATTGTTGCAGAATAATCAAATTCGGTAAACTGGTAGATCATGTGGTCAGTACAAAGTTGGAAAGTTTTAAATTATCCATTCAGGGGCGTGGCACCCGCCCATGTACTCGGAATTGATATCAACTACATATGTAGAGAACTTCTGATTGTCGTAGAGTAATGAAATTTAGTAGAGCGATGGGACTTGACATGAAGGCAAAGGGGAAATTAAAATTTTGAGATTTTACATTCAGTGGGCGTGGCAACCACCCATTTTCACAGAATTAATATTAAATATATTGAGAGCACTTCCAATTTGTGCAGGATTATGAAATTTGGTAAAGTGGTTAGTTTTCAGGCGTGGGTATAAGCAAAGAAAAAGTTGAAATTATGAACTTTTTCATGCAGGGGCGTTTCATCCACCCACTTTTCCTGATAAAAAGAATCTTTGCAAAAAGTAGTGAAATCACAACAAAAACATAAATGTTAAAAAAGTAGCCAAGTTCTTCTACATACAAAAACCTTTGCGTAACAAGTCAACCGTAAAAAGTAGTGAGATCTAAAAGTACGCCAAGTTCTAAGTTTATTAATGTTAAATATCAAATATTTTAAGTAGAGTTATATGGGAGAACCTTAAAATAATCAGAGAAATCTGTTATTTAATGATTACTGACATAAATTGAGTTAGTTTACTTGGCAAGTTTTCTTTTCAAAATTGAGTAATTAGGTAATAAAAAAAAACAAGTCCTTTTAAATTTAATTAAATAAAGTTTCAATAAATATTTTAAAAAAAAACTTTTTTAGTTTTTAATAACAAAATTTATATATGTAAAAAGTTTTTTTTTTTTTGTTTTTGTAAAAACTTTATTTTTTTTTTATGTAAAAAATATTTTTTTTTTTTTGTAGAAAGTTAAATTAATTTTTTTTTTGTAAAAAAAAATATTTTTATTTGCAAGAAATTTATTTCCTTATTTCTTAAAATGTCAAAAGTATTCGTTTTACACGTATAACTCCTAAATGATTCATAATTTTGAAAATATCTGATTGCAAGACTTGTATAATATGTGGTTTCCTATAGGTAAAAGTAATTAACTAGTAAGTAATTTGTTTTTGTGTTAAAAACAACAGTTTTAGAGATATTTAAATTTTTAATTTCTAGGTTTTTGCAATTTACTCTTAAATATCAAAGTTATCGAAAAAAAACACTTGATCTCAATTTGTAGACCATTAAATTCTCTACAAAAAAATAATGAAGATTTTTTTTCATACAAGTCACAATCTTATGCAAATGTGCAGGTTTTTAAAAAAGGGTTAAAACAATCATTTTCGTGATCTAGAAGGTGCCCTCTTTCCAAAGATGTATCATACTCTACGAAAACTTTAAGTTAAAAAATCGACTCTATCTATACGCATGCGTTACGAATGCGTTATGTATGCGTTACGCATGCGTTAAGAATGCGTTAAGAATGCGTTACGCATGCATTACGCACGCCTTACGCATGCGTTACGCACGCGTTGCGCACGCGTTCCGCACGCGTTATGCACGCGTTACGCATGCGTAACGTGTGCGTAACGCATGCGTAACGCGTGCGTAACGCGATAGATGTTATTATTACCATAACACCTGTGAATAAGTTTTGACACTAATGAAATTTACTAAAAATATTAAATATTTCATGGTTTCCAAGTATCAAAAGAGTCCATTAAAATAACTCGTCGCAAAGAGTTTTTTTTAAATAGTTTATATTTGACCTGTCCTATACGGAGCAAAATATTAGGTCTTACGAAAAATTGTATTTTCGTATAAATGACATAGTTCATATGACATATGATATATGATTTAAAGGTATTTTTTAACGCCGAATCTAATAAAATAAAAACCAATATGATGCAAGCACCCTAAAAAATGTTAGATTTATTTTGAAGCTAAAATTACTGTTTTTTCCGTTAAGCAGATCAAACATTACACCCCCAAAGAACACCCTTTGAACTTAAATTAATATAAATTTAATATTTTTAGCAAATTTCATACGTGTCAGAATTTGTTCATGCATGTTATGGTAATAATAACTCACTTGCATCTTTCCGTCAAAAAAACACCCTTTAACCACAGATATTTTGGGGACTCTTTTGACTCTTGGTAAACATGCCAAATGAAACATTTATACCAAATTTCATTAATATCCCATTATTTTAAAATGGTTTTGGGTATTATATTACTTGTTGTACTTAAAAAAAAGTCATCATTCCATAAAAAGGACATTAACTTTCTGCAGGATACATTGTATCTTCTCAGTTGGTGTCTTTAGAATCAGCGTTAAAATGCACCCAAAGAACATGTGTCATATGATAACATTGTATTATAACAAATTTTTTCAGCTTGATAAAGTCCCGCCTCCTCCCCCTCTCAACCTCTTTAAATGCGTCTATGCGGATTTTGGGGGACTTTGGACATGTTGTTGAGGATGAAATTCTGCGTCGATACCAGCATTAAAATTTCATGAATTAATTTGTCCCCCCTTGCCCATATTAAATTTTCTATCTTTCCTAGACTAATAGGCGATACAAAAATCAGAAGAATTTCGGTCCAATGAATAAATAATAAAGACCCAGTTTTTTAGTGTGAGGTTTAACTTTAAGGCATTTTTAAGACGTGCCCACATTGGTAAGGTAAAGCGCAAAAATAAATAGTTTGTATATAGCATTCAGCTGCAAGCCTAATGCAAATCATGTCACGTGGATTTGCATATAGCGAACTACTACAAGCTATAGCTTTTGCATTTGGATTTCTATATAGCAAACTACTACAAGCTATAGCTTTAACATTTTTTTTTCTTATGCAAATTTGCAGGGTTTTGCGGTTTGTATATAGCCAACGAATAGAAATCATGTCACGTGGGTTTGTATATAGCAAACTACTAAAAGCTATAGCTTTTGAATTTTGTTCTTATACAAATCAAACCACGTGGATTTGTATATAGCAAACTACTAAAAGCTATAGCTTTTGCATTTTAATCTTATGCAAATGTGCAGGTTTTTAAAAAAGGGTTAAAACAATCATTTTCGTGATCTAGAAGATGCCCTCTTTCCAAAGATGTATCATACTCTACGAAAACTTTAAGTTAAAAAATCGACTCTATCTTTACGCATGCGTTATGTATTCGTTACGCATGCGTTAAGAATGCGTTACGCATGCATTACGCACGCCTTACGAATGCGTTACGCACGCGTTGCGCACGCGTTACGCATGCTATACGCATGCTTAACGCTATACACTGCTTCAATTGTCAAATGCCATAATATGTATGATACCATTATTTTACGTCTGTGAAGTTGGCAGGGCAACTTTCAACCAGTGTAACGGGGCCAACACAGCAATTTGCAGTTTTCTTGCATTAATTTTGCATTTCTATTCGCAATTTCGCAGTTCACTGTGAAGTTAGCAGGTCACTCGATTACACCCACTATTTGGGGATCTGCAAAATCGGAAATAGCAATGCAAAATAAATGAAAAACTGCAAATTACTGCGTTAGACCCGTTACTCTAGTTGAAAGTTGCCCTGCCAACTTCACAGACGTCATTATTTCAATGAATCAACAAAAGTCGAAATATCGGTTTTAAGATCTTTACTCTTAAATGACGAATATGACTGATTTTTTTTTAAATTAGACCAAAGTTCGAAAAAAATGTTTAACGGACATTTACTTTTCTGTCCAAAGTTGTGTTGTTTTGTTTGCTCAAACCTTTTATTTGTTGAGTTGTGAGCGTTTTCTTCAGGGCCGACGACGATATAACCTTAATCCCAAAACTATCTACAACTTTTATCAGTTTTTTGTTATTAAAAATAGTTTCGTAATAAAAATTAGTTTACTCGTCTTAATTGAAATTCCAAATAAAATCCGGCCGTTGTTGGTGTCAGTCAGGAAAGGCTGCAATCTGAAAATGTTAACCGAACACTGTGTCTTTCGGGACAGATGGATAGAGATTTGGAATTTGGAGGTCGAGCAACTTAATTGGATGTAGCCTTTACGGCTATATACATATAGGTGGGGTTATTGAGGATGAGTTCAGAATTTGTATAGTGTGATGCGGTGCGGTATATATGGTGGAGGAGCAATTTATGAGAGCGCAAAGGGATGATGATATTCGAATTCCACATGACAAGACAATATCCAGCATAAATATATGTGTGTGTGTGTTTGTATGTGTGCATGATGAATTAATGATGTTCATCGTTCGGGGAATTTCGGGTGAATAAATTATTGAAGTTTCAAAATCGGGTTTAACCGGGTTTAGAGGTAAAATTACACAGAGACTTCTAATTAATGAGGAAACTTTAGTACTTAAATCAATTAAAGTACTAGAATTACAAAATTCTGAGAGAGACAAGTAATAGAAGTCAGGTCAGATGGGAGTATACCTTACGTCAAGATGAATAATTTTGTAAATGGCAATTTTTTCAGCTGGTCATTGCGCTCTGAGGTAATTTTTAATTATCATTATTATTCGGATACCTACAATAAATGCGAGGATTATGGACGGCAAATGGAAAGTTGGTGGGCGGGAGGTGGTTCATTAAAACACAAATACACAATTCAAATCGTATTCAAATTAAATAAACATTTAATTAAGTTTTGCAGCAGGTGAGTACCTAACCAGAACAGAAAGTGTAAAATAATCAGCAACGGAAATGTTAATATTTTTTTTAATTGAAAAGGGTTTTATGATTTTAGTGGGATTTGGAATAATTTTAATGACCGATTTTAGGTACTGGAAGAACTGGAGGAAGTAAAAGACAAACCTGTATTCGTTATGTTTTAGTGGACTTTATTGAATTTTTATATTAGATACTCTGAAGGTGAACATAAATTACAAACCTTTATAAATGCCACTGGCTTATTACTTATAATTACATAAGTAACTTTCATTAGTTGAAAATACTCGTAGCCTAGAGAGAAAGTTTGAATTTCCTTAAATTTAAGGTACCTACACAATTTTTTGAGCATTTCCACCCCAAAAAACAGGGCTATTTGCACAGTTTTCAAAAAAAAAAGTCTAAATAAAATAAAATGCATATAACTGGATGGTACGAACTTGCTCTGATTTTTAATGACTTGTTTATTGGTCAAATTCCCCAGATATTGTATAGCTTCAGCTTAACAGAAAAGATGACATCTGCATTCTTGATAAAATATGAACTTTTGCAAATAAAATTTTAAAAGTCATAGAGGTTTTTTAAAAAGTTATTTTCGAAATATACAATTTTGAAACATTTTTAAATAACAATTTTGGATTATAAATTATTCATATGCAGATCAAGAATTAATTAAGAAAAATATCATCAACATGTTTATCAACGCGGATTATAAATTCTGAAGTTCAATTAAAATTCCAATAACGCAGAAAAGCAGAAATAGCAGACGCAGATAGACAGAATTGCGAGACACACTTTTTACGGCTTCTTTATCAACTTTATATGTGGCGAGTTTGATCAAAATCTCGAGTTAAATTATTCTACAAATAGAAGGTAAGGTACCTACATTCGTATACATACATCAAAATATTTACCTAACTGAAATACCTACAAATTAAAAAAAAAAAAAAAAAAAAAAAGAACTTCAATTCTTCTCCGTTCTGTAAGTTCATAAATAATGGAAAGAGTAATAAAAACAACTAATTATCCAAAAGTCGTAAACATTAAAAAAAAACAATATCCTGAACAGAACATTCTACCAATTTATAAGCCATCGAAAAGGCAAACATCGACAAAAAAAAAACATCATTATAACATATAGAAAAACTCACATTAACTTGTCAAAACAAACCAATAAACCTTCATCACCATGCAGGTCATTAAACATACGCAAATAGCAATTAGCCCAATAGAAAACAAATGTTCGAACAAACTTAAACACAACAACATCTCCACTCCATCTGCAACCATATCTCCAACAGAAACTAATTAACAAACATCAATATAATGTTGTTTAGTATAGAAACGTGGGTACACTATTACACACACTCATAAATAAAGGGTGACACTAAATTCCAATCAAGACGGTCCAAGTGGAAAAGCTGGGCAACTTTTTCATGAAACAAAAACAGAAGACCCTTATATTATGTGAGTATCACAAACTCACATCACATCCGGAATAAGAAAGGACGACTTTTATTCAACAACAACAAAAAAAAGACGAAAGGACAAACCAGCAGCACCGAAAACAGAAAAAAAAATGATTTCAAATCCATTGAACTTGATGATAATGATTACACTGAGGTCCTTTTGCAACTGTCGATGTGCGGATGTCCAAGCCTGTATTATGTGATTTTGGCAGTAAATAAAGTAATTCACAGTAATTACCCCATTTGGCCTAATTGGCTATTTGCTCTTATGATTTTTCCCTATAGGTACCCCCTTCGGTCCCGAACTTAAGCTGGTAACTATGTCTGCAATGACTCGTCCGCCCGCCCACCTCCATTCAGAGGGACCATAAAATTCTTTGTGCGCGTTTATGACTTTTGGCTCAGATCCCCGCAGTATCCTTTCGCCATAATATGTATAGGTGGGTACATAATAAGTGAACCCATTGCAGGTTTATGGACTGCTAAGTAGGCATCTAATACAGACACCTTTCCAACGTTATACTCGTACATACATAATATCCTCTAAAATGTTGTGTGTAATATAAGGGACTCCCAATTTCGCAAAACACATCACCATCATCTACTTAAAATGGCCTTCAAGCGACCAAAGCATCAAAAGTGGTTATTCCCGCTCTCAGTCGCCGGGCTATCATATCTTCGGAAACAGAACCCACCTTATATTCCATACATATATCTACTCTAAATAAGCTTCACATATGGCTTCAGCAAAACAAAATTAGATGTCTCTCGCTCTCTCTGGTATAAGGGTTCGCCATATCCTTGGTCCCTATAATTATAGTCCTTGCATGTGCGGCTAAGGTACATCGTTTTTGAAATATTTACTTATTCTATGAGGGCCAAAAAGTTATTCCGGACGAATAAGTTTATTGCCCAATGTTTTGCCAAAAGCAAGGACATTTAGCATGATGATGGCTATAATGCGTTCTACCTACATCCATAAACACTCATGTACCGGAGGCGAAATAAGTCGTGTATATATCAAGTATATACAACCACTTACATTCTCATCAAAGAAAATACAGTACAGTCTCGATTCATTGTTTTCCCAATTTTTTTATAATTTTGGGAACTTGTGTTATTTAATTTTTTTTTTAATCAAAAAGCAATATATACCTTCCTGTGTTTTTTGTTATCTTCACTTCGATGATAATGATATTTGTCTAAATATTTTTTGAACATCGTTGGAGCGGTTTCGTTAAAAATTTAATTTTTTTTTTATTTGAGAGCTTCTAGAAGATATTGTGATGAACTTGAAAATCAATGTTTACAATAAAAAACTCTTATGTGACAGATTAATTTATTATGACTTCTATGTATGAAATCCATCCAGCCGTTCTTCGCTAATTAAAAGTAGGGCTGGCCACGAGACGCATGACGAGACCAAGACAAGACAAGACGGAGATGAGACTGCCTTTTAAGCATCCGAGAAGAGACCGAGTCGAGACTGAGACTGTATATTTGGACGGAAATTTACCAAAACTCTCGTCGGTTTTGGTTTTCTGGGCAAAAAATAGGGCATTTTCAAAAGCCTAATAAATCGAAAAATCAAATTTCATTAAAAAATGTATTTTCTTCTGCCCAGTCAGTTACTTACTTACTTAGGTCCTCGGACCTATTACGTCCGTGATGTTTCCCTTACGGGACATAGGGCCTCCACTACACCTACGCGCCATCGTGTACGATTTCTTGAAATGTATTTCAGCTCTCTCCAACTTTTCCCCAGTCGTGCCGATTCCTGTTCGACCGTTCTTCGCCATGTACTTCTAGGCCTGCCCACTTGTCTTCCCTCCTGTGTGAGCGGGTTCCACTGCATTGCTTGAGATGCAATGCACCGATTGCCTTTTCGAAGCGTATGGCCAATCCACTGCCACTTTCTTCTTCGTATAATGGAGTCTATGGGCTCCTGACCCGTTCTCGCATGAAGTTCGGCATTGGAGATACGGTTGGGCCAGAAAATCCTCAAGATGTTTCGTAGACATCTATTAACGAAGGTTTGCAGCTTTCTAGTGACAATTTCAGTGACTTTCCAAGTGCTGCAGCCGTAAAGCAGAACGGATTCAACATTGGAGCGGAACAGTCGTAGCTTGGTCTTTAAGCTAAAAGAGTTGTTTCTCCATATTTTGGACAGCATTCCGAACGCAGCCTTTGCTTTTCTGATTCGGCTGTTTACGTCCAGTTCAGTTCCGCCACCCGTAGAGACAATACTCCCAAGATATTGGAAATCCTGTACCATCTCTACGGGTTGTCCAGAAATATTTACTTGGATTGATGAGGAAGTTCCAAGGCTGATCCTTTTAGTTTTTGCCGAGTTGATCTTAAGCCCTACGATTTCTGCTTCTCTCTCCACCCTTGTTGTCATTTGATGGAGATCCATGATCCTATGAGAGAGTAAGCATACGTCGTCCGCGTAGTCCAGATGTTTGAGGTGAGATTGCAGAGTCCACTGAATTCCTCCATTTCCATTTGACATAGCTGCGTGCAGTACGTCACTTATCACCAACAGAAACAGTATTGGTGACAGTATACAGCCTTGCCTAACCCCACTTTGGATTTCAAACTCCTCTGACAGCCTACCTTTGTGCAAAACGTGACACCTGGATCCATCATATGTAGCCTTGATAATAGCAATCAATTTATCTGGGATGCCCCTCCTGTGCAAAGCAAGCCAAATAAATTCTCTATTGACACTGTCGAACGCCTTTTCAAAATCGATGAACAGCAGGTGAAGTGGTGATCGATATTCAACGCACTGTTCGATGATGATCCGCAAGGTGTTGATGTGATCCACACAGGAAGATCCAGTGCGGAAACCTGCTTGTTCGGCGTCGAGTGTGTCTTCGAGGTGGTCTTTAATTCGGTCCAATATTATCCTTGCTATTATCTTGGCTACTGCAGGCAGAACGCATATTCCTCTCCAGTTTTCGCACTGTGTGAGATCTCCTTTCTTTGGAAGCTTGACAATCATTCCTTTTTTCCACTCTTCAGGAAAGCTCTCTGTTTCCCAAGCTCTCTTAATAAGTGGGTGCAGTAGCTCGCTCGATGTCGTTGGGGCTGCTCCTAAGAGCTCTGCAGGAATACCATCAAGTCCAACCGCTTTGTTGTTCTTTAGTGCTTTGATGGCGGTGATAATTTCTTCTTTACTGGGGGGTACGGTGCGTATTCGGGAAATTGTTACTTCGGGTAGCTCAGTGGGAATAGGGTTCACTTCACTTGCGAAAACGCGGTTTAAAACCGCAGAAAAGTGTTCCCTCCACCTTATGAGCTGGTCCTCATCCGAAATTAGCAGGGATCCGTTTGTGTCTTTAACCAGGTGTTGTTTAGAGCTCTGGACACCAGTGAGCTCTTTGGTAATTCTGTAGACGGTCCTACTGTCACACCTACTAGCGGCTTCTTCTGCTTCTGTAGCCAGTGCGTTGATGTAGTTACGCTTATCACGTCGCACACTACGGTGAACTTCCCTCATCTTCATGCGGTACGTAGACTCAAGCTCGTTTCTCCCTGCTGCTGGGGTAGCTGCGATGCGAGCTTTAAGGTGTTTCCTTTCTTCGATCCTTGCCCAAGTTTCGTCGGAAAGCCAAGCACTATTTCTCCCTTGCGCCCGGCCGACTATACTTTCAGCACCGGATATGAACACATTTTTCACAGCACACCAATGATTTTCGATGGATGTGGTTTCCGTGCTGCTGATTGCGTTCAATCCTTGTGAAAGGTGGTCCCCTAGTTGTTGGCGCACTGCGGGGTCCTTTAGTCTATCTGTATTAAACTTGGGCATTCGAGTGTTTCCTTGGGATCTACGAACTGCAGCTGTACGCAATCTTACGGTAGCAACCATCAGATGGTGGTCCCGGGCCATTCCCATGTCAGCACCTCTTCTGTTACGGACGTCCTGGAGACTGCTTCTAAAACGCCGGCTGATCGCGAAGTGGTCAATTTGGTTGGAAGTTGCTTGTCTATCAGTCGACACCCAACTGACTTTGTGGCACGTCTTATGCTCGAACATGGTCCCTCCAATAACAAGGCCGTTGGCGTTGCAGAAATCGACAAATCGTTCGCCATTGTCGTTTCGGTTACCAACACCATGTTTTCCCATGACATGCCTTAGCCCAGAGTTGTCATTGCCAACCTTGGCATTTAAGTCTCCCATCACCATAACTATATCACCTCGTGGAACGCTATCATAAGCAGCACTCAGCCGGTTATAAAAGGCCTCCTTCTCCTCGTCAGAAGAGAGCAAAGTTGGGGCGTAACACTGTATGATGGTGACGCGACGTACTCTAGTCCGGAACCTGGCTTTCAAGATCCTGTCACCTAAAGGCTCCCAGGAAATTAGGCTTTTGAGAGCTGTTTTGGAAAGCAGCAATCCAACGCCAGATTCCCGAGCGCTTCCAGGTGTTTTTCCGGAATAGAATAGTACAGTGTTACGGGTTGGTGACTTGAACTTCCCCGAACCCAGCCATCTAACTTCACTTATCCCTAAGATGTCCATCCTATACCGCATGAATTCCCTCTCTAGTTGCAGGAATCTGGCATTCTGAGGACCTTCTTTTCCGTTGTCAAGAAGCGTCTTCACATTCCAGAAACCAATCTTTGTCCGGGTACAATAGCCAAAAGTCGTCAACGAGTTATCATCAATTATCCGAGGCGTAGTGTTGGTTTCGGTAGCGGGTTGATTTCAGTTACGGAGAATGCTAACCTCCGTAACCTATCCTAGAAAGCTAGGCCTTTTCGCACTTGTAATTTTGGCCTATTTATGTATATTGGGATACATAAATAGTTGCCCGGGGACCACCACGAGGAGGTAAAACAAGCACTTCATCGTGACTGATTGTTGCGCTACTGGCCCAGACCAAGTTCTGAGCAATCAATAGTTTCCCGATCAGGCACGATGCAGGTCGCCAGTCAGTTGGTTGCACTGAAATTGCATTTGAATGTTGTAATCGGCTTCACGGATGGGAGACAAACTATATTTTGACGTATCGAGAATATTTCGTTCCGTTAGTCAAGAAATTGCCCTGAAATCGTATTTTTCTGAGACGAGGCTAAGACGAGACTCAGATGAGACAAAGACGAGACCGGGACGAGACAGCAATTTTAAATTTTCTCGCGAAAAAGGCGAGACTAAAACCGAGACGAGACTTAATTATTCAAGGCCGACACGAGACCGAGACGAGAATGAAAATGTTCGATTTTAACGAGACCGAGACGAGACTTACCAAAGTCTCGCTGAGTCACGTCTCGTGTACAGCGCTTATTAAAATACAAATAAACATATATTTTCACATTGTTTAATACTTAAGCATTAGATTATGATGATTACTTTATCTGGCCACTACTGTCTGTAGTATGTATGTATGTATAAATTTTGCTTTAATATGACCAACTCTATGGCTGAGAAGTTTGAAGAATAGCTAATCCTTTCCCACTAGTAAATAAGCTTCCTCCTTTAAAGTTTTTCACTTAAGCCGTGTAATTTTCTCGTTGATTACATTGCTTATAAAGAATGCATCTTCACTCTGTTGGTCTGTCCTGTCAGTTTGAGAAGCAATATTGGCTGTGAATAGTTTTTGAGAAGGGGTGCACTTTCTTAAAAGATACCACGAAATAGCTACCAAAAGAGATAAAGACACGGTTTTGGGTCTTTGGTTAAATGTTTAAATACCAAACGAAATACGTGCTAAGACTTTTTGAATATGTACTCGTATGAGAGTGAATGGTGTGTCGAGTATAAGAGGTGTGTGTGCTGAAGTATTTAAACTTAAACATCTTCACTGAATGAGAATAAAGACCATCATCTTCATCTTCTTCATCATGCAAGGCTACCCCAATCAAACATCCACTTCTTTGTTTTCTAACAAAAGTGTCGGGAATCGGGATAAAAGTTTCAATTACTTTAAACGAGAGAAAAGCTATACAAAGCTTTATAGATAGTATTGAAAAGTGAAGGAGTGTGCACGTCTTGCAATTGCAGCCATACCCCATCTATCATCCAACTACCATCTATGTATGGATGGAGCTCTAAGAAATGACGAGTTCTTTAGCGTGATGGTGTGTATTCTTCCAGTTTGCAGAATAATGGCCCGAGAGTTGAGCAATTTTCGGTTATTACCAAACTTGTGCGGATTTGATGAAGGCGCAGTAAATAAAACAAAAAAGAAAAAAAAACTAAACAAAATACTACCTACATATTCGTACTCGTATAAAACGAAATAACGAAAAACGAAAAACTTTTAAAATGGAGAAACTTTCCGTTTAAGCTTACAATTTTCAAGTTGATTTTAGCTTGGCTATATGCGAGAGTTATAATAAGGAACGAGATGGATCTTCCGCAGAGGGAGAAAGAAATAATATAATTATAGCTTGAGCGAGATGTAACGACGATGTACCTATAACGAAGTTTTATTGTTTTCTGTTATGTTCTTATAAGGGAGCCAATGAGAAAGTTTAGTTTTCTATAACAGTAGGTACTTATAAGTCTTTTATTTGATGTTTGGAAAGTTTTTTTTTTTTACGAAACTAGAAGTACCGAGTCTATAAAGAGGAGCGACTTTGTTGGGCAAGTAGTTTATCTTTGGTTTGAGCTGTAGAAAATAATTCAATAGTTTTTGTTTATACGAGTTTTTCTGATTTATTATCCGAAATCAATGCGGAAGAAGAAGTGCAGAAATTATGTGGCTCATTTGATATGTTCGATGAAGAACTCAAATAACTTTGAATAGGTCTGTTCTGATTGAAAAATAATTAAAGTTAAGAAAAGGTTCTAACTACATGATATATATGATGTTTATGTTTACCAAATCCTTGAAAATGAACTTAGGTGTCTTACCTTAATATGGCAGGCTGCTAGAAGAGCTGTCAATGGAAGCATTAAATGTTGACGACTAAAGTAGATGAATTTGCAAGCACAGACAGTGCTAAGCTTCCAGCTCAGAGGCTCTATGTAGAAATAGTTGCAATGTTGTCCAAAATATTGCGCATTTTGCCCCAGGAATTGGAATTAATTTGTGTGAAATCGGGCAAGCAATAGCTCGTAAAGAACCAGGGCCTAGTGACTAACAACTCGCAACCATTCCTGTGCGCGCTTGTTGCAGGAATGGCAGGGACCTATAATTGTATGCCGAATCCGAACTCATCCGTTCGGATTCGGCAGAAGCACTTATTCATGACAAGTGATACTCTTAGCGGATTTGTCAATCCCTCGCAAGAGGCAGTAGCACTGTAAACAATATTTTTTTTTAGTTTTTGGGTAGACGATATTTCTGATATATTTCTATGATTTTTCTTATTAAAAATTATTTTTCGACAAAATCTGATTGAATTTGATCGAAAGTTGACAATTTCATCACTTAAAAGTTACTTATACTAGAGAAAGCATTCGACAGACAACCACAAGATCTGATATGGGTTGCACTTAGGCAACGAGGAGTTCCGCAAGTCTACGTGCGGATGGTCATGGTCATGTACGAGCAAGTTAAAGCAAAGGTAAGATGCCCCGCAGGAATCACCAAAGAGTTCCCAATTAGAATAGGTGCGCACCAGGGAAGCGTCTTGAGTCCTTTGCTCTTTATTACTGTCCTTGACATTCTGCTTGAGGATAAGGTGACGAACCCCAAAGTGAATCAGTTATTCTTTGCTGACGATGGAGCCATCATAAGTGAAGATCCTGTGTCCTTGCAACGAGCACTTGATGTATGGGTGGATGTTCTGGAGGGAAATGGATACCGCATTAGCGCGAAAAAGACCGATTACCTTTGCTGTCTATTTTCTGATCCACACAGGCTTATTCCGGACATCTATTTGAATGGAACAGTGCTTCCCAAGTGCGAAAAGTTTAATTATCTTGAATCAATGATCAATAGCGAAGGATCTTGTGATGACGAAATCAAACATCCCATAAGCGTAGGGTGGATGAAGTAGCGGGTAAACTCTTCCATCTGCTGTGATAGAAAAATGCCCCCTAAGCTGAAAGGAAAGCTCTACCCGGCAGTTGTTCGTCCAGCGCTTACATACGGTTCACGGTGTTGGACAATGTACAAGAAGTATGAGAGTAAATTGACGGCAGCTGAAATGGAGATGCTTCGTATCACAGCAGGAGTGACAAAGCGTGATCGAATAAGAAGCAAGAGAATCCGAGGAAACCTACACGTCAATGATACCATCTTGGACAAAATACAGCATGACCAATTTAGCTGGTACTGTCATGTACAAAGAAGATGCCATGAAAACTCAGTTCAAAAGGCAATAGCACAAGACGTTACAACACTATCGCGGAAGAAAGGCAGGTGCAAAAACTCTTGGATGAAACAAATGCAACGACATCTGCATTAAGTTGGCCTCAGACATGAATCAAACCAAAACCGGGAGGCCTGTCGACGTTTTCTGAGGTCAACCCGGCGAACCCCACAAGTTGAACCGTAGGTGAAGCACATGAGTGGGAGAGTTGTGGTCCCCCTCAAGATCATGACAACTGCCGGTAAAATGGAGAAGATGAAGAAAAGTTACTTATACTCCGTTTACATGAAGGGATTCGACGATCCAATCGAATCGGATTGATATTTCGATCTATGTAGGTATACGCCCTCACTGAATCGAATTCAAATAGAATCGAAGTACACTTGAAGTGACCCTTTAACTTTACTGTGTGCGTGCGGAAATAAGTTTATGAATATGGTGACTACGAGAGACGAAAAACCAACAAAACAAAGCAAATTGAAATATGCACACACTTAAAACTCGATTCTTTAATTTTTCAATCCAGTTCTACTTGTATTTTTCGATTCGATTCAGCTCGCAAAATGGAATCGGATCGAGAAATCGTGTTTGAATCCGATCCAGGTCTATATGGAATTGAATCCGACTTCAAGTCTGATTCAATTCTCCATATAAACGAAGTATTAAGCAGCTATTGAACTATTCGAAATAATGTAAAATAATAGCTTTTAAAATTGGTTTCGTCGAAGCAGAAAAAATGGCTGCAAGTCCAAAAGTGTACATCACCATGACGTCCGTCAGTCGGTTTGTCTATACGTCCTGATGAACATTTAGCAAGAGCTTTAACGAATGGATGGATTGGCTTCAAATTTATTGTGAACAGTCGTATGTGGTTTCCTAGAAGTTAAGTTCAAGTTGTTGTTCTAGGTGCTCTAGAACGGGTTATTGCCAAACGACTATTTCAGTTACATCAATTTGTTTCGATAACGGCTCTAATGATTTTGATTAAACTTTGTAAATGTCGTCTCTATAGATGGTCTAATAATGCTGCATACCAGGTTTCTGCCAACAAAAATTTAAGTAACGGAAATAAATGTTTGGAGTCTTAAAAAGAGTTATCGGAGATTTTGCTCCTTCAAAAGCTAAGCAAGCGAATACAATAATTTTTTTCCTCGGTATTTTGACAGCCAAACTGAGTTTTAGCTGAAGAATCCTGTTCAGGCAACTGAGATTGCAGAGACCCTCCGATATCTCCCTTTCCTGAACACGCCTTATTTCAATTCCACTACTTCCAAGCTAATCAAAAAAAATGTTTACGAACAAATACAAATCTTTTCTTATTTTTGACTTTTTTTTTCCAAATGTTCTTGTTTTTCTTTTTTTTTTTTTTGTTTTGTATTGAACCAAAAAAGGTTTAAAATTGTCATTTTATGTTGTTATTAACATAAGTGAGAAATAAACTGAACTTCAACTTCAGAAATGCATTTCGCACATAGTGGACACTTCAGGAAGATGCTATCAGACCCATCTTAGACTCAAATTTTGGTCGATGTTTACAGACTCTTAGAAAATAAACCGTATTTATTATACACTGTCAATGTCTACCTATATGGTTATTAAGCCTAGTACGCTGCTGATGTGCAACGAAATTTTCTTGTGGTCTCCGAAAAGTAACAGCAATGCTTACAAAAGAGAAAGAAACAACAAATAAAAACACGAACAAACCCAAGTGTCATTTTTCCGCACACTATTAATGGTCCGGGCAAATAATTCTGTGCGCAATGAAAGTGGAGACTACTTGTCAAAACAATTTGGTGTAATCATAAATTTCGCTGGTCGAACAGCGTACCACAGAAGGAAAAGCACAACGATATTTTTCGTCAATGATTTCATCATATAATTTTTGTATCGGATTTTTTGTTTTGAATCAGCAGCTTTCTAGGCTTTAATTAAAAGAGCAAGTGATCGTGATTTTTTTTTTTTTTATTTTTTAATTATCGGGAAAACAATTTAAAATAGAAATTGTAACTGCATCTTAATAAAAATTTGAAATAATGCATACCATACATTATAATTTGGTGTGCAAAATCAAAATTTGGCACACCAAATTGAGTCAAAAAAATATTTAAAAAAAAAATTATGTACCTACATACATAGTTATTCAAAATTATTTTTTCAAAAAATCGGTCCAATGTTTTCTGAAAATGTCTTTCTTATACATTTATATTTTATCTCTTTCCTTTCTGACATTCTGACATTTTATCTTCTTTCGTTTCTGAGACTTCGCACGATCTCCGAGAAAAGTCTGTATTTTTGTATAAGTGTACACAATTGAGGCTTTCAATATTATGTATTTCCAAAAAGTTGAATTTCTCCTCCCTTACCACCTCCCCCTTCAAACAAAACAAGTCCTAGTTCAATTTTAATTCAAAACATCTAATTTTGTGTGGCTTTTATTCAATTTGATTAAAAAAAAACTCACAACAAGATCGTACAACTAAAAAAAAGCTACTCTCTATGATCCACATAATATTGTCACACTAATAAGAAGATGAAGAAATTCTAATATTAAAATATTGAAATTACTTCTGTTTTAAGTGGAGTGAATGAATAAAATTCAATTAAAAAGTACAAGTGACCTCAACTCCAGAAATACCTGACCACGGGTCTTTATTTTCAATGTGCACGAATTTAAACAAATTCCCCTAGAATAATAAAATTCACAGTATCTTTTTGCTGTGATTTTTATAAGAGTCGGTAAACATCGACCAAAATTTATATCTTAGTAGGGTATAACAGACTGACTGAAGAGCCTACTGTTGTACCTTGGGCGAAACACAATTGAAGCGCTTAGAAGATGAAGGTGTTAAGTGACATTTTTTGAAATTTGGTTTTTTACCTACAGATGAAAGTGTTATATGAAAACTTAAATTTCTGACTCGTCTGTACTCTTCTATCGCCTCTAGATTCATATTTAGCCAAAGATGAAGGTGTTATATGCAATCACTTTAACTATATTAAGTCCTTTATACAAAAATAACTTTATCTGAACTTTTCATTTCGTGCATAAAGGTGTTAAGTGGGCACTTTAAGATAAGACATTATAGGTGAACACCACAAGAATCAGTGCATGTGAAGGCAAGAGGCACCAGCCAACACACACTACTTCAAATTTGAATATCCCGACGCAGGTGGCTTAGCAAGATGGCTAAATTTTGTATAGTCTTACGCACAATTTGAAAGCGTTTTTGACACATAAATCTATTAGTCTAAGAGGCAACGACATTAAAAGTCAAGTCATTTGCGTAATGTTGTAACCCATACCAAAACATAGCCGATACCCTTGACGAATGGGTGTTAAATTTACCTTATAGGCGTGACAAAAATAACAGAAGTCAAGTCATTTGCTTAACATTCGCTCCAATGCTATTTGCTTTAGGGCACTCTCACAGGCTTAAGTTCAAAAGTGCAGACCGAAATTCCGTGAAGAACACCGTCTGACTGGGTCGGGGATATTTGGGCCAAGAACCAAACTATCTGTACCGATGGGACAGTCCACAAGCCTTTTCCAGGCGGAAGTAAACGCCATAGGTTAATGTGCAGAACGTAACCTTGAAAGAAACTGCCGAAATCGTAACATTGCCATCATGTCAGATAGCCAAGCCTTGCTACAAGCCTTAAGTTCCTATGCCATTAGCTCAAAACTGGTATGGGAATACTTGCGGAGGTTAAATGAACTGGGCAAAAATAACCGGGTCACGCGGGTATCGATGGTAAAGAGGAGACAGACTCCCTAGCCAAAATAGGAGCAACAACCCCCCTAACAGGGCCTGAGCCCTCATGCTGATTAGGTGAAAATGTGTTCAAAAACAAGATAAAATTAGAAGAGGAGGAAAAAGATCCAAAATTTGAAATGAACTCCCAAAACTGAGGCAGGCCAAACTACTACTTGGGAACTACAACCAAGAACGCTACAAAGCCTTCATAAATTTCATCAGGAACAGCCTAAGAATAATAACTGGCAATTCGAAGTTTTTGAATGAAATCTAGGTCTTGGTGTAACGTTTTTGCTTCAAAACCTAGCCGAAAGTGACTCTGCAAAAAAGCAGACGAAAATTCCTTCACGAATACCCCAGCAGACTAGTTTTTTAATTTATTGCATGGTTCAATTTAGGGATTCAATAAAATGGATTCGCAGGGAGAATGGTTCTTACCTTTACAAAGAATGCTATGATGAATATGTTCCTTATAGTAAGGTTATTATAGCCAAAAGATTTTTTGCCAGGAGAGAACAAATTGAAACAACTTTCTGCAGAAAAAATTAAAAATTTAAAAGAACAGATGAATTTCGTCCGTGTAGAACATCAATGATTTTATTTAAATACAATTTCAGCAGATCCTGGAGAAAGGAAACAGAAAAAACAAACAAAAAATAAGTAAATTACAACATATCGAAAAGTCACTTAACACCTTTATTAAAACGAAATTAAATTAAATACGAAAAAGTTCCAAGATAAAGGTGTTGAATGCACAAAAGTGTAAATATCTCAACAACTATTTGCGTTAAATAAAAAAAAAATTCCTAAAATTAAATTCACCTGAGTTTTATTGACTTTAAATTATCCATACAGTATTTTTCTTATTTTCATAAAAAAAGTTATAGGCAATAAACTTTAAATGCTTATAACTCAAATGTTTAAAAATGTCGCTTACGTCCTTCATCTTCTAAGCGCTTCAATTATTTCTGGAGTTGAGGTCACTTGTACTTTTTAATTGAATTGTCACACAAATGTAATTTTCATTTGCCGTCCAAGCCCATGAAAGTCTAAAGTCTAAAGTATTTTTTTTTTTATGATGTGAACTTCTCATTTATACATTCCGTCTTCAAAATTTAAAGTTATTAAGTATTTTTTCTGTTTAATCTCAAGAAATATGCCCTTAAAAAATAAAATATTTGGTCTTCACCCACAAGAATAAATATACACAAACTCATAAAATTGTATCTGAAGAAGAAAAAAAAATAACCCACAGTTTAAGAAAAATACAAGTATCATCTTCATCCTCACAGCAATGGCTTTCATTGTCCTACTTATGTGTTAGATCTGAGTGACGAACCATTTTTTTGGTATGGTTTTCTTATTTCAATATTCATTCCCATTCATTAAGGCAAGCGATCCATTTGCAAAGAAAAAGTAAAAAAAAAAATAGACGACTAAAAATTCAAATCAAATCTTTCAAAAAAAACTGGTATTCCTGGTGTGAAAAGGGAAAACGTTATTATAGAGCTGTTCTGCAATCCTTTAATCACAGTAGAGAGGCTATGATGGGTAAATAATCAAGCAGGGACATTTATTTCTAATGCGGTTTCCTTACCCCCTCCTCGCCCTAATGTCTGTGATGCTCGGCGGTGTGTATAGTACATAAAACTGATTTGTATTTGCGGTGCTTGTGCTTCATATAATCCAAATGAATTGCTCTGCATTGATTTGAAATCAATTAATGTTGGAGCTTTGGCAAAACTCCCAATCAGTCAGCTTATAGGAAAAAGGGAATGAATACTGAACAAAAGTTTAAAATCTCCTTATTTGTTCTATTTCTTATGTTTTTTTTTTTTTGTTGGTTTGGGATAAAAGAAGTTTTAGATTGAAACACCTAAATTCATTCATCACACTTATATTCTGGGTTGATGCAATCAAACTTAAATCAATTTAGGGTTTTTAGTTCCTCGACTAAGTTTCTAACTCAACAATCCTTTATTTTCGTTTGGATCTATTTTCTTTGTTTTTTTTTTTTATTTATTTTTTTGTTGGCACACTGATGGAAAAGGATTCGTCCTTTTTTTTGCTTATTCTTCTACTGTCAGTTTTTCTCAATGTCCTTTTTGTAGAATTCTCAAATCACTCACAGAAATTAGGTCAACTATACACTTTGGGTGTTGCATCAGTTGAGACATATGTTGTTTGAGAAGATAGAGAGTGCGGAACCCTATGTCCCTGTGCCCAATCTCTACCTACATATACATAGCTACAAATTGAAGCTTTAAATGGGAATGTGAATGGGACTGGGATACAGAACAGTCATGCATAGTATACAAAACTCAAAAGAAAATCTCCCATTGGCACTGTAAAGCTTAGATCGACCTTCTTTTCCGATGGACGGGACGGACATGCCGGCCGGCCGGCATGCAGCTAGAAGCAGGACAAATGAACGACACACTGACCGACCAATCGTCCTTCACACAGCAACATCACACATTCCTGGTACATACACATTGGAATGCAAGTAGTGTTGTGGAACATCAGCCTCAGCATCAAAGATATTCTATAGGCAAGGCAAGGCATGCCATACAAAGGATATAAATTGCTCCTGAATCCGCATAGTTAGTGGATGTGTCATGTTGTGTATGTTTGTTAGTGTGTTTTGTTTAAAAAGAAGCTGGCACTGAAGCCCATGTCCATGTCCTGTGGGAAATGGAGGACGACTGCGATTTATAGCATGGCCAAACAAATTCTAACAAATACAAATTGTAGCTTCATTCTACATATGTATGTATGTACAATATGTACATGTCCATATAGAATCGTAGGTACATGTCTATATGAGGCATTTGAGATAAGGCGACCCACAAGAAAAGGGCCAAAACGATCGACAGCAGCGAAATTCTGATGAAAATCACATAACACAGCACAAAACAGAAAAAAAAATGTGTACTTATCCAAAAACGGATGACCATCAAGGACGAACGAACAAGTTCGTCCTCTGAGAAATTATTTTGAAATTAGAGTGTGAGTTTAGTAATGAAATTCGTTTACATTACACAAGTGGGCGATGGTGATGGTGAATTATTTGCGTAATGGTCGTTATTCGCATGAGAAGAGAAACTCTTATTCTTCATACATATTATGCATAAAGTAGCATCAGGCAGCTTCATTAGTAAGGGAATATTTCCCTAGGTCCTGATGTGATACAAAACCGAGAGACGAGAAAAGGACCCCCAAGTGATATCGGATCAATATGGGGAATAGCCAAAGTGGAGGTGTAGCCATAATTAATTACCAATAAGACCATAATTATGTGTCACCGCAGATAAAATATATACGTGTGTAGGGTTTTTGATTACATATGATGTGTATGATGACACAAGGACATATATTTAACACAAATGTCCTTGCTATTTATATGCTTTAGCTTGTCAAGAATATTAAATAGCTATAAGAAATGGGTTTATCAATCTCGTTGATATACCTTTTTTCATATACATATATCAATTTCTATATGTGTGTGTATAGCTGTATTAATTACAGTGTCTTTTATGGATGTCAAAAAAATAATTCTGATAAATGGTTATACTATAAGGCTTTTGGGTATAAAAGCTGACATAAGATAAGTTAAACACCTTGGCACAATTACCCATACATTTTGTACACATTATTATTTGATTACTTTTACTGTTGTTCTATGGTAAATTTAATTATGAGAGCTCTTAATAAAACAAAGAAGACCATCAGCTGAGCTTTGTATTGGTCACATGAGAACTTTCGCAGCATGTATTCAATCAAGCAACAAAACACCTATCTGTATAATAATATAATTCATGCCAAATGGAGTGCAAGATTTAATGCGATGTAATGTTGCATGCAGTGATGCAAGCATTTTCCCTACATATTTGTTTTGATTTTGTTAAGAAAATCTGCAGTCGAAGGAACTATAGAGTCGTTTGCGGCAATTCTAATAGCATTTGCACTTTGAGTATTATTTGTTGCGAACAAATTAGAGCAACTGCAAAAGAAAAGTAAGTATTCTCTTATTTAATCGCTCTTAATGGTTAAAACAATGAAAGATTTGATAAAGGCCGAGATAATGCAGCTTGACTTGATATCAGACAAACAAAAAAGTTTTATTGGAGGGATATTCTTTTGGGTCCTTTTAAAATAAGTGAAAATTAAAGAAAAAAACTTCAAATTAAAAAAAAAAATCAGTACTAAAAGCGGCAATACTTAGGTGAGTAAAACAATGTGTACAGGATATCTTTTAAGTCATAGGACTTTGATCTTTTAATTTGTTTTAAATCAAGGAAGCAGGTAATTGACAAATAATAAATACAAAATGACCCAGAAAAATGTGACTAATACTTTATTTCGTTGAAGAGCATTAATTGTATGTCCTTATAGTAATTGCTAAAAAGAACTTAAAGTTTCAGGTCCTTGTAATTTTTTTCTCAAAAAAACTATTAAAACTAAATTTTAAAAATCTAAATAGTCCAGGCAAATAAGGTTAAAATTAAAGCATAAGTGAATGTAAAATATAGCACCTTTGATTTTTGTGGGATTTTATCAGAAATAATATAAACAACGAGAATATGAGGTTGGTCCCGCTCAAAAAGGTGTGCTTTTTGCAGGAAAAATCTAAACTTGCAAGAAAGTGCATTAGGTAGGTAGAGATGGCGGTCACAAGCATCCTTGCTTGATGACCCAATTAACGCGGTAATGCGCCGTTTTGATACCATAACGCGTTTGACCTGTGGGTTAAAAGAACATTTTTAAAGAAAAAGAGGGTATTTGGTGATAGATCTCCCAACGGATCATCGCCTACGCCCGAGTTCAGCTGCAGTATGCTACGCTAAGCAATTTGCTGATTTGCCCGGGACGCATACGATCTGATCCCTAAGGGTGATCGTCTAGTCGCACACTCGGATATGGTAATCTCTGTACACCTCCGTCTGTTTGCACAACATGACTTGTGGTTACCAGATAAAGTACCACCCGCCTGTATGACCAGACGCTTTTATTGGATTTAGACATGAGATGAAACTTATTAAGGATTTGGACATAGGAAAAACACCCGATAGGACCAAAGTTCGCAACTAAAAACCATCTACGATGAGCCAACTAGGCAACTTGTTGGCTGGTATTGAAGTGAAGGTTGGCACAACCGTGTGATCCTCCGGTCCTCGTGCACCATGAGCCACCTTCAAAAACCAGTAGTCTGCTAGCTCACAGTCATAGGAGTTTGGGGAAGAAAATGGTGCAAAAGGAAACCGAAGTTAATTCTAGATCCATTGAAACATTCTTGAACTTGAAAATAGGAAAACATTCGAAAGGGTCGAAGTCCGCAACTAAGACCCATTTACACTGTGCCACCTAGGCACTTGTTGGCTGGTATTGAAGCGGAGATCGGCCTTATTGTGTGATCGTCCAGTCCTCGTGCACCATGAGCCACCTTCAAAAACTGTTAGTCTGCTAGCTCGCAGTCATAGGAGTTTGGGGAAGAAGACGGTGCAAGAGGAACCGAAGTAAATCCTAGATCCATTTCGTCGCGTTGAGGAAAGAAGTCAAATCTTTGATCTTTGTTTCGGAGAGTTCGTTAAGGTCGTCAAAAAAGGGCTCCCAAAAGATTGTTGCCTCATTCTGGCCAAAGCGGGACATTTACAGAGGAAATGAAAGACTGTTTCCTTTTCCTGCTGGTCCCCACAACTACGACAGTGAGTATTGTAGGGGATGCCAAGCTTCGCCGCATGTTCTCCTATTGGCCAGTGTCCAGTGCATGTTGCAACCATCCTTGCTAAGTCTCGCCTGGCTCTGCACATTAGGTTAATAGTTCGGGATTTATTATAGGTAAGCCAGATTTTTCTAGCAATAATGCAGTTAGTTAAACTATTCCACCTACGATTAGATTCTGAGAGAAAAATTGAGAATATATTGCGCTTCATAACTCCAAGAGGAATACTGACTCTTTCCGCAAGAAAGTGCATTATTCACTCCCTGTTTTTTTTGTTTATTTTCATTTATAACTTTGGAAATATGCATCTTAGGAAAAAAAAAATCAAGACAAAATTACAATATAGCATTTATATATAACTTTCTGGTGTTATATTTTTGTTGCTATACATCGTTGAAGTCAGAAAAAAATCTTTAAAAAACAGAGTAGTTTAGAAGCGCTAAACTGACAGATAAAAAATGATCCAATTCTGCTATAAATAGGGACAGAAGTACTCTAGGGATTTACAAAATGAAATATCGAAACCCGATCCAAATCGGTCTGATAGGTTCGGCATGAGAGATAATGTTAATTTTAGGCATTAAAAATTAGACATTTAAGTTGGCGCTAATTTTTGTACACATACTTGGAACCCTTAAGTATCGAAAAGTATCGTTGGAACCCCCTACGTATCGAAAAGTATCGTTATAATATTTAAATAAAGAAAAAGGAATTTAAATATTAAATTATTAAAATTACTTTGGTTAAAGTGGAGTGAATGAATATAATTCAAATAAAAAGTACAAGTGACCTCAACTCCAGAAATTATTGTGTTTCGCCCAAGGCATAACAGTGGGCTCTTCAGTCAGTCTGTTATACCCTACTAAGACACAAATTTTGGTCGATGTTTACCGACTCTGGAGTTGAGGTCACTTGTACTTTTTATTTGAGTTATAATATTTATTTTATTTATTAGTGATTTTGTTTGCGATTTTAAAAGAACAAAATTTGTTTGATAAAATGCTTTTTTAGATAATTCAAAATAATTATTTTATTAAAAAAAAAAACATTTTTCATACGATTTTTTTTTCGTTTACAATCTACTACTCTGTTATTTACATATTTACATATATATATACACAAAAATATAACTCCAGAAATTTGTATATAAATATTTTCTTGTGGAGAATTTTATAACAAACAAATTTTGTCTTGATTCTTTTTTCCTAAGATGCATATTTCCAAAGTTATACAGGAAATTGACAAAAAAACAGGGAGTGAATAATGCACTTGCTTGCACGTTTTGATTTTTCCTGCAAATAGCACATCTTTTTGAGCGGGAGCAACCTCATAATCTTGTTGTTTATATTATTTCTGATCGCATCCCACAAAAATCTAAGATGCTATATTTTACATCAATTTGACTGGACTATACCAGAATCAAAAAAGAATTTTTATTTTTGATTGTTAAGCAATTAAAATGAAGCCGTTTCCTTTAATAATATCTTTGAAGTCAATACTGAAAAACTAAACGATTTATTTGCTAAGGAAAACACTCTGGACGATTGAATTTGCTTCTTGGGAAAATCATTCTTTTACCCATATGCTTCGCTTTATGATACCTAAACCTTATTTTGGAATTGAAACATTTACATCCCTCGATCACCGCCGTAATGTTTTATGTCTTACATTAGGGATATTCATACAACGATATATAAAACACTGGATAAGTTTACAATTTGCGTAAGTTGAACTAAACCAAACTTAGATTTTGTGCAAAATCATCAGCGACATGGTAGGTTGGAAAGAATTCTAACTCCTTTTCATATTTCGAATCTAAAATGTTACAGCCGTATCTATAAAATTATCTAAAAATGCCTTTTAGAGGTTATTTAGTTAAGCTTGCTTAAATATTAAAGTTACCTTTAAATGACGTTACTTAAATTTGTATCTATAATCAATATTCCTTTCATACTTAACTAAACAGCCGTAATGTAACGTAACGCAAGAAAATTGACAAAACTGCTACAAATTTCTAGTACATTTTTCACTCTCAGGCTATTCCTGTCAGATTGCAAAAAAAAGCATACAGTAAAAAGCGTACAAAGAATAAGACAGAAAGAGAAGCAACTGTTTGTATGTGTGTATGCATCGTCAAACACACAATTTGGTTTTCACAAATTTCTTTCCTTCTTTGGAAAAGCAAGTTTGTGGGGACATAAACAAATTAAACAATTTGCAGCAACTCATTTTAATGGAACCAAACATCATTCTCTTATATTTTTTCTTAAAAAAAAAAAAAATAATAAAAACCATTAAAACTCGGCCATCACAAGCACAGACACAGTGCACACTGAACATACGCACAATTTGTTTTCATAAAAAAAACAATTCTCATGTGTCAAAATATATTTAAGTTGGCTTTGCGCAGCCTTTAAACGCGGTGGATGGCGTTTAAGTTACGAGGGGTTTAAGTTACGTTGCTTAAATGTGAAAATTGATTATAGATATCGTTTTCACACTTAAATCATATTTAGAGGAAGTTTAAAGTTAAGACGCATTTAAAATGTCAATATAGATTCGGCTGTTAATGTTTTTAAATAATTAATGAAAATGTTAGTCTATCTCCCTGCAAAGCAAAGGGGCTAAAAGTGACCCGTCATTTGATTTTTGCTATTGTTTATTCAAAAGATAACTAATTTCACAGTTATATACACGATTATTTTTGAGGTTTATCACTTTTACGTTTTGAGGTTCATCACAATTCTTTGTTAAAGAGCTAAGTAATTAAAGTTAAAATGTCAAGCTGCCAATGTTTTTAAGTTAAAATTGTGTGCAAAATAATGAAAAACCTCTTACTAAGTCATATCCATTTTTTGTACCTGATAAGAAATTTTAAAAATAAAAAAAAAATTACATTCCAATTTTATTTATTTATTAACTTAAAAGTAAGGTGGTTAACTTCAAAATATCCAAGCGTAACTTGAAAAAAAATTCTCCAAATTGAACAAGCTCGGACATGTGTGATATAGTGTTCCTAGCGCTTTTTTTATATTTGTTTAACTAGCAAATCTGATTTTTTTGCAAATGTTCAAAATAATTTCAATAGTTTTAAAATAAAAGAGACTTGAAATTTTTTAGGAATGTATGTCTGTGCCCAGTACTTTATATTGAGTAACAAAACATTTTTCGAAAACATTTAACATTTTATCTGGTAGATATGTACCAATTGAAAAATATCGACCTAGAGTCGTTAGTTAATCTAAGACCTCATTTCAATATTAAATTAATGGATAATTGCAAATCTGACCCAAAACAAGAAATATAAACCATAAAAATCCAAACATTATCCTCTCTTTTACTGGTGAAAAAACGCTTTTCAGTTTGCAGACGCAGTGTAGGGTGGAGCGTTTTCAGCATTTTGTTTGCCAAAATCACTGCCTTCAAATCATAGTTCATGCATAGGTATTCTCAACTCATCCTCATCATTTATTTTGAGTCTGCCCTGGGAATAAAATCGGGAAACCGTCGAAAACTAGTCGTTTTTTTTTTAAATTGATACCATTAATTTCTAAAATAATAAATAAATAATAAATTGTTTATCGTAAATGGCAGATTATTTGTATGCTGAACAATTATTGAACAGCACCCTGCCAAAATAAATTATTTTCACTACACGTTTTATATTTCATTCGTGATCTCATATCTCAACTCTTCTTAGATCATATCATCACATTGAGTGATGGGCCGTTTTATTTAATAAACCCATGAAAATAAATTGGAATCAAAATCCTCCCATTTGAAAAAAAAAAATTTTATTTTTGTATTCGTTTCGGAAGAATTTTAGATTGAAATCAAATACTTATAACTTTTGATCTGAAACGAGTTGATTATTAAGTATTATACTTTTTTTTTACTACAAAACAATTACAAGATGTAGTTTCTCGAAAGAAGCTCCTCAGTCGGTTAAAAAAATCACAACAAAAACTTAAATGTTAAAAAAAGTAGTGAAATCACAACAAAAACATAAATGTTAAAAAAGAAGCCAAGTTCTTCTAATACAAAAACCTTTCAGTAATCAGTCAGTAATCATTAAATAATAGATGTCTCTAATAATTTTGAGGTTCTTCGATATAACTCTACTTAAAATATTTGATATTTTACATTAATAAACTTAGAACTTGGCGTACTTTTAGATCTCATTACTTTTTACGGCTCACTTGTTACGCAAAGGTTTTTGTATTAGAAGAACTTGGCTTCTTTTTTAACATTTATGTTTTTGTTGTGATTTCACTACTTTTTGCAAAGGTTCTTTTTATCAGGAAAAGTGGGTGGAATAAACGCTCAATGAGAGCGTCCTACCCCCTGCATGAAAAATTTTAAGATTTCAACTTTTTCTTTGCATACGCCTGAAAACGAACCGCTTTATACCAAATTTCATAATCCTGTACCAAACTCTCAATATATTTAATATTATTTCTGTGAAAATGGGTGGTTGCCACGCCCACTGAATGTTAAATCTCAAATTTTTAATTTTCCCTTTGCTTGCATGTCAAGTCATATCGCTCTGCCAAATTTCATCATTCTACGACAACCAGAAGTGCTCCATATAATTAATATTAATTCTGCGAATATGGGCGGATGCCACGCCCTCTGAATTAAAAATCTCAAATTTGTAAATTTTGCATTTGCTTGCACTTCTAGCCCTTACGTTCTACCAAATTTCATCATTCTACGACAATCAGAAGTGCTCCTCATAATTAATATCAATTCTATTTATATGGGTGGGTGCCACGCCCCTTAATGTAAAATATCAAATTTTAAAACTATTCTGCACTTAAAGCCCTACCGCTGTACTAAATGTCATCATTCCACGACAATCAAAGTGCTCCAAATAATTTATATCAATTCTACAAAAATAGGCGGAAACCACGCCCTTTGAATGAAAAATCTCAAATTTTAAAATTTTTCCTTTGCCAGCACTTTAAGCCCTACCGCTGTGCTAAATCTCATCATTCTATGACAATCAGAAGTGGTCCAAATAATTAATATAAATTCTATGGAAATGGGCGGGTACCACGCCCCCTGAATGGAAAATCTTAAATTTTCTTATATCTTATGTTTTCCTTTGTATACACCACAGGGCCTACCGTTGTGCGTAATTACAAGATTCTACGATGTCGGGAAGTCCTCCATAATTTTGATGATCTGTCAGTGAGTCAGTGAGTGAGTCAGTCAGTTACGGTTTTTGCGATTTTTGCAGTCTGATATCTCAGGAATCTCTAGTGCTAAAGAATAGAAATTTGATGAGTTGCCTAAACCTGGTGTGCTTAGCAAATGCTGCAAGTTTGAAGTTTCTGACTTTATTGGTACTGAAATTAAAGGGGGGTCGAAAATCGCCTGAGTTTGATCCTGTAAAAAGGGTGTAGTGCACTACCGTGCCCTTTGATTGATGCAACATTTAAAACAGCCTAATATTAAGGGTTTAATCTGATACTAGTAAAGTTTTTTCTAATTTTAAAAAAGTTCACTTAAATTTTCTAAATTTTAAATACTTTTGAACTAAAAACTAAAACTAATAAAAGTATCATACTTAACCAATTTCCGTCACAAACTTCACTGAACACGTCGAAAAAACTGACAGGTAAATATGTTAGTAGATAGTTTTATGCTAAACTCGTTTAAAATAATCAAAACACAATTTTTAACCTAGTATCATGCTGAAAATTATTTAAAATAAATAAAGTAAAGTGACTAACATTTTGCGCATTATTATATTGTTAAGTGGTGTTGTCTCCATGTTGTGTTATATATGATTTTGATGGAAAATAAAGATTTAAAAATAGAAATAAAAACAAATATATTAATTTTAATTTTCTAAACTTTTTAAAATTTGTTTTTTTATTTATTAAAAAAAATGTTCACAACATTTATTTAATGTTAATTTATTTATTAGCGACGCGTTTCTGATATTTATTCCATCCATCATCGGGCTTAGTCAACGAATATAGGCTTGATGATGGATGAATAAATATCCGAAACGCGTCGCTAATAAATAATTAAATAAACATTCAATAAATGTTGTAAATTGCCTCCAAGATAGACAATACGACCTGATCTACAAGATCGCAAACACAAACGATGGTAACCTAGAACTTGTATTTTAGCTAAAAAACACTTAAAAGCGATTTTGTGTCCAAATCTTAGGACCCTGACTTGACAGTCGTCAGGTTGGAAGCAAAAAATGCAGACGGTTTACTCTTGGCATCTGCTTACTTCGGGCATGACCAGCAGTCACCACCAGAAGAAGTGTGCGCACTTATAGCCAAGGCGAAAGCACAAAAAACGAACCTCCTGATTGGATGTGATGCAAACGCAAGGCACACCCTTTGGGGAACTTCCGAGATAAACGAACGAGGTGATTCTCTTTTTAATTTCGTCATTGAAAATAATTTAACTATTTGTAACAGAGGAAATACTCCCACTTTTGTCTTTCCGTGCTCTGAAAATTTTGAAGGTTGAGAGGATGTGCTTGATGTTACTATTGTTAACAATAACTTCAATCTATTAGTGGAAAATTGGAGGGTATCCCTTCTGAATTCGTTTTCGGATCACAGGTTGATAGTCTTCAGCATAGGTTTTGAGTCTGAAACACCTCCTCCTTATAGAAATCCTAAACGAATTGACTGGAAGAAGTTCAGTAAAATTTTTAATTCTAAACTGCGCAATATACCAAATCTGAGTCCAGAATCGGTTGCAGATCTAGAGTCAAAGGTGAAAACCTTTGAATCATCTATGAACACGGCGTTCAAGATCTCTTGCCCAGTTAATTATAGCCGAAAATCTGTCCTTCCATGGTGGAATGAAAATCCGTCTGAACTCAGGAAAGCGACAAGGACAATGTTTAACATCTGCCACAAAAACAAATTCTTTCAACCGTATAAAGATAGCCTTAGAGTTTACAAGCGAGCTGTCGCATCCGCCAAGAAACAAGGCTGGAGAGAGTACTGCAAGTCAATAGAAAACATAAAAGACTCAGCAAGACTTGGTTGAGTGCTGTCAAAAGAACAGTGCAAGAACGATGGGGATTGGGCAGTTTCTCCACCTGAATCCTTAGAACTACTGATGACGACACACTTTCCGGGGTGTGAAAACAGTAAACCGGAATCACTTGAAACTCATATCACACCGTTAGCTCATGTAGAGCATATCAATACCGTCATAACTAGAGAAAATATTGCCTGGGCAATTAATTCCTTCTCTCCATATAAATCTCCAGGCCTGAATGGCATACTGTCTATTATGCTTCAAAAACTGCAAGATGTGGTTGTTCCTTGGCTGGAAATAATTTTCAAAGGTTGCCTCTATTTCAACCATGTACCCGAGCCATGGAGACATGTTCGAGTAGTTTTTATCCCGAAGGTCGGTAGACGGGGCCATGAATCCGCGAAGGATTTTCGACCAATTAGTCTGACCTCTTTCGTGCTTAATACGATGGAGCGCATCCTAGACAAACACATCAGGGACATCCTAGTTGGGTGCCCTCTCGAAAACTCTCAAAACGCATACCTAAAGGGTAAGTCCACGGAGACGGCCCTTCACGAGGTAGTTGGTACAATTGAGAAAACTATTAACTTCAAAGAATATACACTCGCCACCTTCTAAGATGTAGAAGGGGCTTTCAACAACGTCCTAACTGAGTCCATTCAAGAATCCCTTATTGACTTTGGTGTAGAGTTCTATATCCGGGAATGGACACGTTCAGGGATAGAAAATAAACAAATACGTCAGTAGAGGAACACCCCAGGGTGGTGTTCTGTCTCTTCTTCTTTGGCTTTTAGTCATGAATAAAATTCTCGCTAAGTTAGAGAGGGGTGGAGTGAAGGTGGTTGCGTATGCCGATGATTTGGTGCTACTAGTGTCGGGTAAGTTAACCCCTGTGATAAGTGAGATCACGGAGGTGGCTTTAAGGAAGGTTAGTAACTGGGCTGCGAGCTGCGGACTAGGTATTAATCAAAGTTAACCTGAACTTATGCTTTTTACTACCAAAACAAAGATAGACCCCTTCAATCTACCTCTACTCAACGGTCAAACACTTTCCCTCTCCTCCAGTGCAAAATATCTGGGTGTAGTTCTCGACCCTAAACTAAACTGGCAATTAAACATTGAATAACGGGTTAAGAAGGCCTGCATAGCTTTCTATGCCTGTTTGCCTGTAGCAAAACTTTTGGTTAAAGGTCCAAAATGATTTTATGGACATACACAGCCGTGGTGCGACCTATTCTCACGTATGGTTCGATTGTGTGGTGGCCAGCATTAAAGAATTTGTATAATATCAACAAACTTAGGAAGGCTCAAAGAACAGCTAGCATTGGCACCGCGGGGGCTATTCGATCTTGTCCAACAGATGTTTTAGGAGTTTTTCTGCACCTTTTACCACTAGATTTACACATTAAATAGCTGGTATCTTGCAGCGCGATAAGACTAAATGAATCGAACTCCTGAAGTACTGGCAATCAGGGAAGCATGCAAGCTACTTAAACAAAATCCAAACCAGAACCGAAATACAGCTTATTTCTCAGACAGTCAAGCGGCTGTCAAAGCCATTAATTCGGCTACATCATCCTCAAAATTAGTACGACAATGCCAGGATGAGCTTCTGAGTCTGAACACTAACCTCAAGGTCACTCTTATCTGGGGTCCGGGTCACAGTGGCATTGAGGGGAATGAACGGGCTGACGAGGTCGCCAGGCAAGGTTCAGCCCTTCATAACTCACTTGCGGAAAGAGTCAATATTGCTCTCGGAGTTATGAAGGGAAATATGTTCTCAATTTTTCTCTCAGAATCTAATCGTAGGTGGAATAGTTTAACTAACTTCATTATTGTTAGAAAAATCTGGCCTACCTATAATAAATCCCGAACTATTAACCTAATGTGCAGACCCAGGCGAGACATAGCAAGGATTGTTGCAACATGCACTGGACACTGGCCAATAGGAGAACATGCGGCAAAGCATCCCCTACAATACTCACTGTCGTAGTTGTGGGGCCCAGCAAGAAAAGGAAACAGTCTTTCATTTCCTCTGTAAATGTCCCGCTTTGGCCAGAATGAGGCAACAATCTTTTGGGAGTCCTTTTTTGACGACCTTAACGAACTCTCCGAAACAAAGATCAAAGATTTGACTTCTTTCCTCAACGCGACGAAATGGATCTAGGATTTACTTTGTTTTCCTCTTGCACCATCTTCTTCCCCAAACTCCTATGACTGCGAGCTAGCCGACTAATGGTTTTTGAAGGTGGCTCATGGTGCACGAGGACCGGACGATCACACAATTAGGCCGATCTCCGCTTCAATACCAGTCAATAAGTGCCTAGGTGGCACAATGTAGATGGCTCTTAGTTGCGAATTTCAACCTTTTTGAGTGTGTTCCTATGTTCAAGTCCAAGAAAGTTTTAATTAATCTAGAATTAACTTCGGTTTCCTTTTGCACCATTTTCTTCCTCAAACTCATATGACTGTGAGCTAGCAGACTACTGGTTTTTGAAGGTGGCTCATGGTGCATGAGGACCGGACGATCACACGGTTTTGAGCCAACCTTCGCTACAATACCAGTCAACAAGTTGCCTAGTTGGCACAGTGTAGATGGTTTTTAGTTGCGAACTTTGGTCCTATCGGGTGTTTTTCCTATGTCCAAATCCTTAATAAGTTTCATCGCATGTCTTAATCCAATAAAAGCGTCTGGTCATACAGGCGGGTGGTACTTTCTCTGGTAACCACAAGTCATGTTTGTGCAAACAGACGGAGGTGTACAGAGATTACCATATCCGAGTGTGCGACTAGATGATCACCCTAAGGGATCAGAACGTATGCGTCCTGGGTTAATCAGCAAATTGCTTAGCGTAGCCTACTGCAGCCGAGCTCGGGCGAAGGCGATGATCCGTTGGGAGATCCATCACCAAATACCCTCATTATCTTAAAAAAATGTTCTTTTAATCCACAGGTCAAACGAGTTATGGTATCAAAACGGCGCATTACAGCGTTAATTGGGTCATCGAGCGAGGATGCTTGTGACCGCCATCTCTACCTACCTATAGTTGCTTACGTTTAAAAAATTTGTAGTTAAAAGAATTTTTTGTTAAATTGTGAAGTGTCAAATAAATCGCAAACGCGAATAATCCGGCATACAGTTTTTAATTGTTCACTATATCGTGAGTGTACTGTTCTTTTGTATCATTATTGACAGTTGACAAAAAAAATACCCCATTTTACTCTTTCCCAAATCCTTTAGTCATACAAAATATTTATCTGCTCTTAAATTGATATCCTTAATTATCTGTTGTTGTTATTTTTTTTTTAATTTATTTTTTTTTCTGTTTCTTCCTTTCAAACGCAGATTTATGATCGGACAATACATCACTGTCCATGGCGATGTAATTAGTCACGTTAATATAAGCCATGTTATGGTCGAGGATGGAGGCGAATACTCCTGCTATGGCGAGAATCGAGCTGGAAAAATCTACCATTCAGCACGACTGAATATTTATGGTATGTAATTTTTTGGCGCAGATATCAATTCTTTACACTCACTTTGAAATTTGTCCATTATTTTTTTTTTTTTGTAAATTTTGTTAGTCCTTTTTGTGCACAATCACTTTTTTTAGTGTCAGAAGAAATGTTGCAAAAGCAAACGAAACCAACACAACATAACATTTCACATTGTGGATTGTGCCAATGAAATGGACCGTTGTGATTTTTATACTTTCGCTATAGCTCCGTCTATCCCCCGTCGACCACCCTTATGCTGAACTGGAAACGATGGCCGTCAGGGTTTCTGTTTTTGCTATGGCAGCTACTTCCGGGCGCGCGTTACATGCGGTTTTGTGTGATGATGGCAATGATGGTTTTCTGGTGTGGCATTGCATGATCGTGGCAAATAAAAAATAAAAAAACCGTTATTCGTGATGTTATGTTTTGTCATATTTTTGTGTAGCTGAGCCCTGAGCCAAGCCGTAGCAGCGGAATTTTGCTCGTTTTGATTTTCTATTCGTTTTCATTTTGAGCGATTTTTTTTGTTTTATTGTTCCACCATTCATTCACACTGAATTCCTCTTTTAATTCAGAAAACTCGCTTTTATAATTTTTTGTTGTATTCTACTCCCTTAAAGTAGTGGAGAGAAAGGGGGGGTTATATAACACAATCCGAACAAATGAAATGATAACATACTGGAATTTCGTTTTCTATTTGCTGGCGTAGGTATGCTGTGACATCTCATGCATGTGTGTGTGTCTGTCTGTTTAGATTATGGAATATGGATATCGATGTGGGTTTCCGGTGCATAACGGCTTATTCCATTGTGTCCTACAGAGAAACAAAAAGAGAGAAAGAGGCAGAGGCTTGAATTTTAAAATGTCACCCAGTAGCGCTAGGCTGTATAGCAGTCAGGAGGAACTCAAAAAAAAAGCAAAGATAGGTAGCCGATTGGAATGTAAACGAATGGCTGCTGTTGAACATGGTCATGTATTGTATATGCTATGCGATGCCCAATGCCCAAGCCCATCCTTTATGGATATATGCCGACCGCGTCAGAGTGTCATGCGGACTGTACAGCACATTGACGTTATACTGACCCACATAGATATGCCATCCGTATCGTATTTCTGAATATATGCCTCCTCGCTTCCCCCTGTCACTGCCCACGACCAACTCGTGTGTTCGTTTTGTTGAATTGAATAACAACTTCATGTTCCTCGCCTCTATAGGGAGGGGATGTTTTACGATTTAAAAAAAAAAAAATATTTTCCATTAGACGGATATGGAGAATACCACCTCCACCTATCTGAGCCTAAGCCTGGATCTGGACCTATAGACCCCCTAGCCCCTACCTTTATGTAAATATCATGGTAGGCACATCGAAAGGTTTGGGTGATTCACATAAATGATAAATTATTATATTTCAATTTGAATGCAATAACATGGGGTCTGGGGCTCCTATGTGTACACACAAAAGCACCATTACGGAAGTCAAAGAAAGAAAAAAACAAGTAGACCTGTCATTTTCATGAAAATTCTAGAATATTCGATTCAGAAGCCTGTTACGAAACGGAATGGGCCTATGGTCGTTGCGGTGGTACATATACATATCTATAGTGTGGTATGGCGGCAAAAAGTAGGTTTCATATACGGATGCAGATCCGTTCATGCGACGCAATCAACGGATGTAATTGAAGTTTTCGAATTAAGCTTTTGCAATTTAATTCAAATTAAATCCGGAATAAATAATGCGCAAGGAAATGTTATGAAGTGTGGAAACGATAACGACTGTTTGTGTGTGTGACAGAGAGAGATTGAAAATTGATCCGCATAGTAGGTATACTTGACCGATAAAATGGGGAAATCCAATTGACAGAGAGATATCTAATATGCTCTGTAGACATAGTAGATAGGTAGGTACTGGATGATGATAGAGGGAGTACTTCATTTAATGCAAAGCTAACCACCATTTTGAATTCAATCTATTATAGGCATCGGGAATTTTAGTTCAATATGTACTTACTATGGATTAAGCATTTATGGGTTAAGCAATTTGTGGAACATCGTGGGATTTGTGTGGATTGCACCAGGAGTCATCAAACTCACTATATGATGCATATGATAAAATTTCTAATAAATTTCAATGGAGCGGAGTACGTGATAATGTGGCGCTACCGGTGTGAGCTTTTTAATGAGTACATTTGTTGAAACTGTGCATATAATCATTTTCCAGAAATTTCGGATTACATAATATTGCAATAATCAGATAGTTAAATCGAATGGATTTATTTTTATAATTCATAATTCAATAAAATAATAAAAGTTCGTATAATACGCCCCAGTGGCCCATTATTGAATTTTATTTTGTACTGGTACAGTTAAAGAATGTTTTGAAAACACAATCAGATCGATGCCAAATAGAGTTAAAAAGGTAACCAAAACTTTACGTGGCCATATCAATTTTTATAACTTCCAGATTTTAATGTTCCTCTTGATAGTCATAAAAATAAATATCTACAACAAAATGAAAAAAAAATTGATGGACACACTCTATTTGAACGGGAATTATGTATCTACACATAATAAATCTAAGCTGTTTTATTGGAAAATGAATAGCCAGTGTTGCATAATGAACATTTTTGGTAAGAAAAGGAAATTTTACTTTGCCAGCTATAAATCTTTCCAATAAAACAAGCTTATTATGAATATATTCAAGATAATCAAATTTTTGGACCAGCGATTCAGCACCGAGTTTGTTCTCACAGAAATCATAATACTGAATCTTAAATATATTCCAAATCCATATCCCTCTAGAAATCAATTTATTAAATAAAAGTGAACATTTTTTATAAACTCATTTCTGTTAAAAATTTAATGTTAATCATTATTATTTTAATATTTAAGTAATTAAATTATTAATCTCAGTCAAACACCAAAAGTCAAATTCTCAAATGTCTTCTCGTTTCTGAGAAAATTGGACATTTTTAAACAAATAAGTGCATTGAATATTAAGAACATAATACTAAATCACATATAATTTTGATCAAAAATAATTTTAATGAAAACGTGCAAACAACCAATTATAAATCAAACTGAAGAAAAGCTCTAAAATTAAAAAAAAAGGTAAATATATTTTCAAGCTTAGATTCATTAAATCAGTATTTCAATATACTGGTCGTATTTAATGATATTATAGATAATAAGGAGGGTCCAATACAGTAAAACATTAAATTCAATAAAATGTTCACTCGGGCGTATGCGTACTTTTTTTAACACATATTATTCATATTTTCTATGACATTTTTACTTGCTCTATAGGGCAAGTATTTGTTTCGTGTAAAAAAGCAAGGTTTAAATCAAAACAAACATTACGATGATTTTCGTCAAGACGTCGGTCTGTTTGTCTGTGCGTCCTGATGTGCATCATGCTAGAACCTACCGGTTAGACAGATTTTCTTTTTTTTTGTGTTTTTATGTGATTCCCTTGAGGAGAAATTCGATTTTTTTTTCGCCCATCTATGTAGTACGGGTGGCTGCAATATAACGATTTCGCTTTTATCATTTTTTCTCTAAAACGGCTCTAACAATTTTGGTTAAGCTTTGTACATGTCATCCTTAGACCAGTTCTAATAAAACTGCATACCACGTTTTTACCAAAAAGTACGAATAATGGAAATAAAAATATGGGATTTTTTCTTAAATTGGCTTTTTTTATTATTATTTAGGTATAGGTATTAACTCATATCTCGTCAGTGGCTTGATTGATTTTATCATTATTTGATTCGGTTCTTCTAAGTTAGTCAACAAATATTGCATTTAAAATTTGAATGAATAATAAATATGCATTTATAATAGAAATATGCATTTTGCATAAAATATGCAAAATATGCACTAACGATTGAATGTCATTTTAAAGGAAATCGCAGGAATCGTAAAGATAATTTAGTCTTAGGCTTCTAATTGTTGTGAGAAAAAATATGCATTTGCATGGAAATCCGAGCCCTATTTATCACTTTATCTACGAAGTCAATGTCTAGCTACATTCTAGTTGTTAGCTACGAGAGAGAAAGTTCGTGCGATCCAATCGTGCATATTTTTAAAGTAGGTATCTAAAAATTTCAAGTTTCCCAGTTTGTTCGCAATAAGTACTTATATACATATATGCACATCATTATAACTTAAGTGAATATTTTAAGTGAATTTTTAAAACTGATCTTGCAGAAAATAAAAAACATAAAAGACCCACTTCAAGAAATAAAATAAAAATATATATCCATTATGTTATATATATCGGGATTCCTCGAGAGATTTGCATATTGTATTGGTTGATTTTGAAAAAGCATTCGACAGACAACCACGAGATCTGATATGGGTTGCACTTAGGCAACGAGGAGTTCCGCAAGTCTACGTGCGGATGGTAATGGACATATACGAGCAAGTTGAAACACAGGTAAGATGCCCCACAGGAATCACCGAAGAGTTCCCAATTAGAGAAGGTGTGCACCAGGAAAGCGTTTTGAGTCCTTTGCTCTTTATTACTGTCCTTGACTTACTGCTGTAGAATAAGGTGACGGCCCCAAAGTGAATAAGTTATTCTTTGCTGACGATGGAGCCATCATAAGTGAAGATCTTGTGTCCTTGCAACGAGCACTTGATGTATGGGTGGATGTTCTGGAGGGATATGGATACCGCATTAACGCGAAAAAGACCGAATACCTATGCTGTCCATTTTCGGATCCTCAGGCCTATCCCGGACATCAATTTGAATGGAACAAATGTAAAAAATACAGCATGCCCAACTTAGCTGGTATTGTCATGTACAAAGAAGATGCCATGAGAACCCAGTTCACAAGGCAATAGCACAAGACGTTCCAACACTATCGCGGAAGAAAGACAGGCGCAAGAACTCCTTGATGAAACAAATGCAACGACACCTGCATTTAGTTGGCCTCAGACACGAAACAATCCAAAACCGGGAGGCCTGTCGACGTTTTCTGAGGTCAACCCGGCGAACCCCACAGTTGAGAGCGAGAGTTGTGGTCCCCCTTGAGATCATGACAATCGACGGTTAAATGAAGATGAAGAAGATCCATTATGTTTACTACCTTCACACACTTTTTCATAAATTGTAATACTTCATCATAATTTTTAGTTTGTATTTTGGTTAGACGCTCCCATACCTGAAATTCCCTTATTCCTCTCACCACCCCGCCTCATACCTTCCTTTCCTTCTTTTGGGAGAACGCAATGGATTCATTGAGATCCGAGTGAGATGGTATGCTTGCCGCATCATCACCCCATCTAACCTTACCTAACCTAGAATCTTCTAAAAATCAAATAAAACTGCTAAATTGTCCAAGTATAGGTAAGTAATTTGGCTAAAAGAAGTGACCCCAGAAAATGAAAGGTGTAACCACCTTTAGCCGCGATGATGATGAAGATGGTGTTGCAATCAGCATCAACATCATCACGGCTAAAGGTAGTAGCACTCTTTTTTTTCTGGACTCACTCCTTTCAGCCAAATTACAGGCTTTTGATGGTCCAGGTCCACTGAAATAAAATAGCACGGTTACTTGTGTTCTGGCTCGCATATATTCCAATCCAAAACCACTCTCAACTCTGAATCAGACAGAAAAGCGAGATCCTTCGCATTGATTCAACATAATATGCTGTGTATATTTACAGAGACTTCAGACACCACAAATAATTATGAATCCTTTTCTGTCAGACTGGAGAGAAGCGATAACATTGCATCATCTCAAGAATTCTGTTTGTTTTTTTTTAAGTTTAGAGGAGCATGGATCTCGGTTTGGTACTTAAACCTTGCTATCCTGCGCCAGTATCCAAAAGCAAATTGTGAATCCTGTGGCCATGCCCACGCCCGCGTCTTTATTAATTCACATTTCATATCCATAAGCGGGATTCCTCATTTTGTTCGTTCCCCGTTTTGTGGAATTTAAATTGTAAATCTAAATGCAAATCTTGTTTCTTTCATATTCATAGGCATGTATCAGAACCAATACCTACAAACATTGCCGCACACATATACCAAACAGAACAGGATGTTGGTTGTTATGTAGCCAAAAGGATGTAAAATGTTCTGGTGCATAATTCAGTTATTTTTTTTTTCATCATTTTGTTGAAGTTCTTTCATTTTTTGGTTGTCGACTGCAGAGTGTGTTTAATTTCCCTATTCCTCAGCCTAGGATATGTATTCCTTTTTTTTTGCACTATTTTGTCCTCTCCAAATAACACACACAATATATACCTATGCATATATATGCTCCTGATATGTTCTACCCCAACAATCTCACTGCATAAACATTTTTCTGTGTGAAACTCAAATATTGTTATACCCTACGATAGTGATACTCGTGTATGTGTCCATATGTGATTCTTTTTTTATTTATTAATTTTTTTTTTGCAGGACTCCCGTATATTCGTTTAATCCCTAAAGTCACTGCAGTGGCTGGAGAGACATTAAATTTGAAATGTCCTGTGGCCGGATACCCCATTGAGGAGATACACTGGGAGCGTAGCGGCAGAGAATTACCCGATGATATACGACAGAGGGTGCAGCCGGATGGATCTTTGGTCATAAGTCCGGTCCAGAAGAACGCAGATTCGGGCGTTTACACATGCTGGGCACGTAATAAACAAGGACATAGTGCGCGCAGGAGTGGCGAAGTCACCGTTATAGGTTAGTATAATCACACCTATTGTTTTATCATTTTCAAACAGATACACATATGTATGTTTGTGCATACAAGCACATGTGAATCTGTACAATGTATAAATTTTACACAAATAAAACAGACTTAGTTATAATATGTACCTACATAGTACATAAGTGGGAGTTACATATTATTTTGTGTGTGTCACCTATTGTGTAAACATTAAAAACTTAATTAATTAAAATTAATTTTTACAGTAATTTGCAGTATGCGGCCATAAACAGGATATGAGAGTGTGTTACAATTATTTATATGTAGTTTTCTTTGTCAAAGTTTTTTATATGACAAAATATGCGACAATTGGCATTTATATCTACATAGGAAAACAATGGAGATTTGTTGTGGGTTTTTTTTTTTGTTTTTTTTTTTTGTTTTGCTTTCTTTTGTATGGAACAGTGGAGAAATTTAACTGGGGGATTTATTTTCATTCAAAAAAAAAATTGTACATAATTTCCGTAAGAGAAGACTTCTTTTTTTTCGGGACTGAGAAATCATACAACTCACTGCTGATCCATTTGCTACACAGAAAAAAAAATATGATGTGGACAATTTCTTACATTAAGTGATTTTTGTTTGATTAAGCAAAAATTAATTTGCCGAATTTAGAACGTCATTTAAAATATTCGTTGTTTGATGAAGATTTTACTGCATTCAGACTCTTTTTTTCTTCACTGTGAAAAATCGTTGTATTATTTTTTTACTTTACCCTGCGCTTCCATAAGCAATAATTGATCTCATTCAATGTTAATTTCCAAACTCGATTTCCACAATTTCTGTGGCAATAAATAAATAAAGAAATAATTTGCGGTCTTATGTCAGTTCTAACCGATTTCTTTTTTGTTCGATTCGTCTTTCGTATTTGTGACAAATTGGGCGAGGGAAGTAGAAATGTAAGAGGAAGGGAGTTGATCTTTGAAGTTTCAGATTTGACAACCGCAATGCTCCTCGATATTAGCAAAAATCGATGTAAATGAAAATTATAGAGTTGTAAAATAGTTTTTTGTAATAATTGAATTATGGTTTAAATTTGAGGAAGAAGTTATAAAAAACATTTTTAATTATTACTACTGATTATTTTTCAAAAAATCATTTTTTTTTGTAAATAATTAAGACTACCTTTACATTTAACGACGCGGCAAAACATTATTGGTATGAAATTGTATAAGCTGTATCGCACTAAGCTCATACAATTTCATATGAATTCGTGTAAAGTGTAGTTCCGCTGCAGTGCAGTTCCTTCGATTGCGATTTAACTTAACCTAAGAATGAACTATGTATCACTTAAAAAAAAAAGTTTCGTCTGTTCAAAATGTTTTAATTAAATTCTTTAATTTATACGCAGTTTAATGAACAAACTTTCCTTTTTGATTTAAGTGCAACGGATTATTCTTAATATTTCTATCAACATGCATTCCATCGTGACTGTTCTACGATTCAAAAATAATTTTAAGAACTTCACACTTTACACAAAAATAAATCAAATAAACAAAACCAAAATCAAACTGGAAAGCGAAACCCATTTCCGACCCCTGTCACTGACGACAACGGTGTTGGTTGGTTGACACAACAAGGATTTAATATTTTTTTTTTTTGCATTTTTGCATATGATGATGGTTGCCTTCTGGCTGTGACAATCTAAACGGACCATTTTTTTTGTGCCACTCTGTCAAATCAAAAGTGCTCTTCGTCGACGAAATCTAAAAACGTTACCAACCAAATGTTTGATATCAATATAACGCTACTTGGTGAAAAATGTGATTTGACTTCTGGTTTTTATGGAATCGCGTAAGGAATTCGTAGAAAAAATTTGTTGAAAATCAAAAATAAAAACAAAAAAACACAAGCAATATAGCAGATAAAGCTTTCAGTTATTCGTTTGATTTTCGGTGCAATTTGATAAACTTAAATGGATTCGTAGAATTTGAGTCTATGATATTTAAGTGAATCAAGGGGTATACAAATTGGTTTATGTGCCAATTAGAAAGGAATTATCGAGAGGACTTTCTATTCATTCTGCTTTTAAATCAGATAGAAGTTAATTTATTTTTCACTTGAAGTATTAGTTTTTTTTATACAATTTATAAATATCAAACAAAAAAGAACTCGTTATCTTTACTTCGATTATTCTCTCTTACGAAATATTTACATCCATTAAATGTCGTTAGAGCAATTTCTATTGAATGGCATCCTGTTGCATCACTCCCACCCCTATTCACAGGTAAGTACCTGTATTGAAACTGAATTCTTTTGTTATTGCAACATCAAAGGAATACTTGTTATAACAAAGTGACACTTGCCTTATCCAAATGCACATCCAAATAGTTGTATCTTCTTCTGAACAATGAATACCCACAACACCTTACCACAACTAATAGATATCTACTAAATTGAAGTATAAGATTGCTCTCTTCTTTTTGACGAGGTAGATCCTTAAATACCTTTGTTTGCTTGTTATAAATAAGCAGGTTCTATTACTGCAAGTTTTGCATTTTTTTGTTAAAAGAAATTAACTCGATATATTTATCAAATACAAAGTTGTTAGAGAAGAAATATAAATTAATTCCGTAATTCTTAATATCTGTTTTTCGTTCATAGGCATGTGAGTCAAAATTTTGGAGATAATACTTACATAAGGATTCAATAAAAAAACAGGGACCGTATTCGTATGTTAGTACTTCGAGAGTAGTTTTTACTCTCGGGAAACTTCTAACTCTCCTCGAGCTAATTTCATGACTTCACCTGGGAGTTTTTCTGAGATATGTTTGGGAGCAACTCGCAGTAATTTATTCTCTCAAAAGGACGAACACACATCGCCTTGGTGATTAAAAAACCTATATCACCTCAAGAAATCACCAAAAACTCATGTCAAGTTTGAAGAAAATCAATCAAATGGTTAAACACAAGGTTGTTCGCATTACAAATAAACAGAAATTTGGAACCGCACCATCCTCACTGTCTAAATTCCATTTATGGAGCAATTTGACTTGTAATACGATTAAGTACGTCATAAAACATCCCCTTAAACGTAATTCCAACACACTTCAAACTGCCAACGAATAATAATACTCTTATCGTTTTGGTTGCTCCTCCATAATATGTTTGTGTAATAATTTTGTCCAATTTTTAATTGGAATGGTTATACCAACCTTCCCAATAAAGACAGACAAAGAGTCCTAAAGCCACTCTGATATTCATCTAGATTTCCAGCTCAAATACAGTAAAAGAAAAATAAAAACTATTTCTCCAATGAATATAACTGTGAAGGCCTTTGAGGAAAAATATTTTCATGGCGGCATGCATTGCATGCGATGTCTGTAGTGTGTCTTTTGTGTACCTTATTCCAGCAATACATAGCTCTAAGGTTATCATGGGAATTGATGACTCGTCTAGTACTGCAGCAAAGTAATATAATCAAAACAGCCCAGGTAAATCTACAAGGTTCTTTTGTCTTACAGTCCGTTATATTCCTTGATTCGGTACCCCATTCATATACTTGCAATGTAATATGGGAGAAGATTATAGTTGGATGCATAAGCATATACCATAGACATTTTAAATGCCATAAAAGCAATGCCATCATCACATCAACATCTATACATCCCCGAGGTCTGTTGTACCTACCTATAAACGTGTACATATTTTTATTCTTCGTTATGAATGTTTATCCAAACTAGGATACCCAAGTGCATCGTCCTTTATTCCTTTTTCCATTTTAACATTCATTCGCGACTGCAAGAAGAGGAGAAAGAAAATTATGAAGGAGTTGTTTTTTTTATCATTCATTCATCAAGTCGAAAAAAGAGGCCGGCCGGTTAAATAATACTCGAGTGCAACAAAAGTTACCAACTTCCATTAAAAAGTACTAGATTCTTCTTTCAGAAAAATCCAACAAATGAAATAGACAGCAAGTTGGAAATACGGGATTAAATTTGAGGAAGGTTTCCATTAGAGCCGAAATAATGTAATTTCGGATATGACCAAAAAAGTGTTTTCAATTAAAATTTGCTAATGTTTTTTTGGCAGTTAAACTTGATTGGTGATTTCTCTTTGTGTTTTTGACATTTTCATACAAAAAAAGATTCCCACTAGACGCGTTGAAATTATCTTATTTTTATATGTGATTGTAAATTATGAGCTGAAGGCTGATTGATTTTAGTAATTACAGTAGAATTTGTATGATAAAAAAACTAAATATTTAAATTCTATAATGTCCTTATTAATTCGATTACAGTTTGTCAAAAATAGAGCTGGCCACGAGACGAGAAAAGTCTCGGTCTCGCATGAAGAGACCGAGACGAGACGAGAATGGCTTTTAAGCAACCGAGACGAGACCGAGATGAGACCGTATATTTGGAGCGAAATGTACAGAGACTCTAATTAATTAAAAAAATCCGAAACTATAAACGAAAATATTTCGTTCCAATAATCAACAAGTTGGCCGGAAATCATATTTTTCGGAGACGAGACTATAATTACACGAGACCGAGACGAGACTGCAAATTTTCGATTTTAACGAGACCAAGACGAGACTTACAAAAGTCTCGCAGAGTCTCGTCTCGTGGCCAGCCCTAGTTAAAAAGCCAAAATTCCCCTTTCATAAACTAATCTTCAAGGCAACACCTGAATGAATAGTCAAACAGTTTAAATATGGGTTACTTATATGTTTCACCATTATTCAAATCCATAAAAGCAAATTGCCAAATTAAACTCGCTTAAGATGTATTATTCACTAGTCAACCTGACAGACATTGTCAAAAATTCAATTCTCAATAAGAAAGTTTAGGAAAATCAGATCTCACAGACCTCACTGTCAACATACTGATGAAACGGAATTTTTGATTCGCTGAGTGAAGACGACAGGTTGAAGCAAAAATTATGCGATTTTATTTTGATAAACTTGCTATTTTATGCAAGAAAAATAAAAAAAAAATGTCATCCAATTAATTCATTTTTCCAAAATTTTAAAAGTTGTATTGTTTTTCAAAATTGTATTTGCATTTTGATTTCATAGCAAACCAATTTCAATAATATTTTAATATTAATATTCGCATTACTCTGCTCTTTTTTAAGTCTAGATACACAACCTATTTTTTTGTTAAACACAGCGCCTCCTATTGACCAATTGTTTGGTTTAAACGATATAAATGAACAGAACTTGCCCACACATAAATTGATAAATGTTGCTTAAAAAAAATCAATAAAATAAAAAAAGTGCGTATACGCCACAGTGTACTAATATGTTTTATCATAATTCTTACAGAGAATATAATTGTGTGATATATTTGTTCCGCACGGTAAATCCGTTTATTGATTTTACCTTTTTGACACTTAACCAACATATTATATACTAGCCGACCCGTGCTCGCGTTGCTATCGGTACACCTACCATACAAATCTTTAATAATTCTTAAGAAAAATCGTATTTTTCTCGGAAAATGGCTCCCACGATTTGGATATAAAAACAGCTTGTTTTTAAAATAATTTCATAATTTTGAAATTTTTGTGATATATCCATGTTTTTTTAAAAAATACACACAATTTTTGAAATACAATTTTTATGGTAAAACCATGGTCCTCTGCACTTGATGCAGGTGGCGGACCTTCTGAGAGATTAAGAGTTACGTGGTCTGCAAAAGTTCTGGCAGTCTCTTGCGATTTAAGCTTCTCGACATCGAATCTTTTCACAGCATCTGCTCTGCGTTGTCGCGTCATGGATATCCGCATACGTAGTCTAGCTACCACCAGGTAGTGATGCGAGTCAATGTTGGCCCCTCGGAACGTTCGGACGTCCAAGATACTGGAAGCATGTCTCGCGTCTATCGCAACGTGGTCGATTTGGTTGTGTATGTTGAGGTGTGGGAAGTAGGTGCTTGAGATGATGACATTTCGCCCCGCCGCAAAGTCTGCCAGCCTGTGTCCGTTGCCGGAAGTTTCGTCGTGTAGGCTGTGTCCTCCGACTATCGAACCAAAGATGCCCTCCTTTCCGAATCTTGCGTTGGAGTCACCAAGAATTATATTCACGTCGTACTTCGGGCACATATCATACGTTGTCTCCAGGAGATCGTAGAATGCTTCTTTGGTTGAGTCCTCTCTCCCTTCATGGGGGGCATGAACACAGATCAGCGAAATGTTCTTAAATTTGCCCTTGATGCGGATTGTGACCAGGCGCTCGCTTACACTTCGGAAGCCCAAGACTTCTTGCCTAAGTCTTCCCCTTATCACAAAACCACAACCGAAGAGCCGCTGAACATGTTCCTTCAAGCACCCGCCGTAGTAGATGTCACACGTTTTCAGTCTCCGTATGCCCTCTCCATCCCATCGCACTTCCTGGATGGCTGTTACGTCAGCCTTTAGCCTGTCCAGGTTCTCCACTAATTGTTCGGCTGCACGTGTTCTGTATAAGGACAGGACGTTCCACGTGCAGATCCGAAATTCATTGTCCTTGTTTCGTTTGCTTGGGTCGTCAACTTTAAAATCATCCATATCCGAGGCTTTTTGTTGTTTCGGAACAACTTTTTTTTACGTGGTAGGGAAGTTACCCCGACGCACAACCCCCGACCCGGAGGACCAGACCCTTCGTATAACTCCAAGGGTAGGGAGCCGGATAAACCGTATAAGGTGTTCACTAAGTAGTTCAACCTAACTGGAACTGTAGACGCCACCGTTGATTCCATCTAGAGAATTCGTCCGCTGCCGCCTCGATGAAAGGAGAAGTGCTTTAGTGGGAACACTCCTCCCCCCCTCTCTCGTTGGCTGTCCCCAACAGCTTTCCACGGGGATTTAAACCCCGTCTCCAGCTGAGGTACTAGACACCCGATGTTCACCACTAGGAGGTGAGAGTAGGAGTTGGTAGACAGAGGTGGGTTTTGAGAAAAACCTGTGGACGCTTGTGTCCTCTTGAATGCACATAACTACCCTTTTGAACATCAAAGTAAAGTAAGTACACAATTTTTGAAATAAAATTTGTATGGTAATACCATATTCTTTCTCTATGAAAAACATTAGGTCCCGCGTTGTTTTCTAAACATTGAATTTTCGAAAAATTAGTTTTTTTTTTTCAAAATATTTTATACCCTTTTCGAGAAAATCGAAAATCAAAAACATGGATCTATGGAAAGTATCATTAATAACCAATCCTTGGACAAATTTTAGAAAAAGTATTCTAACCTCGTGTAGTTAACTGATTTTTTGTTGGGTACCATACCCATCATCGCAGAAAGAACAATAGTAGCAGGATGATTTAATTTGCACCTGAGTATAAAATATGTACGGACAAAAAAATAATATGCAAGTATATATTTTTTTGTTTGTACTAGAATCCACCTTAAAAGTCGAGGGGGTAAAAATTAAATAAAAACTTAATTTTATATATTTTCTTTTTTGTTAGTTTTTGTTTTGTGTTTTTTTCTTATTATTTATTTGTTGTTGTGTTTTTTTTTTTAATCCTTCGAGCGAGTAAAAGAAAATAAAGAATAATAAAATAATTAAAAATGCAATGAAGAAATGCCGGGTTTGAAGAAAAAGAGAATAAAAATGAAAGGCTGGAGACATGGCGGGCAAGATTGTTGAGCCAACAACGCGATATGAAAGCTTCAAGCAGTTTTTTCTTGTTTTATTTTTTGAAAAAAAAAAAAAGAACTTCAAGAACTTGGTACACGTATATACTAGTACACAAGCCAAATGAATATGAAAGCCGAATCAAATAAAATTTTTTATTCCAACTCTATGTCTTTTTGTTTGTTTGTAGCTGTACCTATGTTCTATATATCTGAGTTATTTTTTTTTTTTTTTTTTTTTTTCTATTTGAGTGTATTTACATAGTTTCATAGGTCCAGTTCGCTTTGAGTTTATTCGGTTTTATTTGTTTGAGTTGGTTCTTTTAAGGAGTTGGTTGTTCAAGGAACAATATTTTCTCTTTCAAATACATAACAAGAAAAATAAAAACAAAGAAACGACGAAGAAAATGCCAACAAAATGCCCCAAGAGAGGTAAACGAAAAATTTGTGCAACTACTTTACAAAATGATTTTTATTTTTCCCATTTAAACTGACTCCAAGTAGGTCCTTACTCCTTAACGGCACAATATTCTTGTCCGGAAGTAAGAATAAGAAAAAAAAAATAAAAAAAAAAAAACGAAACAAAACAAAACCATTGGTAAAATAAAAAACTCGAATACATTGGATTGCGGATTTAAGCGTCTTGAGTCGGTTGCGGATGATGAGTGGTAATGTGGTAGCCTGGTGCAATAGCACAAAAGCTACTTTTGTCTATCTAAAATAAAAGTCTCACCAACACCACCTCCACCGCCGTTGCCACCGACCGACGCCACCACGCAACCGACACAAACGAATTGGAGATCCTTTTTTGTACTCCCAAAAATCCCTCTAATATGTGTGTGCAAGGACTTCCTTTCTAGCGCTACTGTGCTATACCTCTTGACTTGAATATTTTTACAAGGAACTTCGGTGTCTTGCTGAAGTGTGAATTATGCAGTCTCACGACACTGTTGGCTGGCTAGATTGCATCATTGTAACACAATAACTAACCGCAAGCGGAAATTCCGCCGGTGAAGGAAATAGAGAAAATGGCTGGCTGGGCCTGAGTTCTGTATGAGTGTGTGGTTGTGTGTGTGATTGTGTGTGTGCTGGAAATGTGTTTCTTTGAATTTGAATATGGAAATGACAGGAAATGAAAGAATTTCCTTTTTCTTCGCATCATATACATTTATAGTGGCATCAGCAGAAGGCAGAAGCATCAGTATGTATGGTTGGTGGTTGGTGATGGTTGTGGTGTAGGAAATTGCTCAAAAAAGGGAAGAACCCATCATGAATATTATTTGTCGTGTGCGATAAGTGCACGCTAAGGAGAGAGTCGACAAACGACGACTATATAGAATGAAGAATAAAAGGGTTCTTATGTATGATGGAGGTATATCGAAATATAGTTTCTGACTTTATGCTTTTAAACGCTTGAAAGTATTTTCTTTTTTTTTTGTATTAAGTTGGAAGGATGATTTCGGATAACAGAGTGAGAGTTGTAGAAAATTAATTAAGTATGTTTCTCATGCCTAACGGAATTGTTCTGTGGTCTCCAAGAAGACAACAAAATGTAAACAAAAACACAGCAAACAAATATTTACGGAGATTTTCTCTAATTGCAACAAAAAAATCAAAGACAAACAACAGCAGACAAATATGCTTGTAATGAAAAAAAAAAACAATCAACAACAAGTTCAAATGTAATTTCTAAAAACCACAATTAATTAAATAAAACTAGTTTAATTCTATTTCGCGACAAAATAGTGGAGACTTTCCAAAAATGTTAGTACATTAAAAATTTCGATCGTAAAACAGCACTCTGTAGAACGAAATTATTTTGGACTTCCTTGTGTCATATTTGTATTGCATTTTTTCTATTCGCATCAGCAACTTACTATGTACCAATTAACTTGGCTTTAAAAATAAAGTTCAAATTTACAAAGGCCATTGTGGAAATTGAGGAAGACTGGCCCAAAACAGCTCTTTTAATGCTAAATATATCGGGTTTAAAGTAACATCGGCTAAATTAGTGTGTATACTGTTTTTTAAAGTAAAGGAAGCTGCAGAATTTGAATGTAACCGGAAAACTCTAAAATCGGTACTTTTTCATACCTGAACGCTGAGATTGTTTGCGTATGAAACAAAATTGTCTGCTCAATTTTCTCTCTCAGAAACAGCTGCTCGTTTGCCAACCAAATTGTAGTTTTTGTCAGCGGTATCCTTACGTAAATCCGAAAGTGATAAATAATATAAACTAATGGTGTTTTTCATTGGTAACATAAATCTGCAGATCAAAATGCAGATTTTTACAATTTTTGTTTTCCATCGGGCAGATACAATGATTTGTGCTTTTGTTTTCAATAATTTCTTTAAGTTTTGTGCGTCCAATGTGACTTTTCATGGCTCATATAGACGGAGTTTCAGGTGATGAGTAGCTAAATATACATATTTTTATAATCAGCTTGTATTTATTTTTCTAGAATTCAATTTTTTTACAGAGTTGACACTTTTACATGCTGATTACGGTTTTATTTAAAACTTTATAAAAATATTTAATAATGATAAATCGTGTAACGGGGACAGTTTTTTTTTTAATTTTTGTTCAAATTCTCCACTGTTCCACATCATCCAGGTATAGATTCCTCACAATCATAAAATTTATTTTAGAGTGTCACAGTCTAATTATGGTAAAAGTATTTATAATTCAACAATCACCAGCTAAATATAAATATTTCATACAAAACCAAAACAAAACAAAAAAAACTTCAAATTGCATTACAGTTCCGCCAAAATTGAGTCCATTTCAAACATCAATACTTCAACTGAATATGGGAGATCGTGCGTCTTTGACATGTTCCGTTGTCAAAGGTGATCTACCAATAACAATAACCTGGCGCAAGGATAATCGTCTCATCGATCCATCACAACATATGTCAGTTAAACAAGTCGATCAATACAATAGTATATTGGTGATAGAAAATTTGGGCTCCGATCACACTGGTAACTACTCGTGCGTTGTGCGTAACCTTGCTGCCGAAGTGGAAAATTCACAGGCTCTACTGGTCAATGGTAACGAGACATGGATATAACTTCTTCTTCTTCATTCTTCTCCATATTGAAACACTCGTCATATATTTATTTATAATTTTGTTTTTTTTTTTTTTTGTAAACAAACACACACTCAAAAACTAACAAACAAGAAATTAGGATGTTATATTTTTGTTTAACTTAAAAAAACTTTTAGTTTAGTTTATGAAACTTTTTTAGACTTTTACTGTTGAAAGTTTAATTTTTCTTTAGAGAAAAATATTTATAATTTTATTTTATTTTTGTCTTTATAAATATAAATATTTAATTTAGAGAGAATGCTATTTTCCACTATTTCTATATATCAAAAATCATATATTTCATTCTCTTCTATATTTCACCCTTTTAATATTTTCAAAAAAAAAAAAAAAATTAAATGATTGTGTGTTCTTTGGAAACGTTTTCTTCTTAAGTAAAAATTTAACAAAAAAAACTTACTATATATAAAATATATTTAATTTTCTGTGTATGTTCCAAGTGTGGAGATATTTAGTAGATAATTTTAAGTTTAATTTAATTTTTATGTTTTGAATTTAAAAGTTTGTATAAGAGTATCTAATGTAAATATATAAATATTTCAAATAATTTACTTCAATTACAACTGCAACTTACTGGATGGGACTTAAAAAAAATCGCACGAAATAGAAATGGAAAAAATAAAATTATTAAATGTCACCAACACGGAAATGAGAAATCAAACGAATGAAAATAAGAAAAATGAAAAATCATTAAAAAAAAAAAAACATCTCTCTTTTTTTCTCTCTTTGAATGTGTTGTTGATGATGAAGATGGTGATGATGATTATGATGATGATGATTTTAATGAATCCTTGTTGTGTTTTATGTTTGTATTATGTTTTTATTTCAATTTGTGTTATCCGTTTGTTTCGTCTTGTATTTCCATTACAGTACCTCCTATTATAGAGCCATTTTCATTCCAAGACGGACTGGCTGAGGGTATGCGAACGCGTACTGTTTGTGGGGTATCTAGGGGTGATCCTCCTCTAACTTTACGTTGGCTCAAGGATGGTGAGCCATTGCCCGCACTCTTGGGCGCTAATGTAACAATGTTAGATCAATATTCCTCACTCCTTAGTATTCCCTCCTTATCGGCGACACACTCCGGTGAATACACATGTGTGGCTACTAATCCAGCAGCCGAAATCAAATACACAGCTCAGCTTCAGGTTAAAGGTATAGTATATATGAAAAAATTAACAAAACAAAAAAAACACCTAAAATACACATACCCATACAATATATAAATATCCAAAACAAAAACATAAACTCTCCACCCCAACCCCAAAAGAAAATACACAAATACACACCTACTCCTACATTAAATCACAATCAAAAATGTACACTAAGAAAAGGTAACAAAATTGATTTGAAATTATTTTATTTCAAAATCCAGCTTCTTATTGTCCTCTAACCCCCGGTTTTTCACTTTATTGTTTTTTTTTTTTGTTTTTGTTTATGTTTTTTTTTCTCAACAACGTCCTCTGTACTTTTTTTTCTTATTGAATTTTTATACGAAAAAATTAAGAAAAAAAAACATAATAATGCTTCTTATATAATTATACCTCTCTCAACAAAGTAATTGAGATTTTGTTTATTATTTTTTGAATAAAAAAAAAAAAAACAAAACTAATTTTTGAATAAACGTGAACAAAAAATATGAAAATTTAAATTTATATATATATAAAAAAAAACAAATGTGTCCTCCCCATCCCAGTTGCTTTGGCACGCAGTGGGTTTTTGCGGCAGATCACCAGGTAACCTATTTGCACTGCTTACATTTTTTTCTGTTTTGTAATTTAAAATTTTATTATTTTGTTAATTTTTGTTTTCAACTTTATTTTTTTAATATGTAATATTTTTTTTTTTAATTTACACGTGTAGATCTACTAAATATTTGATTATTAAATAAAAAATGTGATCGATATTTGGCCGCTTTTAATTAACAGCTATATTAATAAACGCATGATAGCGGCGAGAAAACACTAACACGTGTTTTAACTCATGAATCATGATCAATAATTGTGTAACAAGTCATAGCGAGTGGATAACGTTTAACTAGCCAAATTTCGCCTTTAAACATCAGAACAGAACTGATAACTTCATAACAGACACACACGTACTTTTCATAAGAACCGCTTCAACACAAGCGAAATCGTCATGGATCAGCGCTTATGTGTGTGATACGTGCACCAGTATATACTTGTGTTCAGGAAAAGGAGATCGCAGAGGGTTTCAGCAATTTCAGCTGCCTGAATCTCAAAAATCTCATTTTGGCTGTCAAAATACAGAGGAAAACTAATTTTTGGTTTGCTTGCTTAACTTTGGGTGGATCAAAATCACCGATATCTCGCTTTCTAGAACACACCATATAAAAATCGGCATTTCAAATAAAAATCGATGTAGCGCTTTTTCAATTTCTTATCAATCGGTTTGGTCTATTAGGCCCATATTTTCAGAGATGAGTTAAACCAGAGTTAGGTAATTTGGGAAATAGAATTGTCTACAGTTATGTCAAGAAGTAGTTTTTAAAAGGAAGATCAATGCTGAAAGATTTTAAAAACAAAAAGATAAAATATCGAAAGTATTTGTATGTAGAGTTAATCTACAGCAGTGGCGTCCATATAACACGATTCCTACCGTCTTCCCTTTCAAAATGTCCGTCAAATGCCATAAAACTGCTTCAATTTTAACTGGAATGTAGCCTACTATTTTATCGTCATTTTAAGATCTCAATCTTGAAGATCCTTTGAAGATGCTTTTTACCCGACCCATATCACCTTTTTCACAGTATTTTTAACAAACTACGTAAAATAACACGGCGACCACCGTATTATTCCGTCTTATTTTTGTTCGCGGTAGTTAAGCAAAGAGAGGAATAATACAACACTAATGAAAAAAGGGATGCACAACAATTGAGATCCAATCCACTATAAGACGGTCGAAAGCGTGTTATTCATGTCGTTCGAAACGAAAATTTGTATGGGTGACGAAGACAAAGAGGAACAGCGACAACCGCTTTCGCTGCCAGCCGCGCTGGAGCGCTGGTCGATGACAAGAGATACACACACACAATATTATGTTTATGGCAAGGTCATTTTGCTAGAAGTGTAGCATGTGGATTGGTATGTATCTAATTTTTTTTTTTAATAATTATGAAAGGAACAAGACGCTTTTTCTCGGCTTATTTATCTTAACTTTATTCAAAATGTTAGAAAAGAGTGATATGGCTTGAGTAAAAAGAGTTTAACTTGAGTTCTAATGGTTGGATCTTCAAGATTAGGATCTTAAAATCTCAGGAAAATAATAATCTACAAATATATGTCAACATAATTCAAAGAATTTTATACCTAAAACAAATTCATTGAAAAAGTTTTTAAGAGGAAAATTTTATACTGACAAATCTAACATATAAGATGTTTGAAATTAGATTAAACGCATATCAAACTATTGATATTTCCATATATTCAACAAAATTTCAGATGATGCACAAAAATGTATTTATTTAATGTGATGATTGGAACCTTACAAAATTAGTAGGTACTGAAAATAAACGCATAAGAACATGGCCAGAAAATGAAGGCTCTTAAATTTGCGACTTGATTGATTTTGCTTCGTCTTCCCAATTCAAATAATTCACGCCACGCCACTGATCCACAGTTAACTCACATAATTATGGTGAGGTTTATTTATAGAGATTATGAAAATTGATTTTATGATCCGATATTTTAAAAATTGAGCTATCCAACCCAATTCATTTACGTAACATTAATTAAATTGTCATGTAGAAAAGATAAGCACCAATAAAATTTGCGTTACATAAATTTAATTGTCATGTAGAACGGATAAGCACCAATGAAACAGCCCAAAAAGTCTTTGAGTTGGAGAAGGCTTGTTCATAAAAGTTCTAGTAAATATCGGACTCAAATCATTTGGAGTCCAAAATAGTAGAAGCAATTCTTCTTAAAAAAATTTATATCCTCATATAACTGACTACAGAATTGTTTAATTTGTCATGAAAACCATAGACCACAAGAGTTTATTCAAATAAACGTGCAGCAGCATTGGTTATACATTTGAACATTTTATGCTTAAAATATTCTATAGGCACTCGTACACCGATTTTAATAATTTCCATAATTAAACATTTACGTCCATTATTATTACAACTACTTTCACTTAAAAATGATGCTGATTCAAAAATGAAAAGTTAAAAAAAAATTAAAGAAATAAGAAAAAAAATCTCACAACGTCATGATGTTTAACAGATGCCCGAACACCAGGCACACGAGAAAGTTAACTTTTTTCTTTCTTTTTTCATTTTTACTCTCTTCGGCTATTGAAATAATAATTTCCGCCATAAACTTCGACTGTCGTCACCAACATTGTGCAAAAAATATTTCCATTTTATTGAAAGCAATATCCGTATAAGAACGATTTTTCTTTATAGCATCGCATCGCGGTACCGACTACCTAGCTACATATATAGGGCAACAACAACACTTGTTCTCCAGCAATAAGCGCGTGTTCATGAAAGGAATATCATTATTATTCCCCATCGCCATAGTTCAAGATGTTTTTTTTTTTTTTGTTTGCTTGTCCTGGATTTCTCGCTTCATTGTATGCTATATCGTGGTGCTGTCCCAAGTGTCATCACAGTCAAGGATTTTGATTAAACCACTAAATCAAATGATACTCTACCTCCTCCGATCCCTTCCCCCATTCAAAACTCTCCATCTCTCTTATTCTAAATACGCCATTTTATATAAATTTCTCCATCAATAAATATTTAATTGGTCAAATTAAAATGGCTGCCATTTGCAGCAGCAGCAACATCAGCAGGATGCAACAAAAGCAACTGACTATATGGGTTTTCAAGTTGTTATAGGGTATGAGTTATGAAGTATACCTAAATGTGCCATCAAAAACAGATTATATTTCTGGCTTTTACCAATAAGCTTTATTGTTTGTTAGACGCGATGCACAATATAAAAAAAAATATTATTATTATTATACCCTGTGATGATGGTAAAAAGGGAGTTATTGCCACAATTCATAAAGAATTGCACAGAAATTAGGTCAATGAGATATATGTTGGCGCAG